>CM021734.1:84430173-84775688 GCA_011075105.1 Heteronetta atricapilla
ACTTGTAGTGTGAATGTATTCACTTGTAGTGTGAATGTATTCACTTGTTTTGTGGAATTGTTTTTACCTCTGATTAATGTATTTATAGGAATGAATTTATACTTCGGAATAATTTTTCTCGCTTTTTAATGTGTAGCTACCATGCAAAAATACATGGCAGCCAAGATATGTTTACTCTATTGATGTTTTTGTATAAAATGAATACTCTTTTATTTGTGGTAAGCTATATTTTCTGTGCTTTTTTTTTCTTTTTTTGTGGTTTTGTTTTTTGTTATTGTGCAGAGCTCTGGGATTGAAACTTTAGTGGAGGAGCTTTGCTCCAGACTGAAAGACCTTCAGAGTAAGCAAGGTAAGGAATAAATCTTGAAACGTTTGAGGCCATATATTGTATTTACTAACTGTATAACCTTCTGAAATTTGGGAGAAGAGGGGATGGGCTGTTCTTTCAGTAGCTCTTCCTTGGGCCATGCAATTTAAAAATATATTTGAATAATTTAATTCAAATAGTTTAAACAGTTGTATACTAGTATGCTTTATTTACTTAAGAAATAGCTATTCACAAATGCAATTCTTGTCAAAAGAAGTAACTGTTCATAATCAGTTAGGCATGCATTTTTAGTAAATATTCCATATTCAGCATTGTCTCTTCCCACCAAAAGAAATTACAATAAAGTGGGCTTGATTCTTCTCCTTTTGTATATTGATATTTACAAAGAATAGCTATGCTTGTGAAAATCATCTGAGTAACCGTCACAGAGGTGTACTTAAAATCCCTGGTCTTTAGGGGGGTGGTAATGAGGATATTATGTTCCCAAGTGTATGGCAGGGAGCATAATATAAAATTATGTCTCCAATGGAAGTTCATTGCACTTAAATGTTTGTTCAGGCACAAAGCAGCAGCCTTTGACACCTTACAGTAAAAATAATATGGGTCAGGGGTAGTATAAATAGCAATGAAGAGTAAGTATTTGCCTGCTTAAAGCCTAATTTTAGCTGTTTCAATTCCCTTTTTATGTTTTTAAACAGTAATCACTAGTCTGTCACTATTTCATACTGCTGTGATACTTTCTTATTGAGCCGAAGTGATGCAGACCATTTATTTTTTAAAAAAAAAAAAGTAGAATTTGTCTGCATCTTGCAGCATTTTATTTATTTTTGTATTTTACATATTTTAATAGAAAAGATTAAAAATCAGTATAGTCACCTCTCACGTAGAAAATATGCTTTTATATCCACACAAAACACAGCAATTACTGCCAGGGTACTTTATTTTGGTGAAATATTTGAGAAATTAGGTGTAACTATTCATCAAAATGCTTAGTTAAAGAAATCGTGTTTTGTTTTGTTTTTGTTATACGTAGCAATGTAAGGAGGGGATAAGGATTTGAATATGGAATAACTAAAAAATACTCCATAGTAAACCTCCTAGTGAGGGCATTGTTAACCACGAAAAGGCCTCTAGCCTGTCAAGTTTGGTGACATTTGTGGGGTTTAGAAACACAACTGTGCAAAACTTGAATCTTTGTTGATTTCTTGAGACTTTTGTATGCATAATACTCAGCCCAACCTTTCTTCTGTTATTTATAGTGTTTTATGGAAAAAAAGCTGCACATCCTTGTGCTTTTTGTTAAAGACTGTTATAAAATGCGTTGGATTTTTGAATTTTTCTGTTAAGCATTTGGAATTTTCTTCCAAAACAGAGGAGAAGATTCACAAAAAGTTAGAAGGCTCTTTGTCTCCTGAGACTGATTTATCTCCCACAGCAAAGGATCAAGTAGAAATGTATGTTTTTGTTGTTATTATTATCTTAGAACATTCTCTCTTCTATCCTTTTATGCACACATTTTAAAACAGTGAAGTTAACTTAGTGGTAAATCGGGAGCTTTTTTGGATATTAAGCAATACTTTTTTTTTTCCTGCCATCCTGTTTTGTTCATCTTACATGCTAAAGCATAAGCATTTAGTGCGGTAGGCTAGTTAATTTCTGGCAAGTCCTTACTACTTCATTTTGCTGCCTTCTTTTGGCTATATGCAGAACTCAAACCATATTGTATTTTGGTTTTCTTGAGACCAAGTCAGCTAGACAAATTAAAAGCCCTTAAAATGGCATTAATTGACATGTTTCAGGGAGAGAATCAGTTTCTTGTCTGCAGGACTGTGTCTTCTGTTGGAGAATTGGGAGACTGCAACTCTTTATAACCCTTAAACTCTTTATAACCAAAATGGTCTCCTGGTTACCAAGTACCCTGGTGTTCTTGTACCCAGGAGCTTTATCGTTGTCTTCTCTTGGAGCTAAGACTGTCTGTATCTTTTACTAACAACCATTGCTATCAACAGTCTAGTCCAAGTGTTGCTATATGGATGCTACTTCTTCAGGGTGTTGTTGATTGTGCTGATGCTTAACTTGACTGACTTTTTGTTTTTAAAAACAATATTGAAATACATGAGAATCGGTATAGATCTCTTTACTGGCAAACACATACTGCTTTCATGTGGCAGAGAAACATTTTTTAATCTTGTCCCTACTGGGCAAAGCTGTGATACATCTTAAACTACTATGTAACTATACTTTTTGGCAATAACTAAGACTTTTTTTTTAGAATTTGGAGCTTATTGTCTGTCTGTGCAAAACCAAGTTGATGATTGATTTCTGCAGTAACTTCTATTTTTTTAATAACTGGAAGAACAAGCTATGTAGAAGCTGACAGTTCTTGTTTTACAAACGAGAAATAACTGGCCACTGAAATTCAGAACTGAATTGACAGAATCAGAAGTTCTTCATTTATACTTTAAACCAAACACACGTAAGACTGGTATAGTAAATTGTTACATTATCTAATAAATTTGGAGTCAGGCCTTCACTGTTTTAAGCATTCACAATTTCTGTCTACAATGAAATTCAATCCTTCCTAGAACTGGGATTGTTTTACTTTGCTGTGTTTTTTTAATATAAGTACTTTTAAAGCTATCTTAATCTCCCCTTTGTTGTCATTCAAATAAACAGTGCTAAGAGCGGAGTGTGTGTAAGTAGAACAAACCTGATTTTTTGACAATCAGATTGGTAGTGATTTGATGTGTTTTACTTTCTGATTCGAATGCCTGTCTGAAGTTCAAAGATACAAATGTCACCTTTTTGTGTTGCTTTCAGGTACTATGAAGCGTTCCCTCCTCTTTCTGAAAAGCCAGTTTGCCTGCAGGAAATTATGACTGTATGGAATAAATCCAAAGTATGCTCTTACTCTAGCTCCTCATCTTCATCCACTGCTCCACCAACTAGCACGGATACATCTTCTCCAAAGGACTGCAATAGTGAAAGTGAAGTAACGAAAGATAGAAGTAACAAAGTACCTGCCGCTGTACATGAAAGAACGCAGCAGAAGAAAAGTAAAAATGAGAAAGAAAACAAATTTAGTAACAATGCTGTTGAAGATAAGCCTGTTTTGTACAAAAAACAAGTCCGACATAAGTCTGAGGGAAAGATGCGTCCTCGCTCCTGGTCATCTGGGTCCAGTGAGGCTGGCTCAAGTTCTAGTGGTAATCAAGGTGAATACAAGGCATCGATGAAATGTATAAAAGTAAGACATAAAACAAGAGAGGTTCGAAACAAAAAGGGGCGTAACGGGCAAAGCAGGCTTGCAGTGAAATCTGGTGAAAAGGCTGATAGAAAAGTCCACAGCGGAAGCAGTAGCAGCAGTAGCAGCGGGTCCATCAAACAGCTGTGCAAAAGAGGTAAAAGGCCATTAAAAGAAATTGGAAGAAAAGAAGCTGGCGGTAACGACGGAAAAGATTTGTATTTAGACAGCAGAAATGAAAGGGAATATAAAGAAGAACCCTTGTGGTATACTGAGCCGATCACAGAGTATTTTGTTCCTCTTAGCAGAAAAAGCAAGCTGGAGACAACGTACCGCAACCGAGAAGATATATGTGGCATAACATCAGAGGCTGTAGAAGAGTTGTCTGAATCAGTGCATGGTCTTTGTATTAGCAACAATAATATTCATAAAACATACCTCGCAGCAGGTACTTTCATCGATGGTCACTTTGTAGAAATGCCTGCAGTTCTAAATGAGGATATTGACCTCGCTGGGACCTCAATTTGTTCTCAACCGGAGGACGACAAATATTTAGATGATGTTCATCTGTCAGAACTAACGCACTTCTATGAAGTGGATATTGATCAATCCATGTTGGATCCTGGTGCCTCAGATACGATGCAAGGGGAGAGTCGGATTTTAAATATGATTCGACAAAAGAGTAAAGAAAAAACTGATTTTGAGGCAGAATGTTGCATAGTGTTAGATGGAATGGAGTTGCAAGGGGAAAGTGCAATATGGACAGATTCGACCAGCTCTGTTGGTGCTGAAGGGTGGTTCTTGCAAGACCTTAGTAATTTAGCTCAATTTTGGGAGTGCTGTTCATCTTCTAGTTCTGGTGATGCGGATGGGGAAAGTTTTGGAGGAGATTCTCCTATCAGATTCTCCCCCATCTTAGACAGCACAATGCTTAATTCACACATGCTTGCTGGCAATCAAGAGCTCTTTTCAGATATTAATGAAGGGTCTGGTATAAACTCTTGTTTTTCAGTGTTTGAAGTGCAATGCAGTAACTCTGTTTTACCATTTTCTTTTGAAACACTCAACTTGGGAAATGAAAATGCAGATTCTAGTAGCACTGCTAATATTCTTGGGAAAACACAGTCTAGATTGCTAATATGGACCAAAAATAGTGCCTTTGATGAAAATGAACACTGTTCCAATCTTTCAACAAGAACTTGTAGTCCATGGTCACACTCAGAAGAAACACGTTCAGACAATGAGACTTTAAATATTCCGTATGAAGAATCCACGCAATTTAATGCAGAAGATATTAATTATGTAGTTCCTAGAGTGTCTTCAAGTTATGTAGATGAAGAAATTCTAGACTTTTTGCCAGAAGAAACCTGCCAGCAACAAGCTAGAACTTTAGGAGAAATGCCCACTTTGATTTTCAAAAAAAAATCTAAGCTAGAATCTGTCTGTGGTATTCAGCTAGAACAAAAAGCAGAAAGTAAAGACTATGAAACTACACAAGGGTGTAGTGAAAGCAGTCCACATGGAGATGGCTACAGCTCAGGGGTTATTAAAGATATTTGGACAAATATGACAGACAGAAATTCTGCAGCAGTGGTAGAAATAGAAGGAATAGAAGATGAATTGTTTTCAACTGATGTAAATAACTATTGCTGCTGTTTGGATACAGAAACAAAAGTTGAAACCCTCCAGGAGCCCAATAAAGCAGTGCAGAGATCAGAGTATCACCTTTGGGAAGGTCAAAAAGAGAATTTAGAGAAGAGAGCCTTTGTCTCAAATGATTTATCAAAAGTAGATGGTGGTGACTATACAACACCATCAAAACCTTGGGATGTTAACCAAGATAAAGAAAACTCTTTTATACTTGGCGGTGTGTATGGGGAGCTGAAAACATTTAACAGTGATGGAGAATGGGCGGTGGTGCCACCTAGTCACTCAAAAGGGAGCTTATTACAATGCGCGGCTTCTGATGTGGTGACGATAGCTGGTACAGATGTTTTTATGACTCCAGGTAACAGCTTTGCCCCTGGTCATAGGCAATTATGGAGGCCATTTGTATCATTTGAACAGAACGAGCAATCGAAGAGTGGAGATAATGGATTAAATAAGGGGTTCTCTTTTATCTTCCATGAAGACTTATTGGGAGCTTGTGGTAACTTTCAAGTTGAAGAACCAGGGCTTGAGTACTCATTCTCTTCCTTTGACCTGAACAATCCATTTTCTCAAGTTCTTCATGTAGAGTGTTCGTTTGAGCCAGAAGGAATTGCATCTTTCAGCCCTAGTTTTAAACCTAAGTCAATTCTGTGCTCTGATTCAGACAGTGAGGTTTTACACCCCAGGATATGTGGTGTTGATCGAACGCAGTATAGGGCTATACGGATTTCTCCGAGGACTCACTTTCGCCCAATTTCTGCATCTGAACTTTCTCCAGGTGGTGGAAGTGAGTCAGAATTTGAGTCAGAAAAAGATGAGGGAAGTATTGCTGTCCCTTCTCAAGTAGATGTGTTTGAGGATCCGCAAGCAGATCTCAAACCTCTGGAAGAAGATGCAGAAAAGGAAGGGCATTATTATGGAAAATCAGAGCTTGAATCTGGAAAATTCCTTCCCAGATTAAAAAAGTCTGGGATGGAGAAGAGTGCACAAACATCATTGGATTCCCAAGAAGAATCGGCTGGGATGTTGCCAGTAGGAAACCAAGATCCATGTTTAGAATGCAGTATGAAAGAATCCCTAGATGGGAGGGCAATGGAGAGCTCTAAAGTTAACTGCAGAATAGTGGAGCCACGTGAGGAGACTAGCAGGTTTTGCAGTTGTAAAGCAGGGTGCCATTTCCCCACATACGAGGATAATCCTGTTTCTTCAGGAGAGCTTGAAGAGGTATGTGGATGTGTAAAATTATGGAATTTGCAGCTAACAGCTGATAACCAGCAGTTCATCATGTGACAGTTCAATTTAAATGATTGTAATTATATAGCTCTCTAGAAAAACGTAGTCCTATAGAAACACAGGAGGTTCTGCCTGAACATCAGGAAACACTTTTTTGCTGTGAGGGTGACCGAGCAATGGCACGGGTTGCCCAGAGAGGTTGTGGAGTCTCCCTCCTTGGAGATACTCAGAAGCCGTCTGGACATGGTCCTGGTCAACCTCCTCTTGGTGGCCCTGCTTCAGCAGGGGGGTTGGACACAATGGCCTCCAGAGGTCCCTTTGAACCTTGATCATTCTGTGGTTCTGTGGAAAAAAAAAAAAAAAAAAAAAAAAAAAACATCTTCAGGCTTTACAGTGTCATCTTGCATAGCTTTAGAAATATATGCATGTGTACACTCATGTGACTTTAAGATCTGTTTGCCTTAGGTTTTTATTTCTTCCTGATTTACATATGTTAAAATGCACATAAATTTTGAATAGTGAGATATTCTGATTTTAATTTGAGCCTATTTTAAAATACTGAAGAGGAAAATCTTGTCAGTTTTTTCAATATGAATTTCAACATGAATTGTAGTTACTCCCAAGTAGAAGACTATGGAGTTGAATTGCTGCATGTAAACTTAAGCAAAGAAGGGTTTCTAGAAAGGTTTAATTAATCTGAAAAATGAAGTGTTTGCCTGTTGGTATTAGACACAAAAAGAAATAAAGTACAAATGCAAAATATACATTGCTACTGCGGCACTGTAAGGAGGCCTCATTCTAACTAAGACTTAAGCTCATAATTTTGTTTCAGGTCATTGTAGTCATAGGTTAAGTAATGACCAAGAGCAAAAACTCTTCCAGACATAAATAGTCAAGTCTTTCTTGCCGTTTGTTCCCTTTGCTCTTGAAGGGAAAAGAAATACAATTAAAAAAAAAAAATGACCTGCAAAATCATTTCATTGAGTGGCCAGCTCAGAGAAATTGTCTGGATAGTTAGCAGTTGGATCTTTTCCTCTTCAGTCTCTTCTTATGCATACTTGGCAGTTGTAGCACCTCCATTGGGAAGGAACTCTTTTATGCTTTTAACTGGAGAGTTGTGCCTTGCTTGTGTTGTGCTGACTGTATACTCCTCAATTACAAGTTCAAAATGCTAATTCATATATGGGAAAGCTAAATAATTTCTTGCTAAAACTAAAGCTAACCTTTTTGTTGAATGAAAACAGAGTTTCCTTATTTTGCTTCTTCCCCGTTTGTTTCTCCTTTCATTCACCTTTAAATTAATAACTATTACTGCTTCTCATACCAGTGTCAGTAAGTTGTTGTCTGCTGCTTGTACAAGAAAATCAAACAATTGTGATTCCTGCTTCCCTGGGAATTTTCTGTCTTTGTGCCAGGCCTTGCAATAAAAGTCACCAAAAAGAAACATGAGTAAACTTAGGCTGTAAGTCAGAATAGATTCTGGAAATTACCTTTTACCAGGCAAACAGAATCTAGCTTTATCATACAGTAGGATGTAATGAATGAGTAAATGGTATAAATGCACTTACCTGTGATAGTGAGAGACTGAAGTTCCTTCCAGCCTCCTAAAGATCTCCTTTCTGGTTGCTTAGTGCTCCACAAGGATGCTTATTCTTATCTATTCTTCAGCTGATTACCCATACAAGAAAGTAGAACATTTCTGGTATAGGATAAGAAGTTTACAGTGGTAACAGAGTTTATAGTAGCTATGAGGCTTGAAAAAAACTTAGTTACTGAGTACTGGACAGAAATTTCCAGTATTCTGTTTTCCTTAAGTTCCCTACAACAAGAAGTAGGCCCGCTGCTTCCCATGTTCAGGTCACATAATTTCATAGTAATTTTCATAGCTTCAAAATGAAAAGCTACTGTTAAGTACAAAGGGCCAGCATCTTGGCAGTCTAGACTCCAATTTGGTTTGAAATTAAGCTCTTCCCAGGGGGCTTGAGGAGCTACATTACAACTTAAACTCAGAAAGACTGGGTTAACCAGCCCTCCTGTATCTAGTGCATCTCAAGAGGATGTGTATGCACTCTGAGCTTTTCTAAGATCCATTAGTGTGCATCTGAAGTTAATTGGCTTTTTGGCTTGAGAACAGTTATCTACATTTATTTGTGGAGTTACATCTATTTGTAAAAGAGAAGCTTTATAAGCATCAAAACAATGCATTCTAATGTGTTGGTTATGAAGTAAACTTTAGTCAGTAAAGATGATGACAATTTTTTGTGCAGGAATGGGTGCAGATGTCATACAATTAGATGTTCTACGTGTGAACTTTCTGTAAAAGTAGTATTATTTTCATGAGTGTTAAATTTGATATAAAATACGTAGAATTAGAACAGTTTAGGAGAGGCATTCCTCTTTGATACCCCACATGTATATGCATGGGAAAGAGTTTTAACTTGAGCAGAGGCTTGAAGGGAATTGACTGATCAGTAGAGATGAATATTTGTAAATTTCTTAACGAGGCTTTCATGGTTTGCTTTATTGTCTTCTGATAACATTTAAATGTATTGTTTTAACTCTGTTACCAACAAAAGTTTGAGTCGTGTTCTGAGATATGGGTTTCTCCAACATTTTGCATAAGTAATGGACTTAAGAATACTAATGTAGACCACGGTGTAATAGTGGATGAATGTCTTATCACGTTAACTTGAATTGTATACATGCTGTGCAAGTACACATCTTGGAATACCTTCTATTTATAAGGATGTACGAGACTCTTACTGAGTTTCCTCCCTCGTACCTTCTTTAGTAGCATACCTTCTTTACTAGAGCACTTCTTCAGGATTGTAGCATGTTTTGCAGCAGGAATTTGGTGATAGATCCTGGAGAAGTTATTCAAAATTGAATTATATTTATATACCTAACTTCAAGATGTAACTTAAAAAAAAATATGGAGGGTTGGGGGACACTGAGGTACAATCTTTTTTTCTTCCAAGTAAATGCTCTTACCACTTAGCTCTGGAGTAGTGGGTAAGTATGCACTGCGGGCCAGTTAATGGTCTGTAACTAGCAATGCTGGAACTCTTACCAGTAAGTGTTACATGGACTCTGATCTAGTAGGTGAGCGTAAGAACTCCTACTGTTATATTGCTGAGTCCTTGACATAGATAAAGGAACTTGTGGGTTCTGTTGGGGTTGTTACAAATTTCTGAGGTCTGAACATGCCAACAATGCCTATGGGGCTGGGAAATTTGACTGGCAAAGGCACTGAAGTGTTTATGGATCTTGTGACTTAAATGGGGTTAGATTTGGTGAGGTGCTGCGTTTGACTGGAGTAATGCAATGCCAGTATCTAGCTTCTGTAGGAAGGGCTGGTGAGAGAGGAAGGGAGGAGGGGCGGGGTGCCTTACGTACGTTGGTTCTGGGAATAGTGTATGGGGTAACCTGCTGTAAACCATTAGGGAGGCTCTTAGGAGCATCACGTGGAAAAAACACAGTCATCCATATACAAAGCAAAGCACACCTTTGTAAAAGGGATTGTAACTGTGGGGCTACCTGAGAAAGGATTGGTCCAGATAGTTCTGGTATGTGCCGAGCATGGCAGATGATGAAAACAGCTACAGAGACTCTAGGCTGTAATTTTCTGATTAATAAAACGTAATTTGTTGAGATTTTGAAAGATGGAAAAAAGATGGAGTTCACAGTGTTGGTATAAAAGTCATGATAAAAAAATATGTATGAAGTAAGCCAAAAATGTAAAGATTTGGTCTGCCTCTAAGTCCTAGAAGTAAATCAGGCACAGAAAAAATTCTGAAGAAGGCTTTTTTTTGAGACACACAGTGCACGAGCTTGGAAAACTATGAAATGGTAATGACAAAAAGGTGCTGTTTAATGCTGCTTTTTTGGTCATTGTTTGAGTTCTTGATGAAAAGACAATTGACCAAGCAAAAGAGAAATATAGATTATAAGTTACACTGGTTTTGATAGTTGTAAGAATATTCAGCTAAATATCCCAAGGAGCAACAACTAATTTGAAAACAGTCTAGAAGAATGCTTGTTTGAGAACTCAGAAGATGCAGAAAAGGCAAGCACGTTTCTACCTTTTGAAAGAAGGAAAATGGAACAAGGGTATTGTCAAGGGTAACTCTTAAGTTACTGAATAAATGTTTTAACCAGTAAATGGCATGGATGCACCATTAAGTGTAGAAGTTAAGTATTGGCTTGACAAAAAGAGATTGTGCACTCAAAGTAACTGTCACTGGCTTACTGTTATTCTGAAAGTATTTCTAGTGGACAAGGGAGATCATTAATTTTGTGGTCTGGGGAGTAAAAAACACGTTTGTGAAGATCCCTGATGATATCAAACTTGGAAAGCCTGCAGTTATACTGGAAGACAGGATTAGAATCAAAAGGCTGTTGAAATGGAGAAATGAGCTGAAAAATAAAATGCAATCCAGCATGGACACATGCAAACTTCTGAAGAAAAAATAACCCTTTTCCCAAACACAGCATGAGGAGTGACAGGCAAGGAAATAATGCAAAACAGAAAAGCACCTTCAAGTGTATCGTGGGCTGAGCGTAAATCAGCAATGACACAGTTTGTAGAAGACAGCAGCAACGTTGTGATCTATAAATAGGAATGCCCTTCTGTAAGAGGGGAAGTAATTGCTCCTCTGTAGCTGGAACCAGCAAGCCCTCTGCTGGAGTCCCGTGCTCGGTTTTGATCATCTTCTTTCAAGAAAGATATCCTGAAGAGAGCAACACAAAGATCACTGCTGCTGAAAACAGGGTGAAGGAACTGAGGTGGTTGTATCTCAAAGAAGAGGAACTTGAAAGAGTACTCAGTAGTCTTGCAGAAGCCATTCTCACAGTCACAGAAGACAAGGCAAAAGCTGTGCTTGTCCTGTAAGCTCTGGCAGACACAGAGGAGGATGTGATGGCCTTAAAGCACGGCAAGAGGATTGCAGGACAGGAATTGTAACAAGAAAATGAGCTCCCTGTGAGGCTTAGTTGTTTTTAGGGAAGCAGTAGTAATTCTCTCTTGAAGAGACTTAGAGTGTAGGCACGTATCTGTTAGGCATAGTGCATTGTAGTTGATTCTGGCTTTGTGCAAGCCTAGAGGCTAGATGACCTCCTGGCTTCCCTTACAGATGTGTTTTCAGTGAAATTCCAAAATGAGGTGACTGCCAGATAGGCTTTAAGGATATAAAGTTAGACCCTTTATTAAGGACTAGCTTCTAGAGCCAGATGTGTATTCCTTGAGTAGCTGGTGGACTAAAATTTGGATCTGATCTTTTGGAATGGGACTCAGTGGGTTTATTGCTGCTGTGACTTCTAGATTTGTTTCTTGTGTTCTTCCTAACTGTAAGGGATCGCAGAGCAGCTTCAAGGAAACTTTCCCTTATAGAGTTTCTCTGTACAGTTACTTAGGGACTTGAATTTTTCTGTTGTTGGTTATGAAACTGACAGTCATAATGCTTCAAATAATGCTCAGATACTAATGAGGTTTAGTGTTTGTTCTGTTCAGATTCTGCAACGCTCTTGTCACTGCCTTGATCCTCGTCAGCACGCGTTCTGAAACGGCAGAAATGTTTAATGCTGGTGTTGTCAAATCAGTATCTAAAGAAAGTGGTATCGGTCTTGAGGTGTTTAGGTGAGAGTTGGAAAGAAAGGAATTTTAAATTTGGGTAGCAAAGTTTTGCCAAAAGACTTGAGAAAGAATAGTGGAAAAGCTTAAGCCTTTTTTTTTATCCTCTGTGTATTGATTTTGTTGTCTTGATTATTGAAGCAATTTAAATAGTCCCAGTTGTCCCATTGGCACTGTAATTGAGGTGAATCTGGGGTCTGCTATTTCAGTCTAGTGTTCAAGTGTCAGTTCTGGGTACAAATCGAAAACATTTTGTGTATAGTGATCTGTATAATGTTGTTGATTAAAGCTACCAAAAAGATCATTTTCTTTAATGCACTGTTTTCATGTTTGGCATCTGTGCTTTTAAAATAATGTGAGCATTACAAATGGTGATGTAGCTTAGATTCTTCTAAAAAAATAAATAGAAAATGCCATAGTTATCTCATAGAACTCTGCAGAAATAGCTAACTTGTTTCACCATCTACCCCTTTAACATGTTGTATAAGTTCATATAATGAAATATACGTATTTACATATATGAAACTGTCTTAAACACACAATATTTCATGAGCTTGGATTTCACAGTTCTTCAAATCTTCATTGTGTAGACGTCTCAAAGAAAGGGGTGGAAAATAGAATAAACTTCACTTAGGGTTGTGTTTTTGCTTTGTTAAATACAAACATTTGTTCATTTGTAAAGAGTAGATGAATAAAACTGCAGGGAGGGATGCAAAATAGAGCTCAAAGCACACAATGTTTATGTTTGTATTTGTAACAGCGGGTTGAATCAATATATTTGTTTACTTTTACATATGTATTTATGGAAAAGTAAAAATCTAGCCAAGGAAATCTTAGCTACCTGTCCTTTCCCTCTTCTTGTACATGGGTTTCTCAAAAAGAACTTGAGTTCTGTAGCAGCGATGTTTCTGTACTTGAGCAAAACATTTTATTTACATGGAGCCAAACACTAAGATTTGTGGTTAAAATTGCTGTTTTACTAACTGCAGTTATAGCCTTTAACCAGAAATATGGAAACAGAATGAAGCGTACGCGGTGCTTGGAAAGGACAAAGTTTTATCAGACAAAAATCTGTCTCACCTTGCAGTCTTGCTATTTGCTTTGGAAAGACACTATACATGCTGTTTCCTCCACTTGTAAATGGAAGAGATGAAGGAAGCAGCCTGATGTAGAGAGGTGGCACTGGAGGAGGGAAATATCTCTTGAGGTAAAGGAGTGAGAATTTTGGCAGTTTAAGGCTGCAAGAAACAAAGATAGAAAGGACTGAAAAATGTATCGGGGGGGGGGCGAAGGGGAAGCAGTGTGATGGGCAAAATGATTTAGCAAAGCTTCTCTTTTTAAAAGCCCTGGAGCTTAAAGTGCAATTGGAGAGTAAGACAAGGCAGCTTGCCTTTGTTTCAAGGGCTTGAGCCAGATGGTCCTTTAAACTGCAAACCCCAGCTCTGAGATCAGGTTTTCATATGGAAAAGAAAGAAAGAAAAAGCCAGGAAGAGTGGAACAGCAAAAAGATTGACAGAAAGGCAGGTGTGAGTGGGCAGAGGGATTATTTGATGCTTTGCATAAATTTTGCTTGAAGACTGAAGTTCTGTCCATGCAACTTTTCTAGCTAGCAGCTGACTAATCTGCCACGGGAACTTGCCAGGGAGCTTTGCCCCTAACTATAGGGAAGAATTGGTGATGGATGCAGGGAAATCAGCAAAAATTACCACTTCTCATACAAAAATAAATGTTAGTTAAGGAACAGAAAAAAAAATACTGAACTAACATTTCCCCTCATGCAGGCTATTGATAAGATCTAAGTTGTTAAGCAAATCCTCAGCCAGTTCTTGGTGGGGAACAAATTGTTTCATACACATAAATGCTAAGAAATTGGAGAAGTTGCAAAATAAAACATTTTGTATCTGTTTTTTATTCCTGGCAGAAAAATAACAAAGTAAATTCCTAGTGAACTACGTATATGGACAATGGAGCTCTTACCTGAGGAGAAATAATTTGGGAAATAAAAAGGAAAAGGGGGTGGTGGGGGGGAATGGGACATGTTTGGGTCTTTGTAGTTGTCTTAACATTTGCCACATGAACTTCCCTTTTAAATTATTTGTATGCATGAGGAGAGGGAGGGGGGAATCCCCAACCCACATCCCCTGTTTTTTTTTCCTACGTTTCGTTCCTTACTGTTTCTATCTGTATGTCTGTCCTTTGTGTAATCACACCTCGTACTGAAGGTGTGAGAGAACCAGGTTTGGGGGTGGACCATCATAGGCTTGGGTCAGCTTCCTTGAATTCTGCTTTCATACTTTTCATCCTAGTCTTTCTCAGCTTTGGTGGTCACTGTAACCTCATAGACCTAAATGCCCCTGTCAGAGGTATCTATAAAGGTGGGTGTAGTGTCCTGCAGGGAGAAGAGTGTCATCAATGTCAGCATGCCAACAGCGCCACTCCAATGTGCTGCTCATCAGGCTGCCTCGTGCTCACTGCTGAAAAATTTGGCATTAGATACCTCAGTTGCTTCCTGTAGTGGATATGGAAAAAAATTATACAAGCAAAACAAGTAAAAAAAATAAAATTATTCTCCTGGGATTCGTTCTGGTAGGCCCAGCTCGGCCGACAGAAGTGGTGACCATGTCAGAGTGGCTTGGCCTTCTGGCCAGGTGGAGGTGAGGTGGTGTGCTGCTGCGTGCTCGCGGGGCAGCTTCATCGCCTGAGGAATTAGTTACTGCTCCCGATGGCAGTCCTACAAAGCAGCAGTACGCTGACGCTGTGCAGAACAGCGATCTTCCTCAGCAGCCTTATTTCAAGTACATATGTGAGTGGGAGAGGTGAGGAAAAACCACATCTGCTATAGGAAACGCCATTGATGGGGCAGGAAACAATCTTTCATTTCTCTGCCTGTTTTCCCCTTTATTCACTTGTATCCTTAGCAGAACACTCAATTGCTATTCCATCACAATGCTCACGATCAAATATCCTGCTTAAAATGGTCATTATCCACTAAAATTAATAAAATGTCTCTTTTGTATTAGCTGCTTTAGCCTGGATGGGTTAGAGTTGTTTCACTGTAATCAGATCTTTGAACAGCACTAGAATTCTTAGCTGAAAAAAAAAAAAAAAAAGATAGTTGCTTTTTTTCCTTTAGAAAATATTGGATTTGATGTTTGCCATGAATAATTACTTTTTATACAGGAGGTTTTATTTGAAGTTTTAGGTGAAAGACATAAGTGGATAGCCCTGCTGTTGTATGAAGTTCCTAGGAAGGCTTATTTGAGACAGACACAAAATGATATTGGAAGGAACAAAGGTGAGCTAGTAGCCAGTGAAAGTGTATAAATACTGGTTAAAGTTTTGAGGGTATTTTACTCGTCTTGCAGACTCGTGTATAAATGATAGCAAACATTAAAATCATTTTGTTCTGCTGTTGGTTTAACTCTGTGTAGAAAGGGACAGAAATAGAGGCAATGAATGAGAAGAATTGAAATTTGAGTTTCTGCATGTAACTGCGCAATTCTGACCTCATCTACTGCAAATCAGGAGAAAAGTGGCCAAAATTGACCAGGATTCAGACACAAGAGAAGCCTGCATAACTGTAAGGTAGAGCAGTTTGGGGAATTCCGAAGTCCTCGAGTGGTTTTATATGCCCTTAACCACGGGCTCTAAGAACAGCCTCAGTTGCCCTATGTCAAGCTGTAAAAACAAGGTAGCCCATCAGTCTTCTCTCAGAGCTGCAGCAAGACCAGGAGTGCAGCAGCCATTGCGCTTGTTTTGGCCTTGTTATCTTTGAGCTCTGGTTAAGAGAAAAGTAAAATAACTATGAAGAGTTTTAGAGAGGAAAGAGTGCAACTTGCAGTTTGTAATACTAGTAAAATTTGAGAAGAACAGCTGTTTAGATGGGTAGCTGGTAAACCTAAAACATTTCATAAAACACTGGAGGTGGATGTGTGAGAAGGAGGCATACACTGAAAATGCAGTTTTAACAGAATGCCAACTTGGTATTTCATATTTACTAGGTAAGGGTGCTTCAAATCACAGCAATGTTCGTGATGACAGATGAGCAATTGTAGTAAACATCTCGGCAACTGTAGGGAGAAGTGGTGTTCTTCAGTGATCCTACAGAGTAGACAGCAGCTCCTGTCCCCTCCCTAACAAAAAGGATTTGGTATTGGCTTTCTTTTTGTCTATGGCTTAATTTCCTCTTTTCTCTGGAGCTGGGGTTTGAGCTTTTGGATGCTGGTTCCAAAAGGAGAGTGTCACGATAGGAAACCAGCATGGTGAATTTTGATATTCCTTGTAGAAGGACTTCACTGGGCAAAACCAGTTACATCTGGCAGCCACTTCTGAATACAGCACTCTTGATTTGCTCATTTGGTTTGAGAGGGAATTCTGTCTGTTAAAAATGTGTAAGTTTGGGTTCTGCAGGTCTGTTGTTCAGCAGTAGCTTACAGGGGAGCAAAAGGCGGCTCCTTGACTTTCCATGCGTAAATGTTCTCAGGCTTACAGCGGAGGAGGCTGGACAGGGAGAGACTCGGTGCTGGAACTCCTTTGTCAACACTTTCTAGTAGCTAGTAGCAGTGTAGTTTGTATGAATTGTTCCACCTAGCATCTGTAGGGGATGCTGCAAGCTGGCATAATCTTCTGAAGGTCATTGGGGTTACCGCAGATGCAGCCATAAAACCAGTGGCATGTCTGTCGCAATGAGACTTTAGTCCCTTAGCTATGTCTATTAATTCCACAAGGAAAAGGATCTGGTAAACTTGAATTAGCATTAAAATACAGCACCGGGAGACTACTTAGGCATAAAAATGTAGATTAAAATTGATTTTAAAAAATGAGTTTAAAATGTAAATTATTGTAGATAAAAATGTGAGTAGATTGAGACAATGTTTTAGCATAAATACAGGTTATCAACTAGTTTTTCCTCATGTTGACATACTAATTCTCTAGATGATTTTTTTCTTACTGCTTATGGTAATGGTACTGCTAATTCACCCTTCCAGAATTTAAGCATTAGATTTTGCTGCTTTCTGTTTACTTCCTTCTCTGTTTTGCTTTACACTGAACTGTTTATCATGTTGGCTAATGCCGTTTCATTACGTCACTGTAATTTTCACCTCTTGGGTACCTGTGTGTTCTCACTAAGACTACAAAGTGTAGAGCTGGGATTTGTGTTTTTGTTCTGGGGTTGTACAACTCTCCAACTGTACCAGCCCTAGAGTACCAGTGGTAATAGCGGAGGTAATGGCTGTAGCCTGACAGTCCTTTCCCATTAGTGTTAGACATTGAACAGTGTGACCTATGCTACCTAGCAAATAGGTTGTAACATCAGAGTTCCCTCCTTTACGTGTAAGTATATTATTTGTGGCATAATGAAGCATGATTATTGTCTAAACCGTTTCCTATATTGAATACTGATCTGCAGAGAATGAGTGGCAGCCAGGAAAAGCAATGCTGGTGGGAAAAGGCGCTCTATTCTCCCCTTTTTCCTGCATCGCAGTGTGAAGGTAAGAAGCTGTGCATGTTCGAACTAACTTGTTCTTGCACCCATGCTAGAATTTGTTAGTGGTCTTTGTTATGGATTTGAATTGTTGCAGATGAATTAGAACAATCGTTTGTATTCAAAATAAATAAATTTTCATAGTAATCTGAGAGAGCTGGGATGCTTAATTTGAATTTGTCATCTCTAGCACACTTCTAAATAGTTGTTGAACAAAAGTGCTTTTAAAATGGTTTTACCATTTTTGCAGATTCACTCAATTCCAGAGCTTGGCTTTGCACAGGATGTTAACCTCTGACTCTGAAAATACTTCATTGCATTTTTGAGTATCTTTCAACCTGTGTCATACTTTTTAGGCAGCTAATTTTACCAGAATGTGAAAATATGATAACTATGTTTCCTGGGTTCACATAAACACCACGCCAGTTATTCTGTGAATGTGGGGAATTTCTCTCAAGCCGGGAAGCAGGGGGATCTGCCGCTTGGCCACTCCTTTCCAGTGACAGTCTGGGAGTCTTCCTGTCCCATCTTGGTAGGCAGGCTGCTCATAAGCAAAAGCAGGTGTGCTTCCAGCACTCTGTTGCCTCCCAAGAATTTGTAGCATCTGACAGCTGGCCCAAGGCCAGTTTTTTCTGTGGACAAAGGCAAGAATCCAGAGTGCTTTTTTTTTCCCCTCTGGGTTTTGCTGCATAACAATTTTTCTGTTCGGGGGAGAAGGCAAGAAGATAAACAAAAATGTTCTGCATGCTGAATTGATGGATATCTGGGGGCTTCTGTTTGGCAGAGGCTCAGTGCAAGAAGCTTTTGATCAGAGACCTGGTTCTGTAATAATTTGGAAGTAGATTAGCAAGTAGCTACTACTGAATTATTTTTAAAGTTCAGCCAACTAAACTGTGTTCTCAGTACCAAAGTGCCCTCGCTTTGGTGTTCAGGACAGGGTAGGTTGCTTTCAAAACCATCTTGGCCTGCTGAGCTCCCAGCCATAGAGATGTTTGCTCTGTGAAAGGGATCGTGCCTACAGGACTTTGATTTGCCTCCTGGGCCTCCCGCATTAGAATAATACTTGGTAACTTGAAGGAGTAAAGTTATTTGCTGTGCTCTGAAAGCTTCTTAGCCACGTTGGTAATTGCAGAGATATTACTGGTGTAGTAGCAAATGCGGCGACTCGCAACCTTGAGTATGTATTTTATGCAGAGTAATCCTTTAATTTCTGCGAGTGATTTGTGTAATCTTTTTGCTGACATCTACTGGTGAATTAGCAAACTATCTCAGTGTTTCCCCACCATATTTCATCAGGAGAATACAATGTATATAGTGTAAAATACCGTGAAGTCCAGAACTTGTTTAATACAGTCACAGAACTTCTGTGAAGTGGAGTAATTCAGGATTTCATATTTTAGACAAAGTTAACCAGAGCTTTATCATACTCAGAGCTAAAGTTGTTCTTTCATAAGTCTTTAGTTTTCTGTATGGACAGTTTTATATATGGACATTGCATGTGATCCATACATATTGATACAATATATGTCGTTATGTATGGAAGCTTACTCTGGTAAATAGAAACTACAGCCATTTACATCAAATGTTCGTTCGGCTTTGAGTTTCAGTTGGTATCAGGCTGCACGGGTATATGTTCCATGGGTATAGAAATATGATCTAAAACACCACGCAGTATCAGAACTGAAAAATGTATGGAACCATTTATGATAAAGTAATTTTTCCTTTTTGTACATTATTATTTAAAATGTTTTCTTTAGATAGCTTGATTTGTTTTTATTTGGTTATCCAGGTAAGGTCTGATGAAGTCTCAGCAAGGTATTCCACTGAGCTTCTTAAGGAAGTGCATCTGGAATCCCCCACAAGCACAGAGGTTAGACTCTGTGCTTAGACTCTGCTTAGTGCTCAGAGTTTAGACTCTGAGCACAGACTTAGAGTGTAAATTTCAAGCATATTTCTCTAGGTGCATTTATTTTGGCTAAATGTAAATAACAGTGTTCCTCAAATCTGTTTTTTCTTCCTCTTTTCCTCACGCACTGTAAGAATGTTATACAAATGCCAAGGGAGAGAATGGTGTAGGAGAATTTGCAGATGTAAAGGAAATATCCAATGATGATGAACATCTTTTAGATTTTAATATGGTAAGTTTGTCATTGGTTTGGGGGAGGTGTTTTCTCTTTTATAAGGGCGTGCCACCGTGTCTTTCGGTTCGGAGTTCTCAGTCTGATCTCAAGTGAAATTCCTACAAAAACCTTCAAAAGCTTTTCTACCCTTACTTCATTTTTTGTTCTCATCTTTGTCTTGAGCTTTCTTCTGAAAACTCTACAGAGTGCTGAGCATTGTACTTCTAATAATTCAGCATATTCGGTTTCCTTTGGGAACACTTGGCTTTTGTGTGCTGTGTGCGTTAAACGTACGAGTCTTTTTCCTCAACTTCAAATTTCAGCAACCATAGGGCTGGCTCATATGCACTATGAAGCCAGAAAGGACCAGTAATTAAAGGAGTAAACACAATGTATGCTGAATTCTGTCCTCCTTACAAGCAAAAACTGATGTATTTAAGTCATTTTTGCTGTAGGGAAAATCTTCATGTATACGTGTAGTTACTGATGTACTTTCCAACTGATGTACTTTCAAACTTGATAATGATGCTAGCAGTTAAATTTAATACTGTGACATGCTTGCTGTAACTTTACAGATTGAGATGAAAATATACTGGCTTTGCTTGAAATACAATTGTATTTGTGCTGTTTTCTTGATATTTGATACTTAGTACCAAAATTTGGAGACGGCATTTACAGCAATTTTCTGTTTAAAAAAAAAATCAATGACACATTGAGTTCACTTTTTATTTTCTTGCTGTTTTGTGCAAGTCCTAAAGTTAAAGGGCCCTAAAATACTAAGGCCCTACAAATAAAAAAATAATAAAAATCTCACCTTTTTTCCTGCTGTTCTGTAATCCTTCATACATAAGGGAAAGAGGATAATTTGCCCTTAATTGTGCTGTTTCTCTTGACCATGTATAAAATGATACAATTTACCAGCCTAGAAAAAAGCAAGCATGTTTTTATTGTTCCCCATCAACACTGTCAGTTTAAATCCTTAGGTTTCTTCTGTTTATGAAGCAAGATGTGCAGATGATATAGATGCTGAGGCAAAACCAAATGGCTTCAGAAAGAAGATCTACTCCAGTGATAGCTCCAGCTCTGAAGACACCGCTTCAGAAGGTGGAAGAGAATGGGCTGATCCGTGTGAGGAGGAGCTTTTTTCTCGAACTCAACTCTAAAAACTGCAGAGTAGAACAGATGATTTAAAAGTAACATGAGATGGAAAACTATCCTTCCTGAGGGTCTGTAGCTCTAAAACAACAACTTGAGTTTCCTCTTCAGTTAATGGATTCAGATGTGTATTTATCTTTCTCTTCTTGCTTATTTTATAGATGGGGACACAGCTGTCCTGTTGAAGATTTTTTTTTCACCCCCAAACTGTTAAATTCTTGGCTATTTGAACTAGACTAGATTGTGTTGTCAAATCAAGAATGGATGTGCATGTGCTTGTCTTAGTAGTACCACTGCTTCTTTGCATCTTAATTGCAGTTATTTTCATTCGTAACTGTAGCCCTACCACTATTACTATCTTCTTAGCATCGCAGTGTCTACAACTACTTCTGCTATTCAGAGACGTTAGCTTCTGGCACATTAGGCTTTGTTCTTTAAGAACTGGGAGATAAATACTTAACACTGTAATCTATCAGTGCCTTTCTGAATGCAGGAGAAAAGCATGAATGACTTGTCCAGTCTTCATTAAGTAAATCTCATAACTTTGAAGTAGGAACAACAGGGTTGTGCTTTAGAGACTTACAGAAACTGTGTTTTCTATCCTATGATTCCCCCTCTCCCCCCCCTTCCCGCAAACCAACACTGAGGATACCATGGTTTGTATTTTTGCTAACTGGAGAAGCCAAGGATTTTTTGTAGGTATGGAGGCAATGTGGATTTTTTTCTTTTTTTCTTTTTTTTTTTTTTGTCCTTTTTAGCAACTTGCCGGTGTAGGGCAGGACTTAAAAAGAAGTAACACCAAAAATAATAAACCACTGGGGTGATGTGTGGATTGTTGTGAATTCTGTAACAAGTAATGAGAATGTTGTCTTGTTGCAAATGATGGCATTCGTGTAACCTGCAAAAGCATCCTCTACTGAATTTGAGCCTGAATGACTGAAACTATCTAAAATGCTCGGAGTGTTCGATGTTTTAAATGCAAAGGGTCAGTGCTTCACTTGAAAGAAATCCTGTGGCTGCTGCAGTTAGCTGCTGTTGTGGCTGTAATTTAGTAAATCTCGTAGTTCATTTTGTGTTTCTGAGAGAATGTGTGGGGCAAGCTATGTGTGTGGTGGGTGGGGGTTGGGAAAGTGATGACTTCAAACATACATGTGTGATTGCAGTAGTGATTGTTGCTTTATGTGACTTGCTTTTAAATTTTATTTTGTTAACTTAGAAAGTCAATACATTGTCAAGTTGCATCTGTACAAGACTATCAACTCCTTGTGCTTTTAACACATTATGCAAAACGTATAAGCCAGGAGGAGCAATATTTGCAAAACTAAACGTTCTAAGTTTTTACCAACTCATAGTTGAAAAAACAACAAACAACTAATTATACAGTAGCAGCATGTCTATAACATCAGGAAGTGCAGAAAGTCCAATACTGACTTGAAAAGCTTAACCATTAATTTTGACAGGCAATAAACCTCATGAGAACTAGAGCTGTTTGAAATGTGAGCTGAACTGGCTTTGAAATATGTTCTGTGCGAGAAGGGTTTTCTGAATAACTGGGTTTTGTTGCCTTTATTCAAGCGATAGTTTAAGAATTGAAATACGTGGTTCGAAAACCATGCCATTTTTTGTGCAACATTTTTGTTGAAATCCTTACCTAAAATTGGCTTGGTTTGTCCTTACCCAGGGACTTTCTTTTGGTCCTCCTATTAAACTATGCTTTAGGGTTTGTATTCATACAACGAGTCTTTTGACACTTTACAGTTTATTTTCTTAATTTATTTGCAGACTTTGGATAGATTTTTATATATTTTACTTTCTTCTGGAGCTTCCTTGAGAGGTTGTTTAGCACCTGCACTGAGAACTAGTTAACTGTAACATGAAAGTAAAAAAGAACTTTACACGTAAATTCTTCAAATCACTACATTGAAGAACAGAAAAGAACTTCATTCAAGAACAAGAAATGACCAAATGGACATATTTCAAACACAAACTTCAGCTCAGTTAATTTTGGCTGGAGCTGCTTTTTTGGTAAGAAAGGGCTCAAAAAGAACAAAGGTGTTGCTTATAGTTACATTGGGGCATGTAATAATTCCAGCACCTTTGGGGAAAATAAAATCGTATTTTGAGCTTGGGCAATAACAAATTGTCTTTACTTGTTTTCATAGTTTAATGGCTAAAGCTCTATAGCTTTCAGTGAGAGTTGAAGTGTGGTTTTTAGTTTTTCTGTATGGATAGAAACACAAACAAAACAACAACAAAAGCATTAAAGGTTGGCATACGCTGAACCGCACTGTGGTATGAAGCGCATTGCATATCCATAGCACTGAAGTATCAGTTTTCCATTCCTGGGCTGAAATTTGTTTCTACTTTTTGCTTCAAGTGGTTGTATTGTTCTGATTTCACGTACACCAGAGTAACTGATTTTGTTTTCTTGTGGAGTTACTTAACACCAAATAAAAAATATAAAAGGACAATTGGACGGTGTGTGTGTGTCTTCATTTTCTTTGGCTGCTGTATATAGCTTAGGTACAATGTGCCAGTTAGGAATTAAACATTCTGAAGAGAGAGCTTGAGTATCTAATCTGGGAGTCCTTCTCATTGCAGTATTTTTTCCTGTTTTGTATTGGGAAAAGCATTAAAAAATAGTGCATATGTATTTTTAAACAAAAGAAGACCACACAAGACAACCAAACAAATCTTAACAAATTTAGCCCCCACTTTTAATTATTTCTGTAGAAAACGCCATGATCTCAATCCAAAAATTAATTTGTAATGCCAACTTCATGTTTGGAGAACACGTTATAAGACCTGTTTTTATATAGCATGTACTATGAGACGTGGACTAGCAGACTGCCTGCTTTGAACTTGTGCTCAGCCATCAAACGCTTCGTGTCTGACTTCTGCTTTTAGAAAAACTGTTGGTGGCATGCAACTTCACAGCTGCATAGTGAGAGCAATACATACATACCTATTCGAGAAAATAAGGGGAAATGGTTGCTCTGGAAGGAACTTGGGTGAATACTTTCATTCACAGCTATGTACCAAACTTTGCCTTTTTTAAACTTCACAGTTGGAATTTTCAAATTCATCTTGATAACAAATTCTTTTGGATTCTTTTAAGTAGTACAGCAAAAGGAGCTTCATTGTGTTCTTCGATGCTTGATAAAAGAGTTAAATAGGATCAGCGAAGCTGGTTTTGTATCTAAATTAGCATTAACTCCACCTATCCTAAGGAATTCGTTTCCAATATAAACAATGCTTCTGTCATGCCAAAAACACTGAATGTTGCAGGGCAGCAGTTGCTGCTGTCTGTTGCAAGGCAGGCTTTAAATGCACAAGCTGTGCGTGCAGGGGAGCGCAGGTGCTGTCCACAGTGAAGATGCATGCAAAGGTCCTGCGCTTTCTGGACAGTCGGTCTTGCCAGGATTGCTCATCAGTAACTCATTCTCTTCCTCCTAGCAGCTGCATATTTAAATATTGCTAATGAATTCATCATCTACCCTTCACGTTTACCATCTCAAGTAATTTTATGACCCATGAAACCAGCAGCAATAAAATCAAGGTTTGGGGCAAATGAAACTTGCCTGCTGCATTGTAGCTTCATACAATCAGATCCCTTTTCCAGTGCTCAAGTTGCTCTCAATATGTATGTCAATATGCAAGTGCTTATAATCTTTTGAGCTACCTCTAGGCTCAATACGATCATTATGGGACTTACAGGAAAGACAAAGCTGGCAGAGTTGGTTGCGGGTCAGTAGGCTGTGGAGATAAGGTGAGTGGCAAAACCTTGGTTTCCCTGCTTCATCATTCCCCATAGCATCACCTACAAAGAACACACCATGGACGTGGACTGAGAGGAGAGACTTCCATGCATGCTGCGTTTTCCCACCTGACAGCTTTCTTGCAGAAGTGTTTCTGGAAGACCTGTACCTCTGGCTGTAATTTCTTTGCTACTGTAGAGCCAAGTCAATCCTAGACCGTGAGGAGGTGTGAAAGTGCAGTAAGTCTCCTTCATTGTCACCACGCAGCAGGGTCGCTTTTATTACCATTAGCAATGTCTATGTAATAGTGTTACAATTCATAGGCACATAAAGATTTTAGGAATCATTGTAATTGTTAATGAAGAAGGCTTCTCTGCCCATCATGTCTGCATAGTCATTTTCAAGTGGAGACACAGTGACATGTAGCTGCTTTCCTTACTGCACAGAATTGAGTATTCTCAAATTCTTATTTTCTTCTTTCTTCTATGCTTAATCTAAACGATTAAGCATGTTAAAAAGTGTAGGTGATTGTTTTCATATCCATCTCAGTGCTTTATTGTAGACAAGGAAACGCTCTAGCAAATAGCACTACGCTATGGTCAGGGTACTGAGAGCAAACACGTAAGCATTGGAATAGACTGCCTCAGAAACTGACACTACCTCCCCCATTAGAGATTTTTAGGAATGGATTAGACAAACGTGTCAGAAATTATGCAGGTATGTACGCATACATCTTAGGGGAAAAAGGAGGAACAAAATGGACCCTAGAGCTCTGTGAATCCTCTTTCCATACAGGAACAGCTTATATCCAGAGGGGCTTTTAAATTGATTCATAGTTTAACAAAGGAAAAAAACAAACCAACCAACCAAAAAAATTGCCTATGTAATGTTAAATCTTGTGCAGTTTTTCCTTTATTCATCCCAGTAGATTGCATTTGAAAAAAGTACAATGTTTGAGTGGTTAAAACCCATCTTCCGAGGAATAATTTGCCTCATAATCCCTCCTATGGCAGGCTACCCTGATCCCTTCGACCTGCAGAACAGAAATCGGTACTGAACATTTCCTTTATTGGTATTGTACTTTTCTTTTTCACTCTTAATGCTCATCAGTAGGATTTTACTCTCTTGTATTTTTTTTTTTACGTTCTTTAACTTCCAATTTTTGTACTGATGTTTGGCTTTTAATTGTCTTTGCTTTGAGATGGGATGTTAGCCCATATTCCATTGATTCTGGAACCTTTATCTATTTGACAATATAGTCATCTTCTCATTCATGCTGTTCAAATATTTTTCTTCCCTTTTCTCTACAGTCCTATTCAAGACAGAAATATTAAGTCTTCTGAAGCACTACAGTTCCATAGAGAACATTAATTGGATCTGTAACCTGCCCAAGTTGCGTATTACTTTATTGCATTCAACATTACGAGCTCTAGACAACAACGGATTTTAGTTTGGTACTCGCTCTTTTCCTAGCAAGTTCCAACAGAAAGTTACCATACGCTGGGTGCAATGCCTTTTGTGTTACAGAACTGATCTATTTGCTTTTAGAAACACAATTTAAATTGTGTTGAGATACTAATACAAGAAGCAGCATTTTCAGTATGCATAGTCTTCCTCCTTCACGCCTTTTTACTCATTTTGTCTTTCCTAAATAGCTTGTAGACAATGACAGAGACATTCTGGTCACATACATACGGTTTCAGTAACATCAATTCAAAAGTGCTGCAAAGTCTCACAATGCCTTCTCCTAGGTTTCTTTTTCTTGCTGTCTCATGGATGGAAGCTTTCAACCATAAAAGTTTATTTTTACGGAGTGGTAACAAAAGGATGAGCAGTAATGGCAGTTACAGACCTGGTTTCACTTTCCTCAACCTTTTGCACTTACCAGAATTAAATGCCTATAGAAGGAGCCACGCTGGAGGGAGTAACATGGCAGTTTCTCTAGCTGTTCCCGACTCATCCCAAACCTATTAAACTGGCTTGGTGGACAGACTTGCCACTGCTAGTTGGAAAGCCCATGCAGGTGGTGGCTGTGCTGGAAATGGACTGCTGCCAAGCACAGATGTACAAAAACCAGGCAAATATTAGTCTGGTGAGAACAAAATTAATTTGTGATGACTTCGAAGGAGAACAGCAAATTATTCTTCATTTGTCAAAAACATCACCGTTTGCTTGTCAGGTAATAATTTTTGATCAAATCGTCTTGGTCATGGTTACAATTCAGCAGCAGAAACATGAATTCACTGTTCCCTTTTCCTGTGCCACAGACCAGGCATTAGGTACTTACCCATATGTACAAACAATTCTGTAAAGCAAGGAGGAAAAAGATCAAGGTCTCATTTCTGTTCTGATGCTCACCTTCAAGAGTGACCTTCTCTGTCTGCACTGTATGTATCAGAGATTATCCATCACTTGTTATACTCAGCACGCTTGCTCTCTGGCTTGCATGAGCTAAAAAAAACCTACCTTAAATGACAGTGATGGGAAATCCAGGCAGGGGTTGCTGATCAGCTGGTATACAATGTTGTGTGAATGCTGGATCTTCACAACATGCAAACCTTTGGTTAATTGGAGAAGAAATATTAGTGGAATTTCTACTAGTTTATGAGAGAATTGCTGACCTCCAGGTCGTTAGGGAACTGCACAGCTGATTCACGTGAAGCTCAGCTTGGCTGTCTGAAACCCGCTTGCATCACACTTGGCTTGCGATGAATGAAAATGCAATCTAGACGGTTCCACCTAGTTCTTTAAAAGTTTTCTCAATTGCAAAATTGTTGAAACTTCAAAACAGAACTGAAAGAGTAAGCAGAGAATGATTTCCCACCACCTATAGGCTAAAGAAGCACGAGGGGAGCTTGCATTTCTGTTCCTTAACTCTTTCTTAACTCTACTGTAAAGGAACAAAGTAAGGAGTGTTACTTTGCATACTTTTTCCATAGCCATGTATATTTTGGAGAAATTGTTGAGAGAGAGCAGAGCACACAAAACCCTTCCTGCTTTCTCACAGAGTGATCATAAAACTGGTGCATCTAACTCTGATGGTATGGATATGAGTTTGTATGACAGGGCTTTTGAAACACATTTTCTAGAAATTAAATTCTCTACCGCTAAGCTACTATTAGACCACTTAGATGTTTTTTGCCTGCTAGGTGAACATCAGTTACCAGTCCCAGGCTGCTCTATCCTGTGCTTCATTCCTACCCAGCAGCTGCAGGCAAAACACTCTTGAACTTTAAAACATTTTGTCCCGGAATTTTTACAAACCTAAATATTTATTTTGCAGGTTTACCTGACTCTAAGTCAATGCCAGAACACTGATGATAACCACCCTGAGTGGTTAGTGTAAATGTCTCTTTTTATTTTTGCCCTTGTCATTGTGTCAGGCTACTCAGATTATGGTGAAGGCTGAACATGTTTTTATTTGGGTTTATTTTTTGTTTCACTGTTTTAAGAGGTACTTAGTAGGTTCCAAATAATTCAGGAAGGATACAGCTCACCTAGTACCAAAAACCTCAAGCTACTGCAAACATTTTTCCTGTATACTCTGTGGTCATGACACTTCATGCAAATTTCTGTTTTTCAAACTACTTAAGCAGTCAAGCAGGTTTAAACATAAAAAACACTAACAAGCACATGACATATTAGCAAAAAATACAACACCAAAGCTGATTTATCATGCTTTGGGGGGTTTATGTACAGTCCAACTGTTAAAAAGAACAGGCCTTTCTCAGCCTGCCATTCTGGATGAAGTCAATTAAATGTTAGCAGAAAAACAAAGGTTTCTAAAGCACTCCTTTGATCTTAGTTATGCATTTATGCTTCCTGTACCTGGTAGTACCTGTTCAGCTTCCTTTTTGTAATTAGGACATTCCACACTTCCATGAAGGCCAATGAAGCTGTATTTAGTCACATATTTCAGCCCTTCATCAATACAGAATAATACTACACAATGTTTGCAGAGAGAAACTACATTATCTCTGATGGAGGCAGCCTTACAGAACTAATGCTGTTGCTGGAAAAAGTAAATTTTTGCTAGTAGCTCACAACCAAAATGCTACTACTTGTTTCAACAAAGTATATGGTCATTCACATGTAGCAAAGAGTATATATTTTACACTGACTAGGCTGTGATTTTCTGCAAGTATTTTAAGCCTGAGCCTGGTATTTTTACGCTGCCTAGCACAGTGGGATCCTGGTTGTTCTTACACGTGTCTTCAGCGCAAAGAACAATATGAGTTTTGTTGTGAGTAGGTGTCAAAAAGTATACCAGCTGAACAGGAGGAGTCATGAGGGGGTTGGAAACGGAAAAATTCACTAAAATAAATCACTTTAGAATGGGCATTTCAATGCAAGATTTCAAGGCATTGTGACTGTTAGGGCACAACTCTGCTCTTAAATAAGTACTGACTCAAAAAGTCTTTAGATGCCTAACTCCCTTGGTTGATGTGAAACTTTTAGCTTACTCTATGCTCTGCTACTGCTGGAAGATCTCTTATGGCAGATTTTTTTTTTTTTAAAAAAAGTTTCTTCATCCTAATTAAAATTGCAAAGATAGGAGTGTAATTAGTTCCTTTGGAGACACTTCACAGATACAAAATTAATGACTGCGTACTTTCATTCTGTTATTTACCCTAGGACCTAGAACTTTTTTATCCTAGAACTTTGGCCAAAGATAGATGATACCATGGTGATGGTACAATCTTCTAGCTGCTACAAAAGAAGGATTGATTTCCATTCTCAAAAACAAAAGGAAAATATTAATACTGAAAAAGGAATTAGTGACAGTGAATCTTCCAAAATAGTCTCTTACAAAAATTATATACATAACACTATATTATAGTGTTTCAAAGCTGTTTTGCTTTTAGTTATTCAGTTTTAAATGTAACACGAAAGGTGTCTTACAGAGGTAGGAGTGATTGTCAAAGAAAGATAAGGAGAAATACGACATTTTAACTGTTTCATATTATTTCTGATATTCATCTTACGAATCCAGCAGAACAAATGATGAAATGTATCTCTCTCTGAACCAGAGATATACCTGCAGAGGTATAATTTTTGGTTGTTGATGATAAGTGCCTTCTCATCTTGATAATGTGCTAATTCTCATCTTGATAGCATGGAACTGCTGTCAATGGGGTCACAGTGGCAGGTAGTTCAGTGTAAGTTTACCTCAGACTGACAATTTATTCAGGTGTAACTTGCCCACATCAAAGCTTAAATAATCATGGTTCTGCTCTTCTTGTTATTTAACTAATTACATTAATACAAGTTCAGATACTCCTGCATTTGCTGCATTCACACGTCCAGCTTCATGTTAGACTTAACACGTCTGAGTGAGATCATGAGAAGTTCGTATTTACATACACTCTTAAGGTAGATGACAGCTTTGCTACCTTAATATATTTTAACATAATCTATATACACGATCACTGAGTTTGGGTGCTATCTAGAACTTTTTTTTTTTTTTTTTTTTTCTGGGAAAAAAATAAAAAAATTAAAAAGGATGAGCTCCAAACATGAGAAGGAAACATGAGCTCTACTCTTCTGAGGTACTGAGTGCTTCTAACCCCTTTGATTTCAGTGTGTGGGTGCACAGAGAGCTGGGTGTGTTGATGATGCAAACATCCGAGCACTTTGAGACGGGGTAAAAGATGGTAAATAAGGCTGAGAAAATGGAACCATAAATACACATGCTGGAATACCAGCCATCACCCTAGAGCCTCAACTTCTGGCATTATGGTCCAGTTCCACAGAAATATGGATGCATCCCCAGACTGATACTTCCCACAGTAACAAACTAGTGTAAAACACCAAATTTTGTTTTCTTCTTAAATCCAGCCTGGAACACGCCGTTGCCCGCCTCTCCCTGGGTGCCATCCCTCCACAACCTCACAACCTTCTGCCTGAGGGGAGCCTCTGGTACGAGGGGAGCCTCTGGTACGAGGGAACCCTTTCCAGGGGAACCCTTTCCAGGGGAATCCCTCCTCCTTGAGGCCCTCAGGTGATGCCCCAGCACCCCACAACCCGGCACCGCCGGGGCTGCGCCTGAGGCGAGCCCCCACGATGGCTCCCCGAGCCCCCCCCATGGCTGGAGGCGCCTTAAAATGGCGGCCAGCGGCCGCCGCCCCCGGGTGCCAGCACGCCTCCCACCGCGCAGGCGTTCCCTCGGCCGGCGGGCGGCGCTGGGGCCGGAGGAGGAGGAAGAGGAGGAGGAGGAGGAGGAGGTGGAGGAGGAGGAGGAGGTGGTGGCAGCCGAGGCACGGAGAGCGGGGAGTCCCGTCAGGAGCTCGGCACCTGTCCCGCCGGCGCAGCCAGGTGCCGTGCCCGCCGCGGGGGCGGGCGCCATGGGAGGCTCCGCGCTGCCCGCGGAGGGGACCCGGCGGGCGAGGGCTGCGCCGCTTCCCCTCCGCTGAAGCCGCCGCTCCTCCTCGGGGGCCGGAGAGGGGCGATGGAGCAGCCGCCGGCCGCCTCCTAGTGCCGCAGCGGGGAAGGGGCGGGCATGGCCCAGCAGGAGCAGAGCGACGGAGGGCAGCGCCGCACCGGTGAGGCGTCCAAGTTTCTGCGCGGCTCTTCCCCCGAGCCCCGCCGGGCCGCGGCTCTGCCCGGGGCTGGGGGTGAGGCAGTGCCGGAGCGGGGACGGCTGCGGGGATGAGGGGACGGGGGGGTCCCTATGGCACCTGGCGCCGGGGGCAGACGCCGCCGTGAGGCGACCGGGCCGGAGTCTCCGGGGCGGCTTCTTGGGCCCTTACAAAGTTGGAGGAGCTGCTCGACCCCGTGGGGTGGCCCAGAGGCCTTTGGGGAAAGGCGTAAATTGCTTGGCTGGTGGTTTTTTTTTTTTTTTTTTTTTTTTACTTCTCATTATTATTGTTATTTCATCAAGGCCACCGGCTAGGAGCCGTTCGCAGCGCCGAGGCAGACGTAAGGCTTGTGGAAAGGAAACAACTTTTCATCTCTCGCGGCTCTAACCTAAGCCTCTCAGGCAATTCCCAGAGACTAAATACTGAGGGATCTCGCAGCAGTGTTTCAAGTTCCTGCAGCGCTGCTGCCAACTTAACACTGGCCTCACATTTTTGAGTAATATTGGGGGTGTAAAGAAAAAAAAAGGCCCTGTAAACCACTTCTGGAGCGGAGGCTTTGGTAAAACACTGTGACTCACTTGTGCTGCCTGCCTGCTGCAGCAGGAAAGTGGAAAAGCCCTCAGTGGTTCGCCCATGAGCGCTGTAGGTGCTCCGCTCAGGTTTGCACAGCTCGCCCTTGGTGAAGGGAGCCAGCTGGGAGACGGATAAATGGCAGCTTAGTGAGAAAACCCCAAGTCGTTTCTCATCTTTCTGCCATCACAGTTTTGGCAGCGATCGCATGTGTAGCCACAATCGCTGTCTCTCCTGGCTTTGTGGAAAGCCGAGCTGTTTTGTAGCCTCGGGAGTTCTTTGCTGCTGGCAGCGCTGTGGCTGCTAGCGTGTGAGCACAAACAGGCTGAACCAAGGGGAGCTGCCATAAACAGAGCTGGGCTTGGTGCTCCTCTGCGCTGAGGTCACCTGCGCTTGGTAGCAGTAATGTACAGCATGTTCTCATTGGAGGCACCAAGAGATGCTGTCCGCTGCATGAAGAGTTAGTTTAAACCTTTCACTTAAAAAAAGAATCCTTTAAGAAGGAAAAAAAGCAGTTGCGAGTTTCTGTAACTGAGGAAGTTCCTCACTCTAAAAATTAAAAAAAAAAACAAAACAACAAACTGGCAGTTGTGTTGAGGAGCCAAGGTGATAAAAATGATGTTAACCCCTTGATGACTGATCAGTGTATGCAAACCATTCTTCTCCTTCCTGCGAGGCAAGCAGATACAAAGGCAGTTTCTTGGGCTGTTCTCATACTGTACTTTCTAAACAAGTTCTTTGTCTAAGTCACATTGCAAGTCTCTGCAAGTTTAAAAGAATGTGACTTGAGTTGGCTTCTTTCTGAGCTTTGTTTTATTGTAACAGTTTGGTGGTGTTAACATTTTTATTAAGAATTTACAATAAAATGGGTAAAAACCCTATTTTATTGTACATGTTTTAGAAGTTACTATCAATTTTGACTTCTTCCCTCAGCGTGGCTGGGTGACGGGGAAAGTCAAAATCTGTTGCAGAGCTCTGGCATTGTCAGAACATGCCTTTTTACGTGCCGCGAGCACAACCTCAGCAATGTGGGGCCGTATGGACCGCCGGATGGGGTCAAACCGAAACTCCACCTCCCAGACTGAAAAAGTTACCTGTGAGAGCCAGTAAGCAGGGCTAATGGTTATTGATGTTTTCCTGAGGCCCTGACACTTGCAGCTCAAGGAGTTCCTGAGCTCCTTTGCGTGTAGGAATCTTTAGTGATTTTCTTTCTTCCTTTTGTGAACTTGCATGTAAGCTTCTGGGATCAGACAGCGTGCTATGGCAAGGAGTTCTGTAGCTCAGGTACCCATTGCATGAATCCTGATCTTAATTTTGTGCCTGGCTACATCTCTGACCTTATTTGGTGCCCCGTAGTTCTTATGCTGGAAAAGTTAATGTGTAAATGACCCCTTCGTACCTTGTCCTTGCTACTTGTGACCTCTCTTGTGTCTTTTGTCTCCCTTTCTCTCATTATCTGTCTTTTGGGAGGCTAATGCTGATGTGATCATGGCTCCAAGACAAGGGATGTTAAGGAAGACTTTACATACATCAATTTTATGTAGATATATTACCATCTAAATAAGTCCTGGGGATTGTGGATGTTGTGCAGATGAAATTGCTTATTGTTTTTCAGTAGTTTATCATACTAATAATACTTCATTACCACATTTATCATAGTACTAATGTTACAATAACGTGACATTACTAGATGATTCATGGAAAGAAGTTAGTACTGGAGCACACGACACTGAATGTTTGGCATCAATTGTCAGTTTTCACACTTGGCAGCAAAGCAGCTAAAATAAGGAATATAAATATCACTACATCCTTAAAAGCGATCCTACAACAGCGTAATGCAAAATGAATCAGGGAGTTCGTGTGTATGTTTCTGACAGCTGATCGCATCTCAGGCTTTCACTCAAAGCCCTTGATGAGTACTTCAAAGCTTCTCACGGTTTTGCTGAACAGCGTAAAATCTTTGTAGCTTGTTATTGCTTAATTTTCTCCAGCGAGCTGTAGCTGATGTGTACTTCTGCATTTGCTGTTTGCCTGTTTAAAGAATCTCTTCCTGTTAAATTTCCTCCTTAAAAAATTATCAAGCCAAGTCAAAACAGCTTCAGCACCCTGCATGGAAGTTTATTTTCACTTCACTTTGAACTCTCGTTTCCAGAGTTGTTCTGCCTCTTGAGCTGCTGTGTTTCCCAGCTCTTGCCAAGGCTGCTTGAATGCTTACAGTTTGTAAGCTTAATCAAGGAGAGCCGTGCAAATAAACTAAGGCCTGGCGCCAGCTTATGAAAGTTACTGAGCAGAAGTGAAGGCCGTCAGTGCAGGAGTTCGTTACGGGAACGTGTTTGTGCCATTTACCCAAACGTCAGCGTTGTTCCTGGCTCATTGCGTTTCTCAACCTTATTTTCTGGATGTGTTAACAAGTATGAGTTGTGGTGGAGCAAACGTCTGCACCCGTGCTTGTCAAACGCTGTCTGTGTGTGCAGAAGTGCCGGGGCTGGATGAGCTCTTGATTTAAAGAGCCATGTAATGGCTGTGAAGGGATGGGTGAGCACGGGGAAGAGAAAACAGTCAAATGAACTTCAGAAAAATAAGCGAACCCAAGCAAGAAGGTCTAAGAGCAGAACATCCAAGTGCAACAGTGATTGTATCTAATACTTCAAGTTATGTCGTAGTTGCATGCTCTGAATGTCATTGTTGACTTCAAGAGAGACAATAGTTTCCTCCAGTCAGGAATTGTTATTTAAGGTTTTTGTTTGCTGACCCTTGAAATTTTGATTTACTGACCGGAGAGGTTCATAATGTATGCGCTTCGTGTGCTAGCTAGCTGAAGACATTACTTCTTAAAATTGCAGAGGGTGTAAACTTTTGAAACCGTGGAAATGTGAAAAAATGAAAGTTGCTATAGCAACTCCATAAGAGAAGTGTACATCTTCAAGCTTCTTAGTCAAAACGCTAAGTTTGAAACCCTGCTTATCCAAAGGCTTAGACGATTGCTGCAGGAATTGATTTGCAGGGATGGTACATAGTTGGCTGATAGAAAGTTCTGGAAGCGTCCAAAAGGCGGGATAACTGTGGGGGAGGGGTGTGTTACTTGACTTTTTCTTAATTTTAGGAGTGAATGGAGCGATGGATTGTGTTGTGAATGGCGTTTCTGGAGTTCAGTTAAGGAATTGGTATAACCTGAGAATTAGCTTTGGATTCACAAACTTTTCACATGACTGAATGCTTAGGGAAAAATCTTTGCAGGTTGTGGAAATTGAATATGTTTGAAAAGTGTTTCTGCTCACTGCCTGCCTGCAGCACAACTCCAAAGTGCGTTGATAAGCTCAGATCTAAGGCCAAACGATGCCTCAGACCCTGGCGTTGGGCAGGGCTCGAGGGCCATGAGCCAGAGGCTTGGACCTGCTCGGAGGAAGCAGTTTTCCTGCATGAGTTATTTGTTGGACGGGGGGAACCTCCTGGAGGACGAGCGGCACCGCTAATTAAGTGCTGCACTTCGCAGAGAGAGCTGCAGCAGGAGGCCCGGCTTCAGGAGCTGGGGGAAAATCTGCTCAGAAAGAGCCATTTGCAAGATGGGAGGAGTATTGTTCACTGCTTCACACAGCACAGAAAGAGTTTTGGAGGGAAGAAACTGAAGCAATATGTGCACGTTTCTTCTGCCAGCTGCTGTAATTACCTTGCAAACTTCAGCAGAGCTGGCCATAATTGATCTGTTTGTACGGAAGCACATACGTAATGCCATGGAAACAATCACGTCGTGTTTTAAAGGGTCAGTAGTGGTGCACATCGGAAGTAGAGCGGTCCGTGCGTGCAGCAAATGGAATAGATGCCTGTCAGTTTTACTGTGCCTGCACTGATGAAGTGCACCATGCGCATTGTCAAAACATTGTATGAATAATGTCATAGCTGCTCAGGTTCTGCATCTCCCGCTTAGTGCACAGCTCGTACATTACACGTTCGATTTGAGTGACAAATTTATTGTAAGTTTTGTGGCTTCCAGGAGAAAGCTAAGAAATTCTATTTAAACACTCACTTTGTAATTTTGGTCTAAGTTGTAAAGTGTGTGGAAACAATTTTTATAGGTCCTATACATCAGTAAATATGCATTTATGACTATATAGAAACCAATCTCCAATTTTTGTATTAATATTGATGTGGAACATTCAAGTACTGCAATTTTTGTAGCGTGTAATTTCACTCTCAGGAGATGGATGTGGAGCAATCACTGGCACACAAACTGTTGAAGAAAAGCTTTTCATGCTTGACATTTTCTGGAAACCTAAATTAAGTTGCCATTGTCCTGCTTGTTCAAGCAGGGGGAAGGGACATCAATTATCTGCAGGAGAAGATGAATAACTTTTAATTACAGAGCCTAATCTATGACAGGACTGAGTGTAATTAAAAAAAAAAAAATCTCCCTGCAAACTCATAACCTTGTCTTTTCTTCCTTTTTAACCAGTTACCACTTGGCCCAAGACAACTGATGTAAATTTATCCAACTCCTTAAATGGTTTGAGCTTGATGGGAATTCTGGACGCGAGAGTCAGCAGCGGTATCCACGGTCTTCAAACCTTGAATTCAAGGGCCCCAAGATCTCACTCGCTGCCCGAGTACGGACCCGGTCAGCCCTCCAGTGCTTTAGAAGATTGTCATAGCCTTAAATCCGTGGATTCTGGTATTCCAACTCTAGAAATAGGAAATCCAGAGCCTGTTCACTGCAGTGTGTTAAATGTGAAGAGAAAGCAGTCAGAACCCGAGATTGTACCTGACAGAGCTTTTCAGAGTGCGTGCACGCTGCCGTCTTATGTGCCTCCACCTTCTCTGACTTCTGAACACGATCACGCTGTGCGAAAATCATCTACTTTTCCAAGAACTGGGTATGACACCGTCAAACTTTATAGCCCCACTTCAAAAACTCTGAATCGAAGTGATGATATCTCTGTCTGTAGTGTTTCCAGTCTTAGCACAGAACTGTCAACGACTTTATCTGTTAGCAACGAGGACATTTTGGACTTCGTGGTCACAAGCAGCTCAAGTGCGATTGTGACTCTCGAGACTGACGAAGCGCACTTCTCGGATGTTACCCTGAACTCCACTAAAGAGACCAACGATCAGAGTCAGCAGGAGGGCTGCCAAGAGACAGACGTGGACAGTAAGCGAAAAATACTGGGACCTTTCACTAACTTCTTTGCCAGGTAATGTTTCTGTAAAATACATTGGTCTTAACAATGGGAGTAAACGAGAGCAGAGGAGAAACGTCTGTTAGGTTTTACTCTGAAAGAGAAAATGCCTTGCTATTTTAGTGCAAAATGGCATTATGAACATAATCGGTCTGCTCTGAATAAGTAGGCCAATATTGCCTGCTAAGGCTTTGAATCCTACTCTGTATTATCTTTAGGATACGTGGAGGTATTTTAAATCCTCCTAAAAGATTCCTCTGTGTTACAGGAAAAGGAGGTCTGAAAAAGGGTTTTATTCCAGTGGTGCCTTCAGTGTTTTGCCCAGGATCCTTAACCTCATGTTCTGTAGATAGGCAGGATACATACCTGCGTGGCAGAGCTTGGACATCTGAGGATTCATAATGACCCAGTAGCGATGGAGCGTTTCATTGATCGATACATGAAGTTTAAAACAGGAATGCTTCTCCAGCATCCCGACTGCTATGATTCTTCCCAGCCTCAGTGGCAGTTTTGTTTATACCTTGTTTCCTTCGGTTTGGTGTGGCATGGGAACACCTGATGAGGAATTTTGGCATTCAGCTGTTGAAATAAGATCATTTACTGCTCAAAGGAGGTACGTGACCTCTTTTAAACTTGTTTTTAGTATCAATGATAAAGTGTGTTAAATGCAGATGCTCATGAGGTAAGTCAAAGTGGTGACTGAGGAAGAGGACTGTTCTGCCTTTTGTTTGTTTGTCTAAGGCCTTGCAAATGCCTCTTATTTTTAGGACGTAATGTCTGGAGTATGTTGGATTTCAGAGGAATGATTCCAGAAATAAACTGAAGACGTTAAGCAGTGTTGGCTGTATCTAACCTGTTTTGAACATGTTTTCTTCAGTTAATCTCTTTTTAGTCAAACTTGGTTTTTGCATGAGACGAAGAGGCGATAAGGCTGCCTTAATTGCAAAGCTCCAGAGAAACAGTTCCTTCAGATTCACTAAAACTGGCTGAAGCTGTCATTGATTTTCAGGCTTAGGATCAAGTTACAGTAGAAAAGCCTGCAGCGAACTCCACTTATCAGTCCTGTTTGAGGTGTTAAAGCTTTTGCGGACCTCTGTCTGTGTGTTGCCATGGGACCAGACTCAATTCTGAAGCAAGAGGTTTCTTGGCACTTCAAAGTGTGAACTTTTGTTACCCGTTCTGGTAGCACAGCTGCTAACTCTAACAAATGCTGTCCTTCAGCCTGGAGGGAGCGCCGTGGAACGGCAACACTTAGGCCCTGCATGAAGGAGGGCATTTAACCACTTCCCAACTCTTCCCATCCAAGAAAATATACCATCTATCCAAATTCTGTTCTGCTGTGCTCTCCACTGGTGTTACAGAAGCTTGGTACTCACTAGACTGAACTTTTTAACCCGAATGTTTTCGGGTGCATTGAATTTCAGAGAACAAAAGACATCCTTATTACCTTATAAATGGGAGCAGGTCATCTTGGCCACCAGGTGATGTCACCAGGAGAATATGAGGCTTAAGTTCAAACTAGGTTATCAGCTTTGAAGTTCCAGCTGCTCTCTTTGTAACCTGACCTTTAATATCCTTCCCTTTAACACCTGCTTTCTGCTCTGCTTTCAAAAGAGGGCTGCTCGCTGTCTGTACTTGTACTCCACATACCTGTATGCTGTGCATCCATTCTCTTAGGTCATGCAAACTGGTGGTGTTTCACAGGTGTTGAACAACCAGGGGACATCTGAGTGTCCTTCTGTCCCACAGGGAATGCTAAATACAGCTTATGTTGTCTACATAGTTAAGGACTAAAGCGTGCTGTTGCTAGTTTTTCTGGTATTTGCAGCCTGCCATCCACGTGGCTGTGCTTGCACCCTCTAATGATCTTTGCAGTCCCAGCTCCGTGGAGTTCCTGTGGCTGCTAAGGCTCCTTGCCTTCCTGAGCTGAACAAACACTTGGGCAGGTGAACTTGGGCCCTGCAGCGCTGCCTTCCAGCAGGCTTCCCTCCGAGATGAGTGTCCTGGCTTTGTGTACGGTGTCGGAAGAGGAGGCAGCGCTTGGAGTAGTATCTGGAACGAGCACTTTACAGAGAAAGGAGCTGCTTGGAGTAGTTTCTAAAAAATGCTGAGGTGACAGGTATAAACCAAGTCCTTGAGGAGAGCATGGTTTTAGCACCTGTCTCTGTGCTGAAAGGACAAAGTGAGCGTGAAACGCATAAACCTTCCCTTTCAGAAACCAGGGATGAACTTATGGCGGAAGAAAGCCAAACTGCTTTGGCCTTGCTCAGTGGACACTTGTGTGCAGGGTGAACGAACAGGCGCTGGGAGCTCGGATGCAGCATCTCCACCTTCCAGCAGCCTGACCGTGGGGCACAAGGGAGGTGTTCTTAGCCTTCCTTGGCAGGCTTGGGTCTGTGGAGGTTCTCCTGCGCGATGGGATGCGGATTTGAGCTGTTGTGGGCTGTGATGAGTCAGCTGAGGTTTTGCTCAAGTTGTTGACATTCGGTAAAAGGAGAAACCTCGCTGCTTGAAACAGCAGCTGTGCTTGTGTTGAACCCTGTCTGTCAGCTGAGCGTGTGTTAGGTTCCCCGAACTTGTCGAGACTGAAGTTGCGCTGGATGCATCAGTTAAGATTTGCTGCTGCCAGTAGGATGTAATAGTGACAGAAAATGAGATGCCTCCAGTGCTTGGTCACATGTATTGAAGGAGCTTAGATACCACTGAAGGTTAAATCTTCCGCAGTATCAAGGAAACGCATAGGGAGCATCTGCTTTAGGATGTAACATTCTCTCTTAGTGCTCTGTATATCTATTTTTCCCTGCTAGAGCATCTGTGTGTATGCATGTGCAGTGCATATGAAGTAGTGTGCTCCCCATCAGCTCTGGTAGTCTTGGTCCTGGTAGGAAGCATCAGTGCTTGCTTGAGGCAGTGGTTGGAAACTAAGTTAGATCTGAGGGAGGCTAGGAGAGCCCGGCTGGCTGCCTGTTGGTCCTGGCACCGGGAATGGAACGTGCCTGCCCTACCGTAAGTGCTGCGATGGAGAAGGTTTCCTGGACCTCTCCTGAGACTCAGTGCTGTCTCTTCACCATTTTGGACTTTGACAGGTCTGATGGTTTCCTCGGGTTGCTACATGCCTCTTTGGGTGGGGCAGGGAGATGCAATGAAAGGCAGCGTTCCTGCTTGTCCACGCACAGTCCTCCTGAAAGAGCCTACGGCAGCCCAGGTACCAGCTGGGTGCGCTGGCAGCGGTTGTCATTAGGCTCCAGGTTAGTACGTGAGGAAGCATTAGGGCTGCTTTCCGAAGCAATAATCCTGACTAGTGACAAAGAAACCTGGCATCTCGGTTGTTTTCAAGTCCTGTGTACTTGGATCAGTCCTGTAAGGCCAGGGGTCCTTTGCATGAGTTTGAATTCATTTCCTTAATTTGAATGTATGTAGGAACTTGGTTTGAGAAATGGCGTTAAGAAACAATTGGCTGGGGGACGGAGGAGCCAGTGCCTTGTCTGTGCCTTTGCCCTGGTGACCCACAGGAGCAGAGGTTAATGAATTCCACCTTTGGACTTGGCTGTGGTACAGTACTGCTGAAACAGGCTTTTAAAAGGCTTACTTTTAAAGCAGCTTTGAGGTAGGACCATTGTGATTTTACTGCACAAGTTGTGCTTTTCATTCCTCATTTTGGACAGTGAGGATGAGGCTCTTTATAGTGACACTTGGAGTTTTTCTAGGACTGTGTTTGGTTAAATGATAAGCCATGCAGTTCCTTTTTGTCGGAATGCAGGAATCCTAACTCCTGGCTTAGTCCGCTGCTGTGAATATTCTCTGTTATTCCAGGAACCTGGATCCTCTTTCTTTTCAGGCTATTCCTAGAAGTTTTTGATCCAAATGTTCTAAGAAGCAGGATCTCAGGAAACTTTTTGCAGAGAACGGGCTATACAAAAAAGAAAGTGCTTTGAGGAATATTATATTTTACTATTTTCAAAAATTTTCTGTATTTCCGAGAGAGAATTTTTGAAGCAGTATTGGCATTATATCCCATACACAGAAGCACAAACCTGTGGCCTTGTAGTGAGTGAAGAAAAAGAGCTTAAGTTTCAGAACAGTAAGTACTGCATTCAGCACTAAGTCTAAAATCATGTGAATTTTATACATCTCATACGCACGCATGTTTTGAGGTGACTGGTCACGTAACTGGGAGCTCTAAACCTGAGGAACTGGGTCCATGACTACCATGGATAAGTCCCTTGTGTTGACGGGTAGGACCCTTTCATGATGCCTTTCTAAAATGAGAGCACAGCATATGGCACGTCTCTAAGTTCAGTGTTAAGAGGAAGGTAGAACAAGGACTGTTCCAGTGTTGGTTGCCCACTTTCATCTTTCCAAAAAAAAGAAAAAGAATTTGCTGGCCACAGAAGGTAAGAGGAGGTATGGAAATGATTCTGATTGAGTAATCTGAACTTTAAATTTTATATGTGGTGTTGTCTCCTCTTCTGGACATGTTTTGTGTTAAATGAAGGCTATCAGACTATAGGCTGTTCAGGAGGAGACCATCTGAGAAGCAGGACTGAAGCGCGTAGGAGGAGGAACAGAAGGAGCTGGTGAGGAAGGATGTGTGTACGCAGCTTTTAAATACAAATGCACAGAAAGTCGCTGAGCTGCAGGTAGAGCTGCCCAGAAGTTGCAAGGAAGAACTGCAGCAACCTGGCTCTGGATGGAGGGAGCCTGCTTGGGCAGGTGGCACCGTGCTGCAGGCTGGGGCTGGCTGGTGCTGAGATCTGCCTGGCTCTGGGGGCTTGCCCTTCTGCTGGAGACAGCAAAGGATTTTGGTGGCAGTTTTGTCCCTCCCCACTGCTTTCTCTGGGTGCCTTCTGAGCTAACTGGTGTCAGCAATGGGGATATAAAAAGGCTGCAAAGAGATTGTCGGGGGATAAGGCAGCGAACTGCAGCTACTACAGCCTTCACTGTTGGTGTTGGGTGCTGCTTTGTCTGCATGAGACAAAACTCTAGTGGTCCACCCCTAGTCTGGATGTACTGGTGTATCTCTGTAGAACCAACAAGTTACAGAATTGTCCTGAAATAAACACTCTTAAAGTGAATCTTTCATAGGTGCAAAGTTGGACTGCTGCAACAATAACCTTTTCTTTTGATAAAGAAGGCTGAAAATTGTTGAAAACTGTGGTACAGTTTTCAGATCTCCTGTCCTCTAATGCACTGTGTACAGTTATGAACTTTGTCGTGTGGCCTGTTTTCCACAAGGCATTGAACTTAAACTGTCCACATTAATTTTAATCCCTTTTTTCCTCTTTATGCATGCAATAACATAACTTCCATTTAGACCTACTGTTCTATTACTCCTTCTTTACATTTTGCATTAAACCTGACCTGAGGGGTTGTTCTTCAGAATAAAAGCAACTTGCTTTTGGAGATAACATCTTCTTTTTTGAACTCCTGTTTGTGAGAAAGTGTTTTCAGATACTCAGCAGCAAAACGAAGAGGCTTGCTGATGCTCTTTGTTCATTATGGAAGTTAAATGAAAATCTGCACAGCGGGTACTTTGGTGGATTGTTGTTCTTATTTCCCAGTAATGGCACAGTAAGCGAGGACTTAATGCGATCCAATTATTATTTAAGATAAAGTCAGATGTGAATATTTCTTTTTTAGTGGCTGGTGGGAAGAATTACAAAAATCTCACACCAGCTAGCGAGTTGTAGCATACGTGAGTGTTTCATGTCACTTGTAGCGTTCGGCTATAATGCTTTTTTACTCCTTGTAATCCTCTGTGTAAGGCTGCCCTTCTGAATGCTTCCAGTTGTGCAGTTCTACACGTTTGTTTTTGGATAGAAAGAGTGAGAATTAGGTTCATTTTGATGGGTGTATACAAGACTTCAGGAGCAAATTCAGATGGATGGAATAAGTCTGCTTTCATTTTGATTCTTTGTCTCTGGGAATGGTTTGTGAATTAGTGCGTTAGATGGACTTTGTATCTTCAAGCTGCACTGCATGAACCTTCCTCATGTTTCCCTGTGTTAAAGGAGCTGTAGGAACTGGAAGTGACTGAGCTTCAGGGAAGGAGGAGACTATCAGCACAGTCACTGCCATGTGACATTCCCGGCTATCTAATCAAAATAACATTTAATGTTGAGCTGACTTTTTGTTTCGTCACTTCCTTATCGGTAATGTCAACTGTTGTAAGTTACCACAAATTTAGAAATCATTAAAGAAAAACCAACAACAACATTACTCTGAACTTAAAGAGTACTTAATCTAGGGACAGCATTGCAAGGGAGTGTTATGTGTATGCTTAGAGATTCTGGAAAATGTGGTAAGTGAGGTGAAATTAGATGGAATAGGTGTCTACTGAGAGCTTTCCTCTCAAAATAGTTAAAGAGGGATAATTGAATAACTAGTTTTTTGAATACTATTTCCTTTCTATTACCAGTGCTATGTATTCTGTGGGAAATCTGGAGTCTGCATTTGCTTTTTAAACACCTCAAGGCTAACCAAGAAATGGTCTTTTAACAAAATTCTGTGGGTGGATGGACGGTTTCTTTTGACAGAAATAGTATATGGAGACTGTGGGCTTTTTGAGCAGGGATAGGCAGTGTTATACCTCACTTTGGGTAGTCTGAGTTCTCTTAAATACTGAGTTTGACATGGCAAACCAAGAAAAAAATGTGAATTCTTATTTGCGAACTGCTGGTCTCAATTCAGGCATTATTACATTGATGCTTTAAGGAGGTACCTGTACTAAGCATCTCTACGGAGTTACTAAGGAAAGTACCTCAAAAATTTTCAAGCCATGCTGTAAGAATAAAAAATACAGTAGATAAATCGTAATTCACACCTTGTCCTGACAGCTGACAGGATAAATGCAAGACCTGGGTACCAGCCATGAGGTAAGTCAGTGTATTTATGTAGTGCTCAGACTTCCCTTCCTGAGCTGTAGCATTTCCAAAATAGAATTTCAGAACAGTTTAGGTCCAAAGGAACTTCTGGAGCCCCCTGGTGTAACCTCCTGCTCGGTGCAGGGCTGACTTGTGCACCAGCTCGAGTTGCTCAGTCTTGTCCTGCAGCTGTGAGTATATTTGACCCTAGAGTTACCACAGCATGTTGGAATACGTGGGCCAGGATTTACCCACTGCCACTGTGCTTTTTCCTTCCTTTTATCCAGATGGAGTTCACCTTGCAGCGACTCGCTATGTTGCCCATGTGCATCTCAGAGAATGGTCATCCAGGCTGAACAAAAGCACCTCTCAGCATCCCTGTTTGTATCTTGTAGGCTTCAGCGCTCAGCCATCAAAGTGGTCATCCATCTGCGTTCAGTTTTTGCTGCTGAGAGGTCTTACTGCTGACTCAGGCTGAGCTTCTTGCTTAGCATGGCATTTCATATTCATTCAGGTTTTGATTTGTGTGGTAATAGTACTTTAGCTCAATGACGCAATCTGCTTTCAGTCTCTGGGGATAGAAGTTTGGGTTATTCTGATAACATTGGAATACCTGGGAATTTTGCCAACTAGAAAACCATTATGTGTAGTTGATTGAATTGAATGGCTTGAACTTGGAGCCAAATGTTGCTTCTGTATGGCAGTCCCAACTTGCAGAAGCTCCTGTTTCTGAGAAGTCCCCAGCATTTGCCTGGTAAATGAGCACTGCACATCATCCACGTGCAAAATAGTTCTTGGCTCGCTACAGCCAGTCTTTACCACCAAACATTCAGGATTAGCCTCACTTATCTTTTCTTGTCTTCAACACTTGGGTGCAGGCAGCTCTGCTTTGTGTTCTTCTGAACTGAGGGGTACCCTCTAAGAGAACCAGGTAAACAAAGACCATTGTAGTCTTCTTGGTAAATAGTTTAAATCCTGCTTTTTTTGATTTTGGAAAACTTCATTTATAAAATTTGTTAGGGATTTATAAAACATTTGTCAGGGAGTTTTCTAGACTGCCTGGCTCTACTTCCATTGGATTGTTTCGGTATCCGTGAGGTAAATTTCTTCAAACATGGCTTTTGTATGTGATTTTGGAATCTTACTCAAAGCCTGACTTCTAACTTGTCAGAGATTCTTTGCTGTAGCCAAAATACTTGGATATTTTGGGATGATACTTTATTTTTTTGAAAAGTTTAGGTTTGCAAAACCTACTGTGACAGAGAGGCGATCTGTGATTGGGAAGGTTGAATGTGAGAGCCAACACTGACTGCCTCGAGTGTAGTATTTCCAGAAACCAGTGTTACCTGGTCGTGGGTACCAGATGCTGACTTACGTGCTCCTAAGAATAGATTTAGGGCCCCTTAGGGCATTTGAGTAGTTTTTTAATAAGATCTTTTTATCCTGCCCTTCAGTTCCCTAGCCATCACGAGCTATGTGTATGAGTCTTGTTCCTCTCTGATCAGGTAACCAAAATTGTTATGATTCCAATGTGTTGCTGAGTTTTCAGAGTAGTTTGCTTTCTCTGCCTCTGAAAATTATTGAAGTGGCTAGAATGCAAACTTCTAGAGGTGAGAATGTTTTGTTTTTTTTTCCTCAATTATTTGAGGGTGAACTATGTAGGATATAATTAGCAAGAATACAGAAGGTTACTGAAAGATGAGAAGAAAACCAATATTAAACTTGTTGCCTAAATTCCATAATGGTGTGTGAGTGTTTCCCAAACAGTGTTAATAGAGTTTGTACCATGCCTGGAAAGATGGCTGGGCACTTTTTCCTCACTCTTTAACGAATAGTTAATAAATTTTCTCTTAATATATTTTTTGCTTCATAGGTGCTGTGCATTGCTTAAAATGCCCTGTTTCAATGTAGGTTTCTGGATGCCTTGCGGAATAACCTCTCTGGAGACATTTCTTTTACACTATGCTTATGTGCTCAACATGTGGGCACTGGTCAGCTCTCATGACCAGTATCTCCTTACTGTACAGCTCTTTAGAAAGCCCGTTATGCTCTCCGGTTTGATGGCATTTACGTAGACTGAGGGGCTCAAGACCTCGGTGCTCGTTCCACATTTAGTTTGGAGTTATCAGGAAGTTTCAGGATCTTCCTCCAAAATAAACTGAAGGAACTCTGGTTTGCCTCTGTTCTTTTCTGCCTCTTAAGAACACGTGCAAGTCTGATATTTACTTGAAATTATTTTTGAAGATAATTTTGTCCTACAAAGTCTGAACCTTCTGAACTTACCTTTCATCTGCTCTACTCAAGAGGCTGGTAAGTTCTTCCAGTTGTTCATTCACATGACTACTCTAATTGTTTTGTCTTCTGAAAATAACTTACTTGTTAATTGGAAGACTAATTAGCATCTGAATGTGAGCATGCTTTGTGAGAACAGGACATGTATGCGTTTTTAACACTCATAACAAAAAGTTACTTGCTATTATAATCATTTTGGGTAAAAGCTGGTAACAAATAGCATCAGTGTGTGTGTGGGTTGGGTCAGCGTGTGCCTCTAGGTAATTCTCAGGCTGGTTTCTTTACAGCATCTGTCTTTTTAAAAGTGAGCAACCCATTGAAACATGAGTATAATGCAAATATGATCACTGTACTAGGTCAGTGTTGAAGAAGTCTGCTGTGGAGCAGCACGTGCCATCTCCCTCTTCTTTTCCTCCTAACAATTGTTCCGTGCTGAATGCCAATGTGGCCTTTAGAAGTTCATCTGAGGAGCTGTGTGAAAATATCACCAGCAAAACAGTTAAAAATGATCGATGCCAGATTTCCTGGAGACCCTAAATACTCTAGTCAGGAAACTCCTAAGCCCTAAGCTCCTTTACCTGTTTATTTCAGGCAACTGGTGTGTATTGGAGTTCTGGGAGAACACCTGTGTGTGTGCCTGGCAGGTGGCATTGGGTTTCTGTGTGCCCACCTCGCTGGCTGCCCTCTGCTCTCTGTCCTGTGGGGCCCAGCCTTTTTTCCTGTTTTCCCAGTGATCAGAGAATCACTAAGGTTGGAAAAGACCTCCAAGATCGTCAGGTCCAGCCATGCCCCTCCCACCAGTATCACCCACTAAACCTTGTCCCTAAGCACCACGTCCAACAGTTCCTTGACTCTGGCAGCACTGAACCTCAGAGGTATTCCAGGGGGCCCAGTGCAGAGTTTGCCTGGCTAGAGAGGACTTCACGGAGGAGGTTTACAGCAGAGTCTAAGATCTGAACCAGATTGGCAACACCAACCGTGACAGCACTGTCTGTGCTCCTCTTAGTGGATAGGTTTGTATACTGGACTCGGGGAGAGGTGGGGAGGGATGAATTTTTGGGAGTCAACTTGGTTTAAGCTTGAGTGGGATAAGCCACAGCTGAAATGGAGAAACGGAATTCCTGAGAGCTTGTGGGACAGTGCTACAAACTCTTCCTGCAGCAATAGCTGCTGGCAGCTGCGTGTGCAGGCCTCCTGTCTTTTTAGAAAGAATTGGACAGAAATAGATAAGCTTTCTGCTTTGGTAGTGAAATTCAGAAACGAACTTTATAAAGCCTTAACAGGCACTGTGTGAGTAAGTTCACTTGGGCCATGTATAGGTGCCCCATCCCTGGAGGTGCTCAAGGCCAGGCGGGATGGGGCTTTGGGCAGCCTGGGTGGGTGGGAGGTGTCTCTGCCCATGGCAGGGGGGTGCAACTGGGTGGGCTTTAAGGTCCCTTCCAACCCAAACCATTCTGTGGTTGATGTGGTTCTAGCGTTTCTGATTTTTTCGGTTGGGGCTTCAGTATGACCATGACAGCAAAGGGAGCAACAAAAATGCTGGCACCACATGAATGTGCAGTGTATCTGTATGGCAGCCGTTACGTGACTTTATCTCAACAGTGCTTATAGAACCCAAGCAAAGTGGTTCTCAAGCTTTACTCAAAAGTAAGGTTTTTGTGACACTGCTGAACGTAGCTATTAGTCCTACCTTCCACCCTTGCCTGTGAAAGAAGCAGCTGGGCAGGTCAGTCAGCACACAGCAGTGGTGCAGAATGGTCACGGGGAAGAATTTTCTCTCTCTATTGTATTGCAGGATGCTCTTTGTATGTATATCAACACTTACTGGGAAGTTAGAATTAAAATCTCTCCTGTCATCTAACCAAAGCTCAATTAAAACAAGGCTAAACACTTACTTGGTGCCAAATTGTGTTTTTAAGAGAATGGTGCAAAAGTAATTTTGTATTTGAAACATGACCTGTGCTTGGCTTTCCTGAAATAAGCAGCTGCAGACACTTCGCGTAAAATAGTTCCCACGTTGAATAGGAATGCAAATGAAACCCATGGCTCCACGCTAACGATGCAGCAGACGTGATGCCTCATGTCAGATATTCCTGCTAATACCCCAGTTGTAAATCAGGATGGGGTGCTCTAATGGTTGTGAAGAAGACAGCAAGACTGGGATAATCATCAGCATGCGATCTTCTTTCCAGGCATGTCAACCCTTTTTACATTTAAGAATTTAAGATCTCTAATTAATTTGTGTCTTACAAGAATTGTAATTAATTTTTGAGATCTTTTACACTAGGTTTTGTGATCTCTTTATTTTATTTTTTCCTCTGGAGTGAAAATGGGGTTTCTGTTTTTACTAACAAAGATTTTTTGTGACTTTGTCTTTGTTAATTTTCCGTTAGCTAGAACCTCATTAAACATGCTACCTTTGGAGCCAAAGCTTTTGGTGAGTTACATTTGTTCAGGAGCGAGGCTGCTCAGGACTTTTAAATCTTAGGAGATAAGCACAGGAGGAAAATAACTCCTTTTTGTGTTATAGTAGCAGACAAATCGAAGTTTTTGCTATTAATTATTTGTGCCGATATATATGGCAAAAATCATTCCTTCCTTCCTTCCTTCCACTCAGGTAATGGTTTTATCATGACCCTATGGTGACATTCCGATTGATTGCAAAGTTCTGCATACGTTGGAATAAAGGACGTTTTATAGTATTTATTTTTTCTCTAAGTTTTCTAAAATGAGCTGCAAAGTGAGCAGCATCCCTTCTGCTCCTCCCATGCCAGCTCAACTGCCGTGTGGCTTACCTTTGCCTTGTTCCCTTCTGGGACGGATCAGGATTTACCAGTGCTGGGTGTCCTCAGTCAAAACAAAAACGGCTTGTAGGCTACAGTTGTACATCTGATTGTGCCAGTTTGCTGCTCCTGATAATGCACTGTCTTTTGGAAGTTTGGGTGCTGCTTGGAGCTTGTGAAGAGTGCGTGAAGAGCCTGGACACCAGCAGGGCATCAGGACTTAGGCGTAGGCAGAGAGCAGGGAAAAGACAGAAAGGCAGAGTAAAGAGGAAGTTGCTCTGGTCAGAGTGGGGAATATATGTTGACCATGCATGGTCCTTTCATTTCAATTTTTTTTAATTAAAAAAAAAATAATGAACTGGAAATCAGTGATGTTGTAAAGAGAGGAAGAGATGGCTGGTGCCCTGGAAGTCATGCAGAGGGAACAGTGAGCTGAACGAGTATCACGCCATCTGCTAGAGAAGCAGTAGAAGAGATTACTTAGTAAGATGCTCCCTCTAAAGGGAAGGGAGATTGTATTAATGAATTGATTCAAAGCAAGGATGTGAGATCAACTCAGTCTTAGAGCAGCACTTCCAGCTGAGGGTTATTGTACTTTATCATCCCAATTCATCTTTATTTTGCTCTGAATATAATGATGTATTGTGTTTTGCTGCCCTTCGTAAAATCCTTCGAAGGAGAATGGGAGGATTGGTGCTTGCATAGACGTTTGCTAGAAAACTCTAGTGTGAGTAGACAGGGAAAGAAAATTGCCTGCTAGTCTTCTCATTGCCTTATTTTTGCAGTTCTAATCAACTGTGCTGAAAGGCTTCTTCTTGCAAAAGGGGATTTAAATGTGCACAGAGCTGTCAGACAGGTGTGCCTCCCTGTGTGGCTCTCAGCTGTGCCCGATGCTGGAAGTTGGAGTTTTCTCTGCAGATGGTTTGTAGGTTTGTAGTCTTGAATTTAGTTAGTTTGCTTTGTAAATAGTAACAACCTCTTGGCAAGAACAACCAGCCTGACTTGGCTATCATTTCTTGCCTGCATTGGTTTTGGTGATGGAATTTGTCATGTTTTCCTTCAAAATCTTTTTAATTTCAGATATATTTTAGAAATTGCTTGAAGTTTCTTCATTTTAAGTTAACAAAGAAACAAAAAACACGTGCAGCCTCACATCTGTCTCTCCTTACTCTTTATTTCTGTGGCAGCTGTCTCAAACAATCCTGTAAGTTCATCATCTCAGGCTGTCATGTAGATGAACTTGGGGTGGGGTGAAGAGAGTTCTCGTTGAAGCTGTTGTTATGCCAGTCTCTTTCCCAGTGCTAGCAGTTCTAGGAGTAGCAGTGTAGCTGAATTTGCTGATTAACGCTCTTATTAGCTTATAAATCTTTAAGTAGCATTAGAACTTCAACAACGAACTACTGGAGAACTTCATAACTGCGTTGTAGTCTTAGTTGTGGAGACAAAGCAAATCTTTGGTGTTGATCCATTAATTTAACCACAGAATTATTATTTCATGTTTTGGGGGGGGGGAAAAAGGTGGGGGGATGTCGGTAGGTTTGTGTTTACCTGGCTGTTTCCCACACATCTTTATCTGATTACTTTATGTCACGGTGTGGGAGGCTAAATTGGGTTTGTAGAAGTGTAGTTACTCTTGCTCCTTAGCTTTGACATCAGCTGTTACTGCCTTGTGTAATTTCTGTACCTAAACACCTTGGTCTTATCTTTTAATATGATAATCTGTTCCTGGTCTGGGTTTCAAGGTAACCGTACCCTTGTGATATTGAAGCATGTGATCATTTGTGTAAATACAGGCATATTGAAGGATGGCAGCGCACCCTACCAACTTTATAAAATACATTCCGCTGCACTCTTGATGCTTGTGCCTCGCTTGTTTTCCTCCTATTAAACATTTCTCCTGTATTCCCAGCAGCATTATCTCTGCTGGTGTATTTATGATATTGTTCGTTTTAGCTGATCCAAGCTGGCCAAGAAAAATAACTTTTTTTTTGTCTGTATCTTTCCTATTGCGGACTTGTGTTCAGCCCATTTAGAACATGATGTTCGATAATGTTTTATTTCCCCAACTGCCACGCTTTATGAATAAGAAATGATCTGTACTTGCAGGGGTCAGCCCATGGGGCATTAAGGTGGTAATTGGAAGCCAGGAGAAACAATAGTACTAGACTGGAAGCATCTGTGCTAGGAAGGTGCTGTAGCTGTGTGCTGATGGAAGTAGTGAAAAAGCTTTTGTCTCATTGGAATAGTTTTATTTTCAGTTTAAATGGAGGAATGAAATCTACACAGCTTGTCGGGGGGGGGGGGGGGAGGGGAAAACTCACACCTGGTACTAAAATTAACTAACCTTGACTTTGCTGAATATTTGCTGGACTAGACGGTGGGACAAAAGGGAATCCTCGTTTTAATAACCCTGTGGGTGTGGAGTGTCTGCTGTGCTCCTGGGGGAGCCGGGAGGGCTGCTCCCTACCAGCTGCCCCATTTTGGAAGAACATAGCTGTGGTGAGGAGATGCCAGTTTGGCACATCGCTTTGTGATTTAAAAACTAACAGCCTCAATAAAAACAAGTTACCTTTCAGTGGCTTCTAGTTTTGTTTCATCTAAAACTTAGCCAATTTCCCTTTGCTCCTTTGCGTCAGCAGTTGGTCCCATCTGGCTTTCAGACGGCACGTACAGTGCATGAGCTGGCTGAGACGTTTCAGAGAGACTTCGGAATTAATGTGTTTTGATAGCTGCTTTTAATTTTATTCAGGAAAAAACAATCTGAACAGTCTTTTATAAGAGTAGATCAAATACAGTAAAAGGATGCTGTGTCTGCAACCTTTTTTGTGATTTTTGGGTAATAATCTGTTGTAACAGGTGGGTAGAGAATGTTTACACAGCAAGAGATTGAGCTTCTTAGTCTTAACTTTAAAACACTGAGCTTGAGGGATGTAGAGGGAGGCTAAAAAAGAAGACTGCTTTCAGAAAGTTGCAAATAAACTTATTTACCTAATAAAAATTCTTATTTAATTAAGTCGGTTGCCATATGGTGGCAATGCTGTACAATGTATCACTGGAGGATGAGAATCAGTCCCTGCCACCACAAACACAAGAGGAGCTCGTGTAGTTGGGATAAATGAGGTTGGCAAATTATCTATCCTTCTGTTTATTGTAATTAATCAACCCTTTTTCTTAATCAAACTTTTTTTTTTTTTTTTTTTTTGTAGGAACTTGTTTACCAGAAAGCAAAGTGCAAGACTTGAAAAACAAAATGATGTGGGATGGAAGTTGTTTGGAAAAGTACCCATCAGAGAAACCTCACAGAAAGATCCAAAAAAAATGCAAAAGGTATTTGTTTAACTCTACATGAGGATTAGCAGTGAGCGTAGAATACAGATAAGTTTATGTGTGCATATGACTGTGAAGCTTGTTTGTTCGAGGAGTTGCACCTGATTTATAATAATCTGACAATATAAAAGATGGGTCTTGTTAGATTTTTTTTAAGTTTCCATGATAACAGAGTGCCATTCAAAAGAATGTGTTCTACATAGTTTTAAAATTGAGTACCCCGTGTAAATTATGCTGTTTTGGTGTAAAACATTTCATGTGAAGATTCAAAGTATGTGAATACATATCTGTTTATAATCAAACTTGTTAGGTATTTTGAATATCTTCTGGTTTTCCTTACCTTATTCAAGTTTTCACTGGTTTGTAGCCTTTGTGTCATACACCTGTCTGTGTATAACATGCTATTTGAAGGGAAATTGTGTTTTGTTGGGCCTTGGTTTATTTGTGCTTCAAATCTAATTAAAATTCATGAACTCAGGGTAATGTCAGTGTGGTAGAGTGCCAGAAAAATCCTGTTGGAATGCTGATTTCACCAGTTGTTTTCTGAAGTGCTTGCTATTGCCAGCTGAAACTTTCTAGGTATGGGCTTTTCTGAAAACCCAGTTACTGACTTGAAATGTTGGAAAAATGTAATACGGTTCCGGAGAAATGAGTGGAATAAAACTTTTTCTTTCCTAGCACAGTATAGTTCAGAAGAAAGTGTGTATTGAAATTGTTTATTGAAGTGATTCCATGGAGAAACATCAGAAACCCCAAGGAAAGGAAACCCCAAGTTTTTTCACTATCTTCATTGCTGCTAACTAGTTGTAGCATTGATTTGTATGTGCACACGATGCTTGTGTTTGCCAGTAGTAAATTTTAAAATCAATCTTTTTTCTACTTTTAGACAGACGTGGGGGAAGTCAAGAGATTAAAAAAAATCTTTTCAGGTCATCCTCAGTGTGTCACAAGCAAATAAAAATAGTGAAAGCCCTTTTCTCCTTCTTTGCATATTACTTCTAAGCTACAGTAACATTTGTGAAAATGTAACAACATGTAAGAGGATTGGTTTGACTGCAGATAATCCAAGCACACAGACAATCAAACAACCTTTCCCATGGGGAAAGTTCTGCTGAAATCCAGCTATGTGGCCAGTAATTCATGAGCTGCTCTTTCTGTGAGAAGAAAATATGCTCCTTTTAGCTTTCTTGCTTTATCTGGGATTTGTGGAGTGAATGTAGGTTGATATTGTATGTGCTTTTTTTTTTTTTTATTACGTGGGTATTGGAAGCTTCATGTTCTCACTTGCTTAGACCACTGTGGCAATGAGGAGGTTTACACGGAGAGAGACCATGCACGTAGAACTTAAAAACCAGCTGCTGTGTATGAAAAGAGAGTGCTTATTTGAACAACTGTGCTGCTCAGTTTAGGTGAAGTGCTCTGGAAATCTGTGAGTCTCATGTGACTGTTCTTAGCTGTATTTAGGCTTCTCATTTAAGTGGAGCTATAGCACCTTTTTGAGACGTTCACTATGATCAACCATTCCGACCTTGTCTACCGACTATCTTGATACAGTTAGCAGTTCCACAGTGTTCACCAGAGGTTTTTGATGACTCCTACAAGAGCTGTACTCCGACAATAACCGCAGTACTCTGACGCTGAAGTGTCCTCAGGTTTGGGAAGGGTGCCATGTGCCTTTCTCTCCTTCCTGTTCCAGTTCTCACCTCTGTTGGACATTAACAGGGTACTTGAAATACTTGTTTATTGAGTAAAAGCCTTCTGTTCTTTGGCTGCTCAGACTTGACTTACTGATTTATTAAAGGAAAAACAAAGTACTTATTCATCCCACGGAGCCTAGGAGTCTTCCTGCATGTTGTTTGTTCAGTGATGTTACTGTCCATGTGGTGAAATACTCATTAGCCCACAGATCTGGGACTCAATCTGTGTGGCTACGGAGGCTATTGAACTAAGTTCCTATTAGCAAAATCTTGGTCTCAGGTAATTCTGAAAGGCATCATAAAGGAAAGGTGATATGTTCTTCGTTCTGTTTTTTACTTTATTCTGACTTTCCCACTTCAAAACACAAAAACAAACCCTCAAGATGCATGTAACCTTAAACTATTCAAAGTCCTTTGATTATTTAAGAAGGCACAAAATTGCCTGACTGTGTTAGTAACTACAGTTACCAGTTTACAGTTATCAGTCCTCAAATGTAACATACCTAAGGAAATCAATCTGATCACACTTGCTTGGTATGAAGCTCCTTGTGCACAGGAACTGAGGTGACTGAGCCATCGAGCAGCAGTTTCTCAAGTCAGCTTCTTCTGCTTCTGGACAGGCATCAAAGAAATCCTTTGTGCCAGCTCAGCTGCTCAGAGCCCTGTGACTTTGCTGCTATGGTCGTGGTTCCATCCTTTCATACCTTTAGTACATGGGTGAAACGTTTTCTTTTTTTTTCTCCCAGAATGAGGTGAACGAAGTTAACTGCAAACGTAGTCTTCTGAAAAATAGAATGGTCCATTTGTGTGTACATTTTTTGAACTTATACGTGAAGGGAGCAAGCTTTAAAAACACTCTTATTGTACATTTTTTTTCTGATACTTTGCCCAGAAATATCTCATCTGGGATTGAAAGAAATTTGCAGGAAAGGAGTTAGAAGATGTGTGTATAAATTATGGAAAAAAGTAATTGAACTGTGGAGCACTTAAACATAGTTATTAGAATCACCAGGTCTTACCGCCTTCTATTTATAAAATAAATAGATGATGAATACTCCAGACCCACAAACTTTAGTTGCAGTTCACCAGTTAGATGTTGTTATCCTGCAACTAAAGGAGGCTGTACACGTAGGGCTGATCCACGCATGAACGATGTGTAAGAAGTGACATTCTTTTCCTGTGACCAAAAGAACGGTCAGGCAGGTTTTGAGCATGCAACGCTTTTCTCCAGTCCTATAAAAACTCCTCTAACAGCACTCGCTTGTTTGACTAGTGCATGCAAGGCACAGGATCACACTCCGTTTTGATGACAGGGGAATGAAAATCAGTCCAGCGATGCTGGTGTTTGCCCTACTTCTGAGTGCAGACAATATGCATGAATATTACTGTTTGGGTAAGGAACCACTCTGGTCATAGGCTAAGGCTGGATGCCTTTGCATTGTCCCTGAGAAGCATTGTACGTTTTTTATCCAAGTAAATGTTTTAAAGCTTAAAAGCTGTCAGAACAAGTAGTAGCATCTGAGAAGCTGTAAGTGCATTTACAGTGGAGGTTTGCATGATTAATTTTTTGTGTCAATTAGCTTTAGGAATCCTGCCTAAGCAGAACTGGTTAAGCCGGTTGCATTTATAATAGATGCGTCAAAATGCACAGGAAGTCAGATGACAGTACTTCACTGAGAGCACTAACCAAAGTCAAATTATCTTCCCTAAACAGACCATAAAGCTGAACTTGACTTTGTGGCCATTGCTGGAAAGGAGCACTTTGCTGTGTTGGTGAATGCAGCAGATGTAAACTCCATGTGTTCGCAGTTTGTTTTTGTTTTCAAGACCGTTCACTCACAAACTCTTTTAAAAATATGAGATAACATAAGATTGCATCTTCTCCAAGTATTGTTGTCTCCTCTCATGATCAGTCTTCAGGTAATTTGTTGCAGCTGGCCACTCAAAATCTTGCCTATTAAGACTAATGCACACAGAGGAGTCAGCCCCATTTTAGCAGTATCCTGCTAAAGACGCATTGCAGTTGTCTTGTCCAAGGAACAGCCTGAATTAAAATATTTATCTCTATAGCGTCTCATCCTTTTTCTCAAAATCCGATTTTGAATCAGTGTGCAACTTTTTTCCCTTTCCAAATGTGCTGGGCGCATCAATAAAAACAGTTGAATTTAATTTTAACCATATACCATATTCCCCTAAGAGCTCAGTGGAATTTCGTCATTTGCTCTGAGTACCAATACCATTAAAATCCAGCACATAATCACACGAGGCCTTTCGATTAACAATCTTCACGCATAAATGCAGCTCTAAATAGTTTTTGAACTCATTTGATGCCCAGAAACATTCTGTATTTGGATTTCTAATGGTAATTCCTTAACATTAAAAAGTAGCTATAGATTTTAACCTTGGGGTTGTCATCTTTCCAAATTGACAAGAGCTTCTGTTCTGAAAGCTGTAGCACTTCTTTTCATGGGAAGGGGAGACTTTTTTTTTTCTCCCATATGTGTAAGGATTCGAATAAATGAATACTGGGGAGTGACTCTTGCTGTGACACCAGCAATGATGAAAACAGTGTGCCTGCTGTAGACGTGGTGGAAAGCTACAGTGGTTTATGTATATAAATGTGTGGATAAGAAGTTTGTCTGTGCAAGGCTTGAGGAGGAGCTTGCAGCTGTGCCGTAGGTACAGCGGCAGCGTAAGGGCTTTACAGCCAGGCCTTTCAGCACACCGCATTTGTTTTGCCCTTCCTGCTCCAACAAAGTCATTTGAGTCAGGCTGTTCAGCCACGATGATCACCTCATTCGTATTGTACAGACTGGGGTCGGCGCATTCCCACCACCTCCTACCAAACTGTTTTTATCTTTTCTGTTTTGGTCATTGCTGTGTTTTTTTTTCTTTTTGGGGGGGTGGGGGAGTAGTTCTTCTTTTGGTACCACTAATGAAATTTCCCAACTAGAGACACAACAACTGTCCTTTAAGAGTGATGTACTAAGAGAGAGTAAATCGACATGATACACCAACTGTGTTGTCCTTTAATTAGATTGTGACTATAAGTGGGATCAATATTCCTGTCAATCAAAATCAGTTGTACTTAGGAGGCTCACTGTGTGGTATACGATAAAGTGGAAATCTGGTGAAACAGCTAAATACAGTGCTTGGTGTGTAGGTGATACATGTATGTATTGATCGGATTAATAATTAAGCTTGTAACAGTACTGGACGAAAAACTTTTATAAACTGATTTATTTTTTTTTTTTTGAAAGCTATGGTCCTAACCGATCCTAACTGCTCTGAATCCTTTTTTTGGCTTTGATCTATTAGGTGGAAAAGAATTGCAGAGCAATGGCACCCAGCAGGAATTGCTGAAAGGAATTACTGCAACCCATGCTTTAGCCAGACAGTGACAAGAGCTCCTGTTGAGAGCAGGGTGCTTTATCCAGGCAAAACAGAACAAAAGAAAGACACAAAACAAGTAAACAAACCCACCTGAGAAGTGCAGAGAGCACTGACTCATGATGTATGGAGGTTCTCGTGCAGGAGCATTCCAGATGCGTGCAGCGCCATGTGCTAGCTGCCATCACGTGCCCAGCTTCCTCTTGCCCTCTGCTGATGGTGACAGTTGTCTAAAAATACTGAACTCTTCTAAATGTTTATCTTAACATCTTTTCCCTGTGCTCAGATGGTTTGTTCAAGGCCTCTTGAACAGGAAGTGGTTGGCTCAAGCTGGCTGCTGATTCCTGCAGGATCTAGATTACAGCTTTGATAGAGCATTGTCTTCTGCTCCTACCGAGTTTGTCTGTGGAGGGATCACTGGAGGAATCACTGTGACTGATGGCTGTAGCTGTTAGTGAGTGGTGCAGGGCTTGCGTTTAGACTTAACGCTTTAAGGTGCTTTTTTCTACAAACTGCCTAGTGCATTTTCCTGTTCCACGGTACAGGTCCAAGAGTGGGAGTGAGTCCCTTCCTGTGTTCTCCTCCTCTGGGCTCGTTTCTACTTGTCTTCCGTCAGAAAGACAGGATTTAGATCTGTCATGGTGTGACTGAGTTCCTTGGAACAAGGAAACAAATGCAATAGTATTGGAAGAAGGCATAGCTATCCTTGTTAGTCTGAAACTAACCTATGCTCGCTCTTGTTGCAGTCCCTAGAAACAGTGGTGTAACTCTAATTTTCCTGCTAAAGGATTATACCAAAAAACTTGCAAGCTGCCTTAATGCAGTGCTATTTTGAGTCTTTCTTGCCCATCTAGTTCAAAACATTCTGATTTTGTTGTAATCATATGTAAAGGGAATCTAGTTTTTGTGGAATTAAATAAAAATGAGGAAAGGGAACCCTTAGCTGTATTGCTGTACAAGACTGTGTTGCTCTTGTCCTGACTTGAAAATTACCTGCCTCAAACAAATCTAATATTAAACAGAGTAATAGCTTCCATCCAAAGTAAATGAAAGGGTAATTTAATCCTACAGAAGAATGATTGTTCCTGAGTATTTTAATAATAAAAAAAGTAACATGACCTACCCTAGTATCATAACCTAGCAAACAGTCTAGCTGCCAAAGTGCTTCTTTTGATGCTCCTGGAACCTCCTCCCTTATGTTGTGAAAATGTGAAAGGACAGAATAGTTGTTAAGAGCATGAGGCTAATAGAAAATAATAGGCCTTGGATATCAGTTGAACAGTTATGACAAGATAGAAGTGTTTTTTGAAAGGAAGTGAGTTTTTTTTTTTCCTTGGCAGTTTTAAAAGCTCTGTTTTAGTTCTATCAGTATGTAGAGTTCCTTAGAAATTGTATTGGTCAAAAGCCCTGGAAGCTGGAGGGATCCTAAATAAGTGTGACATGGTCTTTGAGGATAGATATTGGAATAAAGATACTAAATAGACAGAAGTATAAGCTTTGTTGGTTATTGCAGTGGAAATGCCTGCTGCTAATCTCTACCGAAAGGTCTATTTTAATGCTAGTGCTGAGTTTTAGGGGAAATACAGTGAACTCTAAATTGTCCTGCGAGATCATAAAGTTTCTGTCTTATTTGAAACAGTAATTTGTAGTCCAAATTGATGCTTAGCAGTAGATGGAATAAATTCACATGGCACAAGATTATATTTAAATGCGAGAAGCATTTCATGGAAAAATGTTTGCTTGTTGAAGATGAAGTATGTAGCTCTTTGTACCTTTCAGACAGTCTGTTACATAGGTGGAATTTCATTCTCCTTTGTTATTAAATGAGAATCCAACATGTAGCTGGCATTTGTGAGTCTGATAGTGCTTAAACACCTACGTCTTCATGTAACCAGTAAGGTTTTTTCAGCATAGTAACCTTGGAATGAAAGTAGAATTATGTAAAGGAAGAGGCTGGAAATACTGGCACGTTTTTGAACATTACATCACAGATGCATTTGGCAAGACATGACTGTGAAGCAAAGCTGGAGATAAACCCTTAAAAGCAGGTGTGTTAGTGTCTAAATATTGTGGGAAAACTGTCCTAACGGGAGACTGGAACTTGCATTACTAAAATGTAAAATTAATTGAGAAAGCTTTAGTAGACTTCAATATGTTCTTTTCTCTGTTAAATAGAAGCAAGCTCCCAAGAAACCTAATCCACAGGTTTTCTTTGTTTCTGTTCCCATTTATACATTTCAAGCTTCATCTAAAATTAAAGAATGGGGGTGGGGAGAGATGAAGGTTTTGAAAAGTTTAAGTCTTTCCATGCTCACTAGCAAAAACAAATAAAGCTGATGTTCTTTGGCTGTGCAAAGTGAATGGAATTACTGTATGGGTGTTAGTGGAAACCTGGAAGATACAGATGTCAGGATTTAAAAACAAGGAAAAAAGTACGTTTGTTTTTGTTTGTTTCTGTTTTTTTTTTTTTTGTTTGTTTAAATGTGCTTCTGAAGGAAAATTATATATAAATTTATATGTATGTGCATATATAAATTTATATGTATAAAGTGAAGTGCCCTTTTCACACTAATTTGGTGTATGTATTGAAGTCATACACGGAAATACAGCCTGCATATACTCACCTCCATAGACACCTGGTTGTGAGGAGAAATAGTAATTGCATGCTGATGTGGGTGTCTGAACAGCGTGAGTTGCTGTGCATCACAAAGTAGATGGCATGCTTGGGTCACTTTTATGCTGCCTTGAAGACTGAGGCCATATTTGAGGCCATCTTAGAGAACTTGCAAAATAAAATGTCATACACCTGTGACTTTTTTCCTATATGCTAGAGTTAACCTGGTGCTTTGACCATTTCGGAGTTGTCAGCATAAAAATGACACAGTTTGAAGAATACCTTTTTTTCCTGTGTTTTGTTCAGATAGTTCCTAAGTAGTCACACTGCAGAGCATGCAATTTGAAACGAGATAGGAAAGATAAGTTTTCTTCTGCAACATCAGCGCTAATGTGAAATGTCAGAGGAAAAAGTTGCTGAGAGATGACTGGCAAGGGCATGGTACTGAGGCTACACAGAACATTGAGCTGGAGAGATTAGTGAGCAGACATAGTTTAAGTAAAATTATGGTTTTACATAAGCTCCATATTCAGCGTAATCCCAATCCCTACAAGTGAAATTTAAGAGATATACTCAAAAGAGGTGCTGATAGTGTTTTATTTTAGCAGCTTTTCATCCAAAACAAAAACAAAAACCACTTAGCTTGTGTTCTCTTGCTCAGGCATTTATCAGATGCTTGCTCTGCTGGAAGACCTTCTAGTAGATGTTTCTACTTGTTTGATACTGTAGTGTATCAGATGGTACCTGTATGCACGGAACTGTGCACGTTTGTATATGCAAATTAATTACATCCTTTTAAATGTTCTAAGTACTAGGGGTTTTTTGGTTACTGTGACTCATATTGGAGTCACTTGTAAGAGTGTGCTTCACAATCTGATTACAGATACCACATTTGACAATAAGGAGCTGTTGTTAAACCACATGGTTTGTAGGTATGTTTTGTCTCTTCTAGATAGTCCTTCACATGTAGGTAACTGTTCTAGATTCCTTCCTCTTTTTTATTACAAGGCATGTGACTCTGTATGATCAAAACAGTACTTATTCACATTTAGCACAAATGAAATGCGAACCCTGAGGGTGAAAATCATCTGATACGTGTAGAGTGTTGCATGATTAGAGGTGACAGACTCCAAAACAGTCAACTGTTATTCTTTCTTGGAAGACCTAAATTGGCCTGTCTAGGCTTAAGTTTTAAATGTTCTTTAACCCAATGCATCTGTTGCTCAAAATATGATACTATAATAATACATATACATAAAAATAGTTGAAGTGGTCCAGTGGAAGGAGCACAGGACTGCAGTGCAGGGCACATAGCCTCTAGTTCTCTCTTTACTGTTAACCTGTTGGAGGATGTGTGCACTACTTTATTCATTTAACTTCAGTGCGATTTTGTGGGACTAAAGCTGCAAGCCCAAATTCCCTATCATCTGTAATAAGTAGAGAGAAGCTTTTCAGGGGATAAGGGGGTAATTTCAGAGCACTTGAAATTATGCCTAAATATAGATAGTGTGAGCTTCTCCTTGTGTGAACTGGCTGTAGTCTCTTACCCTTACTTCGCTTAAGCATTCCTAATTTGTTATGTGTAGAAGAGAAAAATACTGTGGTACTAAAGATGAAAAGGATGTCCTGGTAGAAAAATCAAGCTTCATGCACATAATGCTATTTCAGTCAAGTTCTATCATCATATTTTTATCTTCAGCTCCCCTATTGTTTCTATAACCTAAGAGGATTAAAAATGTGTACAGATGGGTAAAGCAAGTACACCTGATGGCTAGTGAACCATTAATGAATTGTACAACTTGCCAGATCACTTTGGTAAAGTCTGCAGGTTGGGTGTGCAACTTGTATATCTTGGTTTGCCAGACCCATAACTAATAAACTGATTGCATTTCAAACCAGTTCTGTACTCTTTTGGAGTTATATAGAAAGCTCTGATATAAACATCCTTTTAATATTAAACTTCCAAATAATTCCTTAATCTCAACTGTCTATATTCCTTCTGTTAAATTTTGAAGGATGTTCCCAATCTGATCTTTGCCCGAGGTGTTGGTGTCCGTAAGATTCCTTTGATTCCTGGAGTTGTATTACGCACATGGGAGCCTCCATTAAAATGGACATTTTATGGTTTAGTATCATGTCAAGAATCAAATCTTAGTTTCCGGCCCCACAGATTGTCACAGATTTCATGATCAGCTGATCTTCTGAAAGAGGTCCTGTGGCTCACTCCTCTTCCTGGACAAGGTTTCTGTTTGTGCCAGTACACACAGTCACGTTGCCCCACAGCAACCCAGACCCAGAATTTACTAGAGTAGCCAAACTAATCCAACAAAAGATGAGTTTTTAGCAGTGTAATTTCCCCAATTTAGTTTAGTGTGCAGTTACACAACTACCTGCAGTGACACAAAGAGATGGTGTCAGAGGCCAGAAGGGCAGGGGAGGGCAGTTACGTGCTGGGTGTGGACCAGCTTGGATCGATCTGGTAAACTGTGCTGTAAGTAAAAGGCAAGAGACTGCAGATGGACATGCACTAGAAAGCTGTGAAGCAACAGATGGGGAATGCTGAAGCAGTATTTTGGTAGCAATCTGACTCAAAAGCCAGGAAAAAGCAATTTTGTTTGCTTGTGCAATCCTGGTCTGGTTCCTATCATGTACGCTGAAAGAGGCAGGAATTCCAGTGGAAAACGCAACATGTAATTAAAGCTTGTGCGTAAGTTGTTTGAGTAGCCTCAGGTACTCTTTTAATGGGGGCAGCCTAAAAATAGAGACTGCTCCTGAACATCAGTGTCATCTGTGGTAACTGATTGCAGTTACAGTGTACTTCGTTTTCTACCATACAGAAGTGCCTTCCAATCTCACCAGGCTTCACCTTCTCCCTTCACTTTATATATATATATAAACATATATATATATCTTTATTTTTATTTTTGGAAAGCAGAGCTGTTGGAGCTCCTCTTTTTGTGGACTGACAGATGGCTATTTCCTTGGTCTAGGAGATCAGTGGTATCGATCCATTTTCAGCATATGAGAAAGAGAAGGATTTACCACAGGAATAGCGGTGGTAGTACGTTACGGTACTTCTCACCATCTGAAGTTGTTTCTCTTTTAATAGGTTTAACTTTACACAAATGCCTTTTGATAGCGGTGACAATTTAGTGCTTCAGCTAGCTTGGGATAAAAAGCATTATCGGATGGGGCCACAGTGCTTCCCAGGAGCTGCCCAGCCCCTGTGGTACTTGGTGCCCTGACACCCTTGTGGTACTGACGCAGCCGCCTGTGGCAGGAACGAAGCCGACGTTCCTCAGGCGGAGCATTGTTGGGGCAGTATTAGGGTATTAGTGCTGCTGCCTGCATGAGTTAGAGGGCGAGGCTTTTACGAGCTGAGGTGCCCGTCACCCCCGCGTCCCCGCCGTGCAGGCCTCGCCGAGCGAGGCGGGGCGAAGCGCTGGGGCTCGGGGCGGAGCGGGGCGGCCCACGGGGCCGTGCGGGCCCGGGCGGCGCCGAGGCGGGGAGCCAGGCCCGCGGAGCGCCCCGGGCATGGGGCTGCGGTGGCGCTGCCGGTGAAGGAGGGCGGCTTTCATGGTGAGCGGGGCCGGGGGGCTGCGATCGGTAAATACGCGGCTGCCAGCACCGGGGAACCGGCTGCCCCCCCCAGCGCTGGTGGAGGCGGCGAGCCCCGGCGCCGGGCTGCGCCCCTCCGGCCTCAGCGCCCCGCTGGCCCCGTGCCCTGCAGCCAAAAGGCGGCCACGGAGCGGGGAGACCGCGGCCGAGCAGGCCGAGCGCGGCGGGGCCCGGTCCGGAGGGGGTTGCCTGGCTTCTGCCTCCCGGAGCCCCGCGGCGGGCACCGAAATGGCGGGGCCGGTGTCCCGGCGCCGCGGCCGGTCGGTGCCGGGGAGGCTTTGCGAGACGCGGGGGTTTCGCTCGGGGTTTGTTCGTACCGGCGTTTCTGACCGCTGGGAGAGCCCCCAGAGCCTAGCTGTGGAGGAGCAGGCCTGGGAGAAAGCGGGAGGCAAGCCCCGGTGAGCCCAGAGGTAAGGATGTGCTCCGTGCATCGTAGGTGAGCGCTTCTTCCTGAATGGAGCCAGAAGTTAATTTAGGTAAGCAAGCCCTAGTTGTAGTTTAGGATTTAAATATATGCTGTGTTGTTTGTCACTGTAGGGGATTCGAGTCTGGTTTGAAAACAAAAAGCTTAAAATGAGCTATTGTGTGCCCATTGCAGTATGCCGATCTGTGCAAATACTTCTGCTTGCTCCATCAGCAGATACTTGCGAGTTTGTGGAGGCTTCAGTCTCTTTCATTGCTGTATCACACAATGCTATGTTCAAAATTGCATTCTCTTCTTACCGAAATAAAGATCATTTTAAAGTCCTTTTGTTCCCTATGACTTTTTTTCCCCCTTCCTAATTCATACGCAGCTTGTCACCAATTTGTCACCAATGGACATTTTTATTGTGTTTTGCTACTACTGAAAATACTACAAAGGACTCATACTGCTAATCTGATAAAACGTGCCACTCCCATTTTGTGTGCCGGTCTGGCTGCTTTGCTGTAGGGTGATGCTGAGTAAAGCACATCAGTGAATACTTGCTGAAATCCAGGATTGGCTTTTGCTACTTTAAGAGGTTTGAATAACTGCACTAATATCTCATTGTTGTAACTGGATGCTCATGCTCCGAAATATTCTAAAATAAAGCATTGTTTGGTCAAGAAATTCCTGAAGGGGTGATATTCATAGTGCTGGGCTGGAAAAGTTTGTGCTTAGGCGAATGACATTTCCAAATAAATTCTACTGAATGAGATAAAATCCCCGTTGCAGCTCAGTGTGTACAGGGTTTTTTGCACCTTCCAAAAGCAGTTTTGTTCTGTAGTTGGCTTTCAGCAAAAGAAGACCCTGAAAATAATTTTCTTCAGCAAAAATTAAGCAGCTGTTGTGGAACTTGTATAATAAGCGTTAGGTGCTTGTGCTGTAATGTCAAGCTCTGTGATGCTCTAAGGTGATCGATATGTGATGATTTCTGCGTAGTTGCAGTTTCTTGTGGATGTCAGCTGGTTTTTCTTTCACTAGTAGTATCTCAAAGGAGTAAAACTATTAGATTTGGGAACAAGGTTCACCTCGTCTGGGGAAGCAGTAATGTAGGTTAATATTTGACTAGGTTAATTTGTGAAAAATAGCTACATCCTAATGGAAACTAGGAGAAAAAATAGGCATTCATTGCTCTAAGTGCAGTGGATGTGCTCTGTGGTTCGTGGGGCAGCAGAGGCACGTAATGAGGGCACACTCATGAGCTGGTCACCATCAGCTGCCTTCAAGGCGCTATTAATGTAGGAACCGTGTCTTACTGTTCTGAATATGCTGTCACGGTACCTTTTCTGCTATATCTCTTTGCTTATTTTCTCAATAGATTTTTTTAATAGCTTCATCAGTGTGAGCTCTCTCCCTTTAATGGTCAAAGCTAAGCACTATTAGGTAGTTTAAATACATTTTTCTTGGTTCTTTTCCTTGTTTTCAAGCTGATGTCATGCATTAACTGGTATTAATGAGGCAGGCATTCCAAATTCATGACAACGTTTCCCATCACAGCAATGCAGGCATCACAGGATTGATTGCTGGGACAGTACCCTGTTAGCAAACAAGGGAAAAGAGTGTTTCTGTGTCTCAGGAGCTTCGCACAACTGCTCCTTTGAATCCCCCAGAACTAGCTAGATCTAGAATTGAACTGGACAGCAATAATGTGGAATAACTCCAGTGGTTCTGCGTTCATGTGTGTGTTTTTTCTGTGTCCTTTAAGGAGGACAAGACCTTTATGTTAGCGGTAGGCATCCTGTTTTGGTTTGAGTGATCCAGGCTGTTTTGGTTTTGTTAGCAGGTTGGATCTTTTGCCCAAGGAATTCTTTTTATTTTATTTTTTTTACATAATCGGCAGGTTAGGTTGACAATCAGTACAAAGAAATCAGTACTGTTTGAGGAACTGTTTGTGCTAACAGGAAAAAGGGGAGGAAGAGACCGCGTTTGGGACACTGTGCATAGTGCTCAGTTGCAATGCTGAGTTTTCAGAGTATTGCACGTGTGGTTTTTTTTTTTATGTAATAAGCATTAAAAAAGGCATAAACAAACTGTACAGCAAAACAGGTGATTTTTTGGAAGTGGCAGAACTAATGATAAAGCTTAAAGTATCTATAATATGCATTTTGTTTTTCTATAGGACTCTTCGGCCGTGTTTGTTTCTGTACTTAGTGTTTGCTGTAGTATTTCACACTTTGGGGTAGAAGGGAGCTGTGTAAAGGTTGTTTCATCCCATTAGGTCATGGTTTTTGTATGTTTTCTTCCAAAACGGTGTTTGCAGGAAAAAAGTGTATGGTATGTGTTACTCTAATCCTCAAATGTAGATCACAGTGACATTAATTCAGGGCGGAGGGACCTCGGGGGGGTCAGAGGCCCCTCTCAGACCAGAGTCTGCTTAGATCGGGACCCTGGGGCCCTCACCCACCTGAGTTTTGAATGCCTTCTAGGTTGGAGGTTCTGCCTCACTTCTGGGAACCTGGAGCAGTTTCTGTCTGTTGCCTTCATGTTTTAAAGACAAACACCTCAGAGACCTTGTAGCATCTTTACTATCCTGCTGTTTCTGCCTGGAAATCCCTGTGAAGAAGCCTTCTCTGAAGGCTGCACAGATCCAGTTCCCTCAGCTTCAATTCTGGTGTCGCAGACCTAGCATCGGGGTGCCTCTTTGCTGGACTTGCTCTGGTGTGCAAGTGTCTGTATTGTAATTATAAACACAAGTTTGTGTTAGTTATGCTCTGTTACAATTTAGGGTTGTCGTACTTCAGAGCATTATAAGAAGGGGAGAGGGCTCTTTTTAACCCTAATTTAACCATAATTTTAACCCTTTTTTGCTGTCACCAAACTTTTGCATCTGAAAATAGCACGACTGGAGAAATATTACAATGAGACTTGAAAACTCTGGCAGTTTTTGACATGAATTTCAGAACCATGTAAATAAAAATATTTTATATAGGTCTTATTTTATACCTCAGATGGTTCGTGCTATTTCAAAAGCTCATACTTAGCAGTATTTTATTAGTGCAGGCTTCCAGCCAGAGAAATGTGAGATGCTTGTATGAACAGGAGTAATGAAAGAATACATGGAAACTCATTCCTGAACTTAAATTTTGCCATTGTTTTCGGTTCTGAGCTGATGCTAGCAGAAAAGCTTAAAAGGGACTGCAGTAGGGCAGAAATTTGAAAGCAGTATCTTGATTACTTTTATAGACCCTGCTTAAATTCTCCTGTGCATCATCTTGGAGTTCTCCACTCTTGTAACTTGCCCTTTCTCTTGCTTCTATAGGAATATGAAGAAAAAACTGGTCGAGCTCACAGACCACTCTCTCCAAAGCAGAATGTGAGGAAGAATCTTGATTTTGAACCACTCTCCACTACAGCACTTATTTTAGAGGACAGACCAGCGTAAGTTGTGGGAAGCACCTCGGTGAGGGTCCCTTTAAAATGAGGCTAGCAAAGCTTTTCTTACTGTCCTTGATCACTCTAATTTAAACAGGTGATTTTAATTTTAAAGAATATTTTTTTTCAGGCTAGTGAATATGCAAGTAGAGTAATTATGAGGAAAATTATTCAAACAAAAGTAGTGTTATTTTATAGTAAAAGCTATGGCATTTCGTGGAAGGTGATAATTAGGAGCTTCAGTTTTGAGTAATTTTAGCTTCTGAACATGAGTAAGGGATTTTTATTTTCCCTGACAGAACATAAAGATAAAAATGAAGCTGGTATACGCTAAAGAAATTTAGAAGCAAGGATATGGTGTCCTGTTTGCACAGAGAAAGACCAAACCCGCATAAATAATGAAAGAATATAATGATTGTTCTGCAGTGGGATCAGCATCATGTTATAAAGGTTGTCAAGTACTTGAGAAGTTGTTCGCTTCTGTTACTGCAAGGAGATTCTTGCCTTTACAGACCAACCCCCAGAAGATTTATTTACTATGGTTTACTCCCAAATTTCACAAGTTCAGTCATATTTGGACAATTCATGAATGATGCACATTTTTGCAGACGTGGTGTCTGCATTTTAATATTGCTGTCTGTTGGTACAAAGAACTGGCATAGCACAGGTCTGTGCTTTCATCAACAAATGCATATGAAGAATGCTCATATCAAACTAGGTTAGTTGTAGGGTCATTTAAGACACTTTTGTTGGCTGGTAGGCTACATGCCAAGGCTTCTTGGAACATCTAGAACAACATAAGAGTGATTATCTGTTATAGCAGGTTTTCTTGTGTACAGCTGGAAACAATATGTACTAGCTTATTTGTTTTATTTAAAACCTGTCTGTTAAAATCATTGTTTATGTGCGATGCTTTGAGACATACAGTGTTCAGCTAGATTGAATTAATGCTACGTGACATGACAACATTCAGATTCTGCTTTTTATTTATTTTTTTCCTAAGGTCGTTAGGCTGAGGAACTTCTGGCAAAAAAGTTTTATAAGATTCTATACAGTTCAATCATCGTTCTTTTGTCTAGTGGTGGAAACTGTTCTGAGCAACAGTGCTGTCCTCCAATGAGTCTCTCTAAAAAAAATCTTTTAAAATTATTTACTTAGTTTATGGTTTATTTCTTTTTTATTTTTTTTAAACTGTTAGGATTTAAGTAATTACTTGTTGATCTTCTGCAACAAAAAAATGTAAGATTTCCAAAAAAAATGCACTGAGATATTTTGCAAAATGGCTGCTTTTGGTTTCCTACTCACCTGTAGGGTTTAGGGAAAACTTCCAGGGAAAAATCAGTTGATATTATCTGGTCTCTCTACCTTTAACTGGAAAAGGTTGAATCTTAACAGAATCTCAAGAGATACATCATCTGACATATATGATGATGTCATTAAGAAATGGAGAATATACAGGATGACTCCAGTACCACTTACTGCGGTTTAAGTGAGGGCAAGGAGCTAAACCTTCTGAAGTAGAAATGGGGTCTCTGAGATGAGAGAGGAAAAGGAAGCTGGTGTGGTGAGTCATTACTGCATGAGTAAATAAAATTAAGGATGTAGTTCTTAAGTGAGCTACACAGTGAGTGAATAAAGTTTCCTACTTTTATCTGTAGAGATAAGTTTAAAAATAAAACCACCAGCTTGATAGGACTGTTTTCCCTCTTTTTATGAAGATTAGTCTGTGGGTTCGGTTGGTTTAATAATAAAAATGCTGAAATTACCAAACGAAAGGAAATTACTCAGCATATTTTGTGTATAAAAGGAGTCAGTCATAGCTGGTCAGTGTTCTTTCCTTTTCTTCTGCTGACTCTGACAAAAACCATCTTTCCAAGAATCTGTTGGACTACTTTTTGATCAAATATTTTGACATGAGGCAGCATTATGCCTTTCTTTTAGAAGTGTCTAGAATTGTTTTTAGACAGGCATGCCAACTTTAAATACTGTTTTTTTTTTTTGTTTTTGTTTTAATTTAAGGAACCTCCCAGCAAAACCAGCAGAAGAAGCTCAGAAACACAGACAACAGTACGAAGAAATGGTGGTTCAAGCAAAAAAAAGAGGTGATGGAATTTTTCCTCTTCAGAGGAGAACAGTAAAGTTGAGGGGTATTTCTAAACCTGAAATACACTTGTGTCAATCAGTCTTTCTGTAATGTGAGAGATTTATACCTCCCTTCAAAAGAGAGTCAATCCAGGGAAGAGGGATGGACAAGGGTAGTTTCATTAAAAAGCCCCACCTTCATCTGAAAAACATTCCATGAACCTACCTGGAAAGAATATTTTTTAAGAATTTCTACCTCTGAAATAATTGAGTAGCATCCATCTGTAGGTTTAAAAAACTACTAATATATTGAATTAGATTATCAGTCAAATTAAGAGTATATTTCTTTAGAGAACTAAAATTTTTTGATAGTTTTGTGTCAGGAACAATTTGTTGAGGCTGCGGTACGTAATTAGATACATTTTACAGATAGAAAATGTAATTATTTTATTTGATAATCCATCTCCCACTTCAAATTTACAATTTGCCTAAGGGTATTCTTATCTGTCATTGTTTACAGATGTGTCTAAGTAACATTGTACTGTGCACGTCAGGTGGAGCTGACAGTAGTGGTTTCCCGCAGGTATTTTTGACCATAAGGGTTTTCTAATAAAACCAAGCATTGCAATAATGGGAAATCTGAACTCATGGAAGTTGTGTGTCCAGGGAGAGCTTCTGGAAATTATTTTTTTTGCAGCCAGCCAACCCCTGAGCCATATGAAATAGTAGGAAGATGATAGAAACTTTAAACTTCCTTGCTTTCTGCGGTTGACGTTTTAATAAAAATATGCTGTTTGAACATCATACACCTACCAGGGAAATTCATCCTCCTCTTTTATGTGACTCTCATGTCAGTATATCCATTCAATGGTTAGTAGCCCAAAGGAGATTATCTGTTCTTTCTTGCATATATGATAGATGGTTTGGCAAAAATTGGAGTAATGCTCAGGTTGGGCATTGGGTCAAGCCAGTGTGCTGTCTTCACTGGATAGGAGTACGTCATTCTGCCCGTAGAAATACCCAATAAAACATTTTCCCTACAGCCATTCCACAGATGAACACCTTGGCAGAGTAATGTGTTGTGCAGAGGTCAGAAAATCAAACTGTGTAAGCACTGTTTCTATACAGAGAAAAATGCAAGCCCCATTTAGACAGACTTACGAAGAGCTGGTATCAAAACTGAAAATATTAGGAGACAGTATGGTCCAGGCATGGCTTCTGTTGGGTTTTAAAGTGGACCCATCAGGTTGTATGTGTTTTTTCCAAAGATTGTGGTAGATGGTGTTCTTCCATTGGTTTTCCTTGCCACATCATTACTTTCCCATATTATTGACGGTGTGCACATGCACGCACGTTCTGTATTTCCATTGTGATGCTATGAAGAGTGTCTGCCTGCATTTGTTAAATTGCTTGTCTAACAAATTTGCTTGTGGGAAAAAAACAGTAACAGATGATTCAGGAAGAAATACTGAGTGGTGATAGAAAATTGTGAAATATGTTTAAGCTCACCATGACAAATGTGGGGTTTTATTCTGAAAGATTCCAGTATGTAGATTTGTGATGTAGGACACTAAGATTAACCATACGCTAAAGCTTTACAGTCAGAAGAGTCTGCTGTAAATTTATGTGTATATAAGGTGATTGTACATGGCAATGTAGTCCTGCGTAGCTAACTGAAATATTTGTTTCCTGGCTTTATTCAATTGAAAAGGAAATTGTTTTCCTGCAGAGCTCAAAGAAGCCCAGAAGAGAAAGAAACAACTGGAGGAGCGCTGTAAGCTGGAAGACAGCATAGGCAATGCTGTTTTAACTTGGAACAATGAAATCTTGCCCAACTGGGAAACTATGTAAGACAGTATGTTATACTGAGTTTTAATTAAAGCTGTCAAGTCTGTGTCCTGAAAAGCAGTTACAAAGTTAGCAAATGTAATTTTAAATAGAGCCAGAAGCTTTTATTTGAAAGTCACATTTGGACAACTACAAAGAAAATGAACAATATAAGCTTCCTTACTTTGATAAGGTGGCTAAAAGTGTTGCAGTTATACTTGCCAGTACTGGTCTTTAAGGGAGGTTGAGACTATTCAGAAACTGACAGACTGAGAAGTGGTCTGTGGTAGAAAATGTATGAGCAGGAAGTGTAATGCGTGAACACCATGCATTTATCAGAAATGAGCTTTCCTTGACTACTTGAGCTTGATGTTTCAGTACCAGATGTTGACTGAAGTATGTGTACAGTATTATTAAGCCTCTAATTAGTGGCATACCTACAGAGATAATCAAGTGATGGAAAAGGAGAGTAGTAAAAAAAGTTACTGAAAAAAATAATTACTGAAAGATTTTCTACTAAGACACAGCACAGGCAATTGGAAAGTTACCTTCACTCCCCAGGTTTTTCATGGATTTTGCTATTTTGCTAGTCATCTCAAAAAAAAAAGACAAAAGTAACAACAGCCCCCCCCCCCATCCCATGTGAGGAAAACCAACCCAGTGACTGAAAACTCCATGTCTTTTATAACTGCAGTTCGCTTAATCGTGGGATTCAGTTGTCCTGAGAATGTGTTAAAAGTACTGACAGAATTCGTCGGAAAACTCAGTTGAACTGAAACAATAGATTACATACAAGGAAATTGTAGATTAAATGCCTGTCTATTTGCTATTTGAAGACTCTTGTTGTTCGTATTGTAAAAATAAGTACACCTTTTCCTGTTACCAGTATACGAGTACCGAAGTCACCCAGTGTATTCCATACTTTACATTTAATTCAGAGTTTGCTTTTAGGTAAATGGGTTACTGTGTTCTTTGTCACTCCCAGCAACTTTAATTGGTGCTTCAGCGATAGTCTTTTCCTCCTTTGACCTTCTCAGATTGGAAAATGTCAGCCCTAGCCTGTGTTCTGTTAAAATGCCTCTCATGCTCCCTCCTACTTGTGCATCTTGATATGTTTTGCTGGCGGGATTCTGGCTTAATCCTGTGTGGTGGCAGATTGCAGTTACTGTGACTGTAGTGCTCCTGTCAAAATAAGTCATTGACTTTGGAAGGAATGAAGCTTTCCTTTACAGTTCAAAGCAAAATAGCACTAAAGAATCGATATACAAAGATCTTTTTGACTTTTTGGGCCATTGATGTTCATTTTGGTCTGTATCCCTTCAGCAGTGCTAGGGCGACACACTGATGATTCATCTGACAATGAAATATTTCTTAGCAGAATATGTTTTGTTTTAAACAGGTGTTGTTCCCGTAAAGTTCGAGAGTTGTGGTGGCAGGGCATTCCACCGAGCGTGAGAGGCAAAGTCTGGAGCTTGGCAATTGGCAACGAGTTAAACATCACCCATGGTGAGACTGTTGTTTTGTCCACATTGTGCTATCAAGAGAAATAGTGAGGGGATAGTCTATGAGGTATTACTTAATTAGGTTTTATTTGTGGTGCTTTTACACGGTTTGTTCAAAAATACTTTATTTTTTAATCTTGTAGCTGTTACAGGACTGCTGTTGTGTATTACTTATGATTATTACCATCTCTGTGTCTTGCTTTGATGTTAGGTGGAGATGGTTGGAATTAATGACTCAGTTTTTTTTTTTTTTCCTAATTTAGAATTGCTGTTCATTTTGTAGTAGCTGTGACTATGCATTCTCTTGAATTAGATCAAGACATTAGGCTTGTGTGAGATTAAAAAACCTCTGGGAAAAATTTGTGCTTTTGTTTATGTGTATGTTTGTGAAAACAAATAGTGTGCTGCTTTGGACTACAGAAAAACAGGTCTGAAAGAGCAATTAATTGCATTTGCTTCCAATTAATTATAATATGGAAATGCTGTGGACTGCCTGTCCTCTTGCTGTATTGTGCTGCTTTTCTGTGTTTGTTTTAGTTACCGTAGCTTTAGTTCTTGCATTGAATTTGCTAGGCTTATCCTAGTTATCCATTCAGACTGTAACTTGGAACGTCAGAGCTTTGTAAGTGCTTGAACATAGAATGTAATTTGTGCCTAGATTGCCTTTACTTTTCTCTGGAAATCATAAATTATAGGTCAGTGGAACAAGTCTTTCAGAACCATGATCTACTTAAAAACTCAATTAGTATGTTAGAGGTACTGCTGGTTGTAATGACTGGAGCAATGCTGCTCATATGGTACGTGGTTAGAACCTGACAGTGGGCATGCATCTATGCAAATAGTAGCTTTGGTTTTCTGTTTTTCTTTTTCCAGAACTGTATGATATTTGCCTGGCTCGTGCCAAAGAGAAATGGCGATCACTTAGCACAGGAGGGGCTGAAGTAGAATGTGAAGGTATGTTTTTCATGAATAATTTATGCTGTGTTAGAAAATACAAGATTTGGTAAAATTGATTCTTAAATAACAGATTTTAAACTAACAAAAAAACCTATAAAGTTGAGTCTGGTAAAAAAGAAAGCTTTCTGTGGAAGCAAAAAATAGCTGTATTCTTCTTAGTACACCACACTTGTTATTTTTTCTTTAAAAGCTATCTCTAGGTACAGTTCAAGTATTACTGATACTAATTTGTAGGAAAACTGGGATGGTTTGGGGGCCTGTAAGTTGGACTGCAGCACTAAAATATTTTGCTGCATCTGCAATTTTGGAATTGAAACTCAAATCGCAGTGGAAAGTTACAGTTTGGTCCCTTAGTGCAGCTTGGAGTCTGTCTCTTGGGCGTGTTTCAAAGAGCAGCAATTTATTTTTGCACATGAAGTGGTTTGAGATTTACTAATTGATTAAAAGAGTTGTATTTTTTGAGTGAGTGTTAAACTGTGTATGTAGATACTTGAAATTTGCCTTTGGTGAGTAATTACACTCTGAGCAGAAAAAGGAGAACTGGTATTTATCAACAGAAAAAAATGTTTTTAATTGGAAACCCCCTGCTTTGTTCTCTTGAGATTTGGTTTCCTGCATCTTAAGTACAACATCTAGTACATTTCCAGCTGTATCTTGCACTTTATTTTCTGGGATGTATATCCTCATGTGACCATTATATGCTAATACTATTTGCAAGTAACAGCTCTTGGTTTTTGATTCCTCATTGTGTAGCGGTAAGTAGCTCCTTAACATACTTAACCAGGACAGACAAAGTAGAAATGAAATTTCTGGATCTCTAATGCTTTAGAAATTTACGTTGTGAGAGATCCATTTCAGTTACAGAGTGTATTATGGTGAACATGATCTTTAACAACACGTACAAAGAGTAAATAAACGCGATTTTGGAAAGAGAGCAGATAGTAATAAAGATGGGTGACATCCATCCTATACTTCTGTAGTTCTTGTCCCTCCCACCAGGACCTATCCACAGAAGCAGCTACTTCAGGAGCCATTGGGAAGCCTTGTTGAAGGCCAGGGGTCACAGGTCAACAGGCTTGCGTGTCTTTTGACTTGTCAGCGGTTACCAGTGACATCCCTGTCCTGCCTTGCCTTCTGTCTGTCACTTACGTTTTTCCCTCACTGCTTAATAACATGGTGTGAGGGGAGAATAGTGTGCAGTGACCCATGTAATAAATGCAGTAATTTTGGCTTTCGTAGATGCTGGATTTTCTGCAGCTGACAGAGAAGCAAGCTTGGAGTTGATAAAACTGGATATCTCAAGAACGTTTCCTAATCTCTGTATATTCCAGCAGGTAAGTAATGTTAGCTTTTATCATGAATACTCAGATAAATTAACTTTACAAAATCCTGATTGTCCCTGGGTTAAAACAGCCAGCTGTGATCAGAAGGAGCAGACATCTTGAGAGAAAAAGTTCCTAAAGCTTTTGGAAATGTAGAAAAGACTAACTCTAAGGTAATCATTGGGAAGAAGTGAAATAACAGTCTGCTGGTTTATCATCATACCTTGATTCATCTAACCCAGTTCACGCTGGTTTCTGCGTAAGTGATACAGGTCAGTGTTTTTGAGTCAGTGAATCAACAAATTGGGTTACAAATAAACGGTAAGCGAGACAGAGCACAGCAAAGTGAGAGCAAGCAAGCAAGATTTGGTCATTTAGTAAGTGGGAGCAAGCAAGCAAAATTTGGTCATCTTTTTTTTTGTTGTGTTGTTCCATGAAAGGCTGTGTTTTTGGTGTGCTTGAATAACTCATTTTAAGCAAATATTTTGTCTTTCTGTATACAAATTTCAGCATGCTTATTAAAAAATTAGGTTTTGATGAATCAGCATTCTTGGGTTGAAAACTTCTCCCTTTGGAAATTCTTGGCCAGTTACCGTACTTAGTGCTTGATATGGCAGCTGTTCATAGTCTACAACACACAGTTCTTTTTGTCCGTAGATGTCATGCTGGATACGAGCTGTGGGTGTTACAGCATATTGTTGTTTTAACTGTTCTCTTCATGATTGCGTTCTCCCTCTAGTCTAATAGACAATTAAGTAGTTCTCATTAGTGCTCTGCTTTCTTGGCACAATTGTCAAAATGCTACTAAGCTGTACTGAATCTCTTAGGCTTACATTTCTCTTGTACAAGCATATAATGCGTAGCCGATGTATTGAATGAACGGTGTGCATCGTAACGTGATGCAGACGGCTCTTTCCTGCTTGTAAAGCTAAAGATTTTTTTGAAGCAGTTGGGGGTGTTCAGAGCTCTAGAGGGAAACAACACATCTTCACTTGCAAGTAATAGATACTGTCTATAGCATTGAAGGGTTTTGAACGTGCTTGTTACATACTTAGACATATTGTCTTGTTTTTGTTTAATTATAGGGGGGTCCTTACCATGACACGTTGCACAGTATTTTAGGAGCCTATACTTGTTACAGACCTGATGTAGGCTATGTAAGTGAATCGTTTTTTCATCTGGGGTGGGGAGGGAGAAAGAGGAGGAGGGAACAGTGTGCTAATCAGCCCTTTGTAGACCAGAATTAAATTATTTTGTGAATAATTATGGGGTTTCTGTGTGCTTATATGCCAATACATGCTTGGGAGGTGTGTGTCATATATAATGGTTCTGCTGCTAAATTTAAACTTTTTAATAGGTTAAGTCATGGGAAAACTCAAAAGTACATATCTTTAGTGCTTGAAAACTGGCGTTGAAAGAGAAGATGTAGTTAAATTGGTCCTTTGAAGTACATACTGTTCTTAATGGCAGTGTTACTGAGGCTGTTCTGTTGAATTGTGTTTCTTACTCCTCTTGATTTGGCATTTCTGTGCCTTAGTGTTGTGAGCTTCTGGAACTGTCTGTAAAGCAGCATCCATCACGGCCACACGAGCTTCCTCAAAGGGTTCAAAGCAGTGATTATGAAAGAACAGAGTGGATTTCAGATACTTTATTTAGTCTGGGGGAGAAAAAAGCAAAACAATAACAACAACAGAAAAATACAGAGCAGAGATGTGTATAAGAGCTTGTTTATGTGGGAGCTATTGTTTTATAGAAGGCGAATGTAGAAAAATACCTTTCCTGTTCTGTGAGTAGCACTGGCTACTTGGCAAAATCTGAATATGACTGCCTGGAAACTAGAAAAAGAGCAGATGAGCTGGTGTGCTTCATTTGGCCTGGAACCTGTTGTTGTGTTAGGAAGGAGCTCGTTCCTCGGGTTTGCAGGAAGGACTGTCACACCTCGGTCCATGTGACCCGGTGATGGCAGCACTACACCCTTTGGGTGGGTGAGTTTTGCCTAGGCTCTGCGCTGATTCCATAATAAGCTTTGTGGAAAAATATAACAATAGCATGAGCTTACGGTAGATTAAATATGCTTAATTTTAAAATGCTGCTGCTTGCCAAATGAGCCATTGCAGCTCTCCATAACTGCCAGCTTACTGATTGGAAAAGAAACATGGTTAGTCTCCAGTGTCCTAGTACAACTTTTCACAGATCAAGATAGATATGCCCCATTCCTATGAGAAGAGGGACCAGAAAAAAATCTTTCTGTTCTTCAGAAAGAGTTTTATTCTGTGTATTTGAGAGTGATGTCATCCTGGCCTTTTATAGGAATTTTACTTGGAGTCTCTGAAGGGAGGCAGCATCAGGATCATTAGCATTCAATACCAAGTGGTTATGTAGGTTAAAAAATCTTCCCTTTCTGAAAGTTTTGCAAAATTCAGTAGCTCGGTGTGTTAAACAGTAGTGATTGCTACGACAAAATGGGGCAGTGTTCTTGAAACAATACAGTTCTTGTTGAATGGTGATGCTTTTTCTTTCTTCAGGTACAGGGCATGTCATTCATAGCAGCAGTATTGATCTTGAACTTGGATACTGCAGATGCCTTCATTGCTTTTTCTAACCTTTTAAATAAACCCTGTCAGATGGCGTTTTTCCGTGTGGACCATGGCCTTGTAAGTACACAACTAAACTGTAGTCTACATATTGTGGATATGTCTAAAGTTAAAAAACAAAACAAAACAAAACAAAACAAAACATGAGCTCAGTAGCCTGGGAAATGTCTGAATTTATTTTAAGGCAACATGCTTGATTAAAAAAAAAAAAAAAAAAGCAGAGGCACACATGTGCACCCCCCTCAAAACAAACTAACCAAACTGGAACTAAAATCACCCCACCAAGCTTTTGAAGAGGCAGGTGAATGAAGTTGTTCAGCTGCTGAGTATTTTATGATGCTCAGAGAATAGTTATGAGAATATTACTGTAGGTGTTCTTAAATTGGAGCACACTAGTTGAAAGCTGAAAATAGTTTAATAGTCTTAGAAGTGGTTGGAAGGTGCTTTTTATCCCAAACTAACACATTGCTTAAATAGGCTCCCAAAAGAGCTGGATTTCCTCTCTCTTTACTCTGTAGCAGTTATGTTTTCAAGATGGCATGGGGGAAATCAGATGAGCAGACAACCCTCTCCTCCCCAATTTTCAATGAAAGTTGGGTTCCTCATTCACACTCTATTGTCTGAAATTCTTTGTTAGCATGTATACAGGGCTACTTGTGTACCACAGCTAAGTAGGACTCATCTCCTGAAACACATTCTTAATTTATTTTTAAAGTATTTTTCAAAAAAGAAAAATGGCATTCTGTATTTTCTTTTCATTTATTTACCCATTAATGCTATAAAAGTAGGACCAGCTTTCTCAAGGGTTTAAATGGGAGAAATAAAGCAGGGGAATGGATAACATCAACAGTGATCACTTGCATTGGTTAAACAGTGGGACACTAGGGATCCTATTGGAATTTTCTGCTGGAAAAACACATGTAATTCCTTGTTACAGCTTCTGAGTCAGTTGTAAATGCCTGTGGGAGATGTACAACAGCTCAGACAGCATTGCTACAAGCAGTATCAATCATCTCCATTACTACTGTTTGAAAAAGGAGGACTTGCTCACTCATGCAGTGTGTAAATATAGATCTTTTGAAGATGGTTTCAGAATTAAATTATCTAGAGTAAGATGTTTATTAGTTGTAATGGTGTTTCTAGTTTCCCCTTGGATAGTGCCCTTTAGTTTTGTTAGCTTAGACAAGTAGAGGCTATGTGATAGAAGAATGCTTGCAGAACAGGAGAGGTGGTGCTACACGAAGGAGTATTAACATACTGTGAAATTGCAAAGCCATGATTCACACCACAAGGAAAACTGTAACTGGTGGTGAGACAAAGGGAGATGTTTTTGTCTTCTTGTGGTTAATACTCTGATCTGTTGTGTGTACTGAACTTTTTTTTGGTCAGTTTTACAGCTTAATGCTCAAATGCTAATTTGTCTTACATTGGTTTTACCTTTTTTAATTTATTTAAGTGGTACTTTCGGAAATCATAGTAGTTTATTCTGATTTCACTTGATTTATGTTCTTGGTTAAATTTTTATTAAACTGGATTTTTTTAATTACCACTAGGTAAATGTCTTACTGTATGCTGATTCGATCAAGTTAAATACCTGAACTGCTACTGCATTTCTAATTGAGCTGCCTTCATTTCTATCAACAGATGGGACTGCGGCAGTTACGTGTAAAACTCCCTGCTTTACAGTACTTCTGAAATGCTTTAGTAGGATTTTTTTTTTTAGTGGGGTGTTGGCTTGTAAACAGAATATTTTGGAAGTAGGACAGTCTTGTGTTACCTGCTTCCTTCTTTGTGCTAATGAATCTCACGTGATGCTTGGATTTTGTGTATTTAAAAATACATATTGGGAAGTTGTTTCAGTTGTAGAGTTCTCTAAAGTGGGTTTCTAGGTTTCTATTTTCTGGTTTACTGTGAAGCTCTTTCTGACTAACGGGTGGTTTAGAGATTTTACTTAACTTTGTACAGCTATTTCTGTAGCATGCCCATCTCAGATTGGCTTGAAAGTCAATTTTTTATGTGCTGCTGTTAACGAAGTAGTCTAGAATTTGTCACTACATTCAGATGAAACAGGAAAACATTTCTATAAGGTTATCAAAAAACAGGTAAGCATCTGTCATCCTGTTAAAGGATTTCACACAAAAGGCTTCTCTTTTACTGTCATGGTGTATTGGGGGAAAGCATGCTGGTACAACTTGTACTTCAAAGATACCACAACCGGTCTTTATTGCATTCTTTATTTACAAGAGATTGTAATTAAATTACTGAGTCATTCGAGGACTTTGTTAAACTTTTCTTCCTGCAGTAGTAAGAGGGTTAGGTTGGAAAAATTAAAAATACTTTTGTTTTTAACTCTTAGTTGGATAGGAATGTTTTCCTTTTCCATGCCCTCTGTTTCTATTTTGTCCTAAATATTCAAATCTTTAACATTCAAGTTTTCATATTAAAAGCAGTACAGTTAAGGGGATAAGGTATCAGAGGGGGGTTGGAATCTGTTTCTCTTGTGTGTTTTGTCCTGATCTTCAGGTTTGCTGTGTGAATTTTGTCTATTTACCATAAAAACAACTATTATCTCATTTTAAAAATGTGTTATACAATTATACAATTAGAAGCTTTGGTATTAGAATATGATTTGTGATTGGAGCCAAGTGAACTCATCACTCTTGCTATGGACTATTAAATTTTTTTAGTTTTGTATTTCATTTTGTAATCCATTGGGTCTTGGATGTTATTCAGTGTAACATTAGGTTACTGCCACAAACATAAAGCACCATTCTGTTATAATTATTTTGAGTAATCAGCAAATAACTTCTCTCCTGATACTATTTTTCTTTCCAAAGGAAGCTAGCTGCCCAAGACCCATAACAATAATGATACTTCTTAATGTGAGAACAAAATATAGAATGGATCTTTAACTGTGTTTGCAGATGCTGTGTGTTACATAAATGTTTAGCTCTGTATTGCATCATGTAATTTGTACGATTTTATTTTTGAAGAACATGAATCCAACAACAGATAATATATTGAAGTCTATTAATAATAGAGCTAACGTTTTTTTCTCCGTGTTGTTTTCACAGATGTTGACTTACTTTGCTGCATTTGAGGTATTCTTTGAAGAAAATCTGCCAAAGCTATTTGCTCACTTCAAAAAAAACAACTTAACTCCAGATATCTATCTTATTGACTGGTAAGACATTGACAGTATAATTACTAATATGCATACTAGCATATAGCTCCGTGTCTATATTCTTGACATAAGCTGGAGTGGTTTGGGCTGTTTTAGCATTCTTTTGTTAAGATAAAAGCTTTATCTTGCGTTCAGTAATTGAATTTGTCAATCCAAATCATTGCCACAGACTTACAGAATCATACAATCACAGGATGGTTTGGGTTGGAAGGGACCTTAAAGCCCACCCAATTTCATCCCCCTGCCATGGGCAGGGACACCTCCCAAAGCTATAAGTTGCAAAGAAAACAAGCACCTAGGCTTTTGGAAGCACGAGCTATGACTCTTGTGCAGCATTCTGCTTGTATGTTCTGTGGTCTCAGATCCTATTCAGAGGGTCCCATCGCAGATGGCTTTTAATTACTACGGCTATTCCACTTAGTAGACAAGGAGTTACAATCTTTTTATTTGGTGAAATTCCCCTTCTTTTTAGCTCTATTGTAATTACAGCCTTAGAGATGAAAAAGACATAGGTCTTATTTGCAGACCTGTCAAATTTCATCATGATATAAGGTACTCCAAATTGAGTATTTGCATTTGTGCCTTTTGGGCTTTGGTTTGGGGGCAGCTAAAATGTCTCTTCTCAGCAAGCTATAATTTATTGTCAATTTCAGGAAGATATGAAATCTTTTTTGTGAAAACTGGATTGTCTTTAAATTGTTGACAGCTTCTTCTGTTGTTAAGTGTTTGACTAAATACTTTCAGTAAAAGACAAAATTCCCAGTAGCAGCAATTTTTTTCTGAGATTGATAAGTTGTTATTTCAGAAAACATTTATGACTGTTAATCCATTTCTATCTGAACCAAGCTCTCAGTGTCCTTGTGATCTTTCAGAGCTTGTTGTTAGCACTGAATATATTGCTGATTCATTGAACAGAAATCCCTTTGGAGTTGTTCTGTCCAGTCTCACAGCTACAAGTTCCACTAGGCAAGCTTTCTGAGTATCATAGAGTGCCTGAGATCATCTGGTCCAAACCCAGTGCATAAAGCAGCGTCAGCTATAGGAGGTTACTGAGGACCTTGGTTAGTAGGGTTTTGAATATATTCAAGGATGGAGACTCCACAACCTTTCCAGGCAACCCGTCCAGTGTTCAACCACTATCACAGAAAAGTTTTTCTTTTCTCATGTTTAGTTTCCTGCGTTTCAATTTGTGCCTATTGTCTTTTGTCCTTTACATGGATATGACTGTGAAGAGGCTGTCTTGATCTTCTGTATTCCCTCCTGTTGAGTATTTTTACACCTTGCAAGCCATCTCCCTTCATGGCTAAACAGACCAGCTCTCTCAGCCTCTCCCTGTGTATCAGATGCTCCAAGCCTTTAATGACATCTATGGCAGGCTGGACTTGTGCCAGTATATCTGTCTCTTGTGCTGGGAAGCTCTGAGCTGTCCTCACTGGTGCTGAGAAGAGAGGAGAGGTCACCTGCCTTGGCCTGCTGGAAGTGCTGTTCCTGCTGCAGCCCAGGAGGTTGGTGTTCTGTGTCCCCAAGGCACGTTACCAGCTCATACTTAACTTCTTGTCCTCCAGGACCTCCAGGTCCTTTTCTGCAAAGCTGCTTTGCAGCCTGTTGGCTTCACATACGTGCTGGTGCCTGGGCTTTTTTCCTGCCCAGCTGCAGGATTTGGCATTTCCCTTTGTTGACACACGTCAGCTCATTTCTCCAGTGTGTTCCTCTAGAGCGGTGGATTTACCACTATTCTGAGTTCTGTACCACCTGCGAACTTGCTGACAGTAAAGCCTGATCCATCATCTGTGTCTGTAATTAAACTATTTGAAAGTACTGGCTGAGTATCAAACCCCAGAGTACTGTAGCAGTGTCCTGGCTTGAAATTTTATTATGTGCCACTGATTAATAACTTCTTGAGCATGGCAGTTCAGCCAATTTTGAGTCCATCTCACTCTTCATTTATCTAGTCCATACTTCATCAGTTCATCAGCGAGGATTTTATGGGAGACTGTGGTGAAAATCTTGCTAAAATCACGATGGGCAGTATCTACTCCGCATCCACCAAGACAGTCATCACAGAAGGCTATCAGGTTTTTCAGGCATTATTTCACCTTCAGAAATCCATACTGACTTCTCCCAATCATCTTTTTGTCCTTGTTAAGTTCTTCAGTCCCCAGGAACCTCTCTAAGTCACCATGATATTTAAAATACCATTGAGAGCAGCCTCACAATGACACCAGACAGTTTCCGCAGCACGCAGGGGTTTCTCACCAGGACCCATGCACTTGTATATGCCCAGTTTGTTTAAACATTTCTAACTTGATCCTCCTCTGCCCAGAGTAGGGTTTTCTTGCTCCGGACTTCCCCACTGGTCTGAAGGACCGGGGATTCCTGAAGGCAAGTATTAGAAGACTCAGTAAAGACTGAGGTGAAGAAGGCAGTGAGTAGCACAGCCTTCTGCATGTACCACTCCACCAGCTTCCCTGTCCCATTCAGCAGCAGGCCTGTGTTTTCCCTAATCTTTTTTCTGCTGATGCACCTGTACAAAGCCCTTCTAGTTGTCCTTAACAGCCATAGCCAGATTTAACTCCAGCTGAGCTTTGGTCTTCCTAATCTCTTCTGTGCGTGCTCAGTGTTTCTGTATTCCTCCAGGGACATCTTCCCCTCCTTATTCCTTTGTATACTTCTGTCAGGAGCTTCTTGTTCATCCGTACAGGCTTCCTGCTGCCTTTGAGTTCCTTTCACTTGCACAGGCCTCTCGCACAGAGAGTACTGTTGCATGGGTTTTGTTTGACTTTGCTGTTACACTGGGATTACATTTTAATGCAGCATGAGTAGGGGAATGAGGGGGAGTGTGATGGATAGGCTCATTTCTCCCAGCACCTATAAATGCTATCAGAAAGTTTTTTATGACTGAAGGCTGAGAATATAAACTGGAGTTCTTTACTGCACAGCAGGAAAATGCCAGAAAAATGCTGGAATAGGATAGAAGAAATGGAAGAGAGCAGGGGCTGGTATGTCCAATGACAAGAGGATAGATGCTGAAATGATATTAAACCTCAGGAATGAGGACTTCTTACAGTAGTCCTGCCCAATTCTATACTAGATTTCTTCACATTGGTCTTGACCTAGTCAGCTTGTCCAACCATGTCTTTGGTTTTGTTAGGCAGTGACATCGGTGTTCAACTGTGTGAGATTTGGGTATGATACTTTATGTGTGTATGTATATATATGTATTTACACATATAAATGTGCATGAAAATATATATACCCTTCCTACTTTAAAAATCCTTTCATCCCATAGGAAGCAGATTTATATATTTTTTTAAGTATCCGCTGGAAATTTAAAGAAAATTAGAGTTCATATCTGCTGTCCTTCCTTTATAATTAGTACAGAACTAGGCAGGAATTAATACAGGAAAGATGTAAGGGAAAATGGGGTGGGTCAGTGTCCTTGCAATTGAGTAACTATTAAGGCAAAGGACTTTTAAAAATTTTGTTTGTAATGTGGCCTGTGGCTCCTGATTGACTGTCAGTCTGACAGGGAATTTGCTGTAATACTGATATACTCAGTGAAAAACAAAATTGTTTCTGGAAGAAAGAAGTTTCAATTATGTTTCATTCAAGGAAGAACATGGTGAAGTGTTGCTTGTGCAACTCCACGCCCAGTGAATTCTCTAAGACAGACAGACCTCCTGGTTGTGGGTAAAAATCTCAGTGAAACAGCCTTGCTCTGACAACATCACTTTTATTTAAATGCATGTTTGCTCTGAGCTCCAGAGGGACGCCTGCTGCTATTCCGGTGGCTGGCATGGTTACTGTGCAGGCATGTCTGCAGGAAATCTCAGCTGGTGCCAGCTCTGGGGGGACTCCAGTAGCCAGTGCCGTGCAGACCAGTTGCTGGGAAACCTCCTGCAATTACAGTGGGATCGACTGGTCTCCTTTGTGCTCCTCCGCGTATCCGGTGCCGCAGGGAACGGCGGGGAAATTGTTATGCCTAAATCATTTGTTGGAGGGATACGTGCCAAGAAAAAAGCAGTGCTACACAAGAGATGTAATGCTGCTTTGGGCATTCTTGGGGCTGGTAGAGGATTTAGGGAGTGCAGCTCCCCTGCCAGGTCACTGCCTTCTATGACAGCAGGACGTCAAGGACTTAAGAATTTAATTAAAAGGTACAGCAGAATGATTATCAGTGGATACCTGCCACAAGTAAGGCATCTCTTTCAAAAAGGACCCACGTGCTTCAGGCTCAAATTCCAACTGCTATTTTTCCTAGTAAAAATTCAAAAGCTAGACGTGCTTTTACTGTTTTTGAAGAATATTAAAGGAATCGAGTGTGCAAGGGCTGTAAAGAGCAACGTGCAGTCAGGTTCACAGACAACAGAGAGGAAATCGTGTGTGAATAGCCCGGTTTTGGCCACTCAGCACTGTCAGCTGATAGACCACAGGCTCTTCTGAGCAGAGCAGAATGTGGTTTACAAAGGACACATGCAGTCTATTTATGGCCTGCTGCTAATATACAAATACCTCTTCATTCCCTCTCAGAAAAATGATTTGGGCAATAATTATAGCCCAGGGCTTTGTTTGTACTGATGGCCAAACCAGTGTTCTTTAATACTGCATTGACCGTGATTGTGCTCTGTGAACACGAACTTCCTATCGACACCCTTTGCTTGCTGTGATAAAGGTCCAACCATTTTGTTTGTGTGGATGGATGTTTGTAGTGGGCACTTCCAGTGAAATATCTATCTCTAGGCTTGCTGTCTGTCACATCAGGAAAAACATAGTCCATGTCACCCAACCCACAAAAAATGAGGCTCAAGATCACGCTTTAAGTGCATCCTTCCTTTCCAAAGAAAAAATGGATCAGAAACCCTGGCTGTAATTCTGCCAAAGGTTTCTCATGACATCCTAATTTCTTGATTTGGAGTTGTTGTTACCAGACTCCAAAAAATTAGTGTTTAGCTCAATCTACAGTGTGCTGATCCTCATGTCACTGCAGGTTAGAGTGAAATCAAGTGAAGCTCTGCATTGCCATGTAGCACACCTAGGCGAGAGAACAGGGCCTTTTGGGTGCTTACTGACTTGATGAAATTGCCCAGAAACCAGCATGGTATTTGTACTGATGCTTTTTTGAATGCAGTCAAATTTATGAAGATGTTCTGTTGCAGTCAGTACAGCATAGTACATAATGGTGACCTTTTTCTTAGCCCTGTAAATGCTTCTGCTTTCTTCAACCTCAATGATTTAAAAATTGTACTAAATAAACTTAAGTCTTACTCCAGAAAATCTAAAGGTGCTGATGAGAACGGTTCTCGTTACATAATAGCAGACGTCTATAATGCCACTATGCAATGAAGTAATGCACAGACTCTTAGGAAGATGCAGTCTTTGTCTCAAAGCAGACGTAGATGAAATAGATAAAAATGTAACAGCTAAAAAGTAGTGTACCAGCATAAAGCAGAGAGGATACAAGAGTAAGATTAAAAGGTGAATTAGTTTAGCAGTTTCCACAAGTGAACTCAGAAGTTTCAGATTTTTTTTGTGCTGTTAAAGATGGCCAAAACAATGTGCAGTATGAGAATATATCGGATCTGGTTTGCACTGGCGTTGTTGTGCCTGAGTTGTCAATCCAAAATCTGGCATAGCTGCCTTCGGTGCTCTTGCTAACGTTATCTTATAAAGACTTTTTAATTAAAAAAAAAAAGTGGGGGGCGGAGGGATTAAAATAGAGCCTATGATGATCATGGTAACCATGCTTTCTTGCTAAGATGATGGTCATGTGCTTTCCCTGTGAGCAGCAAACTAGCCAGGGTTTCATGCATCTACCTCAAAGTACGCATTCATCATAAGCAGGGCCGGGAGCAGCAGGAGCATCTATCCGGTACTTACTATTTTCCTCTTCGAAGCAGATAGCAGCCAGAACCCTGCATTCAGAGTTCTTTGACATTGGTCATCTCCACTTGTTAACTGCATTGTCTGCATCTTGGACTTCAGTGAGTTGAAAGAGAGCAGCAGGCAGAAAATCCTCCTGCAGTCTGTGCAGGCAGATCGTGTGCGAGCGGTGTGCTAGTGCTGCTGAGAGCTGCTGCAGCTGCTTTATTGCTGTAATAAATTTCAGCTGGCTTTCAGAGCAGTAGCTCAGACGTCTAATAAAAATGTCTTTCTGGAGGAAATGTTTTAAGGGAGCAAATACTGGATCCATTCTTAGCAGAAATGATTCCTGCAGTTGTGTTGTCGCTTATTCTAGGGGGCCCAATCTCCATCCGTAGGGCTTGATGCATTTAATTCCATGATAGTATTAATGAAAGCTAATTGCTTTATGAATTTCTTGCAAATTGCACTTCCATGCAAATTATGAAGAGATCAGTGTCAAATACCTTATTTGACATGACAGCTTTTTTATGTGAGTAAATCTTTTCCTACAAAAAGCAGTGTTCTAATAAATAGGTGTGCCTATTTCTTCTGACAGTTAATTTTCTGCATAGTTGCCGATTTAATACACATGGGTTATTCAGGTTAGGTGTGAATCATGACAGAATAATAGCTTTTGTGAATAAAAATGGAGCAAAAAATAGAGGCTTGTTGGTTATGTTGAGGCAGGGCTAGCTGCTAGCTGAGTGTTTGCCTGCCACTTGGTGGCCAGGAAAGTGTTCAGCTGAATTGCTTCCTATTGCACTGGTCTTTTGAAATGGAAAACCTATTGCTGCTTCCTGTGCGCCTGTGTGTATAGACAAAAAGTTGTAATTCTGCTGTGCAACTATTCTGCAGCGAGACATTTTCATACGGGATGTGACTGTACAAAGATGCTGGAAGTACAAAGTCTGTAACTCGGCACGTGGTCAGCCAGTAACCCAAAGAAGCTGTTACCATGCTGTTCTTCTACATTCAGATGTGTTTGTGTGTGTATATAGATACATGTTCATATATGTGTATGAACAATAGGTGGTTTTTTTTCAATCCAGACTCTATCTACTTTCTTAATTCAGCTTTTTTGGAGAATGGAATTTTAATGATTTCCACTTGATATAAAAAATATTGCTATGAAATGTAAAAACAGAATGAAATGAAATAGTGTGGGATGCTAAACCTGCAATTTACTACTTGTCACCTGAATTTGTGCAAATGGCTTAATCTCTTATTGCCGCTTGTAAAATACAAAACTTTCCCATTTTCCTAACATGTGACGACTCAGAGAAGCGTTCTACTTGATGGGACATCATTCAAATAATCTGACATAGTAAAAAGCAAATATTGCAGAAAACCTTTGATTAGAATTTGCTGGGAAAATAAAATGATTTATATTCTATACCTATATATGTGTGTGTGTATTATATCTCCATTCCATTGTAGTTTTTATTTAAACCAGAATTTCTTAAAAAAGGAGAGGATGGGTATGTGTGTGTGAAGTCTTAAGCGCAAGAGGAGTACTGTTAGATTCAGCATACTTGAAAATAAATTTAGTGTTAAAAGATAAGGAAAGGTTGTATTTATAGCTGAGGTTGTGCTGGCCTCTGCTGGACAAAGAATTGTTTGCAGTTTTAGAGAGTGCAACAAAACGTTCTGCAGTGCGTATGTGGAGAAAAATCAGGCCTGGAAACCCTAAGGTGATATCAGGTGATGTACTGTAACTGTTGTACCAGCGTAGTACAATTTTATATTGTTTCATGTATTGCTCTGCAGCAACTAATACAAGAACTTCTGAAACACAATGGGGATATTCATATTTGAGAAGCGTCAAACTTGCTAAGGAGCAGCCTATATACTTCTGTGAGCATCCGAGACGTTTTTCTTGTCCAGTAACTGTGAAAATTGTACTCTTTTTTTTTTTTCAGGATATTCACGTTGTACAGCAAATCGTTGCCACTAGACTTGGCTTGTCGCGTCTGGGATGTGTTCTGCCGTGATGGAGAAGAGTTCTTATTTCGTACAGCCCTGGGAATATTAAAACTTTTTGAAGATATTTTGACCAAAATGGACTTCATTCATATAGCTCAGTTTTTAACAAAGCTACCAGAGGACTTACCTTCAGAAGAGTTCTTTACATCTATTGCTGCCATTCAGATGCAAAGTAGAAACAAAAAGTGGGCTCAGGTAAAGAGGATGTTGATCTTTGATTATCAGATGAATGTACAGTACTCACAAAGAATGTTTTACACCTAGTGTTTGATTTTGTGGGTAGGTAGGACTGCGTAGCTTGCTCGTGTGTTTAGTGTGCATTCAGGTGAGTGGATTGCCTGAGCTTTTCTCTTTGGAAACGGAGACCTCAGTCAACACTCAGAATGGAAATGTTAGAGTTGATGAAGTAAAGGATCATACAGCTCTTTTAGTTTATTCATTACAGTGACTGCTACCAGCATTACAACGTGATACGTAAATGCAGAAGTTGACTCTTTGGGATAAGATGACAACCGGTCAGGACAGTATCATTTCTGTGTTAACCCTGAGGAGCTTGCCTACTTTGGGGCTGTACAGAAGTGACCACATCTCTGATTTCCTTAATGAAATGTAGCACTGAAGTCTTTATGTCAGAAAATTGCTGTCTCATCACTGCAATTCCCAATTAAATTTCAGTTTACAGAAAAAAGATGGAAGCATGTCGTTTGAACGTGGAAATTGCTGTGTGGCTGTAACAGCCTTTCATGCTGGAGAGTTAGGTCAAATACACTCCATGGCAGTTGGAAGGGAAACTTTTTTAAAAAAAGTATTTCAGAGTAGTAATGCAGCCTGCTTCCTGAGTTCTGCCCAATCTATACAAATTCTTTTTTTTGGGGGAGAACTGAAAGGTGACATTAAACTTGGTGGTTATGGCAGTACAGCTGTGAGTGGGAGCTTAGGGCTGTTTCCTGGGGTGATGGTAGATGGGAGGTCCCACCAACGTGCTGTTTGAGATGGGAATTCCTAACCTTTCGTGGCAGGAGCTGGTAGTAGTGTTCTGAGCCTTTCCTTGTGGGCAGGGGGGAGCTGTGCTGCCCTGCTGAGAACAGAGCAGTGCTAGCATTTCCCCTGTGACAAAGGCTTCCTCACAGCTTATCTTGCATTTACCTTCTGGGCTTCATCCTAAGTTACTACTACGGATCCACCTTTGTTTCTGTCTCAAAGAGCATTGTTCAGCCAGCAGTGTCTCTACAGGTAAACTTCCAGTCTTGTTCCTTGTTCAGATAGTTGACTTTCTTTGAGCATGTCCTGTGTGGATGACCATCACATAGCAGATAAATTCTCAGCCTGCTGCTGCTTCAAGTGTTTGCAGAGATGGGGAGATAGGAGTCTTGTTCTGCCATATACCCCCAGGTAACCAGCTTTCAGCTGTTTTCTGCCAGTGCTAGTCAGTCTGTGATAACTGTAAAGGTTTAGTGGTGGTTATCACAACAGGACAAGGACTTCCGAAAGTTTAGCCAATTTAGCCCTAGCAGTCTTCCTCATCAGCTTTATTCTGACTACTCTGGAATTTACCAGTTTGTTCTTGCTTGCTGTGGCAAACTGAAGAAAAAATGCTGCTGAATTGTGGAGCAAATACATCTCAAGGAGAGCTAGCTCACTGTAGGGTTGGTACTGGCTGACATCTTACCTGCCTTGGTGTCTTCTGCACCAACTGGCTTTCTTCACCAGCTAATTCTGTTATTGAGTAATTTACAATCAGGAAAGCCTCTTCACTGTCTAGACACCCTTTCCAAGCCAGAAATGGGTAGGAGCTATCAGTTCGCTTGCATCCTGTGCGTGCTGGAACTTGGCTGAGGTACCAAGACAACAAGGGTATGGGATTTTTTTCTTCTACAAAGATGCTGACTGGGATGGCCTTTTACCTTTTTTCAGTCTTTAAAGTTCACCAGGATGCATTTGGACTCAGAAGCCTGAACTTTGCTCTTCCAGGACAGCCTTGTGGTAGTGTGTGACTTGGCTGCAGAGGTGGGCTCGGAGCAGCGGTGTGGGGCAGTGCTGGGGCCTGTGGCAACACCCACCCACCCAGGATGTTTGAGAAGTCAGGCTGCAATTGCTGTGCTCCCTGGTTAATTATTTTTGACTACAAGTATTTTGGTACAAGTTAGATACTTTGCTGTAGTACCCATTTGTGATTTGTTTGTTTGTTTGTTTTGTTTTGTAGGGAAATATCTTTTCAAATTACCAAAATGAATGTTGAATGTGATGGATCCTCTACCTGGGAGTTCAACTTCTAGGTGGACTGACTGACCAGGGGCACTAGTTTGCAGAGGATGCCAAATGCTCTCGACCTGAAAACAGTGGGGTTGTCCCAGCTCAGCATCATCCCGTTTGGTTACAGTAACTGTCCTGCATAAGCAAGCAGCATAGCTTCAGCTGCTGCTTCTTTGTTAGGAGTGCATTTGATTGTGTAGAGCTAAGAAGTCAAATTCAGACTCACATCTCAGCATCAGGTATACTTGGTCCTCAGAAAAGCACTGAACCATTCACCTCGCTGTACTCTGGCAATTCTGGTGTTGGTATCCTGCATGTCAGGTTCTGGGATGATGCTGTCTTGAGATTATGTTTGTAGGACGTTTAAAATGTCACAGACTGCTTATTAATCCTGCTACCCTCGTCAGACAGGCTGGTGGTGTTTTCCATCTCACTCCATTTTCCCTTGGTTGTTCTAACAGCATGATCAGGAAACTGAAGACTGAAGGAGAACAGCTAAATGATGACCAGGGCACTTCTGGTAACAAGGAGTGTGGTTATCAACAGGAAGCCTGCAAGTTCTGGTTTTCTTCTGGAGTTAAAACAAGGATCTCCAGGTTCTTGTGCTAGTACAGCCTTAGTCTGAACGGCAGTTATACTCGTGGCTTTGGCATCAGGTGTGAAGAAACAGATTAGGCTATTGGCTTAGCATTTCTGGAATTTGTGTGATTTTAGCTCCATCAAGTTTTCCAAATAACTAAGGAATCTGAGCTGTCTGTTAGCTGGCTTACGGTCCCTGTAAAATGCTTTTCTGGATCAGTATTTTGGTTTCATTCTCAGGCTCCTTAAAAAGTGTTTTTTTTTTCCGTGAAGAACATTGTTACTATGGCACTTGAAAGTCTCAGTAAGCTCATTTGACTGAGTAGCTATTGATTTATTCAGAACGTCTTTGAGCAGGACCTTGCTGAAATCTCTCCAATTCTAGAAGCTGTCAAACAACCAGCCAGCAGCAGCTCTGTTCGTGCTTCTGTTGAACACCTGTTGCAACAGCTTGGATCCTTCTGCACTGAAATACAGGCACTATTATGTAGTTGTTCTGAGTGATTTAAACCTACTTGCTGTTAATTCTGATGATGCAGAAGTTTGTTTAAAATTGGTCAGATTTGCTTACCTGTAGCTGCAGTTCTTTGAGAGGAAATGTCCCGAAGTACGTTGGGTTCCTGAGCAGATGCTGGGGCTGCCGCTGTGCTTCAGTGGAGAGTAACCAGGGGCAGGGAGCACATACTGCGAGGAGGAACTGGTGGCAGCGTGCTGTCTGCAAGTCATGAGGGCTAACAAAATTGTGCATCAGCTAATAGGAAATAAAAGTTTTCGATCTAAACACAAATGGTGTTTTTTTGCTTCAGAAACTGATCTGGAGACAGCGAAGTGCGCCAGGCAAGCACCAGTCAATGCTCTGGTAATTCTGAACAGGCTGCCCAATTGCTGTGGTTTTGAGCAGATCATTTATCCTGAGCATAAGAAATTCCCCTTAGGTAGCTTCTTTTAATAGTGCTGCACTTGGAGTGTATACACCCAGGCTTCAAGAGTGTGTGTGTGTGTGTGTGTGTTGGGGAGAGATTGAGCTTAGACCTTCGTTAAATCCATTCCTACTTACCCATGCCACCAGGACTGAGGGGAGTGATCTTCTGCGGTGGAGAGGTTCTCAATTTCGAGAACCTAGCTATATTTAATAGTTAAAAGAGTATTACTCAGAGCTGATGAAATCAGAAAATCTTTGGACAGTGATCTATTTAGTCACTTGTAAATCTAACACTTTTTTCTCTCTCGTTCCCTGAAATGTCTAGATACTGGCTGCTCTGCAGAAGGATAACCGGGAAATGGAAAAAGGAAGCCCTTCACTCAAACGTTAACGCTGGCTGCCTCCAGGAACTCACAGGAAAGATCAAAAGTGGCTAAAGTATTGGACAGTGTTTTGACATGTGTGAGCCTGCAAATCAAAGTGTTATTTCAGTTCTTTTTCAGTAGTGGGATAGCCTTAAACGGGAGAGAGGAAGAGAGGAGGAAAAAAAGGAGATGGGAGGTTAAAACCTTTTTAAGTGAAACCTAGGCTTAGCCTTAAACTTCCAGCTGAGTGAGCGTTTGCAGTGGACAACGATACGCATCAGACGTCTGATGAGGGCAGTAAAACTAAACAGCATTAAGGTTTCTTTCTTTTTTTTCGTTGATGTTTTAAAATACTGGGCATTCAGCAAAGTCGGTTACTTTGAGAGCTGTTCCCTAGTTTTGTTGTTAGGCAGGATATGTTTCCCATACCCCTAACAGGAGCTGGATCTGGGTTTTAAATAACTGGTGCTGGAATTTATACTTCAACGACATGAGGACCATTTCTTTAGAAAAGCTTCTGGTTTTATAGGCTGTAGGTCCCATTTACCAAAGAAATCATGTAGATGTAGATGAGACATTCCATTCTTTAAGGAAAAATGTTAAGAAGGTTGACTGGGAAGAGAAGTCATGCTAGCAGTGTAAAACCAATTATTCTTCAAGATGCCTTGGAAATCCATGTTCCAATCTGGAAGCACATGGAAAACGTTCCATTTTTCCAGCTAGATTCCAAACTCCCCAGGTGTGTCTAGTACTGAGCTGGTGTTACTTCCCAATTGTACTGTCTTGCCTCTATGTCAGCACGGGGTCACATACTAGGCAATGTATGCTTCCATGTCTCCCTCCTCTGGGGCAGTGCTGTTTCAGGGTGTTCTTGCCTACCAGCTACTTATTCCTGTGCCGTCTGTCCAACTGATAAAGCCGTGGGCTGAGCAGATGAGAGGAGGTTGGAAGGAATTGTTACAGGTACTTTAAACCCAGGTCTGCTCACTGGCAAAACCGAGGAGGAAGGGCACAGGGGAGGAGTTCCATAAGCCAACAGTGCTGCTGCAAAGAAAAGCTTAAGGGGGATCTCTTGAAGCTGCCGCTGCCATAGGGGAAAAGCATATATGGAGCTGAAGCTGATGTAGCAATGAGAGGTTTATGGGGAACATGCTGGGCAAATACTGTCGGGACAGGTACAGGCTGTCATTTCCTGGCGTTGAAGCCAGCCTCTAGGAGCGGTGAGCGAGTTACAGAGAGCCAACAGCAGATGCTCAGTTGTTACACCGCTTAGATTCCCTCTGCGTTCAGATGAATGTTGAAGTGTAAATCATGAGTGCCTCTGATTTACAAGAATGTTCATTGTATAGTGTAAAATCTGTTTTATAAATAATTACTGCCATCGAAAAGGGAAACTAACCGAAGCAATATTTGTGTTAACTGTCAACAGGAATTACTAGCTCCTCTAGCTACGTGGCCATAGGCTTCCCAGAGCTTTTCAGTCTGTTTTATGCCGATCGTTTTGGCATGGTTTGAATAAAAAATGAGAATAATAGTTGCACACTGCTCGGATCAACTTAGACTGTAAGGGACGTAATCAAAAGACTCTCCTTTAGTACAAGCATTCTTCTATGGGTGATACTTTGACTGTAACATTAAAAAAGAGCGAAAGCAAGGTTTCTTGGTTAACTGTTTGAAGACTCCTAATCACTTTGGAATCCATGTAATGCAAGTGCAGCTTGCAAGTCTGTTACCTCATTGGCCTTTTTCCCCGTCCACCTCGTGTACCTGGTGTAATAGACGTGTGTATTTTTTGTTGGCCATCTGAATTTCACCAAAAGGCTTCTTCTAGGCCATCACTTACTGAAAACAGACATCAGGATGTTGACATGAAAACCTGATAATTCTCTCAGAATTTGTGTAGCTCTGATCCTTTAATGACCAGTACTTGTGTGGTACATTGCTTTGACGTGCAATAGAAAGCTGGAAGGTCAGGAGGTGGTTTTGAATATTCCTTTTACTATTACTACAACAAATACACCTTTTCACAAAGGGTATGAGAGGCCTAACATCCCAAACATTTGCACTATGCTTCTAAATGATTTATTAAACGCAGAGACAACTCTTTCCTCAGCATACGTTTTTTAGGTGGTACTGTAACTGGCTTTGTGATTTAAGTCCTCATTGTAACTAGGTGTGTATTTCCGTTTAAACTAAGTCTAGAAGGATGGCTCACTTGTCTGATTAGAATATATTTTGGAGCCAGTAGGTCTGTTTTAGCCATCTGCAGCCTGTTCTCGTTTTTTTCTTCTCAGTAACATGTTGAATGTAAGAGTGGAAATGGGCATAGTTGTGGGAAAAGGCCTGCTGCAACACCTGTGCACTGTTTGTTACTTGCAAACGTAATTATTTTGTTCAGTGATTTGATCTTTCTGTTTTTAGAAGATGTATATATTTTCTAAATGATTTCTTTGTGTATATAAGGTATGTTCTTTAATGAAGAAAAGCAATGCAATAAAGAGCTTTGCACAGTTTGTTTTCAAACAAAATGCATTTGAAAAAAAAAAAACAAATCACCTGCCTGCAGATGCAATTGTTTCAACTTCTCAGTAACCTGATTTGAAAATAATGCTTGAATTTTGATAAAAACAGTTGAGTTGTAATGGTTTAGAATTACTTGCCACTGAGCTTTTTAAGTTTCTTGCAGCATACCAAATCTCGTAATTATTAAGGAGGGTTTCTGTAATAAATTCAGGGATTGCATAAAAGATTTTGACAACTTAATTTAATTGTTCAGGTGCTTGAGGGCATCTGTAACAGAATGCATGAGATTTTCTCCCATTGAAGAAGTGTCCGCATCAGAGCAAACTGTTTTATTTTCTTCATGGGTTTAAGGAAAAACAAAAATGCTGCAATACATCAGAAGGCTGCAACTGTCCCTGTACCTGCAGCAGGTGGGAGAAAACAGAAAACTTCAACCAGGTTAGGAATTCTGTACAACCTGCACTTTATTGTAAAGCAGTTTCACAATTTCAATCCGCAATCGATCATTAACGTGTTTCGTTCAGTGAAGACTTTTATTTGAAGAGGTACCTTATAAGAGCTTCTTTTTGAATGTTTCAAAAACTAGAGTGACATGTAGAGAACTGTTGATACATCCCCTGTACATCATGTTCAAATTGTTTTTATGTAGTTACATGTTTTGTTTAGATATGTGTATCAAACTGGAACTTTTTTCAACTGTAAATATACGGTTTTATTAAATAAAGTCATGTAAAGTTATCTTAATCACCTGTTGTCAGCGTAATTCAGAAATTAATACTTTCTTTGTTTTAAAAGAAGAAAACATGGTTTATTTTGTTTCATAACCGCAAGGCATTTTTGTACTCAACTTCCGGCGGTGTTGTTTTAATTCTTATGTAAACCTAACTTCAGATATTCAAGTGGAGAAGCTTCCCATCCCTTAACTAACTGAAAAGGGGTTAAAACACCAGATAAAAATAGACACAGGCTGGGGAGAAACTACCTGCGCAACAAAACTGCGTGGGAACATAGTAAAAGACTTGGCTGCCACTGTTTGAGTTCCTCTGGGAAACACCTCTCGCTCCCTCGTACTGACGTATCTTGCTGTTTGCTTTGCTGGATTAGAACATTACATCAAAAAATCGCCTTATGCTTGATACCGGTAGACATTTATATTAGATAAATTACAGGAGTTGCATAAAATTGTTTAAAATGAGATTTTCTTACTTGTTTTCCCAGTGCCAACTCCCATCTGCCTGAAGACAGGTAATACTGAGATTAGTAGATGAAAATACATTTATCTTGGCTGCTTCCTCAGCAGATTGGTCTCCTTTGTTTTCAGGAGGAAATGGAGAAATCTTTGGTCCTTACACCGTTGGGGTGCTTAGGAAGGCCGGCAGAGCAGTGGGTTATCCCAGCAGCTCAGGACTAAGAAAAAAACCCTGGAGGCCCTGTGAGGATTAATGTCATAATAGTACGTTTGGGTAGAAAGCCCATCTCAGGGATATGGAATATGCTGTCAACTTCATTTGCACCTTAAATTCCTGTCTTTTCCAGATCTCAGATATGCAGCAATGAAAAGCACCTGAGATGTACTTTCCTGCTCTTCACTCCCTTTACCTGCGTACGTTTGTTGCTTAACCTTTAAGAAGTTAAGAGAAGGTTTTCTTCCATCTCTTAAGCCAAAAGCAGCAAGAAGTTTAAGAATTTCCCTGGCAGGAATTTGTAAGTAATAAAGTAAGAGATACATTACTCTTAGGTACCTCTTACCTGAGAGACATGACTGCTAGTCATCCACTAGTATTTATGGAACCGGTTTCGTAGAACATGAAGAGGCTACTCAGCGTGGGCAATAACCATTCTTCTCAGGAAGAGAAAAGCCCCGTTACCAAACAGGAGGTTATGGTGAAGGGCCGTGACTTACAATGCCTTTTTTCTTGTAAGTGGCTGGCAGTTGCACTTGTGTCCTTTTACTATCCAGCAACAGATGGATATACTGGCATTTTGTGGAAAGTTACTAGTTGCATATAATCTGTCTTCTTCATAAACAGGTTGTGAGCTACTGAAGTTAGAGAGTACTTGAGTTTTCTACAACAAGAGCATCGCTGTTTCAGTCTGTTTATGGAATAGTTCAGCAAAACTGTCAGGACCTTACAAGAATATAACCAGATTGCTCAGCATGACTGCACGAAGTAAGAAAGCACTGATCTCTTTGAAGATCCATCTCCATTTCACTATGACAAAAATAATAAAAAAATAAGTTTCAATAGAGTAATAACCAATTATGTTTTGGCCTTTAAATAACTAGAAGGTTCAGAAAAACTAGTTCATTTAAAAGAGAAAGGAATAAGGCACTGCTAGGGATGTCTTTACGTGGTTATCTACTTTTATCCCCTTGCAAGTGTATTCAGTGCCCTGTGTGCTGTGTGCACACATATGCAACTTTGGGACTGGGACCCACAGCTGAAGTACGGCTTAGCAGTGCTGGTCCCACAGGGTGCAGTTCCAGCCTGTGGTGGGAGACCAAAAGACTCCTCTCCTCTTTCCCACTGGGATGTAGCTGCTTTGCTGCAAAGTACACAGCCTTGGGAGGCTTGCGGCTGCGCCTTCAATACCTAATTCTGACTAAAACATGCCAGTCTGTCTAAGCAAAGTAGAAATGGACAGAAATAAGCAGTCAAATAGGTTCAAGAATCACGCAATAATTGGGCTGCCCATCAGCTGGCTGGTTGCAGGTCTTTCAGGAATGAGAACGTGCTCCATCACAACTCGGACATCTGACTGGCCCGAGATGTTTCTGTATTCTCGACATCATCCCATGCCTTAGTGAAAACCGATGATACCCTCACAGCAGCAAGAGCTGCAGGATGTAGATAAGTCTTGTAGTTGCTGTTTTCATGAGTCGTGAGGGGATTTCAGGAATACGCTATTTTGAAGCTGTTTCCTGGAACTAAAGCTGTGTGAGCTGTCTTCTCATATATGCATGAAAACTTACCCCTTTTTCTTCTGGAATTCTGACACTAGAGTGGGACGGTGCAGAGGGGACTAAAATGGTGATGGGTTTATGCTGCTCCATACCTTGTCCCACACCATGACATGTCACACAGAAGGCTGAGTATCCCCTAGGCTGTAAAAGCTGAAAGACCAAATAAAACAAACAAACAAACAAAAAACACCACCAGAACTCTAGTGCTGAATGAGACTGATGTGTATTTTTAACATAGTAAACCTTTCTTCTTGTACACCACCAAGACAAACTTTGCAGCCAACTACATTTACAGAACGGGTGAGGGATGGGGTGCTTCTGCAGCGTATGGGCTGTATGCGAGTCACGCTAGGTTTTCACAGTATGCTTCTGTTCAGTTCTTGGCCACATCTGTGAGAAGTAACCCTTAAGTTTAATTATTTTTAATCTGGGACCTGCCTAGCAGGCAGGCAGGTTTATCCTACAGATGAAGTTGACACTAAATTGCAAGAACCATAGTGGGGGGTGGTAGAGGCAAGATTTGAATCAGAGTATGGTGAGTGCTCTGCTTAAACAATATCGCCATGGCCTTACAGGACCAAACACTGAGGTGATTTTCTAGAAGTGTAGGCTTTCGACTAGTTTTTTTTTAAAAAAAAAGTAAATAGGTATATGGTTTAATTCAGAAATGAGTACTATAATCACCTAATGCCAAGTATTGATGTCGCTTAGAGAAGTCTTTTTCAGGAGTACGTGTGTAATATGTTCCCTAGGATTTATCAAAAAGAAGCATGTTAAAAATGAGAATTACAGAGAACTCCTTGGCCTATATCCTTTCCATGCTTTCTTTGCCTAAAAAGGTAAAAATGAATTGGCTTCCCTGACTTTTTTCTGAATTTCCCTACGTGTAAGGAGCAGGGCAGCGTGGCGACGTTTCAGTGTTTCCAGCTGCTGACGTAACAACTCCAGGGTGTCCACCTTCTCCTCAAAGTCCCGAAGCAGTACCTCATTTCCAACCAGCCCACGTTTCTGCTGCAATTTCAGGGTGCTTGCCCGCAGCCTGTCCCTGGCCTTTTTCTTTCTGCTGAGGAAATCTCTCTTCTGTGACAAGAGAATGTCAATGTCTATCAGTTTGGCTTCTCTGACTTGGTTCTCAGCTTCCTCTAACTGTAATTTCTCCCTGTAATGGCTGAGAATGTGCACTGCCGTGGATACCTTCTTTTTGAGCTTCAGAATTTCACCACAGAGGTCATCAAACTTTTCGCTGAGCTTCTGATTCTCTTTCTTCTTGTACTCTAAGTCTGCAAAACGCTGGCCTTCTGACACCTGTCCTTGGGCTTTCAAAACCGCTTCAAGGCTTTGGATTTCAAGCTTCACCTTGATGTTTTCCACGCGGACCTGGAGGTGCAGAAATAAAAGTGTGATTTGACTTGTTTGATCCCTGCCTTGCTGGGGAAGAAGTGCTTGGGGTTAAAGTCAGTAGTGACAGGAGCAAAGCTTCAAGGCGAGATTTTATGATTTGCTGTGCTTTAACACTGGGGGATAGATCTTCACGCGTGTTGCCCCTGGAAGGGGATGCTTCCCTAGGTGTAAGAAGAGGATGACCCCATCCTTTTTGGAAACTTGAGCAGCCCAGAGGTACCCCAACTCGCCTCACCTCCCTCACCGCTCTCTCCTTGACCTGCTCCTGGGCCAGCACGCCGTCCACCATCTTCACGGCCGCCTCCCGGCCGCCCAGCCTCCTGCCGAGGGCTCGGAGGGCCAGGGCCTTCTTGCTGTGCTGGAAGGCCGCCCACTGCTCCTCGGCCTGGGCCTCGCTCTCCCGGCACCTCCCGCTGCGGGCTCTCACCCGCTGCTCGCAGGCGGCCTCCGCCCGCTCCCGCAGCTCCCGCAGCTCCCTCAGGTCCCGCAGCCGCTCGCCGTAGGCCGCCGCCTGCCGCCCGCCTCTCTCCGCCGCCCGCTCGCCCTTCCGCAGCCGCAGCAGCTCGCCCAGCCGCAGCTGCAGGACGGCGCCGGCCGGCCGCAGCCGCTCCCGCTCGCTCGCCAGGCCGCGGTGCTCCTCCAGCAGCGCCGCCCGCTCCCGCTGCTCCTCCGCCGGGCCGCCGCCGCCTTCCTCCTCCTTCTCCTCATCCTCCAGGGGTCCCGGCGGGGCCCCGCTGGCTTCGGGGGCAGGCGGCTGTGCGGGTCCAGGGGGACCCGGCGGCTCCGCCGGCCCCTCGGAATCCCCGCGGGCGGGCTCCGGGACCGGCCCTGAGGGCTCCTCGGGTCCTGGGTCCGCGGGTCCCGGCCCCGGCGGCTCCTCCGGCTCTGCCCCCCTGGACCCTGGCTCTTCGTGTCCCGGCTCCTCGGGTCCTGACCGCTCCGGTCCCTGCTCCTCTAGACTCGGCCCCGGCGGCTCCTCGGGTCCCGGCCCCTCCGGTCCTGCCCCGCCGGATCCCGGCGGCTCCTCGGGCACTGGCTCCTCGGGCACCGGCTCCTCTACTCCCGGCCCCTCCGGTCCCGGCTGCTCCGACTCTGGCCCCTCCGGTCCCGGCTGCTCCGACCCCGGCCCCGGCGGCTCCTCTGGTCTCGGCTCCCCGGGTCCAGGCCCCTCCAGCCCCGGCGGCTCCTCGGGTCCCGGCTCCTCGGGTCCCGGCTCCTCGGGTCCCGGCCCCGGCCCCGCCGCCATGCCGGCCGCTCCCCCGGCCGCTCCCCGGCTTCCCCCGTTGCCCTGGCAACGCCGCCCGGCCCCTCCCTTCTGCCCCGGCCCCCGAAGCCCCGCCTCCCTTCCCCTACCAACCACTCAGCAGCGGGGTCGCTCTGGGGCCCCCCTCCGATTGGCCGCCGCGCGGGCGGACGGCTTCCCCTCCGCCAATCGCCGCCACCCCCTCTCCTCACCGCGCCGTGTGCGCCGAGCCCTTCCCGGCGGGGGAGCCTCTCCACGATTGGCTGCGGCGGGGGGGAGGGGGCGGGGCGAGGCGCGCGCGCGGCTGGGCGGGGGGAAGAGGAGGAGGAGGGGGGGAGGAGCAGGGGTAAGATGGCGGAGCTGGGCAAGAAGTACTGCGTGTACTGCCTGGCCGAGGTGAGCTCCCTGCGCTTCCGCTGCACCGAGTGCGCCGACATCGAGCTGTGCCCCGAGTGCTTCGCGGCCGGCGCCGAGATCGGCCCGCACCGCCGATGGCACGGCTACCAGCTGGTGGACGGCGGCCGCTTCACGCTGTGGGGCGCCGAGGCGGAGGGCGGCTGGAGCAGCCGCGAGGAGCAGCTGCTGCTGGACGCCATCGAGCAGTTCGGCTTCGGCAACTGGGTAAGGGCCGGCCCGGACCGACGGGTGCCCGGGTCGGCGCCCCCGGCCCCGCGGGGCGCCGAGGGGCTGCGCAGCGGGGGCACCGGTCCCGTGAGGGGCGGCCGGGGGAGCTGCGGTGCTCGCCCGGGGAGCGGGAGGCTCGGGGGGGACCTCGCTGCTCTCCGCAGCTGCCTGGAAGGGAGGCGTGGGGAGCTGGGGTCGGCCTCTTCTGGCAGGTAACCGCTGACAGCGCTAGAGGGGATGGCAACAAGTTGCCCGGGGCAGGTTCAGGTTGGAAATCAGGAGACGTTTCTTCTCGGAGCCGTCGGGCAGTGGGACGGGTTGCCCAGGGAGGTGGGGGAGTCACCCACCCTGGGGGTGGTCAAGGAAAGGTTGGACCTGGTGCTCGGGGATGTGGCTTAGTGGGTGACACTGGCGGAAGGGGGACCAGATGGCCTTGGAGGTCTCTTCTGACCTTAATGATTCCATAATTCTATGATTCTTTTTCAAACTCTTCAGGGCTATGATAACTCTAGTTCATTTAATACCAAAATAATAAGAGAACAGACATAAATGTTTCTTATTTCTGCATTGCTTTAAAAGCCCTTTGATTACACTCTAAACAAACAGCCCCCAACGAGGCAGCGATCTCAGTGCTCACTGGGAACTTGGAAGACTTCACGGTACCAGCAAGCTGACTTCTCGAGACAGCAGTGGATGCTCAGCAGTTAGCACATGGATCCGGTGTCTGGGCAGTGTTCCTCTAACTAGAGGCAGACCTGGGGCAGCTTCCTGTGCTGATGTTCTTTGTGGCTTCACACATTCCTGACATTTATGTCGTGGCTTACATGCCCTTGTGCACTTGTAAATGCTTACCCGGACCTAAAATACTCACCTAGACCTAAGTGCGTGGCAGCATGTCCAGCTTCAGTATTGCCACAACAGTCAGGGTACTGTGAGTCAGTTTTTGAGGGACGGGGAAGAAGGAGTGCGTGTTATTCCTGGGGCGTAATAGGAATCATGTCACTGCTCCTCCTTGTTTTCCCTTCAGGAGGACATGGCTGCTCACGTGGGAGCCTCCCGGACGCCGCAGGAGGTGATGGAGCACTACGTGAGCATGTACATCCACGGCAACCTCGGGAAGGCCTGCATCCCCGACACGATCCCCAACCGCGTGACGGATCACACGTGTCCGAGCGGCGGCCCGCTTTCTCCGAGCTTGACCACGCCGCTCCCGCCGCTGGATATATCGGTGGCCGAGCAGCAGCAGCTGGGCTACATGCCGCTCCGGGACGACTACGAGATCGAATACGATCAAGACGCTGAGACTCTGATCAGCGGCCTTTCGGTGAACTATGACGACGATGACGTGGAAATAGAGTTGAAAAGAGCCCACGTAGACATGTACGTGAGAAAACTCAAGGAGAGGCAGCGGCGGAAGAACATTGCACGAGACTATAACTTGGTGCCCGCCTTTCTGGGGAAGGATAAAAAGGACAAGGAGAAAACTCCCAAACGAAAGATCACAAAAGAAGAGAAGGAGTTGAGGCTGAAACTGAGGCCCCTGTACCAGTTCATGTCCTGTAAGGAGTTTGAGGACTTCTTTGAGAACATGCACAAGGAGAGAATACTGCGAGCAAAGATTCGGGAACTGCAGCGGTATCGCCGCAATGGAATCACCAAAATGGAGGAGTCGGCAGAGTACGAGGCAGCCAGGCACAAACGGGAAAAGAGGAAGGAGAACAAAAACATAGCCAGTTCCAAGAGGGGGAAGGAAGACGGTAAAGAAGGTGAATTTGCTGCCATTGAAAACCTGCCTGGCTTTGAACTCTTATCGGACAGGGAAAAAGTGCTCTGCAGTTCTCTGAACTTGAGTCCTGCACGTTACGTGACTGTGAAAACCATAATCATTAAAGACCATCTTCAAAAAAGACAAGGAATCCCTTCAAAGAGTCGCCTTCCCAGTTACTTAGATAAGGTACTGAAGAAAAGGATTTTAAACTTTCTAACAGAAAGCGGTTGGATATCCCGAGATGCTTCATGAAACTCTTCTGATCTGAGAAATGGCATCGGAGGCCCGTTGCAGCCTCAAGGACTCCGTTATTTTTTCCTGCCCTCCCCAAAGATACAGAAATTTTCTCATTCAAAACAGGCAAAAAAAAAAAAAAGCAAAAACAAAACCCCACAATATTCATGGTCCATCGTTCAAATAGACTTTTGCTTTGGATCATGACAAATGCTTACTTGTGACACTTCTCCGTTAGATTTCATGACTCGTTAGAGTACTTTGCTTTGGGTACATTGTTAGGACAGATCTCTTCCATGTGAGCTTACTCGAGTCCGACGGTCCCGGGGTAGAAGCTTTACTCCTTACCATTGGGCAGACGAGTCTCAGTGTAATCCTTGCTTTATTTTCTTTTTTGAAGGTGGGAGATGGTTTCCAGCAAATTAAGTTGTCTTCTCCCCGTTGTTTTTGGCATAATGCTGGCAGCGAAGCGGAGCTTACAGAAGTCCTGGGCTCTCAGGCGCAGCGAGCAGGGATCTGTCTGACCGTTGTGAAGCTTTCAGAGCGTTCTTAGTACCTACGGCCGGGTGGTGGGACGGGGCTGAGAGGTTCTGCAGAGAACAGGGCAGGGATGAGCCGTGCTGGGGGGCGGGAAGGAAGGAGGGCGGTAGGTGAGCAGCCTTCAGGTGCTTGCCCTGTGGGAAGGGTTCTCGGAGAGCCGCCTTTGCACCCAGCTGCTCTGGATGTAGACTTGGCTCAAATTGTTGCTGAAGCACCCCACGGGAAGTTTCAGTGTTAAGTAGCAAAGCCGCAGGAGTGTGAGGCAGCTGTGGCGGTGCTCTGCTCGGCGGTCAGCGCCGCTGCGAAGTGGCGGGTTCTGGCCAGAAAGGCAGTGCCGGAGAGCACGCAGGTAGCTGGCTCGCAGGTAGCTGGCTCGTGGCTTTGGGGAGCCTCAGGCAGCAAAAATTGCTGTTAGCTCTTGCTGGGGAGCCTCCTCCTTTGGTGCCTGGGGTTTCTGAGCACAGATGGTCTGAGGATGTGTAGCTGCCTCTGGGATTTGGTCAGGAGCTACGTTCTCAAGCTCACAGTGAGCCCTGAGATCGGTTTGTGAAAACAAAAAGAAGTAAATGAGATCAGAATGCACAGCCGCTGTGCTCCTGAAGCACGGAAGCGTAACTCAAGCCATTCCAGGCCTCTCATTGCACATACTGTGAAATGCACTGGGCTAAACGTGCTGAGGTTCGAACTGCCTGTGCGGCTGGCAGAGTGGAGATGGCAGCGGTAGCGGTGCGCTCGGCAGGGCGCCGTGAGCTCTTGGGGGCTGCAGAGCCAGCCGGGTGCTTGCAGCAGGCGTGACCCCGCAGCGCAGCACAGCACGCGGCGGCACCGCCTGAGCCGCGCCAGCATTTTGGCACTCCGTGCCGATGAAGGGAGCGACGGTGAAGGATGGCCAGGAAAGGATTCTTAGCCTCGCTTCATTCTTAAGGTCCTGTGCTGGCGTTTGTCCAAATGAGTAATTAAAAAAAAGGTTGATGCTGTCCAGAGCAGGAAGCGGTGAACGGGGAGGCCAGCTGGGCAGCTCGTGGGGAGTGCAGATGTGCCAAAAAATGGAACCTGACGGAGTTCAGAACAAACGCATGCACTGGAAATGTAATCTTGTGTGGATACCTTGGGCTGCAGGCAGGGAGGGTACCATGACATCTTAGAAGCAGTACTAATGCTGCACCTTGCCAGAGGCACGCCAACCAGAACTGGTCTTCGGTTAGCAGTCGGCCCTGTCCAAGCAGTGTCAGCAGGCGGTTCAGAACAGAGGGTACGGTTACAAAGCCAGCATTTCCAAGGAGAAAATCAAAACCAAACTCTAGTGCCTTTTTCTTTTGAGCTTGTGGTATCGTGTCCCTTGGAAAAGGAAAGGGCTGTGTCCTTGCTGCCGTAATGCGTTGTTCGGCTCACCTGTGAGCGGCGTGCCGTGGGGGTCACTGCCTGCGTGTGCCGAGCAGCTTCACCAACCCCTTCCACCCGGTACGCGCGTACAAAGAGCACACCAGCCAAGTTCAGAAGGTACAAACCAAGATTCCCTCTGGCCTACTCCCATGGAAAGGAAGCTCAGCCTTTCTTTCTAGGACTGTAGTAATGCAATGTGGTTCTTCCTGCAGCCCGTCTCCTAGCTGCCATGACGCACTGCTGGTGGTCGGGAGCCTCAGCTCTGTGTAGCTGGGAGCTTAAAAGAATTGTGGGTCTTCTGATTTTCTTTTTTCTCAAATATAATTTTTATATTTCTATAGTGCTTTGGCACGTCTAAGTCTAACTGAAGCAATAGCCTAATGCCCGCCTGAACAATAACTTAAACAAAAAACCTAGGCACCACTGAGTCATTTAAATGCTGTAGAAATTAATTCTGTGCTTACACCTGGCTTAATTCCTCAGCCCCTCCAAAATGTTTCTTTGGTGCTAGACGTAACTTATTGAACATCAAAATGAATGTAAAATAAAGTATTTTTAATGTATGAAATATGGATATCAATATTTATTTTATACTTGCAAGCAAATTCAAGGTGGTAAATGTTTGCTCTAGCAAATGCTGCTCCCTTGGAAAGGGCTTCCCTAGAAGCAATGTCTCAGTGTCAGCTGTGCTTTTAATTTTAAAGGTGACTTGCACTAGAGGATGCTGCTGTTCCGTATTTTCACGTGGAACCGATTTAGCCTAAGCATTCCTTTGTTATGAGCTGCTGTTTTGTTTTCTTCAGTTGAGATGCAGTTAACTTAATCCAACAATTTACTCGAGCGCTGCTGCTTCTCTCGTGTGGTGAGGGGGCTGAGAACAACCATGGCAAATGCTCTTCAGCTTGTTATCTTGTGTTTGTCAGGAAGCGTTTCCTGCAGTGTACAAATACTCTAGGCTTCACGTTGCTAATGAAAAGGTGTTCGATATGCTTACCTCTTGACTATTTTCCTGACTAAAAGTATTCCTAATGATAGTACCTAACAGCATTGATGTCAGCCTATGGAAAAGTGACAGGCCATCAGCTGTTCAAAATAGCAATCTTCTGCTACTGGCCGAGGCAGCAATAACCTGTTTGGATGCTGTTCACTTAATTCCATCAGTCCGGTGATGCTTTACAGTACTACTTGCTCACTGCGTAACAAAGGAGCAGTAACCTCTGTTCTCTGGGTGTGACCCAGCCCAAAGGGCTTGTTAGGCAGTGCTCTGGGTGCAGACCTCCTGCCCTATGTCCTGCCCAGTCCCAGCAAGCATTAAGAACACCGTAAGTGGGTTTGCACAAGTCTTTGACCACAAACGGCCTCGTTAATCACACAACCCAAGCACTCTGCCATTATTCTCTTGTGTGGTGGCTGCATCAACTTTCTTTGCGACTGTAACTGACTTCCTTAGCCTTTTGGTTTCCTATTCTTTCTTGCAAAATGTTTTTTGCATGTGCCCCGGTTGCTCTTAAGCGAGGGTGAATTAAAATACTGTGAAGGAAGGCACCTGGTGAGCACTTGAAGTTCATCAGCTGCCTCCTTGAAGGGAATGTTGCACTCATTGGAGTGGTGTGCTGGTGTCGCTGTGCCAGACACACAAATGCCTGTGCTGAAATCATGTAAAACCTAACTGATGTTGTGCGCACTCAGCATTTTACTAGGTTTTTGCATTGTATATTGGTAAATAAACTTGTACTAAAGTTTCTTTCCATTATTGATTTCATGCCAATGTAGCTTGTATTGTAATGATGAAAACTGCTAAAAGTTGTAAATAGAGCTGCCTTTTAGCTAAGTGGTGGTGGGTGCAGAAATGATCTTTTCCAGTCAGCTAAGCCAGAGGTAGTGCTGCTGGCAGCTTTGTGAACTGCTCTCTCTTACGCTTAAGCTTCAGAACCACCTGGGTTTGGGTTTCTCCAGTGCCTCTGACCTGTACACTGCTGTACAGCAGTGGTCTGAGATCTCACTAAAGGCTCTCTGTACTGACAGCCGCTCTGAAGGGGCAGGCCAAGGAAAAGGTACAGATCAACTCAGATGCTATTAAAGATAACTAGCTTGAGTCTGGTGCTGAGCATGTAACAGTAGGTTGTGTTTAGCCGTACCTTGACTGAAGAAATGTAGGCAAAGGTACCGTGTGAGGAGCTGGAGCTCACTGACAGAATCTTGATCTGCTGTGGAAGAACCCCCTCTGCCTTAGTTGTCCTCCTGGAAAAATCTACACTAACCAAGTTAAATTTAGTTTAGATAAGAGTAGGGTTTTGTTTGCTTTAAAAAAAGGGACGTAAGTTAAAGCTGGTCCCTTAAGGGCATGTCACACCTGAACACAGGTTCCAGCCCAAAGTAAAACAACAACAAAATCCTCCATCCTACTTCACACAGCCACAGCTGGGAAGAAGTTACTACCAAATTCATGTCAGCTGTATGGAATCCCTTTTTCCTGTAGTTTTATGCTCAATCTTTGCCTTTTCATCTCCATTCTTCATTAGCTTAAGAAATTAACACTCAAGCTGTCTTCACATAGTCACCAAAAATTATTCTCCCACCCCTATCCAGTTAAAGTGTTGATTTTGTTAGAGTTGAGAAAGACTTAAATGAATCTCAAAGCATGATTAACCCCAAAACAGCTGTCTGCACTTTGGCTGTCTGGGTCTCATGAGGCAAACCAGCATTGGAAAAAATCTTAAATAATCACTTCTCACTATGAGTAGGTCTAGTGTTCAGTGAGCTGTTGGGAACTCTGCACCTGATTTTAAGAAAAAAAATAATACTTGAGCCTTAAGGTAAGAAGCTCCTTAATCCAAGACAGCCAGAAGTGAGGGTGAAAAATTCACAAGTACTTACTGTTTATTTACCAGGTCCTAAATGAGATGCCTAACTTTGATGTTTGTCTTGTGTGTTAAACCCCTGGGCTTTGAGGATGTAAGAGGACAGACACTATCAGCTGTGTAGTTTGCCAAGTCCCATCCACCCCTATCCAGGTGACTGGACAGCTGCAGAACAAAGCACCGTTATCACCGTGCTGTATTTTAGCCTGATTCTGCACAAGTGGGAGCAGCAGGTGGAGTTAAACACAACAAGAGCTGCATGTGGGCAAAGCTCTGTTGCAGCCTAAGACCCAAGATGAATAAATGCAAGAAGCAGAGATGAACACAGAGTTCACATCTTTGTTTGAGCAATTTACATGCAATTATTTATGTAATTCTAAAATATAGTAGGTACCAAACTCTTGGCTACTCACTTCTTTAGGTATTCTTTCAGCAGGGTTTTACACAGTTTGCATAACAAACTGACTGTAGAGCTTGGAAGTTACAGGACTATCCAAATTGTTTAAACCAATTCATACAATATTAAATTAAAAATCCAGAGATAGGATAAGTTTGATTGGTTCTTCAATGCCATACAAGTATTAGATGGTTTTCTTGAGTCAACTTTACTGGAGAACTAATAGGGCTGAACAGTTACAAAGCACGTCTGCTCTCCATTGCCTTTTATTTACAGGTCAGAAGTCACAAAGGGTTCAGTTTCAGATGTTGAGAGACTATTTCTAAATAGACATACTATAAAAAAAAAGAACATACACATCAGCATGCAAAAGCTGATGGGTACTTGCAGAGAACTTGGCATCTGTATTACCTCACCCGCTTCTGCAATGTTAGGTTCTAAAAAACAAAAGGAACTGTTTGAACCATCGTGTGGACTTTCAATCTACACTGCAATAAACGTGAGATTGCAAAGTTCTTGTGAGCGTTTACTTCCTTTCAGTGTAATGCACCGTCAGGAGCCATGGTTGTAGTAAGTATTTTTCAAAGAAGAGAGCTTAAAGAACACCGATGTTGAAGGCCACTAAGCAACAGAAAATTGTTTGCTTCCTTTTGACTGGGGAGACCTCAATGGATTCATTGAAACCTCTTGTGGGACAGGGGAATAAGGAAAGCATGATGTAAGAGGAAAGCCATCCAGTTGTTTAATAATTGTATGGCATTTTAAATTCTCTGATTAAGCAGCTAAGCGTCTTTCACAACACCCACCAAGGCAGGCCGCAGCGTACGCCCGTGCAGCTTATAGCCAATCTTGGATACTAGTGCGATAGTGCCCGGCTCCTTCCCCTCCATGGGAGCGTGGAACAATGCTTCATGCTCGTAGGGATCGAACTTGGCTCCGACAGGATTCAGTCTAAGCAGGCCATGTTTTTTGAACACTTTCTGAATCTGTACTTCTGTCATGACAAGACCCTCGTACAAGCTCTTTAGGTGAGGATTTTCATCCTTGATTTCTTCTTTTGGAACACTTTCTGTTGCTTTCTCCAAAATGTCTGCAACTTCTAGTAAGTCCTTACAGAAGCTCTGAATCCCTAAAAAGAAATAGGGGTAGGAACGGGATTAGTCTGGTGGGGGAAGCAAGCATGAAAAACCCCAAACCAAAAACAAGTAAACACAAACTAAACACTACAGCATTAACCTGTAATCTTTTAGGTTTCTGAGAAGGTGTAATATAGTAAACATTTGGGATTAAAAAATCCTTCCTGGTTTTGCCTGATGACACAGAACTGTTACAGATACCATAAAATCCACACCCCACTTCTAGCTATATGTAAAAAAGTATCTCAACTAATACTTTGAAGAGCTGAAGCTGGTGAACTGATGTTAACAGTTAATTAACAGATGTTACCAAAACCTTCAGATGACTTCATGTCGTTCCCTTGTGTTAAGGAACTTATCTTTTGTCTCTTCCATGGTGGGATTCACCTGAAGTCCAAAGCATTCTGTTGCCCTACTCCTCCCCTTTGATCTGATGCGCTAACAGTATTTGCAGAAGCAGCAGCTTGTAGCCAGACTGATGAGGGCTCTGAAGAGATGAGCAGGCATTCCTCCTTGAGTGAAGGAACTCACAACTCTTCCCTCTCACTACAAACCACTTTTACAGTGAGTCAGAAGCTGAGCTTCGCAAGGAGTGAGTAATTCCTGAACTACCAGCAGCCAGTGTCCTGAAGCTGATCTCCGGCTCACTCTAGAAGAATCCGGACTAATCTCACTTCAGGTAAACTGTCTCAAGCAATCATGAAAGATCAAAACAACTTTGTTGCATAATATTTCCACATAGAGGTAAGGCAATGACAAAGTACATTGCATTTTGGTAGCCTTGATCATTTCTTCTTTTAATCACACTCAGCCTTTTTAATTCTTACTTTCTTCCCCCCTCTTACCAAGAAGGAATAGCAGCATTACCAGAGGACAAGTCTTTGGTTTAAAGAAAATGAACTACAAAAGCACCTTGTGAGATCTCCAGGGATCAGCTAGTTCTTAGGAAAAAGTCACTTTACCAACCACACAACTCTTTAGAGACTTGAGCTCTTTAGAGAGCTGCAACTAAAAGCATCCGATTAGTTCCAAAATTTTTAATACGCGAATCAAAACTTTAAACTTAGCCTGAAGCTATGGTTAGGGCTTAGGTGTCTAAGGCACCTATTAACAAGTTGTCTAGTGATCTGGATCAAACCTAACAGCCAGACTCTTCAAGAAGTTTCTTGTTGTTGCCTTTTGTTGTTTGTTTAAATAATCTCTCTAGATGTCTGTGACTGCTTCTCTGTGGATTTACGTAAGTCTCAGAGTTTCTCTTCCCTAACAGAAAGAGCAATCCTGTATGAATGATGAAACTTACAATCACGCAGATTATCTTTTAGTTTTCATGAGAAATTGTATTTTAGGACTTATTTCTATGATAGCATCTCTGGGCTCAGCTATGACTCAAAGCCCTTCTGCAATACACGCAGCACATCAGTGAAATGGTGCTTAATTTTGGGATGAAGCATTCAAACATCCATAAAAGTAGTACAATCCCATGCAACTGAGATACGCTTTTTTTAAAAAAAAACCTGCACATTAACTAAAAATCCTGTATGCAGAAATTAAAACTTCTGCATTTGGAATAAAACTATACAGCTGTACGTAGTGTGGCAAAAGAGGGTAACTGATTTTTCAAGTTGGAGTGACAGTCATTTAGATGATACAGCACTCTTTTGCTACAGAGTTTTCACACAACTCTATAAAACAGGAATTGTTTTAGAATGTCAAAAAGCTCTATCATGTCAGCAGCTCTCCAAGAAAGGTGCATTTCTAGCACGCCTCAAAACCAGCGATTGGACATTCCTAGCAGTGTACTACCTGTTTGAAAGCCATGCCCTTCACAGAACAGGAATGTTATACAAATACAAACAGTAAAACAAACAAACACAACGATAACAACAAAACAAGGAAAAAGATAAAAGCAAGCTAGTATTCCAGGCTCTTGGTTGTTTTTTGCACTCTATTTTGAGACTAAACATGTGAAAAAGGCAAACTTCAGGCTCAAACCTTACTAAAAAAAAATGTACCAATGCAATAAATGTAGGAAATCAAGTCAAATTTAAAGAAATTGTTGACTACAGCTTGCTCAGTCTTGCCCTTGTCTAGAGTAAGATGATTACAATTCTGATACAAAGCAAGGAACCATTTAAACCTCTTTCCATCAAATACACCTTTTTTAAACCCAGTATCCAGAATAACTGGAAAGTACAACTTGTCAAAACTGCTGGACAGTCAGCTCCATTTTTCAGGCTTTGCAGTTTATCTTGTTATTCCTGTGTCTTATACACAAAAAGAGCCTCCACTGACCATATAACTTCGCCTCTTCTACTAGTTTCTGGCTTCTTTGCCTCACATTTTCTGCATCTGCCAAGGCACGCTTGTACTTGTCCTGAAGAAGAAAAACAAGTTACAGAAGAGATTTCATTCCAAGCGGTCGAGTAGTTGACAATAATTCAAACCTGCAATTTCAGTGTAACTTTTTTTAAAAAAAAAAAAAAACAGTTACTTTGCCTAAATCCTGTCTGAAGAGTAATCCTAAGACACTATGGCAATTATCATAGCATCCTGCTTACAAAGGCAGATGTTGCTTCATGGCACTGCAGACAGAAGTGAGGGAGAGAAAGTAAGACAGACCTCCAGACTCAGTATTTGTTAACAGATTAGCTGATTTTTTTAACACTATGAAGCATTAATACATGAAGTTTTCTGAATCAAAGATTTCTTTTTCTTTTTTTTTTTTATTTCTTTTTCTGGTAGGTGTTCACAGAAAGCCTTCATAAGCCATAAGGTATTCTGTCAGCATGGCAAGCAACATTCAACCCAACCATTACTTTCAAACTGTCTCTTCCCTCTACATACGTACCAAAAAGTGCTCTCCAAGTTTTTCAAACCTTACAAACTACAAAGCCTAACTCCTCTGTTTATCAGGTTAAGCTTAGGTATGTTCCTAGCAAGATGTCCACACAGTAAATGTACTTAGAACTAAATTCTATAAGCTTTGGCATTTGAGGTTGAGTGCTCCACCATCTGAGCCAAAACTCTATGCTGGGCTTTCACAGTCAGGAAGCTTGACTTTCACGTGCAAGCAAAGAATTACAAAACAGATTAAAAATAGTCAACAAGTTGACTGAAGAGACCCCTTAGGTAGCCAATAGCTAATGCTGTCAACAGAAGCATTAAAGGACGTCTGGTTTGTCCTTCAGCGTTTTGGTAAGGGCAGCAGAAAGGAATCTCAGTCCACTTATGAGGTATAGGCACTGCTTCCACAGAAGGTTCTGGGCTACCTCTCTAAGTGCCACATGCTCTAGAAGGATGTTTTACATAAAGCACTCATCCAGAAAAGCAATGCCTTCATTTAATCCACACCTGCCACCTCTCAGGGCATTCTTCACTCTCTGCTAAGTCATGCACGAGATGGAATGCAAGATGCTTTAGGCCAGATAGGAAACATGACATGCTAGTCTTGTGTTCAAAGACATCTCCAAAAGAGATGGGTTGAAACTCTCACTTCAAAAGCACATAATAAGTACAGTATTACACAAAAGCTAAGAATCATTAACCCTAACCTTTAGAAAAGTCAGCAGCTGTTTTCAGAAAGTCCACAAAAACACACACCTCAAAAGCATTCTAACCCTTAAATGAACTTCCAAAAATTATTTCTCCACTGAGCAAAAATCTCAGTGTAATGAAACGGTGAAACCAAGTAAGAAATTTCCAGGCTGAAGGAAGTCCAATTACATCCAGGAATCAGAATGAAACTGCCCAAAGTCATTTTGGACCAGGAAGAGATGCATTTAAGGTCTCACAGTGTATCTACGCTTACGTTTAAAGAGCTCACTGAATTACAGCTTCCTTACATCAGCTACACCGCAGTCACGTTACTGTGTGCAGACTGTGCACTGGGAACCTGTCATCAAGACTCCCAGGCGTGCAGTTTGGGAGGTATGCAAGCCGGCCAGCACAGGGCACTCACCGTGACTTCTTTCAGCTGCTCCTCCAGCTTGGCCTTTTCCTCTGTTAGCATTTTTTCAGCGGGGCTGGCTTCAGCCTTCTGCTCGTTGTGGCTCTGGCTCTGCTCCTCGTCCACATTCTGGCCGGGGTTTTTCTGTTGTGTCGCCACACAGAGCAGTCGTGGAGATGTCCTAGGGCAAAGAAAGATGAGAATAACGTTAATCGGGTGCCTGCTTTGTAAGCGATTAGCACTTCCTGGCCACAGTGAGCATTTCAGCTCACCAATGGGACATTTCAACTCACAAATCGATACCTACAAGACCCTCGCGTTAAAGCCCGAGCTAGCACGACGATTCTCGCTCCGTGGTGTTACTTTGCGGCCCGTTTCCGTTACTTTGCGGCTGCCGAACCGAGCCCAGCTCGCCGTTTAGCCGCAGGAGGCCGCCCCCGGGCCACGGTGTCCCCTCCCCGCCGCATCCCACACGCGACGCCGAGCCCAGGCCGGCCCCGAGGCGCTGGCTCACGGCTCGCTGACATTCCCCAGCCCCACTTAACCCGGCCCGAGGCTAGAGGAACCCGGCGGGGCCCCGCCGTCCCGGCGCGGACACGATCGCGGCCCGTGCCCGGCCCCAGTGGCGCCCGCTCACCTCAGCGCCCAGCCCAGCAGCGGGGAGCGCGAGCGCAGCGCGCCCCGGGCCGCCACCGCCGCCATGGCTCCTGCCTGCCTGGCCGCCGCCAATCAGCGAGCAGACGGGCCGTGAGGGACGCGGCCGGCGGCCAATCCGCGAGGGGGATGAGGGCGTCAGGCCATAAGGAGGGGAGGGAGGGCAGGGGGCGGGACTTGCAGCTCTTCCGGGCAGCCTGTGGTGGGGGAGGCGGCGGCCATTTTATGCGGGGAGGGAGGCGGAGAGGAACGGGAAGGGGGCGGCTCTGCGGCGGGCCGGGCTCTGCTCATCCCGCTGCGTGGCTGTAACTGACAGGAAAGACAGCTGGCCTGGCGATGGCTGAGGTCAGGATGGGGTCTACTGTCAGAGCTGGTCAGCCTAAGAAGGAGATTGGGTAGCCGCAGGTGGTCCAGGCTGTGTACCCGAATCTGTCCTGTGGGAGTTGTGACTGACAGAGTAGAGCTGAAGCTCAGTTTTTGTAACTGCTGAGTGCTCTCGTTACTAGTAATACCTGCTTGGGACGCTAGGCTGTGGGAGAGGCCCTTTTTCCGTGGTGGAACTGTGTGGTTTGTTTCTAAACTTCCACTTGGAGCTTGTCATCATATGTGTGTATTCAAGTCTGCTGTGACTGGTTTGTAACACACTGTTCGGACAATCACGATCTAAAATACTGAATTTTTTGTTGAAAAGGATAATGCTGCTAACACTTTCAAACACAGCAGCCTGCTTGTGCAACTCATTTCTACCCATGTCCTGCGTAAACGGAGGTCACAGAAATCCAGCTTGGTGATAACCCCAATGACCTCTTAACCTCATCACTCCTGTCAGTTATTTTGAGATCATCGTTTTCAAAAGAAAAAAAAGCCGCACACATGTATTGCATGGTCCCAAAGTGAGAGCTAGATTACTCGCAGGTGCCTGAGCACCAGCTGTTAACCTGATTTCTGCACCTTCCAAAATGAGTCTGAAGGATAAAGATGCTGATACCATAATGCAAGTTTGTAAATGATACATTCATGTGTATGACTAAAGTGTTACTAAAAAGAAGCTGCAGAAGAAATTTCTAGTTTGCCACGAGAGAATCCTGCAAAAGCTAGGATCTTGCTAAGTTAAATCAAACTTTGGCAGACTGCACTAAGTGTTCATCATGGCCTTCATTTGGGACAGTTTGCTCATCTATGACGTGCCACCTCATGGCCTCTGCAGAAAGGAGGGTAGATGATGTAACGCGGCCAGTGGCCTTTTATCATGACAATTGTTATATTCCAAAGAGACTTGTCGCTTACAGTTACCTTGAGGTGCATTTCTGCTCTTGAGGGACAATTTGGAAGAGCCAGAAGCACACCGTTAACAGCCTTGGGTGACAACAGGCAACGTCTCCAAGTGCAGAATTCAGCAAATAGTTTTGCAGTCTGGTGGTCGTTGTTTTGAGGTGTGATAATGATGCAGCCCAACAGCTTGCCTTTACATGACAAAGCAGAGGAAGAGGGTGTATGCCATGGCTAGTGTGGCTTTAGAATCATCACAGAATCATTACGGTTGGAAAAGACCTCCAAGATCATCTGGTCCAACCATTAGTGCTGATCCAACCTTAAGTGCTGTTGGTGTTTGCCTCCTGCTTTCTGTCAAGACACAAGTCCCAAGCTTCATCCTCATAATTAAGATGTAGTTGAGGAAATCTGTTAAAGATGCCAATGATGCTGTGGAGTAGATCTGAGAGAACAAGTTGAAAAATGGGAACAACCATAAAGGAGGTTACCCACAGAAAGCTGTGAAGAAATGAGACAGAAAAGGTAAGTGGGTCTTTAGGTCTGAAGTTTCTAAAATGTTTCCTGAAAAGATTACTGGTTTCTTACAAAGGCTAGACAACCAGTCTGCCTCTCTTATCGTCATTTTCTGTTGGATTTTCCTGAAACCCTTAGCATGGAGCTTCCTGTGTCAGCCTTTGTTCTCTGCTGCGTACCGTCTCTGGAAGTTGTGCTTGATCAATGATTGATCAGCAAATGGCAAAAGTGGTAAGAGAAGGTTGGAAAGTGCCCATAGCCAGTATGTCTTCATAGTTGAGTAAAATATATTGGGCTCAAGACTTTTGAAATGAATTAATTCCTGTATTAGGACCCATTTACTCCAAATGATAGTTCATAGGCCTTTTGCAAACAGATTTTCAAGATAATCTACAGTGAAAGTGAATTTTGGGTCAAGACTGAGGAGCGTGAGCAGCACAAAACAAGAGCATGCATGATCACCCCAACCTTGTTTGCATCACGACTGATGGTAGCTGTTAGTACTGTCCCACTTTGGAAGACTCTTTGACCAAAAAAAAAAAAAAAGAAAAGGAAAAACAAAACAAACTTTCCCCTGCTTTGTTCTTATTTTCACCGTTATAGTCTGTTTTGTTTTAATTGCAGTGCCACCTAGTGGGTTGTGTTGTTTTTTTCTTTTTCTTTTTTTTTACAACTCAACTAATTGATATTCAGCATCTGTTGCTTGACATAGTTGGCAGTCACGGATGTTCAATAACACGCGTAGTTTTGTTCCTGGTAGTCCTCTCTATATCACACGGTCTTTTGCTCTTTACATAAATACTGGGTTTGAATACTATCTGGTAAGTAATGCTTAGCCTGAATTCCAAAACATTAACATCAGGCAGTTGTTCCTTTTCAACTTGGTGTGGTTAGAAGTGACTCTAAGCTCCGATTTGTGTGAACTAGGGATAGAATCAGGTAGTCTGGACATAATTCCTGGCTCCTCTAGTGATTCGCTTTGTAGACTTGTGCAGTTATTTAACCTAATTTCCACACGACTACAAATCAAGGGTAGTAAACTTTCAATACCTTGCAAGAAAGTTGTTCAGACTGCACAAGGGAATTTCTGTGATATTTTGAAAATTCAAAATGTCAAAGGAATGCTAAGCCTCTTTTTTGTAATCAACTTTACCCGTGTAGAAAAGAGACTTGTAATCTTTTGAGATGAAAAATGCCATCAATGCGAGATTTGTGCTCAAAAAGTTAAATGAAAAATTAAGGCATTTCTGTTTCTATGAAAAAAAAAAGTACTAGTCCTGTCTCCTAATGCTAAGATACTGTCTGCTGATACGCAACCAGTAAACAGGATGTCATTACATGTGTATTTCAAATGTGAATTGTATTATTAATGTTTTGAGGCTACCGTAAAAGGGTATCATATCTTCCCTGATCAGATATGTTATATGTCAGCCTACTCAGAACCAGACATTGAACGATGGTGGGAGCAAGTGGAATGAAAAAATATCTTTGTAAATATTCTGGCAGTGACCTTTCAAGCTGGTTATCGGGAAATAATGAAATCAAATTTTAAAATGTTAATTTAGCTGTTAGTCTGTTCCTGAACTATTCAGTGGTGAAAACAAACTTGTTATTCATACCTGTGCCCTTTAGAAAAGATCTCAGAAAAGAACACTTACCTGTAGTATCCTACAGTCTGTGCCAGGACGACCTCTAGTGTAAAGTTGAGGGGCAGGTTCTTGTGTGCAGAATAACGATAAAAAATAAATAATCTCTGTGAGGATCAGCTATGCCCTGGAAACGTTTCAGAAAGGAAAATGAAGATTAAATCGTGAGTCGAATCCAGAAATTCTAAGTCCCATGTAGATACAGGTGGGGTGGGGAGGATGTAGCCTTCCTTCCTTTTAATGAGAGCGCTACGAAAATAATTAATCTCTGTGTTCAAAATTCATACGTTTTAGGGCACACATTTAAAGAAATCTCTCCCAAGAGAGCATGTGTATTACCTACTTTCTGCCTAGTTTCTCCGTAGGCTGAAAATACAGAATCATGCATCTCATTCTGGTTATAGAGGACTCTCCGAGTTCACACAGCTTTTTGCTAACTAATTTGAAAGGTACATTTTGTAACTATCTTGTTGCCTGGAGAAGGCTGTTGCTGTGTTGGAAATCTAATAGCTATAGCCACAGGGCTCTGAAGAGAGCTAATTAGAGCAATTTAGAATAACAAAAATTCTGTTCCTAGGAGGGTGCGGAAGAGATCCTACCCCAAAGCAGCGTGCAACAATTTCAGGGAAAATTTATTGTAATATTCCTGCGTAAGTCATCTGGTATCCCAAGGATTTGCAAATGGCTATCTATTATGGGTTGTTCTTTTAGCCCTCGTTATCAGGGACACTCGTAAATGTCTTGTAACATTCCTGGCAATATGGAAATGGAAAAACTCTGTCAATCAAGCTTTGTCTGTCTGTCTTCTTAAGTAAGCAACTAGTTACCAGCCAGAACCAAGCTGTTCACAGGTACCCAAACAATCTTTTATCATCCTGATGTGACTTTCTGCCTTGAGACAAAATTATTGAGCTTTGGGAAGAGGGTTTTCAAATCAGTTGTGATTCTCATAGACTCCTAGTGTGTTGTCATTGATTTTCTCAATATTTTCCTTAAAAATAAATTGTTCTCTTTCAACTTATCAGAACAAGTTGACAGAAGAGATCAGCTGTGTTAGCCTGTGCTGTCCCCTCTCCTGTTACATTCAGGTTTTGCCAGGAAGGCAGAAGTCAGTGTCTGTGTCTGCAGAGGGGCAGAAATGCTGTTATTGGAACGGTATTTGGACATGCAGATCTACATTTTTCTTTCTGAATTTTTCTTTAAGATTTGATGAATTAGCTGCTGTGGGCTCATTCCTGCTGCCCGTGTGTGCAAGTGATTTGTATTAGTCAAAGGGAACACTCTATGGTGAAGGACTGCCAAGCCAGGTGCTAGGCAAATAGGCTGCCAGGAGTGCTGTAAGAGCCCGAGGCCTGGCTATTTATTGCTCAAGTGTGACTTGTGCAAATGTTTCTCTCTTGCTTTTTACATTTTATTTTATTTTTTCTGATGACTGACGAGGTTAAACTGCATGCTTGGTAGGGCCAGTGCACGGAGCTCTGTTTAGGCATGGTGTTTCAGCGCTCTAATTCACAGCTCAGTGACACGGGCAGGCTGCTCCTCCTGCATCAGGATGGCTAACAAAGGAGGAACACTCCTGCTGCTGCTCTGCAAATCTGTTGAGGAGCTATGAAGACGTGAAGCATAGAGCAAAAATTTAAAAGGTTATCTTCTGCTTTTATCCAGCTCCTCTGGAAAGCTTTTAATTGTGTTTCTGTGCATAGTTAATGAGTGGGTGAACGCGCTGGTGAGACAATGGGTATTCTGCATGCAGCCCTAATCTAGCGAGGTGGGTCTTGCCAGAAAAGGGACAAAAAGTTCAGCCAGAAATAGCTGGAGTTGGGAGGGAATAAAAAGCTTCCAAATACCGGATTTCCACATAAGTAAAATCTACCAGATGCCCTGTTGGTGCTTTTTGTAGAGGCCCCAATTTCCAAAGCTGCATTTAAAACTGTCTCCAAATGAGGTCTTCACGTGTTGTTTCCTTTCCTCAAGCATCAGTGAACGCACAACTTCAACCCTGTTGTAAGAGCTCGTATCAACATTGAAGTTAGACTGGTGAAATTTAAGGGGTGGTGGTGGGAGATTTTCCTTGAAATCTCGTGGGTTCTGTCAGGTATATCTGTGATATAGCTCTCTTTATTTGTTATCTGCAGTATTTTGGAATTTGCTTGAGTGTGAAACCTGTGCCAGGCAGGTACAGACAGGAGTGAATGAAAGCCTTGTTTGACATCCACAGGACTTGCAGCTTGTTCAGAAAGCAAGTGTGGCTGCTTTAAGCTTTGCAAGAGTCGTCCCCCAGAGTACTTCCACTGCTGTTTTAAAGGTCACCTCAGATTTATGAATCACCTCAGGTTAATGTGTTATTAATCAATCAGAAACCAGAAAATTAATGGCTCAACACCATGAATGCTGTTGTGATAGATGTTTATAAAATAAAATATCAGGACGAGAATATGTACATCTGCGAGCTAAGTAGGAATTCTGCTGCTGCAGTTCAAACCAGGTAGTCTTTCCCTCGGCACCCATGGCCAGCTCCCACTGCCTGTCTCTGCACTGACCTGTCTGGAGAAGCTGCTTCTTGTTCCCTATAAAACCCTTTGCTGTTTCTGTCCTTTCTCCTTCTTCCTCTCTTACCTCCCGCTCTGCACTTTCTATCACCACGTGTGCTCTGTTTGGAGTGGAAAAACCTCTTTACCACACCGCTTCCCTCTCTGCTCACTCACTCGTTCTTGGGTTGTGCTCAGGCTGTCCTTGCTGAAGATCTTAGTGTTATTTGTGGTCAAGAACACCACCTTTTTGATGTTATACCTTGCTTCAGCTGCATTGTGTTCATTTCTAGAGATACATATCTTCATGATTTTAGTGTTGATTGATAATTATGGTTGTGCTGTGGTGAAGCGTTAAGGTGGAGAACCACCATAGCTTCTTTATTTCATCTGTATTACTGAACAAAGCAGACTCATCCATTTCAAAGAGCTTAAAGCTTTTTTATTATTATTTATTTAATTGGTTGTCCTGACTAGTGCTGTCTTGTATTTTTCTGCTTTCTTAATTTGTATTTTAAGTCTATTTTAAAAATGATATTTCTATTGTGTCTTTTAAAATATGTGTTTATTACTGTTCTATGGCTTCCCAAGTGCCTTGGCTGGCAAAATCTTAACAAATAGAATTACTGTCGGGTTACAGCTATAAAAATCCACTCCTTCCTTGGAATGAGGCATGCAAGTTTGAAAGAGCTGAGGAAAATGAGAAATACAGTTAGCCTGGAGTTATTTTAAGTGAAATGGGACAAATACATAGGAAAAATATTTGTAAGAATCTGTTGCAGTTATGAACTGTTAATGCATTAATCTTCCTAATTCTGTGTAATGCACAGAAAGCAAAGGGTCCATCCATACTGTTGTCACAGTGATGTGTGTTTTGTAGGACGGATCCACTTAGGCCAGCTTTGTGGGAGTCACACACTAAGGGTAGCCTGGAAGTAGCAAAGAATTCTGTATTTGCTACAAAACCCTCCTGCGTGTCACAGCACAGGAAGTCAAGCTGATCAGCCCTGAGCTGGTTGTACTTCTGGAAGGCAACTGCTGTCTGAGGCAGCTTGTGTCAGACAGCTCCAAACTGCTCTGCAGACACATCAGTGACTGTCTACACATAGATCCGACAGCTTTTGTGTTATTTTGAACAGAAGGAGATGTTTTGGACCGTTGGTTCTTGTCTTTCAGTAACAATTGTTATTAACAGTTGAATTAAAAGATGTACTAACAAGAATTCGAGCCGTCAGAGGTAACTGAGTAGTTGTCTCTGTAAAGTAGGTGCTGTACTCTTCTGACAAAGATTGTGACCAACTCAGAGGCCCTGTTCTCATACTTCTCTACATTGCAAATGATTGTTTCAGAGCCAGAATTTCAGTAAACTCCAGCTCTACCACGTAGATCATGCAAGCAGTCGGCCAGCACACCTACAGCGAGGTCAGGCACAGGAAGTAGTTGGGCGTTAAAGGCAATATCCTTATTGCTGCTCCTGCTTCGTAAGGGATACACTGCCAGTTGGGAGCAAACAAATTTACCCAGCTCTTTGCTTCTCAGATTTTGCCTGCCTTTGTTAAGGGCTTTGCAGATCACTAAGTAAGTGGAAAGTGCTGATGGAAGGTAGATGATGGCTTAAGGCAGTGTCACCCTTCAGGCAGAGTCTCCAAATGGGAGAGACAGCACACATTTATCTTGCTCTGTTTGCACAACGTGATGAGTTGACCCTAGCCAGCAACTAAGCACCAACCAGCTGCTCGCTTATTTTCCCCTGCAGCAGGATGGGGAGAAAATTAGAAGGGCAAAACCAGGAAGAACTCATGGTTTGAGATAAAGACAATTTAGGAAGTGAAGGAAGGAATAAAAGCACAAGTGATGGAAAGGCAATCACCACCTCCCAGCAGACTGATGCCCAGTCGATCTCTGAGACTCCCTTGGAAAGACACCCCCAGTTTTATTGCTGAGCAAGGCATTGCATGGCGTGTCAGATTGGGTTAGCTGTCCCAGCTGTGTCCTCTCCCTAGCTGCTGGGGGCGAAGGAGGAAGACTGGGGAAGGCCTTGCTGCTGGGCAGGCACTGTTCAGTGACAGCTAAAACATTGGCATGTTAACAGCACGGCTTTAGTTATAAATGTAAAACACAGCACCACGCAGGCTGCTGTGAAAAAATAGCTCCATCCCAGGCAGGCACAGTACACGCAAGGATAGATAGGGCTGGCCCTAGATGGGTAAATGCTGTACAAGCTGTAAATTCACTCTGACCCTTTTTGCATCTTCTTCTATTTTCTTTAGTTAGTATTAATGACATGTACCAAGCTGACATAGAGAAATACCAGTATTTTAAACTCCAAATAAATTTTATGAAAGCTATGAGAAAAAAAAAATGCAATGGCTGAAATTCTGCATCTAATCTCGGTGTGTGCACATAAATATTTTGGTCTTCGCATATGTTCTTCTCTTGCAGATCCAGAAAATTTGTGGCAGTCTGATCACGCTCAGACTGCATAAAACAGGAGTTGTATATTCATCATGTCATGATATATTTTCATCGTAGGTTTTGGTGTAATTCTAGTTTAGAGAAGTCTGTACCCTAGATAAATATAAATCTGTAGTTCAGAGAAACTTGTTTCTGTAGAATCAATTGTGTTTTCTTCTGGAAAATTCAGTGCTGTATCGTTTCAGTCCGTTTAGGGACTTTCTGGAACATCGTTTGTAGCATTCCCCCACTTGCCATGTAAGTGCCCTTTATTTGAACTCCTGAATTTACGTGAAATACAGCTCACTGCTTTCTGGAAGAAATGATCATTTGGGGCAGAGGAGCCGAGCTGACTTGCAGTGTATTAGTCTGGAAGCAGTGACATGTTATTAAAACCAAGCAGAGTTGTGACTTCCAAAGTGTCAAGGCATAACCTGAGTGTCAGGCTTTGTTTTGTTCTACCAGCACTGCCACCGGGGAGCTTTTGTATCCCTTGGTAGGGCTGGCAGCAGAATTCTGTTGTGTGTGTAGCCCCTCTGTAGGCACCCCACGTATCCCACCTGGCCTCTGGCGGCTGCTCCAGAAAGGCACAAGTCTTGGGAAGTCTTGTGTTGTTTCCACCAACCCCATGTGAATGTCTCCTTTAAAATGTTTTGAGATACCTGTCTTTAGGCACTTGAATCACTTTTCATATGTCAGTTGTAGCAAATCTAGAAAATCTAGAAAAATCTAGAAAGCTCAGGGTTCTCCTTAAAAGCTTCCTTCTGCTGCTTCTTTGAAAAATTAGTTAAATTAATAGGGAGGGAGACTGAATACTTGGGATGAGTGAAAAGGATTTTTGACCTTAGGAAGAACTTCATAAATGTTTGCAAAAGTTGAGTTTGCTATTTCCATTTCAGCTCTTCTTTTTATCAGCAACACTTGTGACATGCCACAGTACTCATTGCTTATCCTTGATGTTTCTTGTTCTCTCCAACACTGTTGGTGCCAGGGATCACAGAATTACAGGTTGTTTGATGTTGGGCAGGACTTCTGGGGTTTCCAGCACGCCTTCTGAGGCAGGGCCACCCAGAACAGGCTGCCCAGGACCATGTCCAGGAGGCTTTTGAAGATCTCCAAGGCAGCAGACTCCACAGCCTTTTCTGGCAACCTGTGCCAGGGCTCTGTCACCCTCACAATGAAAAAGTGTTTTCTGATGTTCAGAGATGAAGTGTACGTTCAGTAGAGATAGCCACAATGGTCAGGCTGACCTAGTGTCAGGGTACCTGCACGTCTCTCTGACAAGCATATCGATGTGTATCTCCAGCTGAACCGAGCACTTAAAATACATCTCCTTGTTTAGAAATCATGCAGTGCTGGTAGTGGCACCGCAAAAATCCCCATGTCTGAGTTTTTATCTCTTTTCAGTCACGTCAAAGTTGGTGTATTTGTTCCTACTCATTAAAAAAGGATAAGGATGATTTGTATGATTTAATCATAAATGTTTACCCAGTGCTTGGACCATATTGAAAATAAAACCCATTGTGTTTATAAAGAAATGCTGCTGCCTCATATGGCACACAGAAGTGACGGCCAGCATAAAGCAGTTAGAAAGATCTTAAATTACTTTTCTGGAGTTCTGAAGTAAAAGGAACATACCCGTGAAAACATTTAAGTAATATTTTCTTCTTATACATTAGCTTGTGTTCTGCAAATGCCTTTAAAAATCAATAAAATCAAATTTTATCTTACTCATTGTGTTTGCAAGGCCAGCAAGCCTTTTCCTCAAATTTATTCAAGTTTGGAAAAAAAGTCATTGCAGGTAAAAATGCTCTATTGAAGACAGCAATTTGTGATGTTTTAATATCTCTTCTTTCCTTTAGCTAAGGAAGAGTAGGAGATATAGGAGTAATTGTTTTTTCACTGCTATGAAAGTATTCTATTTTTTGACACTGACTGGCGTCGAGAATAAAAACAAATAAATGCAAACCATACTGCGAATGCATCCTCTGATGTTTTACTGCTACTCAGAGAGGGTGCAGACAATTTTTCAGCTGCAGTACAGTTCTCGTCTTCATTAAGCAGAGCTAAATTTATCCTTGCTGTTAGTTTCTGACATCAGCGGTGTTACCTTGCTAGGCACGAGAGTGACCTGCTCCCGCTGTGCTGCTGCTTAGGACAGACTACACCCGGGTGGGTTTCTTCCCCTCTGCTGAATACACCCATCCGGGCAAGTTGTGATTACCTCTGCAACTGCTTGTATGATTATAGGCAGCACAGGTAGAAGGGCACAGTAACTTAAATCTGTGGCTTTCAGGTGGATTAGATAAGCTTGTGTAGCCGCAGAGAAAGGATGCTTTCATATCCCATAGCTTAGGCTGCAATTCTCCCCCACATACCTGATGAGGCAGAAGCCCTCCGTAGAAAATAATGAGGGTTGGTGCCCATGGGCTGTTCGGGTTGGATATTTCCTACAGAGTAGCCAGAAATCACAGTGGGGGGGGAGGGGGAGAGGCTTTGATTTTTTAGATAATTATAATATCAGAATCTGTTGTGGTTATATAAAAAAAGAGTAATAGAAAAGAAAATAGGATGATGCGAGTTTTTTCCAAAGCTTCTGTTTTAATGAAACAAGTGTGTCAGAAAGAAATAGTGGAGAATAAGATTTGCACAGAAATAGGTCTAAACTGAGATTTAACATCTAGCCTTTATTTTGAAATTACCAAATGTCTCCGTTAGGCTGTACAGACCCAATCGAGCAATTTCTCTGTAAACAGAAGGTTCATATTTCACTCCCAGCGTTTAATGTTCCAGTCTCCCTTGTATTGACATGAAAATCTGAATTTTTAGTAGAGCTGCTTCATTTTTTTTCTCCTTCCTTGGAAATATCCTATGTCTAGAAATGTTTATGGTTCCTTTTTTTCTGCCTGCTGATTTTTATTTATTTTTAATGAATTCTTTTACTCTCATCATTAGCATGCGAATAATACAGATTGCTGTAGTAAGTATGAATTTTTTATGAGTATTGTAAATATTAATTTAAAAAATGAGCAGCTGATAACTGAAATGTTAACGTTGCTTTGGAAATCTTCCTGCTCCCAAGGTGACACAAATTATATATGGGGTTAAGAATGTGGAAAGCAACGTATCTTGGGAAAGACGTGCTGCGATGATAATACAGCAGCCCAAGAACATGGAAATTTAGGATATTTCGATAGTGACACAAAGACAGTAAGAGGGCATCATAAGCTCTCAAGCTGTCATCTTCAAGGCTGGGAGGGGCACGGGGCTGGTCCCCACAAGTTTCATTTATTACTTTACACCTAACATGCTGTGTTAAACAAGTCATTGCAGGCAGATTTTAAAAACTCCCAGTTACACAGCTTTCACGGAGCTTCTTGAGAGTTTCCTGCCAGGAAGTCCATGACCTTTCTAGCCTCAGCGTCTCTCTCCAACCCATGTCCCTTAGCCTCTGTTGGGTTATTTGTGAAATAGGACTGATGCCTCTTTCTTGGAGATGAAGAATTGTAGAATCTTTTAGGTTGGAAAAGACCTTCACAGAGGTTTGAAGCTAAAAGAGGTTTTAGTTTTGTCCAATGGAAAAATGGTCTCTGCATTACTTGCAAGTCCTGATGAATTTCTGTTCATCCGTGAAGTCCCTGGCTATGGCAGAGCGTTAATTGTCACTGTAGACTCGCTTTTGAAGCAGAAAGTTATGGGGCTGTTTGTAGTTTTGCCCCAGGACTTTGACTCTTTGGTGCTGTCACTGAAGAATGATTTTAGAAGCAGCTCCGCGATGAGAGGTACTATCTTTCAGCTGATACGTTAAATTGAGGTCGCTTCTGCCAATAGCCCTCTTAAAAATCCCCTCTGTGTCTTGTCAAACATTCCATTTCCCAGTTACATTAATTCTGAAAATCAAGGACTGTGTATGAGATATTACCGGGTCCATAATGGTGGCTCTGTTTGCCCTGTATTCATTGCACTGCTGGTATTTCACGTACAATTTTTGTCAGCACTTACATTATAAAACTCAATTTTACTCTGTTCTATATCACAAAGCAGCATATGTCACGCTAACTCCGCTGAGCAGAGTGAGATTACTATGTGAAATCTCATATCAGCTGGTGATATATATACACACCAGATTACTCGGAGAATAACTTGTCACCACTGCAGACACTTCATGGTTGCAGGAAAAACCACTCCATGCTGAAGGTCGCATGGACACGTACGCTGATTTAACAGCTCTATTCAGCCTCTGCTAGAGCAGGGCTGCTAGAAGGATGGCGGGGGACTACAAAAGCTTCATACGTTCAAGGCAAACTTTCTGAGCCCTTTGCTTTAAAGGACTGGAGTTCCCTGTATTAAAAGGAAGTAAAACTTCATAACTGCACTGTTTCGTGAAAATAAAAGCACTCTCAACTCCTTCTGACCTCAAACTCTATTAAGACTCCCCAAGAGTTACAAATGGATGGCGGTGCTAGTTTTGACACTTTCAGGTTGTGGATCCCTTGGTTTAAATCCTGTTAGGGATATCTTTCATTCTCATCTCAAATTGAAGTTTGCTTTGTTTATGTGATGCTGATTGATTTCTTGTCTTAAAATGTTTCACAAAACCAGTGAGGTTCTTTTATTTCCATAGGATGTATTTGGTAAGAAGCCACGACCCTCCACTCTTCTTTTGTCAGTATGCAAAATTTATGTCCTAAGTGGGTTGGCTTTTAGCAGAGCCACATTCCCTGTTCCACAAGGTTCTGATCTGGCTGTGTTGATTGATCCCTGTAATGGTCCCAGTGATATCTTACAGCAGAAGAATGTTGGGCGCAACCCAGTTGTGTTGTGCTGTTCGTAGTTCACAAATCAATAAGTGCGCTATAAAAACTAAACTCTAACAACATTAATTATAGATAAAGGCAAAGATCAAATCTGACTCTGTCAAATTTCTCTCCCTATCCCCTTTCTAAAGATTTTTCTTAAAAAAAAACAAACCAAAACAGCATGCAGTTTATGAAGTCTAGTGGTAATGTTTATTTTTGTTTATAAATGCGACTCCAGAGTTCCATTTTGAAAATAGAATGGAAAAAAAATCAGCGAGTTCCTTACCCACTTAATAAAATTGGTGGTCTCTCCTAGCGGAGACAAACAGACAAACAAAATCCAGAAACGTTGTTGTGCACGCTGTTAGTATCGACTCAAGCCATTACTTCTTGACTGTAAAATGCCTGCAGAGTCTATTAGCACTTTTACAGTAACCAAGCCGGAGCCTCTATTTGTATTCTACCACTTTCATTTAAATTCTAACAATTATATAAAATAAATGGATGGACACCGTTTGATAGTTTTTCAGGCTGTGGATGTTGAATTAAAATGTGGAGCTTCCTAATTAAGTCACATGCTGTCATGAAGAGTTCACTTGAAAGCAATTCAGGCATCAGGGTTTGACTTAGTAAGCTTATTATTTCTTTCACTGTTAACTTGAGTTCTAATGTGAAATTGCTTTAATAGCGTTGTTGCTGTTTTAAATGTTTTACAGGCTTTTCTTCTCCACACAAAGTTTAATCACCAAGTTTAATTTAGGAATCTTTGCTTAATGAAAAGCCCAGCTTTGTACAGATGCTCTTGAACCTTTGACCCGGCAAGGAGACTGCCAGCTTTGCACTGAAGGAAAGGAGAGACATTTACTGTTTCCTCTCCCAACAAACGTCTGGAGGTGAGGGATGGTGACAGCCACCGTAAATTAATAATACCTGTGCTAGCACGCTTTCTTGCAACATGAACGTGAATCATGGCCTGAACTTATCCTTGAGTCTAATTTTGGAATAGAAGACCAACTTCTAGCATTAAGCTCATTTTTTTCTGTATCTTTGAGATTGTGCTTATGGTGGAGGTTGTGTGTGAATGCAAAAGACTTCTGTTATGAGTTACTAACAGTGACTACTTCTTCTGCCTTGTTTTAAATTGCTGGATTGCAGAGCTGTGGGTTAGGGGCTTTGGGATCTTTCCATGGTAGGTAAAGGGATTTGTGCTGTCCGTGTGATAACTGTCATGTGAAACCTAATCTGTTGTTCAGCTGGGGGCTAGCACACCAGCAGCAGAGTGTCAGGTTGGTCATGGTGTGGTGTGGTGCAAAATCAGCCAGTGTAGCGCCAGCCACAACTGGCATGCTTCAAGGCCTTGCAACTGCCCTGGAGCAATGAGGAGGCCTCCCACATTCTGGCTTGTTGGCTTTGGTGCAGGAAGAGCATCTTCCTTCCTCCCAGCTTCCAGCCAGGAGATGGCAACAAGCAGCTTTCAGGGCAGTAACACTTTAAACTGCTCCAGACGGCTGCTGAAAATCAAGTTGTGTCTGATTGTCAGTTTTGTACCACAGACATGTTGGTATAAAGTCTCATAAATCAAAGAAGCAGATGCAAACTGCACAGGTCTAAGCCAGAGTAGATGTAAAGCAAGAATGTCATAATCATGCCTAATACTTCAAAATATAATTCATTAAGCCCATGCAAGGCACAGAGAGATTTGGAGGGGAAGAAACTGTACTACATTACAAAAATTACTAAGTCCCACTTTCTAAATCAACTGAGGTATTAGGAAGAATAAATGTCATGGAAAGTCAATAAGACTTGGCTCCTGGGTAACCCATGTTATTTTAAATGTCATGCTCTGTACTAAATATTGACTGATTTTATACATGTTACTGAATCTTCCTGGGAGATTATCTAGATTAAGCTAACGCCTGTGAAAGGAGCAGTCACTCCCAGGCCATCCATTTCTGATTTTATTTTATTTTTTTCTTCTTTAAATATTGATACCTTAGAAAGAAGTCTAAGAGAGAAAACAGCTGCTAAACTAGAGGTGACCAGAATGCCTAGTATAGATGTACAGCAAAGAAACTGAGGGTGTCAAACGCTGTATGAGCTCTGAGAAGAGAATGTTACGTACACAGACAGACACTCCTGCAGCTCTGAAGTGTAGTTCAGCTCATATGTACTTACACATTTTCCAGGAAATAATCTACTGAAGTTGTATTTATGCTAAAATGAACACATTGCTTAATTTATTGAGTTGAATGCTGTAGTGTTCTCCAGTTTTTCTCCAGACTCTGTCTGAGTGTTCTCAGAGTAATACTAATGGGTTTGGTCGTCAAATATTTAGTTGTTAACTGTAAATTTCAGGATGTTTTCTAGAGGAAAGCTGTTTTTATTGTTCTGTCAGAACCAGCAACATCAGATTGTAAAGCTAATTTTATACACACTGGATTTGACTCTTCTTTCGTGTTGGTTGTGCACTCAGTCTAACATACTGAAAGCTGTAGGAGGCACTATTAACTAACAGGAGCTGGACATCTCAAAGGAAAAGAAAATTGTCATGAGATGAGAATCTGGCATTCAGTTTCCTTTCTACATTTAAGTATCTTTCCTGGTTTTCTTTGCGAACATCAGATTTTACAGAGAGGTGTCTTCCAGTCTACAACGGGAGTTGAAATATTGAGCAGAAATATTTTCTGGTTTCAGTTCTAACCAGATACCTGCCTGATTATAGTGTTCTCCTGTGTGACACCCTAGGAAAGATCTAGCAGTTAATAACTCTGTTTCCAAAGCTGTGTACTTTGGCTGTTAATAGCATTCCAGGTGGAAAATTGGCACAGCAGGTGTCAGCTCAGGATACTCTTTCTCCCTCTGCTACCAAATAAAGCAAAGGAAACACTGTAAGGACTTTGTGGTTTCATGTTCCACTGGGCTGCTTTTTGTTCTCATTACTCAAATTTTCCTTTCCATCCAGCCTCCCACAAGTTTCTTAAATGAATAAGGGTCTACAAAAATCCAAGGAGGAGGACTCCATGAACTGCAGGCTGGGCGGTATCACCTCAGTCCCTGAAGAGCTTACGGAGCAAGTCATGCTGAAAGCCACTTCCCAGGCATCCAAAGAGCAAGAAGATAATTGAGAATGGCACAAACTGAGCAGGACAAGTGATTCCTGACTAATTCATTACCTTCTAGAATTAAATGACTTCTCTGTGGATGAAGGAATAGCATTGTGTGTTGTTTACGGTGACAAGGCTTCTGACATGGTACTTGAACTTGGTTAGTCCCTGAGCAACCTGATTTCACTTTGGAATGTGCCCTGTTTTGAGGAGGAGCTTGAGCTTGGTGATCACTTCCAACCTAAATTATTCTGTAATTATCCCATTCCATAATATACCCTAACGTGTGGACGTGACATCCTTCTGAGATGTAGGAGAGATGTAGGGAGGAGGTGGGAAAGAAGCTTGGGATTTGGAAGTCATTGCGTGGGCTTTTGTAGGAGATTCTTGGTTAGTCCTTGCATCAGCTCTCCTGGTCTGCATGGGTGCATTGATCCTTTAGAAGTATCGCAGAGCTCTGTTAATGCCTCAGTAGCAACATACAGGACACAAGACTGACACTCAAGCTGGATTCTGGAGTCAACCATGCTGTTGAGCTGCTAATCCACAAGTCCCTGATGTTTGTTTCACCCTCCCATTACTTCCCTATTTGGACTGCAAACTTTTTGGATCACGAAGTATCTTCTTACTAGTTGTTTTGCATACAGCACACCCTGGCCTCATACTGGGTATGGCTGTAAGTGCTGTTTTTTTTCCGTAAAATGCCATCTGAGATGAACAGTGCTGTTAAAACGTGAAGTAAACAGCTGGAATTTCACTCAGACTCCATTAGTCATGTAAGACTGCGAGAAAATTAAAGTCCTCAATGTTGTACTGCTCCCACTAAGAGGCTTAAATGAACTTGTACTGTGTATTGAAATGTTAGCAGCAGTGGCTGGAGACTGACATTGAATTGGAGTAATCTGGGAGGAGAGAGGCTGAAGAGCCTTGTTACAGTTAATGGAACAAGATGAAGCAGAAGATCTGTATTTGCTCATAAAATTCTGCTTGCCCCAAAATAAAAACAGGTTTGAGGCTTTATTTGAGGCTGAAATGTTTATGCAGTGTGGTGGAAGGCTTTGTGTTGATTCGGTAGCGTTAATTCCTGCGGGGTACTGTGAACCCCTGACTTCCAATTAATGTTGATGTAAAGTGCTTACAGGATTTATGAGCTAGAATTAAGAAAAATAACCAGTGTGGACTGCTGCCATAGGCTCTGGAGATTCTCTTTTAGCCAACTTTGCTGCCACTAGAATTGCTTCTGGCAAAGTCCTGCAGCTTGCTTTCTTTCCTGTTCTGAGATGGAAGGAAATGCCAGATCGATCACGCTGTAGGCATGTGTTGCTGGCAGACCCTAACAGAGGCAACTGGAGGAGCTTGAAGACTTCAGAGACCCAGCAATTTGTTCTCATTCCATTGTCACCTCTGAGGCAACGGGTGAGCAGCCCTAAAGCCTCGTCCACGGCTGGGGCACATTAGCTCACTGTTGGAAGAGACTCTCCAGGTGCTCCACAGGTGATGGAGTAGCTCTGAATGTGATACAGGTGCTTCAGCCCCCCGAGGGGGTTTGCTCCCACACGCAACGGCCACCAGGCTGACTTTTTGTGGCCAGACAAGGGAACTCTGAGCTGTGCTTGCTGATTTCCTTACCTTTTGCAAATTGCACTAAGCCTAGATCTGATGGGGATGCAGCTTTTCAAAATATGTTCATTTGTCCTAGCAATTTCTGGTCAGAATTCATCAAGGGTTCTCACCTACTGAGGGTATAAAGCTGTGATTGAAATTATTCTGGCGATGGTATTTATCAAATAGATACTAGTCTTAAGTTTGTATTAACTTGTCCGTTGCTCAGCTTTGCTCTGATAGAGTACTGTGAACGTATTGCAGGTGACTCAGATGGCTCTGAATTTCATTTTGCTATCGCTTGTCTGATTACTCCTTACGGGAGGTGTTTGTAAAGTGCTTCGAAATCCACATATGAATGGTGTCATAAAAGTGAAAATCTGCTCCTTGGCAATGCCAGGAAAAGCAGGCATTGCTGTGAATGTGGCCCGTGGAGTTACCCTCGGCAGCTCCCTTATCATTACTTGGCTTTATGAAAAAATAAATAAAACAATGGGGTATGACTGGGCTCATTAAAAACCTATTTCGTTATTAAGCATCCTATAAAGAACAGACTGTAATATCAATTACTGGCTTCAGCAGTTTTGGGAGATAGTAGTGCCAAAGTACCTGAAAGCCAATATGCACCAATGGTATCATCATTGATTTTCATAGGACAATGGGAGTCAAGGATGGAAATTGATATTGCAGTGATGTCCTGGGTAATTGACCGTTTAAGTGATTCGGTAGTAGTCCTGTAGGTGAGGGGAGAGGTGCCCCTCTTTGTGCCTCTTCCATACTAATGAGTTTAGTCCTTTGTCTTTTATGCTTGTTTCTTTTGTAGTAGAGCTCTAAGTACCTGATCTTGACTTGAGAGCACTTGGCATCTCACAGGATCAGGAGCTGTGCCTGCTGAAGCTTGCTGCATTTAATTTAATTGTATCATTTTATTCACTGTTACTGGCTCCATGTATCCCAAGGGGAACACGGTGAAAGGAAAAGGGGAGAGCACCAGTAAACTATAATAGCAGGAAGAAGGAACTAATTTTCAACTGCTTTGAAACATGCCTTCTGTAAGCAATGCTGTCCTCCCAAGTGGCCAAGAGCTGAACGATTGGAAAGCACTGCAGTAAACTTAGGTTTTCTATCGGTGGCATAACAGAGCGTATTGATAAGACTTAATTACAAGCACTGACTACAATGGGTTTTCTAATCAGGGAAAATTGTCAGGTGGATAGGACCAAAAACCAGGAATCGTTATGATTGGAATTTATAGTGAGGGTCACACAGAGGGTTAATAAAAGACTTAATAGATATTTGAGTAAAAGGCAAATCAGCAATTACAGTCCAATAGGTTGCTTCTAATCATTGCCTTTAACTGTCCATTAAACCTTCTAATGATACCGTCAGCTCTAATACGTAAATCTTACAACTACACCATCTTTCTAACATGTTATAGTCATTTAACCTTTATAAAATATTTATCAGTGGAACCTTATTGTAACTGGAGCCCATATTTTGTGTCTGTGGTTTCCGCTCTGCATGCTGCTTATCGCGCAGATCAATAGCGTCTCTGCTTCCTTGCACACCCCCATCTGCCTGGATGTAAGAAAGGAGAATTTTGTTAAGATCAGCACCCCCGTGCTACTGTGGAATTCTGCAGACACATTTAATTACACACACAAATATTTTGAACGGCTTCCAAAAGATTTGTTCAGGAAATGCCAGAATGAACGTCCCAAAAGAGGCAGGTGCAACACAGATACCAAGTGCTCCCATCTCACAGCACATGGAACTGGGAGGTCAGGCTCTGTGTAATGCTGTAATTAAAGCCGTGTTCCTCCTCTTCCTCTCGTGCTGTGACACTGCTGTGTGGCAGGACCCACATGATGGTGTCGGTGGAAGGAAGGCCAGTGAAGTGTGGTTTGGTGGATTTGCTGTAAACCCGTTTTGAAGCAGGAGGGTATTTCTGAAGCAGATCTCCCAGCTGGCAACACTTACTACATTTATTTGCATCACAGAGCAGCTGCAATTTGGATGAACTAGATTGCTTTCAGAGGAAACTAAACCAGATGATCTGCTGATGGTATCTACCAAATGTGCCCCAATCCCTAATACTGGGGACTACTGAAACTGTGAATTGCCCTCAGCACCATGAAGTTCCCAAGCATGAAGCAGACACACACCAAGAAAAGACTCATGAACTTTTGGGAGCTTGTGCAGCACTCTGAATGTGCTTTTAGGGCTATACAGGGGCCCACAGGTATGCCTTGATGCTTGCTGTTCTTCACCACCCCTCAGCTCTTTCAAATTTTATTCTTTTTTATTTTCTGGGAAAACTCTTACCTTAATATTATTATTATTATTATTATTATTTTTTTATCAGCTGTTCTGTGGTACAGTCCCTATTTGCTGAGCCGAGTTCTGAGCAGAACCCTGCTTTCTTCCACTGTGTCTCTCTTTCTCCTCCTCTTATTATTTCACGCACACCTCGCTGCTCTCTTTCCAGATGGACTGTCTGCTGCTTCTGCTTCCCAGAGGATCCAACAAGGTACGTGCTGCAGCCCCAGGAATCTAGTTGTGTTTATTATCTTGTACTGTGAGAAAGCTGGAAACTTCTCCGGGGGCAGAATAACCGGTGGCTGTACCAAGAGCTTGCTAACAACAGGATAGCTTCAAGGTGCAAGGGACTGGCAGGCAGTGTTGTACAAAGCACAGCAGGATGAAGCTTCTCCTGATAACAACTGCACTTTGGGGGAGGCGCAGTGAATGCGTATCTGTTAAGTAGATTTGAACTGCTGTTTGGGTGGGAGCACACCTCTCAGGCTGCCATCCACTTGCATGCTTGCACCCTGGGTCCTGGGATGCTCGTGCAGTTGGGTCTGGAAGCGAAATCATTAATGACACCCCAGGGAAAGCTGAATCCCAAGATGACTCCGGAGAAAAGTCATAAACATCAAGGGACATTTCTTTTGTGTTAGTGTTTTCATTCTGGGTAAGCCTATGTCTGCACAACAACACTAAGGAGCCCACCTCCACCCCACAAAAGCACCAAGGACAAGTGCAGGCGGGGGTTGGTTTGGAAATCAAGCCAAGGGTTTAGCTCGTTCTGCTGTTACCTTCAAAAACTATGTTTTCTGTCTCCATTAATGTTTTACCCTTAATTTCAACTTCAATCTGATAAAAGCAAACCATAAGAACAATACTGATCATAATGTTATTGCATAAACTGTGCGTGTATTTTACATGACTGTCCAAAATTAAGACTTTTTTATATGGCTTCCTCTCTCTTGGCCTGTGTGATAATGAACAAATAATTCAGATGATATACTTATTAAACTTAACTGTAAGTAGAATAAAAAGCAGGTGATTCAAAATTATTTAAAACTGCAATTAAACATTTTCTTTTGAAAATACTTATTTTTAAAGAATGAAAATATGAAAAAAAGAATAAAAATATGAGTGTATGCTAAGCACTTAACTCAGTAAAAATATACTTCTAGCTCTTTTAAACATTGAAACTTTATTGATTTGTTGTCAGTAGCTTCAAGAGTCAAACCACTGAAGTCACTGTGTATTTGAAATCATAGGTTACTTGAGGCTCTAATCTAGGATTAGTGTTGTTCTGCAAGCACACCAAAAAAAAATCCCCTTATTTTGGCCTTTTCAAACAGTTCCGTTCAGTAATTATTTAACTCTAAGCTGAGAAACTGCCCTGTCCTGAAAAAGCAGAAAATCTTGCTTTTCTCTCTCAGATTTTGATAGAAGGATCAGACTAATTAAAAACTTGGAGACAGCAGCTAAAAGAGACAATCAGGTTGGTTTGCTGCTTTTAGGTGAGTCCAGTCTTCTTTATCAACTGGATGTTTTTGAACAGAGAAAGTGAGTTGACAAAATTTCTCTTCAGGTATATAGCAGGTTGAAATTTTTTCTTTAACTTGTAAAATAACTTCAAATGCTTTGTTATGCGTTTGGGCTGAATTCGGATTTTTGATCTAATTCCGTTTGAGAAAAATTACACATTTGCAGATATCTGGTAAACAAGAAAAATGCTATTCACAGGAGTCTGACTCCAAGAGCCTGAAGACTCAAAATCATTGTATACTACCCAAATAAAGTCTTAAATTAGTGTATTTGGTTAACAAAGAGAAAATAAGAATGCACACCACCAATGAAAATATACTAATTAATGCAATTACAAAATAAAAGTAATGATTATTTAAAGTTTTCTACTTGATAATACAAATACTCGCTAAAATCTGTGACTATCAGCATAGCTCCAGGACCTGAAAATGGATTATCAGGAATTCAAGGGTGGTGGCTTAACTTTCTTTACCCTTCAGACAGTCTCAATATTCAAGACAGAAATTTCTGTGGCAAGATGGGCAATAGAAGAAAGGTTCTGTAGGAGACCGGTGATTGTGTTTTCAGTAATTCCTCAGTGGCAAGACGCTTATTCAGCAGTCAAAGCTGAGTTGAAATGTTCTCTCATACACTGAAATGCTGACTTACTCCACAGGAGCTCACATTTATTTCAACATCTTGTACAGTGATATGGTGGTTAGGTAGTCTAAAGCTACGAATGGACTTGTGCAGTTTCCGTTTCTTCATTTTCTGCCTGGGAATGCTCCTCTCTGTACTTGTAGCTATGAGTAAATAGAAATAGAATGACCGCCATAAGGAAATGGAGCCAGCAGAAGCAGTTTACCTTTGGATATGGACTTAATGCAGAAACAGCAACAACAAAAACTCTCAGAAGCCCATTAATTGGGACAGGAAAGGCTGAGCTCTATTTTTAATTGTAACACTTTTAAATTCTGTGTTGTTTCTTCAGGTTGTTTCTCAATGGATTTAAATAGTTTGTGATGAATAAAATATTGATTGGTGGTTTCGGATGACAGATGCTTCTAAATCTGAACAAACATAACTAATATGAAATTCAAATTCTGATCAAACAAAAAATTAATATGAATTTCATATTTTGTTGCTCTTAATAAGCACAGATGTCTTGCCAGTGGCTCACGCTCTGTCGAACATCGCTGCATCATTTTTTTTTCAGGGCTCAGATTTAAAGGTGTGGAGTTCCTTCTGTATTTGTGCTTTGTATGCAGAATCAAACTGGTTGATATTCAGGCATAACTGATGCTGATTTGTTTGAATGGTGATCATGGTTCTAATGTAGAAATCTAAACACTCTTTCCTCTTCCAGTACCATATGTGTTTAGTAATTCAGGACCAGAAGGGTCCTAGCTCACCAGTGAATCACGTCCCGTGTTCTTGTAGGCAATTTAATCACATAATCCCTGTAACAGACTTATGCAGCTCTGTACCTCCTACTGCTTACCAGTGGGTAAAATGATAAAATTGCTGATACTGTGTTGTCTTCTACCATGTTACTGAAGACAGATAATGCCCTAGACTAAATGAACTAGCACTAGTATCTAGGTTAGGCAATGTCCTGTTCCAGAGTAAGGTTTAAGAAGCACTTTTCTTAATCATCACACTGTGACTGTGGCTATAGCACTGATTATTTTATGTATCTTCATCATATGTCTTCTTGCTGGCATCTTGCTGAAGCACTTAGTTTCTTCCATTACTTTTGAAAACAAGATGCCCAGAACTAAATGCACTATTTCAGCTGAAGGCATACTAATAACTATAATAAAATGCCATAATAGCATTATTTTTATTCTTTTCTGTATCATTTCACTACAGAAAATAAGGCTGAGAATCTGAAGAAATCATCTTTTCCCCTCCTTCTCCCATAATCCTAACATTGTTTGCCTCTTTATTTGCAGTTGTGAGTTGATCAGAAGCTTTTGTATTTGATCTGTTTACAGCAGTGCTTTTGTCTCTTTCCTGAAAGGTTCTAATTAATTTAGACTTTAGCACTGTGTAAGCAATTCAAACTGGATTAATGTATGGTGAGCTCTGAATTATACTCCTTGTGTCTGGGGCTGCTGGGGGGACTGGTGAAAGCACGCAATGCCTTTCAGTTCCAGGGCATTTATTTGATACTGTAGGGACCCAGAGTTGTCACCAGTGTGAATGGAGTTTGTGGTGGTATCATCTTGGCTCTTACTAGAAAAAAGCAAAAACACTTTTTCATGATTGGTGTGTTTGTAGGAAATCTTCACTGGGAGGCAAAGACTGGCATAGGGGTCTGAATGGTGACAGAGTGAAAATGCTGACACTGCTGCTTGCTCTGCATTATTCATTCTAAATAAGCCCTGGGAAAGTATTTTTGGTTTATGTCAGTCCATCTTAAATGATATTTCTCCCTTCTCCAAAGTGGTATTCTGAGTATCCTTTGCTCCTTGGGTCAATGAATCGGACAGCCATGTTATTACCATTCCTTTAATAACCTACCCAAGCTCAGTCTAAAGGTGTGCTGGTGCCTGTGGCATGGCCAAAGTATCCTACATTACTAATACATTAACAGTAATTAGCATCAATATGCAACAAGCTGAAATATGCCCAAGAGTGCAGGAAGAGAAAAATCTGAAGAAAGTTACCATTTACATCCTGTCATCCCAAAACATTTCAAATGAACAATATATACATGTCTGTACGGCAGCAATACAGCGTGCAGTCTAGTATATGGTTGAGTCCTGATGTATACGGGGAGATGGAAATCTCACTTCGTGGCAAGAATGTAGATGGTATTCAAGGAGTGCAGCAGACACAACCCACTGAGTACATGGAATAGCAATGTATGAGAAGTGGCTTATAATTTTAAATTGTATTGATAATAGACATGAGGTAGATGGATAGGTTTAGTACTTCTGCATATATTTTCGATGCCAAAACAAAATAAAGTCTTTGCCTGGAATATAACTGAACTCTCACTAATTGCACAAATTTTGTCTCGACAGCACTATGATGGAAAAAGAATTTATCCCTCCAGAAATTTCAAGTGCAAAACAATGAAAGATCTGTGTGTTTATGGCATATTTTCTATGCTTATAAAAGAACGGCATGAGACATCCTCTCATGACATTTCTTACTAGATTTACCAGTATTACTTACAAGTGCAGCATTCATCCTTACAGTCCATGCAAGACTCATGCTAGACAGATGACATTAGATAGGCATTACTCTGTCTCGGTCCTGGAGTTGTTCAGAACTCTGTCCCTGATTGCCATTATTTACAATATCTGCCTCTTTTGGAGCACCTGAAGAAGACTGTGTTTAATTTTCTGTGTTTAATGCTGTGTAAGACAGGTATGAAATGTGACTGAAGGCTGAAGTTGCCAAGGAAGAAATGCAGAAGCATTTAATTACTCAAAACAAATGGCTGTTATATGTGTAGAATATACACATGCATGTATCAGGGCACATTTTTGCACGTGTGAGAATAGAAAGGTACCATTTAATTAAACATTAGTTCTATCCTTCTAGGTATCATGGCACAGCTAATGATAAAAAACAAACAAACAAACAAAAAAAAAAACGGAGAATCCATTTGCTACTGCTCTGACCTGGTAAGAATTTAATTCTCTGTGGCTGACTGATTCTGAAAGTGTGAAAAACTTACACTGAAGCAGACCTCCAGAGGTGATCGGTTTCATTCCTTTGTCATGGTCTTCTCCTGGTTTGAATCCACAGAGTGACCTGGTTATACTGGCAGTCGTCACACAGACTGAGACTTGTTCTTTTGTTTTTATTAACTTCACATACTCCGTCCATCCTAATTATGCAAAGCATAGGTGCCTGACCTGGTAGTTTTTCTTAATGCTGAAAACCTGGTTTAGCATACCGGCTAAGCAAAATGCAGCACTCCTTCAATGTTCCTCCTATTCCTTGCATGGTTTATGTAGCTTACGTGATATCAACCAGCTATTACGGTTTTGTTTGTCTTGACTTTTACGAGTTCATCTTTAGACTGGCTCACTGTGCTGCAAATGCCATAGCCACAGTTTCTAGTGATATATTTAAAAATTCTAATTCCGTCTTGTTCCTGCTCAGTATGTCTGCATACTGTCAAACTGATCACAGCCTTCTCATCGCTCAGCGATCTGCTGCGTAAGGCCAACATCTTGCAGCACTCGAGCAGCTTTCATCTTTTCAAACTACTTGCTTCTGCTTACAAACATTCTGCATGGAACTCAGGATTTATCAGTATTTTATACAAAGAAAATAAAATCTCATGAGAAATTTGTTTTTATTTATGTTTATTAAGTCTCTTGCTGTGACTGTAAAATATAAAACCTCCTATTCCTTAAATTAAGCAACTGGTATTTTAAAATTAATGTTCATCTCAAGTTTATAGAAGAGCCTTTGGATTTTTCCATTTTAAATGCATTTTCTGTTTTCCTGTGGGATATCTATTGCTTTTCTCTTTTCTTTATGATGGGATGTGAGGCAAAGATTATCTGTTTGCTCTCAAGGTATTATAGAGCTGTATTTCCACGTTCTTGCCTACACAGACCTAGTGTACCTCCAGTGACACTGCTTTTGATTTTAGTAGGTATCCTTTAGAGAAGAATCATCCTTCTGATTTTAAAATCGCTGAAAACTATTTGCCTTTATTCCATGATTTGAAAGGACGAGAGAATGCTACAGACATAAAGCCAGTTCCAGATACAACCAATGTGGAAGAAGTGATGTTGCTGGATGACTCCTTCCATACCTTCTGAGCACTGTCATGTGCTAGACCAAGGGTCCTCACTGCTTTCCCCCTGACCACAAGGATGGATTTGCCATTGTGAAGCCGTGTCCTGACCTTCTTCTGCAACTGGTCTCTTAGTGAAAACAAGCTCCTTCCTTTAGGGGCAAATGCTGAGCTATTAGGAACATCCTTTTCTCATCCTTTCCTCCTGCTCCTTCTGCAGCTATGTCTATTGTATTTATCTAGAGGGTGATGTGTTTTCGCAGGTGCATATACCACTTGGAGTATAAGCTTCCTTTGCCCTCAGAGCAGTGTTAAGAAATTTGTTGGAATCATTTTGTGACAATAAATAATAACAAATTGCTTTCACAGGGAAATGACAGAGCTAAGTCTGGTTTTCTACAATAGGTGTGTTTAAATCACCTGAATTTGAAAGGGAGTAGAGGTATCAAAAGTATTACATTCCTGTGAGTTTTGTGAGAAGGGGTTGGTTAGTGAAGGGCATGACCTTTTACATTTGCATCAGTGGCAATCCATATTGAGTAGGAGGTTTACTTAATTCTAGTAATTGTGGAAGTGCTTGATTTTAAATGGGGGCTCTCTAAATGGCCATTTACCATTGTAAGGCACGGTCTGGGGTTAAGTGGCTTCTCTGTCCCTTTTTCCTTAATTTCCTCTTTCTAAATCGGATAGCTTTCTGAGTGCAGCTTCTATATATGGCACAAGAACAAATTGTTGAAATTGTAAAGGATCCGTTTTTCAGAAATCAGGTACATTATGATGCTTTCAGAATGTAAATATTTAATGCAGACTTCTTCCAGGAGATGGAACCATATCGATTCCATCTTCCTACTCTTTACAACTTTATGATTTGTCTGGCTGCAACTGGAAAGCTATTGTTTGTGCGTTTTGGAGAGTTCTTTCTATTTATGCTGAATGACTTTATGTGGTGGTTTTACTCAGGTGGGCAGCCGAGCTCCACCACAACCGGTCTCTCACTCTCCCTCCTCAAAGAGGAACGGGGAGAAAATACGATGAAAGGGGCTCAAGGGTTGAGATAAGGATGAGGAGATCACACAGTAATTATCGTGACAGGCAAAACAGACTCAGCATAGGGAGATAGTAAGATTTATTGCCCATTACTAACAAGCTAGAGAAGCAAGAAACAAAGGAAAGAAACCAAAAGCACCTTTGCCCCCCATCCCACCTCCTCCCCCCAAGCAGCGCAGGGGAATGGGGGAATGGGAGTTATGGTCAGTCTATAGCGCTTCTTCTTCTGCTGCTCCTTCTCGGTCACTCTCGTCCCCTGTGCTGTGGGGTCCCTCCCACGGGATGCAGTCCTTGATGAACTGATCTGGCGTTGGCTTCCCACAGGCAGCAGCTCTTCAAGAACTGCTCCAGATATGGGTCTGTACCACGGGGTCCATCCCTCGGGAGCACACTGCTCCAACCTGGGTTCCCCATGGGCAGCAGCTCCTGCCAGGTCACCTGTTCCTGCGTGGTCTCCTCTCCACGGGCTGCAGCTCCGGCCCGGAATCTGCTCCGGCAGGGGTCTTCCACAGGCCGCAGCCTCCATCGGTGCAGGTCCACCTGCTCCACTGTGGTCTCCTCCATGGGCTGCAGCATGGAACCCTGCTCCACCGTGGTACTCCATGGGCTGCAGGGGGGACAGCCTGCTTCACCATGGGCCTCACCACAGGCTGCAGAGGACTTCTGCTCCGGCGCCTGGAGCACCTCTCCCCCTCCTTCACTGACCTTGGCACCTGCAAGGCTGTTCCTCACTCCTCTCACTCTCCCAGCTGCTGTGTGGTGCAGCGTTTTTTCCCGTCTTAAATCTGCTCTCACAGAGGTGCAAAACAACATCACTTATTGGCTCGGCTCTGATCAGCAGCGGGGCCCTTACCTAACATGGGGCAGCTTCTAGATCCTTCTCATAGAAGCCACCCCTATGGCCCCTGCTACCAAAACCTTGCCACATAAACCCACTACACCTTACTAAGTTCCAGATCACTAGGACTAGAACTCATGTCACTTGATTTCTCATCCTCTTTCTCTCTCCTTGTTGAAATAAGGTGTGGTTTGCTTTATTATTCTTTGAATACACCGCACTCGGTAACTTGCTAATCAGTCTTTCACCAGGTAAACTAAGGGCATAGGCACAAAGGAAGGGAAAAATTCTGAACTTCATACACAGAAGTTTTAATTCAAGCAATAAAGCCAATATTTTTCAGACCATTTATTAGTCATTAAACAGAGTAAAATCAAAGCCTCCAACACTTTTTATGTGTTGAGGTTGTAAGTTAAGATAATAAATGCTTCAGTACAGGGGATCAATTAAATTAAGTCATATGCAGACCATAAGTAACAGCACATTCACCACTGTAATGGAAGTACACTTGATTTTAGTAGAATGTGCTTTCTTTCTATGTAATGAATCATACATGTTTTTCAGGTTTTTGATCTGATTTTTAACGAGTACAACTCCATCGCTTGTTCAGGTGGGTATTCATTATTTGGCAGAGACTATAATTTCTGATATTATCGGTTGGTGACAAGACTGCCCAAATCTGTCTGGAGCAGACTTTGCACCTCATTATAAAGCAGAGGAGGAGGTAGGGGCCGTGTGATGCCTTAGAGCAGTGTGCACTATAGAGAAGATGGGTGAACAGCAAAAACTCTGAGCTGTCATCCTCTAAGGGGCCTGAACTGATCGTTCAGAAGGTTAATGGTTTGCAGGTCCTTCTCCTTGGTGAGCGTCACTGGAAGCTTACCATCACTATGCACAGGGGTTGGTTCATTTGAACCCAAATTGTTGCAGAAAACATCCAGTAACGATCAGTAATCTATCCAGCAGATACAGACTGCTGTTCAGCAGCCCTGTTTATGCCATTATGTCTTTAATCCTATTTGTCCAGAACACATACTCCAGTCCACCCTCGCAATTTCTGAGACACTGAATCATTTCATTTCCCTAAATCCCTCTGTGACTAGATGATGGATTCTTTCAACTCAGTAATCTTGCACCATCACTGACATAACACATTCGGGAAGGGGGAGCCTAAACCTAAGCTCAGTGCTTTTACACCGAACTTTGGGGACCCTTATGTTTCTGTGGCTGCCTTGCTTCATGTCTTGCAAAAATGAATTCTGTTTCATGAAATTACTGGGACTAGAGCACAGTTCTGGTAGGAGTCTGGCTAGTTTGATAATGCCATCTGGAAGTAGTGCAAAATGGCATGTTAATAATTGAATTTCACATGCCTGTGCTGTGATTTGTTAATACTGCTCCATATCTGAGTGTAGCTTCATAGAGATAGAGAAGTGTGCTTGCTGCTACTCTCTCCTTTTAATGTTGAGCTTCTTCGTATTTAAAAAGTGTAAATGGTGGTACAGACAGAACAAGAAGATATAAATAGAGTACTGTCTCACAATCTCCAGTAACAGATGTTTAGGGGGAAATAAAAGAAACAGGGCAAATGCAGAATAATCTTTCCCCGGTGCTATCCAACCTTTCTATAAATGGCAACTTGGGGACTTTCAGACCTGGATGTTTCATTTATACCATGATGCTCAAAAGCCTTGATGCGCCATTACCTCTCTCTAGTGTCTCTTTACACTTCTGGCTTCCACAGCATCTCATGTGGAATTTAATTATGTTAAGAAGTGTTTCATTTTCTGTTTTAGACCTTCTCTGTGCTGAATTCATGAGCTACTTTGTCCCTATCAATTATTTCCAAGAACTATACTCTTCAGTTATCCCTCTTCCAAGCCCAAGGGTCTGACTAGCCTTTTCTCATGCAGATGTCGCTCGTACTTCAATCATCATTGCCCATTCTTTCTTCTGGTTCTGTTGCATCCTTTCTGAGGGGAGGATCACCACTCCATGCAGTATTTAAAGTGTAGGCACACCACAGTGTTGTGCAATAATGAAAACTGCCTTTGCATCTGTTTTCAATTTCTTTTCTGTAAATGTTAGAGAATGTCTGAGTGCCTTGCCATGCCATTTACAAGGTCAAAAGCCATGCTTCAATGGCTTTAATCAGTCGTGCAATTCATCCAGGAAGACGAGACCTTACCCCTTTGATGTCTTTTAATACACCCTTTCTTGATCTTTAAGAGTTTCAGTGCTCCCAAAGGGCTAAATTCTCTCCAGTGGGTGCCTGGCTCTGGAGCAGGTAACTTCTTTGACCAGTCCTTCTTTTAGTGCTTTCCCTTCGTTGCCTCACAAGCAGCTGCTGCTGTTTGCTTGCTTGTTGTAACTACTGCTCCCCGAGTTCTGTATGCAAAGGTGCTTCCCGGCTGTCACATGCCAGTCAGCTCTCCTTCTCTGCTTTGTTTGTCCCACTCCTCTGACTGCTCTCACATTCCCAGAGTGCTGTGTTCTTCCTTCAGTCCCTGCTCCCCTGTTGGGGTCTTCCGTTTCTGCATTACTTTGCTTTTGTGTTTTTCCCCATCTCTTCTTTTTTTGGAAATCAATGGTAAAGTGTTTAAATGATGGGCGATTGGAGGTCTGGGGCTCATGTCGTCAGGCAGCGTGCAAATGTGTCAGAAAAGGTAATCCTCGTTCCTGAGAGCTTACTAGATAACGGGAAGGTAATGGGCAGCTCTGACAAGGGAAATGGAGCAGAGCAGTGAACCGTGCGAACCGGAGGTGGTCACAATGGCACTGAGAGTAGGCATAGATCTGAGTCTGAGCCTGAGCCCCGTAGTACTGAAACGCAGTACGGAAGGCAGAGGCCTTGTGTTTGTTAGGCAGAATCAAAAGTTTGATGTGGACACCGCTAAGCACTAAGGTGAGAGAGTGTTAAAAATTGAGACGCTTTCCTTAGGCCTCAGCCCCATGTTTAAGTGAAGACTTCAAAAAAAAACCCAACAAACTCTGATTGCAGCTATAGTAATAAAAATACTAACTAAAACCACTAAATACTCCATAAGGTTAGTAACAGATGCACCTTGTCAAAGTGTTGTGTTCATGGTTTTATGTAGAGTGAGTCGTACGTACCTATAACATGATAAAAAGGTATTATTGATAGAAGAATCACTTGCTTAAAAAGCTACAAGGTATTCCACTGCTAACAAACTGAGATACACTGTTATTCTAGTACTTCTTTATAGCATCTTAACATAAGGTGTTAGACCTGTAAGTACAACACATAAGGGTTTGGGAGAACAATAAATGGAAGTTGCTATAGAAATAATACAGGAGTGCTTAAGAATGACTTTTAAATGGTTCGCTGAAGTAGATACGGCAACAGCAATCTAAATTCTATCAGACAAGGTAATGGAGGGTAAAGGAGCTGGCAAGCAGAGTGACTGGAAATCTAAGTGATAACATAAGCCTAAACCATAGAAAAGCTTTGAAAAAAACTGTGCAAATTAGCCAGGAAACTAATGCATACATAATGGTTTGTAACTTCAAAGGAGAAAAAGGAAAATCTGGTTGAAAGGGGTCAAGGAAGAGCTGAGCCACAGGTTTTACATGTTTTTTTGCTGTGTGCATGGAAGCTATGCAGCTGAGGGCTAAATTCCCATTTGTGATGTTCTGACATGAAATAAGACCGTACAAAATAAGTCTGGTAACGGTCATCTGGTGAACCTCTTGGCTGCAAACCCGAATCAACCATACCTAAACCTTTCTTGGCAAAGCCTTGTTCTGCTGGTCCTTAAAACCTGCACAGGGATCTGCAGTCACCAGGGGCATTTCCTTCCAAATGCCGGCACTTCAGCTTAGGGAACTGGTACCTCACCTTTTGTATTTCTTCCTGCACTTTCAACCTTTTACTTCCATCCACATGCTCGGCTAATGACAATGAGATCTTGCTGCCATATTAGTTTGAATTTCAAGATTTCCTTCCCTGCTCCCACAGTCATCCCTAATATCAGAGCTCTTGGGTGATATCACTCAGTGGTCTGGAGTGTGCTGCTCACCTCTGTGGACAGGGAACTTGGGTCAGTGGCAAAATGGTGCAGGTGCCATATTTCTGTCTATTATTTTATTTTATGTTACACAGCAGTGTTTGCACATCAGTCTGATAGCTACTGGTAGCTACTGGTAGCTACTATTGTGGCTGATAACCTGATATCTAGGAGCCACTCACAACTGGCCGACTCCATATTAAGCCTGAAAGAAAATCCTGGCTTGAAAAAGAGAAATCAGTGGGAATACAACTTGGTGGAAGGGTGAACATTTGTAGCTGGTGAACTCTAGACTGAAAGTGTTGAGTCTGAAGTGTCCTGACAATGCAGTGCTTACTGGCATCTATTTAAGAAATACATCATACAGTAGCGGAGAGGCAATTTTGGTCCTCACATGGAACAATCAGCAAGAGCTGTTCCCAGTGCTTCTCTAGAAGTAGATGAGTGCTCACAGGTTCTTTAATAAAAAGTGCTCTAAAAAGAAAGCTTAGCACAGCAATTCTGCCGTACAACGGCATCCTGAGTGAATGAGGATGTCACGTGTACTGCAAGGGAATCCTGGGAGGGACAGATTTTGGGCGTGTGGATGGTCTGGCTGCTGTTGGAGATGATCAAACAGCAGATGCTGTGCTGAAATTTTGATTGAGGAGAAGACTCTTTTCAAGTACCTCCTCCAGCACGGTTCCTTGAGGATTTAGAAGGAAGGATGTTCAGACAGCACGGCAGATAAATGTCTTTGCTGTCCTGGTCAGCACTGCGGCTGTACTTGGTCTATCACCAAAGCCAAAGCTTCTCAGTGGTATTTGGAGAACTAACTGTTGACTTCAAAAGGGATATGAATTTGATGTAATGGGCTATATTTTTAGCCACTTGGATAGTGCCACACATTATTCAGTTTTGATTAGCTCAGTCAGTGCACAGGGCTAGTAAATGTTAAACATTAATATTAATCACGCCGCGGTGCCTCTTGCAGGCTCTCAGCATTTTGGTCTTCAGCCAGAAGTGCAGGTGTACAAATGAGGAATGTTTGGGTATTAAAAGCCAAACTTCCCAGCCTCTCACACCTGCACATGTTTGGGAAATAAATACATCCAACAAAAGCTCTTCTACACCATTATTGCCCAAGTGTTCCCTACCCAAACACTCTTGAGGTATGCACACGTATATAAAAGAAGCAGGTTTTATTCTGAGAAGCATAAAGCACATGTATTACACAGACGTTGATGTGATCTTGTGCTTATCAGAACAGCAGCTTGTAGGAGGTATTTGATTACCTGCAAAGTTTGGCCTTGTCTCAGTAGACTGCTATATGATTATCTACAAAGCCTCATCTTGCTTGTGCTGAAGTCGACGACAATGTTCTCATCTCCTTGTCTTTAATGGGTCGTGTCCCAGCAATATTTCCTTAGATTGCTGTTCGCAAACATAAACTTGCAGTTATGATATTTACGAATATCTCCTTGTTTGTTTGTTTTAAGGAAGACATTTCAATGTTTTCATTTGCCTTCTTTCTGCATTGCTTTTGTTATCTTATTGTAGGCTCGTGATTTTTTTTAACACTCAAAATTGCAGCGTCAAAATAACTACAGGAGTAAGTAGTACATTACTGTACTGATTTCAGTGATGTTATAGACACATCATTTATAATTCAAATGTCTTTGCTTCTTCAAATGCAAAACCTCGCATTAATGATCTCAGATTTTTTGTAAGACAACCTACTTTGAACACTGGTTGCTGCACTGTATTTTTGAAGATATTAGTCCAGAATAAAATAGGAATTTGGTAAAGTGTTCTTGCGAAAAGGATCAGCAATCAAATAACATTCCCTGAAATCTGCACAGACCCTGCTAAAAGCTCAGCTGCCAAGAAGCAAGGTCTTTTTGTAGCACAGCATATACAGACACCTAATATCTGACTTCCAGAGGTCAAGGAGGAGATAAGATCACCATTGGTCCACAGCATCTATAACTGATAAGCCTTGTATCAAGCAGAGTCCCATCCTGACTTGCCCCACCCAGGAAGCTCCCTAAGGAAAATGTAAGTGCTGGTGAATCCCTTCCTGGCCTCCCGTGAGACGAGGGATTTGGGAAGGAGTTGTGTGGTTACTCTTAGAGCTTCAGCTGCCTAAGCGAGCAGGCTCGCAGCGTGCTGGTGGCACAGCTGAGGAGAGCACAGCGGGGCTGCTTCAGACTGCTGCGGTTTTCCCTTTTAGCAGTCGAGGTGGATCTGGCTTAATGGGTAAAGCCTGGTGAAACCACAACTGCAAGATGATGCTGGGGAGTATTGGCAGATATTTTAAGTGAATAAACTGCACAAAGGGAAAGAATGAAAGTAGAGACTGAAAGGATATCTAACTGTCTGGAAATAATGGAAACGAGACACAGAAAAACAGTTAGGAAAAGCATCTCATTTGCATTGTGGTGCTAGTGGAGCCACATTTGCTTACGCTAGAGCTCATTTAAGTCATACGTCCACCTAGAAAGATGACTGTAGGCTTCATTTGTCTGCATGGCAGTAAATGTATCTCGGGTTCAGCAACAACCATTTGTAGCAGGAGAACGAAGTGAGTGGCAGTAGCTGTTAAGACATGATTAAATGTGATGTATGTCAGCAGCGGTTAACTTCTGAATGGCCGGAGGCTACTTCAGTTCTCCGGTAGCTGTTTGGTGACCAGAAGCAGCAGCTTTCTCTCTGTGGCATTGCGTGACCTGTCCTTGATTAGCACCTGCTGTGTAACCTCCCCTTTCAGCAATGCCCTTTAATTTGGTGGGTCTGTTGACCTGACAGTCCTAGAATCCAGGTGACTCTAAGGTTTTGGCTAGCCCTACAAACCCAAGAGTTTCAGCCCTCAGATTTCTAACTGGCTACTCCTTTTATCTGTGGCTTTCCAACCTAGGTTAGGGGTCAGAGCATGGCTGCATCTTTAGGGCAAGCTGGAAATAAAATGTCCAAATGACAAATATGACAGCCTGCATTGGCACATCATTAGTATGGGAAATAGTACCGCAGAGTCAGCCCTCCTCCTTGGAAATGCTAATGCTTAGTGAATGCACTGGACGTGAAGTCAGGAGGTTTTCCAAATTTAACCCTTTTTAAAAATTCACAAAAATATTTTGTTTCAAGGGATGCAAAGGAAGATTCCTAGTGAAGTCTGTGGCTCCGCTTGCATGATTTAAGTTAAATGTCCGCGTAAGGTCTCTGCTGATTTGTGAGCCTTGGCTGAGCACCTTCCTTTATTGCTCTTCTTTGTCACTGCAAAGTCAGTAATGTATTCAACATATTTTCCATAATTTATAACCCTACAGAGATGAGCAGTGTATCAAATGCTGCTGTAGGAACCAGTGACTGATCGAACTAATGAAGACCAGGGGCCACGTGCCATGTTGCAGAGATTCACAAAGAGTTAGCTCATGTTTTTGGAGATGTGGAGTGACTTAGTTAACCAATATAAAAAAAAAAGGTGAAATATGCATCTGATTCACAGTAATTCTCGTATCCCTAGGAATAGCTACTAATACAGCTAGAGCGGAGAACCTAGAAAATGAAGGTGCTTTGAAGATTGATTGGTAGAAATAAATTAAGGATCAGAAAAATTCTGCATCAAGCCAGCTACAACTGAGTATCTTCACTAATATTTTTTTCTGCTGACAACAGAGACCCCATGAGAAGTCTTTTATTTTTTCTTCCCGAAACAGAAGATTTGTGCCCTGCGATGCAGTTCCATGCAGGCTAAAACCACAAGAGCGCTGCTGGAAAATTGCAGCAACAATGATTTATTCCTGGGTTGAGAGCTGAACAAGGGAAAACACATAAACACTGCACTATAGGCACAAAAGGTGATTATTTTTGTCACATGAAACTGCTTTAAAATTCATGGGGAAAAGTAATTTTTGGAAGTATGGTGTAGGTGTTTTAGTCCTTATAAAAACAGCTATGGAAGGAATGTTTGTTTGTCAGAGACTGCTATCTTTGCTTTACCACTCAGGTATTTTTAATGACTTTCCTTGACTAAGAGTGACTGTAGTTATCTTTATTGATGGATGAATTTAGATGATTCCAGCAGACTAAAATTGCAGAATCTTTGAAACAGCAGAAACAAATCTGTGGCCTTACCGTATTTTTCCTGAGCAAGTTTTCTTGGGAGAAAAGATGTGATCATTCTGTTTGATTGGACTTTTTTTTTCTATTTCCATGTAAATAATTTGGTGGATAAATGTACTGCATTTCTGGGTGCTAGACTCCGAATCATACATGGAATTAGAGTGAAGTAGGAGTTTTGCCACTAAAATATATGTAAAGGTAATGATCTGTTACTTTGTCAGTGTTTATGATTTATGTAATTCAGATTTAGTATGCTCTTCATGACCCCTAAGCAGAGTTGTTACATAAAGTGTTTGTTTTTAATTCTCCATGTTCCCCAAAGTTCTGGTCCAATCTTCTGTAGATCAGGGTAGGGTATTACCAGCTACAGATGAAAAAAAAAAAGTTAAGGTCTATTTTTATTATTTTCTTACAAATTATTTCCACGGTATCATTTCAAAATCAGAAGAAATCAGCTCAGACCCTGTAATGCAGTGACCACCAAAAGCTTTTTCGGATTTAGTCAGGCAGGAGAAGGAAGATGTTGAGAAAACCACACAAGATTCTTTTGTCTTAGCACTGCCAGAGAAATCTGTAAGGTTGAAAAATCATGAGATTGTCCTAAAGACTGTAACGTTCAAGAGAAATTCTCAACTCCACCTTCTTTGGCTTCCGATTCCCTGTTTCTAGAGGATTTATTTGCTCTGTGTTTTCTATCTTTGAAAACACAAAGACTAACGAACTCTAGATGCCACCACTGAGATTTTCATGCAGTCTCCTGATTCCAGCGGCTGGAGCTCTAAGAAAAATCTGGAGAGTCTGTCAGGTGCTGTATAAGCAGCAAGCTTTATGTATTGTTTCCTATAGACACACATTTGCTCTTATTTACCTCTCGCACAGTGCTTATTCACAGTTTTCAGGTGAATCATATAGCAGGCATATGGAAAAACACACACGTTTCCCAGACATCCCTGCTTTCTGATAATCCCAGCGAAAATTGAAACAGCCACTTGTGCCAGATTTCAAAAGGCAAATTCATTTTCTAAAGCATTTGAGCTCTTAGCTCCCCATTGATCTTTGTGCAAGTTGGGAGCCAAGCGCGCTGCAAATGCCTACCTGCATCTTTACAGATTGAGGCTATTGCAAAACTGCATCAAAGGGACCTGCAGGAGAGGCTGCAGTTCTTTGGGACTGGAGAGAAACTACTGCGCTGGAAAGAAAAAAGGGTAGAGAAATGCCCTTTTTTTGGCTATTTTTTCATTACGTGTGATTAGAGGTACTGACAGTGTAACTTGTATAGGCCTGTTCAACACACTGTGTTATCTATGCACTCGTTTGTCTTTATCGAGTTAGGTTATCCCCTATTCATAGGACAGTACTGCCTATTCTTTGGGAAAACTGGTATGCTGTCTTAGTATATGTACTCTTGCTTGATGCATAAAACAAGATTTTAAGATGTTATGAAATATATATACATGTTTTGTTTTACAAGCTCAAAAGCAGAACAAGAGTGATTTAAAGGAAAGCAACGTTTAAATATAGAAATTGATTTGATAAGGAGAGCCTTGGAAAATGTGAAGTTCTTTGTGTTTCTCCAGCTCATGATTCCAAAGCCCCCCAGCCTTTTGCTTACGCAAAACATCTGCCGTCAGCTGTTCCATTTTTCAGGAAGAATAGCTTGTAGGAGAGGCGCCAGTTGTCTTTTATGTTTCTATTACTTTAATTTTTACTGTTACCCATATGGCTTTTTTGGAAAATGGTCTTCTCCATAATGTGTGATAGTCCGGGTCTCTGGCATCTAACAGTACACATTTCTGCAGTGCTACATTGCTTCCAGTAACTTGCTTTTTCATTGGGAAAATAAAAGATCCATCTTTATCCATTCCTCTAGACCACACAAATGTAGAACACAAACAAATGAGGAAAAAAATGGAAAAGAATAGCCCATCTCAGAAAAAAGTACCACCTAGACGAAGTGAACGTACTTTTGTGGTCACCATTTAAAGCAGCTGCTCCTGAGGTTGTTACTGCTATAAGTGAATTTATTTCCTGGATTGAAAGTAGCGTGGACTTCTGTGATGTTCTAGCTGAAAATGTCTTACACGAAAACCTCTCGTTCTTGCAGGTTTGGCTTTGAATCAGCCACTGCTACCATCTGGAGACCTCAGACATGAGACAAAAATTAGCAGCCTGTCTGGAAAGCCTTCGCCACGTCCAGCAGGCGTGTGGTCAGCACCCAGTCCCACACCAACTGAAGTGTGATTGCTTACAACATTTGGGATTTGCTCTGAGGGTCAAAGCCTCTTATCCATGAGCTGGAGCCTACTCCCATTTCCACAAAGAGCCTGAGAGGATCGTGCTAGGCCAGGGCACGGAACAGTTAGGGGCTGGGCAGATCTCCTGTTACTCCTGCGGTGTCTTCGGGGTCCTTTGCCAAAGACCATAAGACTGATTCGGAATTGATTGGTTTGATTGAGTTTAATGTTTATTCCTTTTTCTGATATCATTTTCTCAGAAATGCAACCATATCAGCAGTTGACACAGGTAAAAATCCTGTAGATTAGAAGAGCACGTAAGTGGTAGGTAAGGCATTAACAGTACTTTCAAGACAAAAGGCACTGCGTATCTGTGTGTATATGAAGCTGAATGTAAACCTGAGCATTACCTCCTTCACAACACAGTTTTCTTACCTAAATAGCCCATTTTTTTCCCAGCTTTCCATGTTTTCTCAAATTAGCTTCATGAAATTTTGGGAATGAAAGAGCACAATGATTACAGAGCTATTCAGTGAGAAAATTCCCACAGTCTAGCTAGCCACATGAAAGAAAAAGCTCTGCTTGTTCTGTTTGAGCTCTTAAGGTATAGCCAATGAATCCAGCTCTCTCGTGTTTTCAGACCTCTCCTCATTAATTGTCAGTGAGAAATTATGAAGGCTGCAGACAGATAACCTTACAATAGGTACCACAGAGCACTTTTCACCATGTGTTTTCAGTTCAGACTAAACCACTACTTCAGGTTCTGTGGCATAACAAATTGATACAGGTTCGGTTGTGTTTTTTTTTTTTTTTTTTTAAAAAAAAAACACTAATGAAATATAAATTTTTAGGGGCTCAAGGCAGCTTGTGTTCATTCTTAGTCTGTTTTGTAAGTGATAGAATTTTGACAACTTCAGTTTATGAGCTAGAGCCAATTACAGTGTGTGTTTTTTACGTACTTACCAGGGGTACCTCCTCAGCACCTCCTGCGAGGTGCTGAGCTGCTCATGTTAAATACCAGTTACTTTCATTGAATTAGGTGAGAGCTGAAGATGCTCAAAGAATTAGGTTCCTCTTCTGCCTCAGTGACTTCTTGTTGATGGGCCACCAGCCCTTAAAAAGACGGCTGGTTGTGTCCATTTCTCGGCATGCACGCTGGCTGACAGCTTAATGCTGCTAAAATGAAAAGCTTTCCCCCAAGTCCCATGCAGCTCTTCCAAGTTTTTTCTCACATGCATATGTCAGCACACTCACACTTGAACACAGCACTCAGCAATAATCAGAGATAACACATACTGAAATTCTCTCTGGTTTAAATCACTGAAATGTGAATAGGATAACTGGGGGTGTACTTCACAGCTTAGTCAGACCCTCACAGAACAAATGCAGCCACTCACTTTCATTTTTTTTTTTTTAACTTCAGAACTGCCCACAGAAGTAATGTTATTATTATTACTATTTATTTCTAGTGACAAGTATTTCTTGCTATTAGTTAGGTTTTGTTCTGTGGGCATCTGAGCTAGCAGCTGAGGGCAACACAGCAATGAGCCAACACAAACAAATCAGCCTGACAGCAGCTTGGGTTTTACACTCTGTCAAATGGAGCCATTGTTGAGAAAAGTGCTGGGAAAGACACCTAGACTTATTGACTATAAAAAGAGTGCAATTCTGTTCTATTTATTTATTTGTTTATGTGATTATAACAATACAAACAAATTATTCTGGATCCTGAGAGGCCATGCCAAATAAAAACTGCTGTTTGGTGTAAGGGCAGTTAGGGTATGGCATTATGCATGACAACTGATGTATAGTAGAGAAGAAAGCATTTGTTTTTTTGTTAATTGGGTTACAAGGCAATAAAGCTTTGCCATTTACTAATTCATTAGCTGGCAGTGTGGTGGGAGCGAGCAGGCTGCTTTGACACGACCCGTGTGCGATGACGGTGCTCTCAGGCGTGAGCGGTTTGTCAGAAACCCTGCAGGTCACTGTGCACTGAACGATGGTGTTAACATAAACACAATGTAAATGTAAATCATTTGTATCTCATCTGTAGACTAAAGTGTCCTGAGCGTAGCTTGATACATTAATTTAAATCGACCTTTAAATAGGTAAACGATCCATAAGGAGCATGCTTGCATGGGTGATTCTTTTGTGATTTTCTACAGCGTTGTGCCTCTGTGGTCATCTTGCTCTACTGTGCTAAGAAGCCCGTGAGCATGAAATATATAACAAACTTACCGATATTTTTATTTGCAAGAGTTCTTCCTGCATCCGGTAACAGGAGGAATATTAGCATTGCATCTAGGTTTCTGCCCGAGCAGACTGTGACTTTCTGTAATACTTCCCAGTGTCTGATCAGAAACAAACCTGCTAAAAATCAAGTGGTTAACTGAAGCCTTCTTAATCTTAATCTGATCTGACAGTCAATAAAAATGTGAGTAGACTTTATTAGTATAGCAGTAATAATTCTGCCATTAACAGGAAGAAACTTGTCTTGGATTTACAAGGCACTAACTCTTTTTCAAGCTTTTTCTATTTCCATTCTGGGACTAGAGGAGCTCAGAGGTGTCTGACACTAGGTTATTTTTCTTCTTGTGCGTCTGAGTGTATTTGCTGGGCCAGAGTTTATGAGAGAGATAAAAGGTGGCAGAAATTTAGGAAAGCCTTTTTGTTTTAGGAATCCTTAAACCCGGACCAAAAGAATAAATGGGAAGAGGTGATTTAGCTACGGGACTTTGAAAGAAAATCCTGGGAGAAACTTCTTTTTCAGTTTTGCTGAAAGATCTCAGCCTTCTCCCCCAGTCTGGCTGATATTCATACTTGGAGCTGTACTGTCATCAAGCGCACACAGCAGTGATATAGGGCAACTGGTATTGCTGCCGTATCCCCAGCCTAGAGTTACAGCACTGTATTATTGCGAATTGTGGATATATTAAATATGCATTATTTATTAGATTAGAAGGTTCTGTAAGCATTAATCTGGCTGCTGTAAAAATGGCTTCAAAAGCCATTGAAGTGGCTGGGCCGAAGCCTTTTACCTAGCGGCTGAAGTTCTCTGTACCTACCCTGAGAACCTGCTGCATAGACACAGATGGGGCAAATATCTTCATAACATGTTCTGTGTTGTCAGGGATCGAGCAGCTGCTCACTTTCTCTCCATCCACCTCGGTCAGCATCTTCTCAACCCGTAAGACAATTCCAACTAAATTGGCAAATGGGGGAGGTCACAGAAATAAATAGCAAGTACAGTGAGGGGAAAATCTTGTGGCAGACAAGGAGGACTTCCTTGGTGGATTCATTAGGATCCTCTGAGATGTATGGGAAAGATATTCTGCCAGTGGGAAAACATCTGCAGACCTTGCAGTTATCCATGACATGCAAAGCTGGAGGAAACCAGGCATTGTTAGTTCTAGAGCAACTGATTGCTTTTGGGTTTTGTTGTTCAGTTTCATTTTGGAAATGTCAGCTCCTGCCAGGTGTAAGGAGCTGGCCCCTAGGGAACCTGGATGTTGTGATCCCCTCTCTTCCCTGCTGCTCACTGGGAGCCCTGTCTGTCCAACACTGAGGTGAGTGCAAAATGGGCAAGCACAGCACTGCCCACTTCATCTGAATGGGGCGTTCAGCTGAAGCACTGGTTCTTGTCTGCAAGTTTAAATCTGTAGGGACTCAGGCCTTTCCTTCTATTCCGAGTACTTTTAGGTTATCGTACAAATGTTGAGTAATCCTCACAATTTCATAGATGCCTGGGAATGCCGGATGGCCATCATGCCAGAATGAAAATGACTCAGTAACTGAGAAATCGCCCTTCATGTTGGTTGATGTGACTGGTTGGTCAGTGTTTCCTGAAGAATTCAGGGTTATACTTTTTCCCTTGTTCCCTTCAGAGGTTGAGGTGCAAAAGATGGAAGGTGATGGGCAATATGCAAGCGGTGCCCAGCAGGAATGACTTCCCGCTGTCACTTGTGTGTTTTCTGGGAGCTGCTGGATCACCGCCTGATTGCTGCACCCCTAAAGAACACCTCCACACGGTAAAAATTCAAACAAATGTTTTACCACCGCCTGTCACTGATACCTGTTTGCAAGAGCCAAGGGGGTTTGTCTGGAAAACTGACTTTCTGCCCACCGAAGCCAGGTGTTTCTCCTCTTACAAAGGTTGGTGGTTTAGAGGAATAAGATAACAGGAGGAAGCTAACTGCATGCAAGGGTCGTTCTCATCTCACACTTATCTTTAACTTCCATTACACAGCTTCCTGTAGGCACACAGGCCTTTTAAGGATGTTATCATCTCTTCTCTTCCCTGCTGCTCCAGTGTTGTCTCCGGAAATCAAGATTTTTATTTTTATTTTTATTTTTTTTTAAGATAGTCTGCTTTACATGCAAGAGACAACATGCTTGAGGAATGAATTTAATACGCAGCCCCCTAAAGGGCCCCAGCAGCAGCTTCTGGTGACGTGGGCCTGCCCGTGGCCTGGTGGCAGGGTCAGCAGCACTGCTGCTGAGGTCCCCGAGCGCAGGCTTTATTCCCCTAACTCAGAATTGGTGGTGGAGGAGTGAGGAGGAGGTGGAGGGCTGCTTTGAGGCTGGGGGGCTGTGCTTGGGACTATGAAAGAGGGCTTTTTCAGAGCTGTGGAAAAAAACACATGGGATTTTTTATTTAAAAAATAATGTAAGAGTCATCCTGAATTTGAAGCTGCCTTCTAGTTTGTGCCACCGCCGTAATAACCGGCCAGGTTACCACAGGTGTGCTAGCACCGCGGATGTTCAGCTCACAGGGAGTTGTATTGTTACAGGAATTTGGGATGACCAGGTTACTCTGGGTCATTGCGGTAAAAATCCCAGCCCTGGAAATGGTATGGTTATAACAGTGGATACTATTTTTTTCTACTCATCCTCCTAGAAATGCTTTTGTAATCCTAATTTTGTAGGTCATTAGGGTGAAGGAAGATTACAACTGAAACTGTTCTAACTTCCCTCACCTTGGTTTCGCCCAGCCCTGACCCCTTCTGTTACATGCCGTCTGACACGCCTGCCTGTAGCTGCCGTCGTTACTTCCCTCGCTGGCCTTTCGGACGTGGGCTGTGACATTCGGGCCGAGCAGCCCCCCCTTACCCTGAAGCTGGATCCAGCATCAGAGCTGGCGCTGGGCTGCACGGCAGGTCGGACCCTCCAGAGGTCCCTGCCAGCCTGAATTTGCCAGCGATTCCACTAGATCCCTTGTCACAGCACCAGAGAGCTTCCCTGGCATGCCTTTGTTCACAGTTACGCCTCACATTGCAGAGGAGCAGGGAGAGCGTCGATGTGCGATGCCTAAATCTGCTTCTGCCTGCCGATTTCCAGTTGTGCCGCACCGCATGGAGCCGGGCATTGCCCTAAGCTGTGACCACAGCTGCAGTTCGCGTTTCTGGAGGCTTCTGCGAGCTGGTCACAGGTTGCAAGTCCCAGGTCCCTGAAGCAGGCGGTACCGGATGAGTGAGCATCTCTGGGAGAAGCCAGTGATGAGCCTGCTGCCTGCTACGATCTGCGGGGCAGAAGAAAGGATGCGCTCCTGCTCTCCGCTGAAGCGCTCCTTATCTTAATCACAAAAACTGTAATTTCGCAACTTCTGGCTTTAGCTGCACCTTCCGGGGACTCGTAGCCGAACTCTGTGCTGCGCGAGGCCGGGCTTGCCTGCTCCGCGGTCAGCAGGTAGCACGTCTGCACGGAGGGGCTGCGGGAGGATGGCTGGGGGCGCTCTGGCCCTGTCTTTCCCTGCAGCGCCACGGGAAAACCCACAGGCAGCCGGAGATGCGGCGGGGCTGCCGGAGCGCGGTCGGGCCCAGCTGCCCGAGCTGTGTCCCCGCCGGGCTACGGGCGGCTGAGTGTGGCTGCGGTCCGCTGGGTGACCTGGTCGCTGTCCCCGAGTGTGACCTGGTGGGTGACCCGGTGAGCGACCCAGTGGGTGACCTGGTCGGTGACCCAGAGTGTGACCCAATGTGTAGTAGCACTGTGGGTCACCCGGAGTGCGCCCTGGTGGGTGGTCCTGTGGGTGACCTGGTGGGTGACCCAGTGTGTAGCACGGTGGGTGACCCGGAGCGTGACCCCGCGGGTGACTTGGTGGGTGGTCCCATGGGTGACCCAGTGTGTGGCCCGGTGGGCGACCCAGAGTGTGACCCAGCGTGTAGTGCTGTGGGTGACCCAGAGTGTGACCCAGGGGGTAACTTGCTGGGTGGCCCTGTGGGTGACCCAATGTGTGACCACGGAGGTGACCCGGTGGGTGGCCCAGCACATAGTGCTGCGGGTGACCTGGGGCGTGACCCCAGTGGGTGACCCAGTGGGTGACCTGGTCAGTGACCCGGTGGGTGGCCCAGAGTGTGACCCAGCGTGCAGTGCTGCAGGTGACCCGGTGAGTGACCCGATGGGTGACCCGATGGGTGACCCTGTGTGTGACCCACTGTCTGACCCTCTGGCCGCCCCTGTGCGCGCCCCCTGTCGTGACCCGCAGCGCAGCCGCCCGTGGGGTCGCCCCGTGCCACCCCGCGCCTCCCCTGGTCCCGGCGGGGCCGCCCCGGGCTCTCCCCCCGTGCCGGCGTTTCGCTGCGGGCCAGCAGATGGCGGCGCCGCCCCGGCCGGGCGCTCAGCCCCGCTCCGGCTCCGGCTCCGACCCTCCCCAGCCCCCGCCCTCCGCGGCGGTGTCTCCCTCGCCGCCACCTCCCCGCCTGTCACTGCCACTCCGGAGAGCCACCATGGCGCACGGCGGGCCACGCGTGTCCCTCGCAGCCACCGCCGCCGCCGTGGCCTCCCGCCTGCCTCCTCCTCCGCTGCTGCTGCTGCTGCTGCTGCTGCTGGGCTCCGCCGCCGCTCTGCGCTGCGCCGAGCCCTGCGGCCCCCCCGGTCCCGCAGCGGCCGGCCGGGGGGTGCGGAGCACGGCCGGGGGGCGGCGGACCATGGCCGGGGAGGCGGCGGGGGGCAGCCGCGCCGGGAGAGCATCCCCTCCGGCTGGGGGCCGGGAGCGGGTGGCCCTGCTCAGCACCTCCTTCGTGCTCAAAGGGGACGCGGCTCACAACCAGGCGATGGTGCACTGGACGGGAGAGAACAGCAGCGTGAGTGCCGGGGGGGAGTGGGGGGAAGCGAGAGGGAGCTGGGGAGGGGGGCTCTGTGCCGGCCGCCGGGGGTGTCAGCTCTCCGCAGGGCTCGTCTCGCCCCGTGCTCCGTGCCCGGTGGGGTTCCCGCGGGCGAGCAGCGCCCCGACGGGCGGCGAGGTGCCGCTTCCCGAAAGTTTGGAAAGTTTGGAAAGCGGAGGGGCAGGGTGCTGCGGAGAGGAGGGTGGCTGACGGCCAGGATGAGGAGGACGAGGAGGAGGAGGGCTCGGTCCCGGAGCGGCGAGGCGCGCACCCCCGGCTGAGGGAGAAGCGCTGCCCTCCACGGGGAGGGGACCCCTGCAGGGATCTCCTCCATGGTCTTCATGGTTAACTCGCGTCGCCCCCACGGCTCCTTCATCCCCTCGGGACACCCACGGGATGCTGCCTGCCTCCAGCCCCGAGCCTGCCGCTCCCCGGGGGCTTCTCTCAGATCAGCTCCCTCCTCCTCGCCCCACGGCATTCCCCCGCTTGCGTCGCAGCCCCGGCGATGCCTGAGACCCCAGCGCCCGGAGCGGGGCTCGCCCCGCAGCATCAGCGCTCCCAGCGTCCCGCGGCTCTTCACTTTCAGCACTTCTGCCCCCAAAGTTTCGTGGCGAGCCCCGCTCCGCTTTTAGCCCGGTTTTGTTTTCCTCCAGCCCTCGCCTCGTCGTGTACCGACCCCGATGGCTGCGTGTTTGCGCGGGCGGTCTCGGGGCTTTGCTGCTTGTGGTTTCTCCCGCACGCAGACAGGATCTCGTACCCGTCTGCGTCCTGGGCAGGCGACACCCAGCACCTTGCGCTGCCTGCGGAACTTCCCAGGCAGGGAAACGGTAGGAAGGCTCGCCGTCAACTTTCCCCTAGAGCATTTTAGCATTTCGGGAAAACCTCGGGTGTTTTTACTGCGGTTCAGCTGAGCTCCTACCCTGCTTGAACTTTGTGAGTTTAGCATCGAGTTTACTTAAACTTGGCCGAGTTCAGAGCGCTTGTGTTGTGGTGCTTGTAAATACGCGAGCTGTCATCCTTCCCGCGGGGTGCCGGGTCCTGTTTTCCACCTGTTTTGCTGGGGATTCACCCGGGATGTGTGGCGGCTGCGGCTCGGCGGGTGGGGACGCAGCGCTTCCCTGGAGCACGCCGGCTGCTCTTGTGTTACCGCGCGTTTTCATGTGCCAGAGGTGGAGGCAACATCACAAAGCTTGACGCTTTCGGGGGCGGTTTCTCATTTGCTCGGGAAGGCAGGGTAAGAGGATGGCCATTTTCTTTTCACAGAACACGTTGCAAATCAACGGCATCAGCTGTTGTGACTCTCTCGTTCCTCCCCGGTAGGCTGCTGCCGTTCCTGCTCTGTGGACGGTGCTTGCTGGCTGCTGGGATTGCCTCCTTGAAGAATTCAGTATTAAAAAGTTTGCAGACGTTCATTTTTTGACATAAAAGGCAAGATACAGCTTTCATGCAAAGTGCTCGGCACTCTGAAATGAGTACAGTAGGGCTTTGCTAAGCCACGTTTATGGCTGGTGGTCTCTCCTCACCTCTCTGCAAAGATTTAATATCAGATGCTGCAGCGAAGGCTTGTGTTGCTAAAACGTTATGATTTTTTCACAGTACGCTACAGTTCACTTGCCAGCATAGTATGAAGCAGTCTGTTCGAGAGCAAAGATAAATGGCAACTGTCAGGAGAAATGAAAGAAGTGCGGTCTTTGATGCAACTTCTTAGTTCTTTTTTGTTTGCTTGTTTGCTATCTACTAATTCAGCATTGCCGGGTGGCACTCTCGTCCTGAATGCCTGCAGATACTCTCTACGGTACTTACACATTCAATAAGAAATGCTTTTGCAGAGTTACTTGAAAAGTCTGCTGCTTGCCGTGCCTGCTGTCAGGTGATTACTGCCAAGCAAGACTGGGTTTGAAGGAGCGACCTGGGAAGGAAAGGCTTTGCTTTCCTAGCCCGGGCAGAGCAGGCAGACTTTTTGCACTGGGTGTTTTAAAGGCTGGCTGTCAGCAGTTCTTTTTGTGCCTCCTTTTCTTGTTAGCTTTGTTTTATTGCACGTTTCCAGTAGAAGAGCTGATTTGAACAAAGGCTTCCTGAGAAAAATGATTTGTAAAAGAGATTTCTTTTTTCCTCCTTGGAAGGAAAGCAGAAGTGAATGAAACCCAGTGGAAGCAGGATGGGCTTACGGGGTCTGGAGGGAATCCTGCTGCCTCAGTGGATGCGAGATTAAAATGGTTGAAAATAAATACCTGATCCAAAACAAATTTTAGGTAGTTTTGAATGTTTGTTTATTTCGCTCTGGGTTGGGTGTTAGGAGGTAGCGATGCTAACATCCAGCACTTCTTGAGCCTGGCACTTTATCCTCTAAGTCTCAAGCCTAGGAGAGCTTCTTCCCTTGCCGCGGAGGTACAGGCTTGAGACGTGAAGTGCTGTTCTGTCCCAGGCGTGCTGCTGGCGATGGAAGGACCGTCACTCATAACCGAGGGCTGGATCAGGCCCTGTGAACCTCGTGAGGCACTAAGCAATCTTCAAGTGTCACCACAGACATTTGGCACCTCATTGGAGGTACTCAGCGCTTTGTAAACCATTGAGCTAAACTAGTTCCTTTACCCTTTACAGCTGCGTGGCTGAAAATTTGACAGTGATGAGCTCCAGATGACCGTATATCCTTTTAAACACCTCACCTAGTGAAATAAATGAAGAAGAAATATGCAGTGGGATTATTCCTCTGCGCTCCGTGATGGGGAGACAAAGAATCGTAAAAGCTGAGGGGGCAGCTGCTTCTCTGGGGGACGATCACCTGCACAAATAGTTCATCGGGAGCACCTCAAGTGTGGATCTAGGGCAAAAAAATGCCTTTGAGGGGGGCAGGGGTTAGGCTGATGTGCACATGGAGCTTTTAAAAAGGTATTTACGTCTTGTAAATTCTCCTGCACCTCTGTAAGAGGAGCATGTGATTTTTGGTTGCACGAGATGTCTTGAAAGAAACGAGGGAGGCTATAAATTAAATTGTTCCTCTCTCCTCCCCCTTCTTTTCTGTAGCGTAGAAGTCTGATGTCCTCTCATAATGCCGCTCGTTTTGTGAATTAGGGAAATTGCTGGGTTGGATAGCACAGCAGAGTACATGGCTGAACTGATGGCAAAGCGAGCTTGAATAACTGGGAAGATTGCGGTGTGCTCCCTGGCTTTGTCACCAGAATGCTGCGTGGGGAGCTGTGCTAATTGCTTCCTGTTTTCTGTCCTCATTGCTTTTATTTTGCAGTCTGATAATAAATTATTTATAGATTCCATACACGGGAAGCCTCTCCCTGACCTTTCTTGACAGTGGGCTGCATAGTTCAAACTGCCGCTAGCGAGCACGCCTTGCAGACACAGTCCTTTAGCGCCCAGGGTGTATCTGCTTGGTGAGTTCCTACAGCCAGCGCTGCCGTTCTCTGTCCCTGTGTCCACAGGAATCTGTTGTGCATTATTACTTTCAAACAAAGGTTCGTGCAAGTGGAACTGATTTCTTTTCCAGTCCTCAATAATCATAAACTGAAGACGTGGCAGGTGGGTGGTGTGGCACACACTTGCTCTGGTCAGGGCTTGCGACTGATGTGAACATTGGTGAGTAACGGGGAGCTGTGCACGCTTCCAGAGCAGCCTCTTACTGCCTTAAGTTGAATGTGGGTGCTCCTGGATTTACTCCAAGCACACTGCCCGTTTGGATTTAGGGAAGATAGGCTCTTGACAGATAAAACTTTTAGCATTTTCTTTAGGAGACCTTACTTACGGCCATCCCAGAAGCTTTCTTGGTTTTGTGCTACGTAAACAACTTTCTTTGCAAAACTTCATTTTTTTTGACCCTCCTGGAGAATTCCCATTTCACATTAATGCCAGTTGAGTTTTTTTAAAAAAATCAAAGCCAAAACAGAAATAGGGGAAGAATGAGCCTCATATTCACAGTTGATTTGGGTTCCTAGGATGTTCTGCACGCTCTGTGCAGACTGCTGAAGTGTTGTGAGCAGGACGTTGGCCAATTAGTTCTGAGGCTGCAGCTGTATGGTGCCAGTATTTCCTCGTTTTGTTTGCTGTCACAATACTAAGTCCCATGCAGGCACTTATTTGTCCAGTAAGGTGATGCCATGATCCCTCCTAAATGAGTAGCTCTTTGCTGTGGGAAGTAAACATAAAAATACACACAATCTTTTCAAGACTCAATATTTAGCAGCAGCTCACCAGAGGGGAAGGTTTATTGCACATCCACAGAAATTGCTACATGCAAATTCAGCTGGTCCAGCCTGTTCTGTATTTGGTGCCCTGGCATCAAGTACTTCTTTAATTAAAAAAAAATATTATTCTTTGTAATACAGTTTCACTGTATATCATTTGTAGCGTTCAGTGATCACTAAATGTATTCTTCTGGAAGATATTTTATTTAATTGCTTTCCTGTTTTGTTCAGTTTGCAATAAATTGTGCTGAGGGGATCTATAAAAACCATTGACTTCAATGTTACCATTGCACTGTCTGTAACAGTAAATGTAATTATCTACCCAAACTGGGCAAAAGCCCATTTGTGGCAAGGTTTTGGTGCTGTTTCTCAAGAGTAGTGAGGCTACCTTTAAGGAAGTAAAAGGAGCATGAAGGCAAAAATCCTGATGGCTCAGAGCTTTGATAAATGGCAGATATATCGTCAAGTGGAGGGCAGATATCCCATAGGGGGGATTTTTTTTTATTTTTTAATTCCTTGAGATGATGGCATGATAAAAAGCACAGAAACCAAGCCCAATAATCATATTTGAATGGAAGAGCAGAATCCCTCACTGAAAGCAAACTGATTTTAAGCTGACTGAAGTAACCGAGGAGTTTAACATCATATATATATTTATTTCATCATGATGTGAATTTTGTGGCTTGCTTCATTTATTTGTTTCTCTTAGCCTCCATTTTCCCCCTGTTCCAGCCCTACAGCCTGCTCGTGTCGCTGCCTGCTGAGGTCTCTCACATTTCAGCAAATTCCACCTGATGAAAAGAGGGAGCACCTCTTGTCCCCTGGGTAGACACCGAGAACTGATACATAATTTAATTACAAACTTCTTGTTTTAAACATGCCTCAGAGTCCTCCTCTGTGAGCACCCCTCCACACCTGCAGTCATTCCTGGTTTTAGCTGGTTTTGCTGGTTTAACTGGTGTTACCCGGTTAGCACGGGAGCAAGCTACCGTGCCTTACCGTGAGCAGGTACTGCGGTGCCGGGGTTGGGAGGTGCTCCGAGAGTTTGAATCTAGGAGGGAAATTTAGCAATAAACGCCACAGGCACACACAAGACTGAAATTGTATTTCTGATGCTGATGATATGAGTGCACGATGAGCCAAATCTGGCTTAATAGCAATCATAAATATGTGTTTGCTTTTGATAGCAGGGTCACATATCTATCGCAGGGGGAACTTCATACTGCAGGTATGTACAAATTTATGAGTTACAAGCATGAAACTGCCCAGACTATGGGGGTGTTTTATGCCAAGCCCTTGATTTGCCCAAATAACATTGTGGTTCTGTCAATTGAGACCAAAGGGTGTTGGCATAAGGTGAGACAATCTGCAGCACAATGCAGGTGGCATCTTCTCATTCCTGGAAGCAGAAATTCAAGTATACAAAAGCTGAAAGTATAGATTGAAAGTAGTCTGCAATATATGGCTTCTTGCAGTAGCTCAGGACGAAACGTGATGATCTGCAACATTCCTTTGGCATTTTTATTCTCATAGCCTCACATTCTTTACCAAACATTCCCATCCCCAGCCCCTTGCCCCAGTAATAATAACTTAAATCCCTGATGACAAGAACGCCTGAAAGAAGTAATGGATGGGATCCTCTGTCATGCCCAACCTCAGCCTTCACATAGAAGCTTGGACTGCTGCCGTGGGAAGGAGACAGGATGGTCCTTGGATTGATCTCACTGCTGATAATTGTAATGTACACCCTTGAGAAGCTGGGATGAGTTGTCCCAGGAGAACATGTCCCTGTCTCTCTCTGCTTATTTTAGAGGGGCCTAGGTGACTTGACTGACTTAGGTGAAACACAGAATTTGGTTAGTTATCCCTAACCCAAATACCCGGTGTTTATGTCCGCTGCAGTTCCTTCCTTATGGCAGCACGGCTGTTACAGTTTCAGTTACGGACTAAGGCTCTGGCGTGGCAGGCATTGCTCAACCCCAGTGCGAAAATGCAGTCGCAGCTCTGCAGAGTTTGTGGTTGCAGTTTTACCTACGTCCGTCCTTGAGAAACACTGCTGTGTGCTTAAAGGATGTTCATTGACAGAGATCACACAAAGGTTTGTTTTAGTCCAAGGGCTGCTCCTGCAGCTAGGTATTTTTTTCTAACGACGTGGAATACTCATAGATAAGCAGTGCTTGGAGCAAGGCCTGAAATTTCCCCTCCGAGACGCCGTGTTTCAGAGGCAGTTGTTCCATGCACCACGTGCTGTGTTGTACGAGTCCACTTCTCCTGGACTTGCTGACTTGGGTAAGCAGAGAAATGCCACGATTATGGATCCTGCTGGATTTTGTCAGCCCTGGGTGAAGCTGGTGTGCAAAGAGGAGAGATGCTCTGGCACTGTGGTCTTGCAGGACTGGCAGCCCGCGGTGACATTCGGTGAGCCCCACTGCCCTATTGTGGGGATACGTCAGGGGAAGTGTGAGGCTTGGCTGGAGGTAGAACACGAGGTGCCCATGAATGGCTTTTGGGTTAAAATGAAGCTGGATAGAGGACTGAGGAACTTTACTCTTCACCAGTTTCCTCTGAAATACCGTTTGTGGCACATAGGTTAGTTTGTGCCTCAGTTTCCTACCTGTGATGTGAGAATGATGGTACTTCCCTGGGATCGAGGATTGCTGGCCTTCTTCATAAGCCAGGCCCTTTGATACGAAAGTAATGGTTGCCACCTGAACACCTAAAAGAGGCAGGACGACAGAAGATCACACCTGTGGTTTCTTGGCTGCTTTGGCCACTTTGCAGTACAGCCTAGGGGCTGGAGAAGAAAAAGCACTCCTCGGTCCTGCTTGTTCCGGTGTTTGTTTCGATCAGGGCACCTTTTAATGCACAGTCCAGTTTAATTTGAATGCCTGGACTCAGGCACTTCAGTGGTCAGACCATTGAATAGACTTCAGCCTGTGTGACTGCAAACATTCCCAGTGCAATTCAGCCTGTATTTAACTGGTTCCCTCCCCTCCCCTCATCTACCAGTATCCTGAAATAACTCTGCCTCTTTCTCACTGTTTGTACCTTTCAGCTTCTGTACACTAGTTATTATTTCCTGAATAACTTCTATTTTAGCCTTTAAAATTTTCTTTCTTTCCAGCTCACTTCTGCTAGCTCTTTAATTGCGCCACCTGAATAGGACAGTAGCTCCATGTAGCTGTATTTACCTGCCGCGTGTTTGACAGGCACATTTTTAGAAAGGTACATGCACACAGGGATGATTGTTCATTTCTGGTTTCCCTCTAGTCTCTCTAATGTCCTGGTGATTATCTGTGTGTTCTAAAAAGAAAGTCGTAGGACAGTAAGCAGGTTTTTTTTTTGTTTGTTTTTAAGTGGTAAGTCATAAAACCACTTGAACAATGTGGTCATTAGACAAAATCTAATTGCTGTGGCTTCTCTGCAGTAACATTGTTAAAAGTTTGTACTAGTAGGTGGAGTAGTTGCAATTAATGTTTAGCCTTTCCCCATTTGCTTCATGAAATTTCTCTCTTCCACGGTCCTCGGAAGCTCATCAGAGAGCAGTGTGGCAGCAGCGTAATTGCAAGCCCCAGCTACCAGGATGCGTCCTCGCTCCTTCTGAGCAGTGAGCCCCTGTTTACTGGCCAGCACGTTCACTTTCAGCAGATGGCAAGCTGCAGTCTGTGAAAACACATTTTTTATTACTGTTGCTGTCTCTTCTCTGCTCCCAGACTGTCAATGCCCCAAGTGAAAGAGCAGTCTTCCCCCAGCACACGCACGAGCGAGCTGTGCTGCACCGGGGCTCTGCTCTGAGTGGGTAGCATTTAGGTGCTCCTGTGATACCAGCAAATAACGCCAGTGCTAGCTGAGAATCGAGCTGTGCCGCCTGGAAATTGAAGCAGTGCCTTGCCTAGCCTCCCTAACTGAACCACGCTGGAGAAATGCTGCTTTTCTTGGGTGTTGAAGAACAACCTAGTTGTGGTTAATGTATTTCCACGCCTGCCTGCAAGAGCAGCTGTCACTGCAAGGCAGATGCCCAAGGGGCTGGAGCTGGGGGGTGACAGGAGTGTGCTGGAATCGCTCTTTGAGCTCTGGGCAGCGTTTCACAATGTTAAATGTGACTGAATCTGAAAAAATAGTTGTTTCTTCATTGGAAACACAATTGTATCAAGGGAGGGTAGGTTGCCATAAAATCCTCCTGGGTCTAAGTTCAATAAGATATTTTTCCTGTGTTTGCTACTGGAAAATACCTTGTAACTTTCTCTTTTCAGAGGACTGAAATTGCCTGTGAGTCGAAGGCATCTGAATCTGCAGCAGTACTTGTTAAATCTTACGTTTATGGAAAACAGGATATTTTGTTCTTGGTTTTTCCTTTTGTGCTTTCCTATTGTGTTGGGTGTTCAGCATAAGCAGACATCAGCACTAGCATAGGTGGAGGTAAGAAACTAACCCTGGGGCAACTCTTGAACCCTTTTGTACAGGCAGCTCTTTTTCCTGGGGGGCTCCACGAATGAGGCACCAAACCAGCGATGAAACGAACTGAACCAAACGCATGCCAGCGACAGGCTGGTTCCTTGGTGCACGGAGATACCATCACCCATCGGGTGTGTTCATGGAGCAACGGGGACCCAGCGGGACATGGTGCACACTCACCCTGCTCTGACACTGAGCCTGCTCTTGGTGGGTCTTAACGGAACCCCAGCATCCCAGGCCACAGCAGGCTGGTGGCGGTGTCTCCAAGTTCCCAGCTGGGTTTTAGAGCGATCCCACTCTGTTCTTTCTCAGCGCTTTATGGGGCACTGGTGAGGTTAGTAGGGTTAAAATTAGATTTGGCTGCCACATCTTGATTTGCGGGTAGGCTACATGAACATCATTCCTTCTGACCGCTCTCATTTTAGTCTCGTAAACCACACAAGTTTAATTGGTATGTACAGGACTCTGGGGTCTTGGGTATTGCCATATTCATGTGGTTAGAGCTAAGAAGCAAGCAGGCACACGGACTAAAAAGCTTTCCTCTCCCAGACCCAGATCCCCTCCCATGGGCACTAGGATTTCATCAGAGTTGCAGGTTTTGATTTAGAGGGAAATTTCTTATTTTGTTAGTTTGTTTGTCTTTTAATCAGTGGTTTCCCATGTGTCCCTGCTCGTTATCCAACCACATAATGGAGAGCATATTCAGAGATCTCAGCTGTCTTGAGAGGGGTCTTAAAACATGTTCTTTGCCCTGAGTGAGAAAAAAACGAACAGAGACTATGGAAATCTTCGACGTTTGGAATACAGTGGCTCCAGAGTGGGAGCTGTGTCCTGCACAGCACTGATGGACCATGGAGGAGTGGCACTGAACTCCTGGTTGTTCCTGGCTGGGTCGGTGCAGGGGGTAGAGAACTGGGAAGCTGCTCCTGCTGGTGGGTCTGAGCTTTGCTTCCCCAAAGCAAAGGGAGGGAAACCAATACTGACAGAGCCAGCTGAGACCCAGTCCTGTTCTTCTTGAGGTTTCCCAGCCTGGTAGGAAAAGCAAACATGAGAGAATCCGAAGTAATTTTTCGCTCTCTTGTATGTGACAGCCACTGAGGTGCTGCTGAGCGCATGCAGGAGGGAGGGTGATGTGTAGATGGAGCAAAAGTGCCCAGTATTTTTGAGCAAGTGGCTCATTATCAATGTTTTAAGTTTCTCCTGGGTCTCAGCTATTGTTATTAAAGTCTAAAACAACTGTAAAGAAGAGAAGCAAGAAGGCGTGTTGCACACCAGCTGTACAGCATTTCTGTAGGTCTGTGAAGCCCAGCTGTGATTCACTGCCCAAACTGTTGGCTTTCACCAGCTCCTGCAAAGGAAGACATAGAAGGAATGCATTCCCCTGCATCTTGGCTGAATCGGACACCTCGGCTTACAAATGGCAAGATGCAGCTCGGCGAACACATTTTCAGTTCCTAATGAAATACATATGGTCTTCATGCAGCATCTCGCAAGGGCTACTGTGCAGCACTGAGGGCCACTAACAGCGCCTTCCTTCTTTCCTTCTTTCCTTCTTTCCTTCCTTCCTTCCTTGCTTCCTTCCCTCTCCTGGAAGTGCTTTAAAACAGATGGTTTTATGAAGTGGGATACATTTAGAGGGCTTTGAACCTTGTTTTCTTTTAGTAATGCCATTGATCCTGGAGAACTGTAAGAGACAGCATTTTTTGAATTCATATAAGCACCTTGTGCCCCGTGTTCTGTTGGCTTATTTAAAAGCTCTAGAGAGGGGCAGAGAGAGGCCTTACCTGCCATGCGAGATTGATATCGGGCCACTGTACGTAATGAGTGTGAGAGCTAGGTTGTTAGCTGCTAAATTATCAATACAAAATTGTGCTTTAGCTTAGTTTAGCTGACTTCATGTTAGCTGCTCCTTAAACTGGCATGAACTGGCACAACGTAAGTCCTGAATGAAAGCCAAGCTTCTTCGTCTGCTGGTGGCCTTGGTTTGGCTCAGTCTGTCTGCTGGCCCCCAGGAATGTTTGAGCTGCTTTTGTGTGTGCTGGGGAGGCCAGAGATGTTTTACCAGCACCAGAGCTGCATAGGAAGAAGTTTGAATCGACGTCTATATTCCTGTGAGCCGTTACATCTTGGCTCTAACATTCGTGACTGCAAAGAGACTGTTCCCGGAGATGGGGATGTGGAGTTAGAGAAAGAAATCACCTTGTCTGCAGAAGCTGCCGGCAGGTCTGCTCACTGCCTTGCTCAATTCTGCGAAGGCTATCGAGGCTCCCTCCCTAAGGGGGCAGGACTCAGCCCGGCGTGATGTTTCACAGGGGTCGGTAGCTCAGAAGTCAAGCCCATTGAGATGAGAGCACTGAAATTCCCATTTAGACATAGATTGTGTGCCAGGAAATAATATCAAGAGTTCCTAGTCTTTGATCCACAGCCTGTTGTGAGTGGAGGGTTTGCGCAAAATATGCAAGCTTTTTATTTTTTTGCTGCAGCTAAATAGACTTGCAGTTATTAACCGAGCCCGACTGTCACAATCGCTGTCACTCAGCGAGAAACTCGGCTCCCCTTTAGGCAACTTTTACATCTGTCCTTTGTTTCTCTTACTTTTCTGTCTGCTTTTTTCTGTATGGCTCTCATTCCTCCCCCCTCCTTTCTCTGTCTCTGAGTCTCCTTTGTTATTCTGCCTTCATTTCTTCCCTGTATTAAATCACCTTTCTCACCCCTGAGGCTTAAAGAGCATCATCTTCCCCATTCCATCTGCAAAAAAGGATCTTCAAAGACGTAGTCAGTAATGACACCGACGTGTCATCAGTGCAGGAGATGCCATTCCGGCGAGCAGAGATGTTCACACTCGGTCACACGTTGTCTGCGGGCTTGGGCAGACACAGCGGCACTGCTTCAGGAAAGCTTGTGTTCATGGCACTGTCAGTAGCTCTGGAAGACAGAAATGACAGACGTTTTTAAAAAAATGTCCCCAAAATATCATCTAAATTGCCAGTGGCCCGGGAGCAGTGTCTTTCACCTCGTGCCCCTAGCCTAAAGCTGCAGAGCGATCTCAAACGCATCGAGGGTAGACTGGGGAGAGGAAGTGAAATATGCTGCTGCTGTGGCAAGCTTCTGGGTGAGTTTAAATGATCGTAATTAGAAATGAAAGACTCAAAATCCCATTTCCAGTCATCCAGTTCTGTAATCTGCACATATCATCTAATAAGAATTTGTATATTGCCCATCACTGGAATTACTCTGCTGCTCATCTAAGTTTAATTGAAAAATAATAATAATCTATTCAGTGTTAGATTTAATGCATAAATGAGGTATTGTGAGCAAAACACAACTTCTGAAATGTCTATTACTGTGGGCTTTATTATTCAGGCTTAGTTCAGATATTAGTGCTTGTCATTCTGGTATTGGGGTGATGTCACTGATATGGGACGTTGCCAAGCACGCCTCATTATTCCTTTTTGCAACCTACAGGCAGCAAATTCTTTTTCCCTTCAAAGAAATGAAATATTTACAAGCAGTCACTTATTGCAAGAATTTAAATGAATGAAGCATCTTCTGAAAACAAATGCAAGCTGAAGGAAGCGGAGACAGCGTGAGCGCAAAGCTGTCCTGGAAGGGAAGCTGTGCAGTTCATACAGGCAAGCTCTGCGGCTTTGGCTGAGCCTTGAAAACACGGGAGTCAAGAGCAGGTAGTGCTAGGTCTTGGTTTCTGGCATAGCCCCTTGCCCTGATGCATGTGCACTTGCTGTGCAGTCACTATAGTTCATGGACTGAAAGAAGGCGAACAGCTTTGGAGTGCTTTTATCTAGCATGAAATTGATACTCTCTTATGGAAATGGCTCAGGAGAAGAACACAAGAAGGTCTGTGTGGGGCTAGATCCGTGCATGTCTAGCGGAGAGCATCAGGCTCAGGTGACTGGTTTGTGGTCCTTCACCAGACAGCTCTTCTGGCCAGCAGCGATCTGTGGCTCGGGGGTAACAGGAAAGCTTCTCACGTGCAAGAAACTCACCTTGTTATAAACATGACAGGGAAGATGAGCTTACATGCTTAAATGCATCAGTTAGCCAAAACTGCTAGTGCTGAATCTCTGTTGACCATCATCCTTTCCCCAGGTCTAAATGAGTCTGGTTTTTGGGTTTGATCTCTGAGTAACCTAAATTTTGTGTTCTGTAGCTACATTGTAGAATTTCAAAACAATTTCTAAGTATATCAATTTAAATAATGTTTAAATTCCAGAAAATTACAGAAGGAGTAGACCTCTCAGCGCATAACTAACACTTTTTTTTACTATGAGTTTCTCATCAGTTTGGAAGATTTAAAGGATTGTATTTCATTTAAGTGAATGTCATTTCTGCAAAGAAGGATGCATGGCAAAAGTAGTTTTTAGGTGGCTTTTTGTTGTTAGAGAATTGATTGAAGCATCTTTGCAGCAGTGTTGGATGATGGCACTATCAGCTGAAACAAGCTTGAAGTACACCGAATGTTTTCTTTCATTATTTTGAGTGGAATTAATGTTCGTTTAATGGACGACCTCATCTGAGCCAGGTTTAATTTTATTTCCAAGCTATTATTCTCTTGGTACTTAACCAATACACCAATACAGTGTATGTTCTTATCAACAATTGAGTCTCATTTTTAATTTATGAAAGTTTACCTGAGAGTATTGAAATATTTCACCCTTTGTAAGTATGAAAAAATGCCTTTGATGTCTTAGTGTTTGACTTTCAACAGCTGATTTGTGTGAGGAAGTTGTTTTGATATTTACAAGATTTGCTCCTTGTTTGATGCAAGTCTGCATGGCAAAATTAAGCTTTTTTTTTTTTTTTCCCTGCAAAAATGGGTGATCCTGTTAAAGCAAAAATAAATCCTTTTCTCTTAAGTTACTCTAAGGCCAGTTATTAAAACATCATGGTCCTGATTCTTAGATTTTAAGAAGTGTTGAAGTTGAATTTTGAGAATTTTCTTGCTCATTTACAAATATGTCATGATTTTTAAAGACTTCTGGTGCTCTCTTGATTTTTAATATTGGATTGGAGGTTATCGGTAAAAACATTCAATTGTAGTGGGCTGTCTGCAGGCCCCATGGGAACCCCTGCATCGGTTAGCTTTCTCACAAGTATACAGTGGCACTATTTCACTGACTTAAATTTCACCCCTTATGGAAGGATTCGTAGCTTTCATTTGTCTCACAGTTATTGGAGTCTTCACGTAACAGAAGAGAAGAGGTGCAGAAGCCTACAAAATAGGGACAAGTAAACAGAAACCAGGTAATACCACAGGAATTATATTTTAAATGTTGAATTCTGCATTGTTCTGTTTTTACTCTTTTTCCTCTTTATGACTTTTTCCGTAAACATTTATGTATTATTGAACTTATCTAGAGAAAGCAAGCTTCTTAACTCTAGCAGAGGTCTGTAGTTTGTCTTCTTGCTCTCTCTCAGTCTTCTCCCGTACTTTCCATGGTTCGGTTAATTTAATCTTTCTGGCTGCTACACTGGCTTGTTTGGCATCACCAGGGTCAGCACGTTACACATGGAAGGCACATCAGCTGAAGGGCACTCATATCCTGACCAACTTACCATCACTGCAGGTAGTGGGAAACAGCTGGGGTGGGTGAATTGATTTTTGCATCAACCTCCATGCACAGGCAATCAGTTTAATGGAGAGAAATGAGAGTGGAAGCCTCCTCGCTGCCCTGCTGTAGAAGGCTCCCTGAATTGGGGTCCCATCCTTCAAAACTCACTGATGCGCTCTGCCATCACTTAGCAATGCTACTTAGTGCTTTTAAAATCAAACCACCCAATATTCCTGAACCCAAAGCCCCTTAATAGCAACAGCGGGCTTCACCGTGTTTTGGATCAGGTCCTTGAGCTAATAATTTAACATTTTGGCTGTCTAGTCAGACACCATACTAGTCACCATACTACTTCAGAGGTATTTAAGCCACAAAAGCAGTAGAAGGAATCTGTCATAGCTAACAGCATGAGGCTCATCTTGATGACAAAGCAGGGCCAATTTTATTCATAATTTTTAGTATATCCAGCTGCTTTTTGTAGTTTCTGTACCGCATGCACACTAATAATTATGAGGAATGACATACTGTTTTAGTAGGCATCATTATTATATTCAGCGTGAGGGAAAAACGTGGTGGTTTTGCTCCTCTCTCACTTTTTTGGTGAAGGAATATGAGTGCAGAAAAGCAGATCTGTTCTTTAATGAAAATTTTCAGGTTGCTGTGCTGTGTAACTCAGGTAACTTCAATAGCCAAAGAGAAAGCAATTAGAAGGCTAATTTGGATTCAGCTTTCCCTGTTAGCATGTAAAGGTGTTGAACATTGACATCTGTTACTGCTCCATGTGTGTCAGACAGCTCTCGTCCAGGTGTGAGGTAGGGATTTTGTGTCGCTGGCTCGCCGCACATAGCACTCGAGGCTCTTCTGAGACCGTAGATTTAGAAGCAAACAAGCCGGCACACTGGCTTACGGACTTGCTCTGTGTTGGTCCCAAAGGTGTCATTGATTCTCTTTATATTACATGGTCAAATATTTGTATGTGGCATCACTGAGGCTAAGGAAAGGTTGGCATAGGGCAGTGGTTATGTCACGAGTTGTGACATTTTCCTGTTGATGGGTAGTATAATGTCAGCACGCCGTGGTGCAAATGTCATCATTTTGTAACGTGACAAATTGTCCCTAAGGACAGGCCTTTTAAAGGACCTTAACTGATGCTGGGAAAATGAATTGGTTTAGACTGATTTTATTTGTGTCATATTTAGGAACAATCAGAAGTTTAGAAAGCAAAGCTTGCAGCAATTTGTCTCACTTTTCATTCTCGAAGGGTCTTTGCTAATGTCACAAACTCTAGCCATTATATACATGACACTGTTAGCAGACAAATCCCTTGACTCATCATGCTTAAGGGCAGCTCCAGAGCAGGCAATTCTTCAGTAGCTAACGTGGTTAATTGGACTGATCTCCATTTGTAACATGCTGGATTTTCCTATTTTAACCGCAAAACAGTAAGATAACTGGCATGGTTCCAGTTTTTCAAAATGCAAATGAAGTGGGAAGTAAGATAATTGTGTTTGTGTTTGTTCTGTCCTTCATTCAACACTTTGTAGAGGCAATTGAGGAGTGACGCTGCTTGAGCCGTACCTGCAGGGCTCGTTCGGCTGCGAGGGCTGTGCTTAGGAAACCCAGCAGAACCCAACCACAAGTGTAGTTGGTATTACAGTGTGTTCCTGGGAAGTTCCACATACACGCCTGAGACATGCTCTAATGAGTAGAAGTAGAGGGTGCTCAGTAGTTTCCAGACATTTTTAATAAACTTCAGACGTGTAACTTGCAGTAAAACCAGTCCCTTGGAGAATGCTGATCAGGTTTCTTAAACCATAAAGAAGATAGGATCATAGAATAGAATCACAGCATCGTGTAGGTTGGCAAAGACTCTTAAGATCATCAAGTCCAACCATCGTATAACACTACCAAGACCACCACTAGGCTGTGTCCCTAGGTGCCACGTCCACAGATCTCTTCAATACCTGTGGCGCTGGTGACTCCACCACTTCCCTGGGCAGCCGAGAGAGCTGAAGGCTGCAGCTGTTTCTGCAGAAATAGTACATTTCTCTTTCTGTACAAATGGACATGATGGAAAATGTGAATGTGCAATCACAGAGTGATTAAATCATAGATTTGCTCCTCAGGTAAGGTGGTTTGGGATTTAATGGTGATGTTTGGTCTCAGAGAAGCCCAGTTTTTCTCCCAAGGGGTGGCTGCATGCAGGTTTATTTTGCCCAGCACTGGTCAGAAGAGCAGCATGGGACAGCATTAGCCAGCAGGGTCCTGCCCCCTGTTCCTGAAGCAGTGTGCTTGGTGTAAGCTGAACTTTACATTAGCAATTCTGCACGGAGCTACTTTTCAGTAGGTTTGGGAAAAGTTTGGATGAAGTTTGTGCTTTCCAAGTCTCTATTCTCTCAACTGTGTGTTTGCACAGAAGGTATTGCACATCTTGTGTATGTGCTGTGTATGAAATTATATATGCAAATGTTCAGCGCTTATTCTGGGTAGTTTGTAGATTTAATGCTGATTTGAAGTGCTGGCCTTTGAAAAGCCAAAGAGCAGAAGTTGTAATCTGAACACAGCGTGTTCTCTTGTAAGGTTTGCTAAACGGGGCCGGGCTGGGATCAGCCGCCCCAGGAGCTGGTATCTGGGCATTGAGTATTTTTTTTTTTTTTCAAACTGTTTGGTCTGTTATTGATCCAAAGCCAGTCCTTCTCCTGACTCAATTCTGCTGTATGACATTTTGGCTCGGATCTCCAATAGCATAAGCCTCCATTTCTGCAATTTCCATGTCGGTTCAAAGACCGACTCCGGGTGAGCTGTGCTTCCTCTGCAGAGGACTCGCCAGTGATTGCAACACGATGGCAGCTCCTGCAGAAGCACCATACAGAGGGTCCAGTTGTTTTTGCATTCATTTGGGCTTCAGAAAAAACACTTGGGGTTCATTGGGCTGCCAGAGGCTTTCTGTTTGACCTCGGGCTGGTAACTTGAAGCTTTCTGTATCTGAATTCCACACACACACGTCTTGTTCTGCCTCTCTGGTTATAAGGGCAACATCAAAGATCACGAAGTGTTTGGATACTTCGGAAATTTGTGTGATCATGTTACCCTAGGTAAACAGAAGGGTAAAGAGAGGCAAGCTACACAGGAAAGTGATTTTTCTTATGTTAATCTGATATAAGGGAATCTCATTTTACAATTTCTTATCCAGAGCTTTCATGTGGCTCTACATCCTACATGGTATTGCTTTTCAAATGCCGCCCTGCAAAAACAGGAGAACCGTATGAAAGCTTTTTCATTTATGGACATTTTCAATGTCTGCTGCGTGTGTTGGTGAGATGCTCTTCCTACCACACCACTTTTTATTTTGAAGTATGTGATTTTCTTTCATAATAACATCTACTTCAAAAATCATTAGGAAATTTTACCTTCCAAGAAAGATTGGGATTTTTTGGTTCTTTTAGTCAACGATACGCTTTTTAAATTTTAATTTGGTAAGAGTTGTAAATTTCTTCGAAGACTCATTGCATACGCAATAATTTGAAATGTGTCTGGCATTAGTTCTGCAAAAACAATCTGGATGTTCTCTGATCTGGATCTACAGAGCCATAAAACATATACGGCACTGTATTAAGTTTTATAATGCTCATTACTTCAGCGTTGTACCTGTTGGGTAGAAAATCACTGAAGCGAATGAAGAGTATCGCTCTTTGAGCAGCAAAATTATTAGAAGTGCTTTCACATGGCCCCTTCTAGATCCGAGTTTCACTGCAGGGTTCAGCAAAGAAATAATTAGTATTTAAACTGTTTGCTGAGGAATATGACTATTCCTCCAGAGCAGAAGAATTACAAATCACTGAAGTGCTGCAGAATTTTTCTTTGGGCTAAACTAATTGTCATATGAGGTCTTGAAGATGTAATGAGGGATATCTGTGGTATAGTAAAGCAAGCTTAAAACTTGATATAGGAGGACCCTTTTTTAATTCCTGAATCTTTCACAGAACTGGTGGTGTAATTTTGGGCAATGCTTGCTGTTCCTGTTCTGGCTGTTAGAGCTGTATTAGCAGCTTAATCTGTGTGTCTTTAAAATTAACTGTGCCTTTATATTTAGCTGCTTTCGGGGTCAATTCCTAAGCTACTTAGACAACAAATTTAATCTACCTACTGTGTAATCACTGTAATCAGTACTCAGGAAGGCCTGGGACCAACGTGTGTTGGACAACATAGATCATTTGAGTGCCGCAGTGAGCTCCAAAAGATTAAATATTTAGATAGTTTACTATTAGGTAACTTTCTGTTTATCATTGATATCCATCTTGATATCTTTCAGTCGTTGAAAGGGATTTTTTTATGATCTGTAGAAAATGCATTTATTTGGTGTTGCATTAGCATTGCTAATAGTTGTGATGCCTTACGTTTCAAAGGGTGTCTGTTCTGAAATTCGCTGCAGCATGGTGGAAGTGCCACCATTCACCTGGGAGTGTCTAGGAGAAAGTCATGCAAGTGTTTTAAGGTTTAGAGTATTTCTTCCTACCGCTCGATTGCCATCACCGAAGTGCTGGTTGTTCGGTCTCAGCAGCAGTGTACAGGGCGAGCAGTATTTTCTTTGAAACAGTTCTGTAAATGTCGTAGTACAAATCCATGAGAAACCCTAGAAGTTTTTGGTGGTTAAATAACCCCCCTGCTCTGTCTCACATGGTGAGAGCTTCTTGTCCAGGTTTTGGATGTACACAGCTTGTGAGTGCAAAAAGCAGTACGCACACCCCATTGGTGGGAGCGGCTCAGGCGCACCTGCCTGTTGTGTGGCTTTGATGCTTTGTGGTGTGCTGATTTTGCATTCTCCCAGCTTATAGCTCCTTGAAACAAACCCTCCAAAAGCAGAGTTATATTGAAGTTGGCTCATTTCACTGTCCTGGCATGCTGTGCCACCGCACTGGCACAACTGAAAGGGCATCGGGCACTGACAAAGGGCTGAGAACAAGAGCCCAGAGCGGCTGAGAAATGGGAACTGTGGAAAGTACACTGCTGAATCAGCGTATTGTGTGCTAGGTTCCTTAAAGCGTAGTCTGCTGCCTGTCTCTCTGGGTAGCGGGGCTGTCTAAAGCAACCACAGAATATTTCCAGGCCTGTGCAGACCCTCTCAGCTGGTGTCAGTGCAGTTGTTAATGGAGCTGGGTGCGGAGCGGAACTGGAGAATTGATCCTGGAAGAACCCGGATGCCTGGGTTAGACAGTTTTCTTTAATGTCTGATTTAAGCCTGCTTTGCTTCAATTTACTTCCTTCCCTATCCACTATGAGTATGGAGAAAAGTTTATTCCGTCTCTTTTCATCACACTTGGATATATCCGAAAGCCTTTATTATGCTTCTCCTATGTCTTCAGATTTACTAGCCTCAACTTCTTCATCCTTTCCTTCTTGCTCACTAGGCTTTTCTAGACCTCTCATCATTTTTATTGAATTCTTCCAGGCTCTCTCCAATTACTCCACATTAGTCCTGTGGTGCTCTGGCATGAATGCTCTTCCACCCGAGGGCTTCAGGCTGGCGTGGAAGTTTCCTTTGAGTCTCGCCATCTGCATGTGTCTTGCAGCCTCTCGGCCCGTTACCTTACGATGCCACGGTGCTACGAAAAAGACAGACATTATTGTCTCATGATTCATTAACATTCAGAGCTCTTCTGCTGAGTGTACTTTGCTCTTGCCTTTTCCGATTATATGCACTTTAGTATTTAGTGCTCATTGAGTGTCATCATTCTTGCTGAACAGCACCCAGTCATTTTTGATCATTTTGCCAATTTGTGAAGATCACTTTGAATTCTAATCATGTCCCTCCAGTACATCTTTCAGCTTGGTGTCATACGCTTATTTAATAAGCGTAGCTGCTTCACGCAGATGTCAAATAATACCAGGCTAAGGACGTGATCACTTGTTTGCCTTTCTGTTATCCCTAAGGCCTGTTACTCTATGAAAGCAGGGAATTAGATCATTTTGATAGTATTTGCTTTTGGGGATTTCAAATTGGACCCCACTCATTGCTTGCACACAGTTTATTTGGTGCTAGCTTCTAGAATTGTTCAGGGAACTGAGAGTACACTGACTGGTAACTTCCAGACTCCTCTGACCCTTCTCCTCTTTTCATAAAAATAGGTCCAATATCTGTGCTTTTCTGGTCAACTGGTAGGCAGCCCATTTTATGGTAACTCTAAGAAGTGAGTGAAACAACTTCAAAACTTCTAACAGTTCAAAAATCGGAGGATGATGTTCATCTCCACCTTTCCTATGCTTCTCTTGCTCTGTTCTTTGTGAAAATACTGCCGAAGTCTTTCTTTCACCCTTCTCCATCCCCAGCCACTTACTGATTTCCAATTTCACTGAGCTTTGGCACCCCCACTCTTCGTGCAGCCTTATGGTAAAGCACGTCAGTGAGCTGACTTGACAAAATTATTAAACATTTGCCAGTTTCTTCAACCGGTACGAGCTTGACAAAACATTTATGGATTATAGACACTGATAAGTAAATTCTATGTGAATAAAATGCACAGCTAGTAAAAATGAATTCTACTGAAGTCAGTGAAGGATCAGAAGCTCTGTGTGCACGTAGATATTTATATATCCATATTTGTCTCACTTGAAATACTTTGTAGGTTTACCTCTTGTTTCTCTTCTTCCAAGAAGATCATTGAAATGTTAACAAATAATGACCTCTGTTGCCTTGGTTCTGTGTTTAATTTTCTCGGTGTCTGTCCAGGTGGCCAATGTGAAATCTATACTTCTCAAACATTCGCTTACCTGTCGCTTAGTATGGCTTAGATTTTGATCTTGGAGCAGGGCACATAGGTGCTACGGGAAAGCGGGTAATAATAGCCAGCAGATGATAATGCATTAAACGGAGCAGAAGTTCAGGGGCAGGCTTCTCACTTTTATTATTATTGTGATACAGCTTTTAAGTGTCCCTTTGTCTTCCTAGACAGATATCTGGAGTTTATTGAGTGGAGTAGATTCCTTCTGGGTGTTTACAGGAAGATGTGACAAATGTGAGTTGATAACATTGACAGCTACACAACCCCCTTCCTGCTGTGAATCCCAAACAGCTTTTGTGAGCAATATGAAATTAAGTTATGACCAAGCCCAGCCACCGTGAGTTACAGTAAAACCAAGCTTTTGATTAAAGTCATAGAGCTGAGGAATTTCTCAACAGAAACATTCAGACAATGGTGGAAGAAAATCAGAATGTTGATGAGCTTCATGTCTGAAACAATTAAACTGATGTTTCAGATAAGCAGGAGAGCATTGCTTGCTGAGCACATCAAAGAAGAAGCCTTGCTGGTGCTCATACCAAGCCATCTCTACAGCCAGCGTGATTCTGCTCTGGTACAATCCAAAGGCTTCTCCAGGTGTGGGCTGTGCAAGGCCAGTGGTCTCTAAGAAAGTGCTGAAGGAAGGCCTAGCATGCCAGGAGAGAGGGTCTGGGTCTTCAGAAGAAATCCTAAAATAATTGGCTTTAGGTATTTTCCCTGAATATTAAAGAGGGCTCTGAATTTGACATTGTTACTGCTTGGATTGTTTTTTAATATGGTCATTGGGTTTTGGAGCTCATGCTGTTCTTGCTGGAGGAAGAAACAAAGGTGAAATACGGCATTATGTAACAAAGGGTACCAAAATAATTTGGGAGACCTTTGGAAACAAAGAACAGAGGAGATTGTGCCAGTGGGAGTTGCCGCTGATTGTAAATCTCCCACCTCTCCGAGACCAAAGAAGCTGAGCCCTGAAATGAGGATGCAGCATGAGTCCTGTTGGAGTGTGCGTGCATTTGGAGAGGTGGGGAGTTGTGTGATGGGAAAAGTGATGGTGCGTTGTTGGCCATACGGCTCAGATTTTTGCTTTGGCTTTATTGGAGCTAGATTTGACTTTTGAGCAAGTCCTGTAATTGATCTACTTCTTGACCTTGATAATCTAGCTTTTATTTTCTTTTTTATCCTTATTTTTTGGTCTATTTAGATAAAACCTCAGGGAAAAGCCTGTCTCTTACCACGTATATGTGTAGGACAAAGCACAGACAGATTTGAGCATTGTTTTCAAGTTCTACAGAGCAGAGAGGAGTTCACCAAAAGTAGAGCTGACGCAAATTATTTTGCCTACTGAGCTGTAGCAGACCTTAAGAAAAAGTTTGCAGAGAGAGCGTTGGCTCCACTTTTCTAATAATCTGTGCTTCAGCAGTTTGTGATTCCATGTATGTTCTGCTTCAGGATGGATAATTAATGTTGCTTGTGGTTATCACTTCCAGTGTAATAACTCCTATCTGTCCTCGACTAGAGGATGATAAGCTTTTGTTCCATCTAAGGGTTGCTGTGCATCCTCACTGCACCATATAAATACTGCTGTTAATGAGTAATAATCACTTTCTGAACTTCCTTGCTCAGGCTGTTCTGTGGCAGTGAGCATTTCTCAAGGTTTGACAGAGGGATCGAGCGGGCGATACCCTTCGCTGGGGAGCGAGGGCTGTTAAGGTAAGGCCACGTAACATCATGCTGCGGTATTTCTTGGTCTTTAACTCGGGCAGGCAGGACTTCCTGTCATTTAGGGAGCATATTTTAAACTTCTAGGTGGGAAAATACGCCTGTGCCTTTGCTTGCTGAGTTAGAGACATGTTGGGGGATGGAGAACATAGCAAGAACATAACAAGAACATAACATAGAACATAACAGGACTACTTAGCTGGTGGTCCGTACCAGCACGCAGGACGTCAGCCTGCAGGGTTTTGGGTGCTTGCAGAAGACTTCTCTTAAGCTGGTGCACTCTGCACCTGGGTGACAGCAGTGGCTTGCAGTGGGCACAGATGGCTCTGTGCTCCCAGTTCCCTTGGGAGAAAGATTTATTGTCACAGCATCCCGTTGTGACTAACTGAGGAGCTGAGGGTATAAGTGGGAAGGAGGAGGCATTCGTCATAACTGCTAATTGTAAATACTCCTTCGGCTTGTCTTTGCTTTATTCTGATTCTGAGTCACTGGGGAATAAGCAATGACAAATAAGCAGAAGTTATGAGTAAGACGTACAGAGTAACCGAGCCCCAAAATGTTTATAAGATCACACAATGATTTTTAAACAATTGCTTAAACAAATAGATTGTTGATAGAAAGACATTTCTTTGAGTTTGAATGTGATGTATGATTTGTACAGTAATTGAACTGGCAGTTGCTTCATCACACTTAAGTTTATTGATTCCATTTGTACACTGACCTCCTTTCTGCTGAACCACCAGTCTGGATGTCGGTGCTGGGTGGGATAAACTAAAAGGAAAAGATGCCATTTTCCTAACTATGCAGGGCCCAGTTTTCTGCAATAAATAAATGAAAGCAAACAAACTAGTGGAAAAAAAAAATCCCAGGAGAAATGATGCTTTGAATATCTTTAGATTTGATGGATTTTTCAAAGAAACTGTGAAAACAGAGAATGCCTTTTCCGCAGGTCAGTGATGGATATGGAGATTGCTTTGCTTAGCTAAAGTGGCTGGCATCCATATTCCAGCAGTTCAAGTAAGCAGAAATCCAGAAGAATATGAAAATTATCATATGAATAGGAGAACAAGGCCAGCTGGAAAGTCAGTTTGTATATTCTACATATTAAATAATAGTTTCCACATTTTTATTTCCCCGCAGAATGATGGCTCATAGTTGGGCAACGTTCAAAGCTGCAAAATAAAAACGTGGAGCGTTGGCACGTGAACTCGGTGGGAGCTGGGAACTGCTGCCTCGCAGAAAGGTAGACATCTCCTGCTCATGTTCTGCTGGGGCAGCTGCTCCCTTCTCTGGCTGCTCTGGAGCAAGCTGCCTTGTGCTGCAGGCTTGCTCAGCCTTACCTCCCCTTTGGGAAGAAAGATGGACTTGTGCACCAAACAGCACCCGTATGAGCAAGCAGTCCTCCATCTCTGGCTGCCCTCCTGTGCTCCTGGCATCCCTCTGCGAGCAGCAAAACTCCGGGACAGTGTGTTGTAAAAGCTGGTGGTCTGCCATGACACGGGGTGAGTGCTCTTCTAGTCCGAGCACAGCACTAAGGGATGAATATTTTGGCTTGGCTGCCTATCCCTCAGATTTGATAGGTTTTCTGCTTCCTCCCCTTAATCACTGATGAAAGTCAGCCAGACTGAAAGGACGTGTTTTGCTCTTTGTAGCTGGGAAACAGAACAAAACAAAGTAAAGATTTGGCCCTTGGGATAGCTGAAGTGAGAATAACCCATCTTTCTGTGTCTGGTTGAAGGATAGTTGGTATTTTTAGCGTTAATACTATCTGCTGGGCTAATGGATGTAAAGCTTCAAAATAACTTGTTGTGTTCTGACCATTTTACCATCAAATTCCGAGAAAGCTACTGACATCAAGGACTTTGGTTACAACCAAGGCTCAGTATAACTCTATGGAGCAAACGTTCAAGGTCTCTTAGCAGTACTTAGATGCTGGTAGAAGAGGTGTTTAGTAAAGTCATCCTAGGAGCACCATATTTTTAACAGCAAGATTTGTGCCTGGATTACCACTAAGTGAGTTTTGACGCGGTTCCAAGAGCACCTTTTCATGGGACTTGGCCCAGGCGTGCTGTGCTTTCACTGAAGTGAGCCTGGACCAGCTGAATGGGAGCAGTAGAGATTGGGAACGGTCATGCTTTTTCCGAAAGGTTTTTCAAACAGATTTGTTTTCTTCCTATTGCAAGATGGAAACTTTTGGATGCGGAGCCTGATTCAGAGACCAAAGGGATAGAATAGTCTTGCATTTATTAAATTGTGCCGTGAGTTGGGCCATATGGCACGGAAGAGAACAGGGATATTGTGAAGGTTTTTCTTCAGGGATCCAACTCTCTTTCTGTGACTTCATTGGAGCTATTACCATTTGATTGTGCAGACATGCTCAGATGCTCTATTTAGAAGTGCTGTATAGTAATCGGAACTGAACGGAGTTAATTGCGCTCTTCTATATGACAACAAATTCTCTGGCCACATTACGAGGTTGGCCTCCTCATCTTTTTTGATTGCGTTGCTCTACATTTGGACCATCTGCGTGGGGTTATATTAGTGTTGTTGCTTGGAAGTTTACAAGCTTTCTGACAGCCAAGTGGAAAGGGCATTTCTCGTTATTGTACCAATGGCTGAGACTCTAAGTGCTCGCTGTTATGTTCACAAATGAGTGTATGGTTTTTTGGCAAAAACGAAGAAGTCAGATTCGCTCATGCAGATTAAGATCTTATTACAGTATGTCCAGGGGAGCCATACACACCCAGGTCGAACCACTGGGTCTTTCACGTGAAACGAGGGGCAGGTTTTAGATAAATGATAGAATTGGCATAAAATTTTATCAGCACTGTTCTATTATTTTTTTCATTGACCTGATTAGAGAAGAAAACAGGATCTAATTTAATTTCCTTCCTCCTCCCTGTAAAAATCTGTTTTACTGGCAAATTAAAGTGATGAGGATTTCTGAAAATTTTATCAAGCAAATACTTTCCATCTGACAAGGCTGAAACTCCAAAGTTGCCAGGAAACCAGAAAGCTAGTGTGATGTTAATTAGAGGAGATGGTCTGGCTCTTGCCATCTAACTGCATTTTGCTATCCTTGCATCGTTTCACAGAGAAATTCCAATAACTGTTCTAGGTTGAATAGCCAGCTGATTGTCTTGTCTTTTATATTGCATAACATGAATAAAAAAGAGTTTATTTGCACAAGCACCATGAAGCATTTGCCTGTGCTCTCTGTGAAAATACAGTAAACTTTTCAGACTTTCTGGGGCCTAAGATTAAAGGGGAAGAAGGGGAATGGGGATCAAAAATGTAGCTGAGTTCATAAAAGCTGCAAGGAGAACCTTCCACCAGCTCGCTGTTATTATTTTATTACAATGATTAGGGACCAGCATGAGTACTTGGAATACAGAAGAAGGTTATGCTTCCCACCTCCTGATTTAAGGAGATGCATAGGGATTAAATTAAAGTAAATATGCCTGTAATTTACTGTATTGAGTGCATTCAGCATACTCACTCTTTGACAAGTATCCGGCTTCTTTCTGTGCCAGCTACTCCTTGATCAATAGTGGGTGAGACTGGAAGGGGACTGCTCAGCATCACCTGGTTGAGTTTTGGCTGCTGGGTAAAAAGGAACCTAAGGCTTAAGGGGGCCAGATGCAGAACAAGCAGGAGGAGGCGGGACGCTATAGGAACACATCTGCTTGCTGTACAGCTTATTTATTCCTTTTCCTTAAAGAACCATTGGCTAAAATGTGTAAGTGGTGATTAAAGTAGTGTCTTTAGCTGTGCTACCGATAATTGTCTCAAATGAAGCAATCACTGACTCCCTGATTAAGGACTGTAGGACAGAATTTTTAGCAGCGGTTATTTTGAGTGCATCCATGTTGGCTGTGTTGCTAGCCTGAATATTGATTACTTTTTTGGTCATTTACCTGTCATTGACGTGGGCTCCAGCCTCGTGTGGTTATAAACACCTGCTGTCAAATAAACAAATGGGTCCAACATTAAGAAGCAAGTATGAATTTAAGCTCAAGCTTATATTTAGTCCTGGGATCACAGGCAGTGACTACTTTCATTGATCCACAGCGTAATGGTATCCACTTGGTTCTGGAGTATAAATCTGGGTAGGGGTATTAGGACTGCATCTTCTCCATGGAGAATTAAACCAGATGCTGGGGCTGAGTCTGGCCATGCTGTGGAACCAGTGCGGAATCATTTAAGTTTAGACAGAGGCATAAATAGCATGTATCCATTTTTATTATTATTATTTACATAGAATTTCTTGAGAATTTAGTTAAAAGCTTGGCTTACACAGAACCCTTTCAGTCATAGCAATAGTAATCCTTTGAGTCTGAAGGTGGCTATCAGGGTTTTAGATCAACGTATGCCAAGTGCAGCTGGCTGGTCTCTGGGATCTTGACCTTTTGCTCTGAATCTATACAATGGAAATAACAACAGTTCCTTACATTCATATTGTTATTCTGAGAATTAATTCATGAAAATTAAATGATGAAAATGGGTTGTGTTATTTCTGAGAATTTCTAAAGTTCGGTGCTGTGGACTACCCAGAGTTATGGTCAGAAGTGGAACTGAAGTTCTTGTTTTTCTTCAAGGCTGGCATTTGGTGTGCCTCTTCCTTTGGAACCTGAGAATTTGTCCTTTTCACTCCTGGTCCTATATAAAACAAAAGTGAAGTAATTTCTTCCATTGTTTCCCAGCAGGCATTGACCATGCGTTGGATACGTGCCTGTGCCTCGATTACATTTTAAAACGCCCATGATGGCAATAGCTCTGCTTTGTGTTAGAGAGCTCAGTCCTGAGGTGTGCCGGGCACTCTTGCCAGTTCTCAGTGCCCTTGCCATGGATCAGATGCTGAATGCATCCCGCAGGACTCTGACCATGCTGGAATATATCGCAGCGCTCGGTATTTAAGTTTCATTATATATTCCTTTCTTTCCCTCTCTCTTATTTCTTTTAACTGTTCTCTCCATATGGCTTTAAGCTCAGGCCTGTAACTGATTCGAGGTTGTTAGCGAAGTTTTCCACTACCTGTCTACTATTCCCTACTGGGAACCCTTCTCTGTAGGAGTAGAAGCTTTCAGTCTGTGAAGGTTTGGTTGGCCAACAAGACTTCTTGCAGCCAATTTTTTTTTTTAATGGCACATTTATTTGGTTTCTTGCAGCCTGTATGCCTAACCTTTGTCCCATAACGCCTTTCCCTTTAGCATCCGCTCTTCACTTATCTATCTATTTATTTATTTAGATTTAGGACCTTGAAATGCACTGCTGCTGCTCCATTCAGTTTTATTTATGACTTGGTGGGTTTAGCAGGAGTGGATCGTGCTGGTGATCAGTTCAGGCGGTGAGCACTGACAGCTCAGTGAACCTGCAGACATCGCTGGTGTGCCGTCACGCTGCTCTTCTGCCCGCTGACTTGCTCCAAAGCAGAGGCAGGTTGAAGAAAGAGCCGTACCTATCCTAACTTTTAAATTTAGTGTGGAATAACATAAGCCGTTCTCACGAACTGAGACATGGGCTCTATGTTTCAAGCGGATTTACAGGAGGCAGGGATTGCAGAATTTGGGATCCTGGTACCGGCCATCCTGCTGAGCTGCTGCTGTCATCTCCTGGTTGTGTTGCTGCGGCATCTACGCATCGTGGTAAGGAGCTGAACCTCCTTGTTCCAAGTGCTGTGTACACATCACAAAACAGAGGTTGGGGAGCACTTCGCAAATGTTTATCATTAAAATTAATTTTCTAAAATTTATACTCAAGTATTTAAATGCACTTGGCTGCTTTTTCTCAGAAGTGCTGTGCTGCTATTTCACCCTTATGAAGACCAAGGGCCTAGCTCTTGTGGAAATGAGCTAAGGTATCAAAGCACATAATTTTAAAAGCAATTGATTACAATAATGTACTTATAGCTATTGAATTATTTCCAATATTTAAGGATTTTGGAAACCCATTTTGAATTCTTTCTTTTCAAAAACAATCACTTGAAAGGACAAGAACACAGTACTTTCTGCAAATCAGGTCTAGTTAAGGTTGCCTAAAATGGAGATGAGTGTGGGTCAGCTCACTAGTCACTTCTGAAAATCTGTGTCTGTCTGATGTCGAGGACCCCAGTGTGAGGTCCTTGTTTAGAACCACTGATGCATTTTTTTTCCTAGCTTCTTTTAATCTCTCTGTACAGGGGAGTGAAAGTGATATACCTCATCGTGTTGCTGTCAGAGTTAATAATTTTAAAGACTGAGTGATTTACAAATGGTACCCCTAAAGTATTATTTTTTATTATTATTGTGGCCCCTGGTGGAGACATACTTTGTCTTTCCGTGTCTGTATCTCTCTAAAATGAGCACAGTATCATTATTTGGTATTAATCTAGATTTTCCCTCTCGGGGATTGGAAACCAGTTAATGGAGGTAGGAAAATCTGGCACTTCTACAACCCTTTGCAGGTTTTGTAGCTTAAGAGTTCCCTCTGTCACATTGCTGTCCCCTTAATCTGAAACTTGAAGCTGTTTGCCTCTCTTGTTTGGATGCCCGTTTCGTACAGTACTCCTCTTAACATCACATTTTTGTCCCGCATCGTATCCGGTGCTGCCGCGTAGCTGAGAGGTGCAGGCATTTCCACCCAGAGCAAGTCTGTGGCTTGTATTCATATTCAAATTTTGGTATCATCTATCTATGAAATTATTCATCAGATTCATATGTGAATGCTTTTAATGGTTTAATGTGTTCAGCTGATAACAAAGTGCATGCTCAAACGTAGCGTTGCTCTTTTTAGCCTTGATTAGACTCTCTCCTTGATTGTGATTTAATGGCTGTTCACAAGCTTGTTCGCTCTTGCTGTTGCATATTAAGTACTGAAGTATCCAGCCAGGTCTGCCAAAGTCTTTCAAGGGACTGTGGGTTCTCAAGGGAGATGAAAAGCCCTAAGTAGGCTAGTGGTTTGATTCAGGACTTGGATTGTGTTTGATTGTTCTTGATCATCAAAGATTTTGTCTGTAAATCCCTCTGGAAATGTTGAAGTGCTCAAAGACCTGTCTCAGTGCTGGATTTTACTCTCCTAAAATGCTATTTAAACAGTCGAACAAAATCCTTTTTAAAGCAATTAGCACAAGCAATGGCAGTCAAAACAGTTCCACATACAAGTTTTATTCACATTTTCCTTTTCATTTCTCAAATGCTTATCTGAGCCACTGTGCCAGAAAAAGCACCGTATGGCTGGAAGTCAGCTGTGTTCCACATACTTTGTGTGCCATCTCTAACACTTCACATTGGTGTACCCTGGGTACTTACATGGCCCCAGTTACCCTAATCTCTGCTCTTTAGCGTACAGTATTTGCCAGAGTGCTCGTTACAGAAGTACTGATAACCCGACCTCACGAACAGGAGGATGTGGCTGAGGTTAATGGGTCTGTCGGGGATTTTCTCAAGAAGTCTATGGAGCAAGGGCTCGATCTGAAGTCCTAGGCTAATGCCATTGCCAAAGAGTCACTTTTTCCATAACTATCCAGCCTTCTCTGTTTGAACTATGAAAGGATTAATGAATTTTGATAGAGGTACATTAATTAGGAGACAGCTTAAGCTAGACTTGACATTATGCCATAGGCTTGAATGTCATGGTAAGGGATGAAATGTCCTCAGTAGTTTCCTGGCCAAGGGCTCAGATGAGGGAGGATGCAGACGGGGCATTGTGGCACCACAGAAATATGTTGGTGTCTTCTAGTGATGTGCTCTGCACCTTTGGCTGCTGTGTCTTTTATGAGCCCTGCCAAACTCATGGTCTCTAAGAAAACACCTGGAAGAGTAAGCCAGCTGTTGAAGTTGGTTACACCTGATCCTCAGGTGATGCTGAGAGCAGCCCCAGGGGAATGGCATGGTGAAGTGTTGTATCAGAGCTGATTTCCACAGCTTGCCATAATTGTTGCTTTCCTAAAGCTTTTTGCCAGTGCCTCTGTCTTTTCCTTCCTCACGTCTGGCTGTGGTTAAATAATGTGCCACAAGGTTGCTGCAGGTTTCATTTTAGCTGGAATATGAGTATCACCTGATGCTCTTGAGCTGCATTTTATTCACTTAGTAAGTAAAACGTGTTGATTACTCAAAAAAAAAAAAAAAAAGAAAAAAAGCGACTTATCACCACTGCTTAAGAAAAATACCCAACTCCCTAGCCTTTGAGTAAGCACCACGTGCAGAAAGCTGTAAATGAAGGCATGATTTTGCTGTGATAAGTAGCCTGGTGAATACCAGGGATCAGGGAAAAGCCATAGAGATGCAATTGTGACTCCGGGTGAGGAGGTGCAATTGACTTGCTTTGAAAGCAGCTCTACACGCTGACAGGTTCTTGTACCCTGCTTTAAAGCACACCTCCAGCGGGCCTGAGCCAGGCCAGGCGGAATCCTGTGCCTTCATTTTTCCATGGGGAAATAATCACCAGCTGAAGTGGATCAAGAAATACTTCTATGTGGATCATACTCAGCAACAAGTTTAATTACAACCGAAGTAGCAAATGTTCCCCTTGTGACACATCCTCCCTTTATTGGCATCAGAAGAAACATTTAGCAGTGGAGGAACTCTGAACTTCCAGCCGAATATTCTGCTGTTTTACTGCTCTGGCCAGGTGACTCTTACGTTAGCCCAGCTGCCCCTTTCATCTTCCTTTCAGGAGAGAAGGAACATATATCTTGTGATTTAATGCATACCCAGCACAAGGGCTTCGCTTTTAAAATCTGTGAAATATTCTGCAAGCTTAAGTTGCATGATAATATTTTATTAAGGCAGCAATTCTGGATTTTGTTAAGATTTAATGTAGACATTTTTATTACTTATTAATCAAATCCCAGATACGTCAGGAGCGTGATTTAATTTCTACTTAATAATCCTCTAAATGCAAATATTGGAACTTTTTAAAACAAGCTAAACATTTTTTTCACTTGAGCTTGATGAAGCTGATTAAGAATTACCTGCAATAAGGGGTTTTAGCTACAACTTAGACTGTCTGTTCAACAAAATAAATTACTGCCTCATGGGAGCGTGAAGGGAAACACTGAAGGCACCAAGAGTGAGATTTTCAGAAGCACTTCTCAGTGCCCGAACTCTGCTCCTTGTTGGGATTTTCACCCTTCACTTAAACGGAGCAAGGTCAGGGAAACACCCCGTGTCCATCTGGGGTAAACTGTGCGTGGAGAATGCAGAAATACTTTTTCATTATGTTCTCTACAAAATGTTTGTTCAGCATTGCTGTCAAATCCTAGTTATCTTGCTAAAATCAAAAGTCTTCTGCAAAAAAAAACCCAACAAGGACAGGTTAAACTAAGTGAGCTGAAAACCAGCTGTTAGATTCACTGGCGGGACTTTATTGTCTGTGTCTTGTTAGCTTTCAGTTGGATTTGGCTCTGTTCCTTGAGAAACAATCCCATCTCTTGAAGAAATAAACCTCATGTTACCACCTTAACATAATAAGAAAAATCCTTGATTCCTCTTACTGCACCCCTCCCATCTTCTCTCGTTAAGCTGCGTTTGGCCACTTTTCTGTCGGACCCTGTCTGTCCTGAACCCACTGCCTGCTGTATTTCTCATTGCCTTATCCCTTCAAAACTCTGGTGTATCGCAATGCTTGCCAGGAGTCATTCAAGCAAAACATTACTAGTTTATGAAATATCTTTAATCAACATGCATCTACTTCTAAGAAATAGGAAATGATAAAGATTGTTCAGCCAAACTAAGCGTTGTGCCCTTGTTTTTATCCCCAAATCTCCCCTCTTTTGTTTACCCGGATCTGTGTGAAATCACAGAGGGAAGCTTTGAGTCTTGCAGAGGGGCAGGTCTGTGGTTTGCCGGGGCTGGGTCCCACCCTACCTTCTGGAGCCTGGGAAGTGATCAGCCACGCTGCTGAAGCCAACTGGAAGTCAGAGGAGCGAGGTGGTTCTGCGGCACATCAGAACGACATGGCTTTTCACCCGCTGTCTCACGCCTGGCTCTTCCAATGTCCCTGAAAGCACAGAGATCAAATACGACCTGCAACACGTCCGACCGCAGCTAGGCACCGCAGACGGGATTCTAGCAATAAATCTGATTTTTCTGCAGTTCTGCGCTAGTCAGAGCGTTACTCTGTGTTGGTGTAGAGACACAAGAGCATGTTATGTGCAATGGGAGGGAAGGCACCAGGGCTTCCTCCGTGTCCCACGTGGCTCCAGCCTCCTGGAGAGCAGGGCAGGGCTGCGGGCAGTGGCACTCGCAAGCTCACACTCCAGTGGCTCTTCTTCGTCTCCTCTTCTGCCCAGAGCAGCCAGAACCCAGCTCACAATTGTTATTACTTGTCTTTCTGGATGCTGATAAAACAGAGTGAGGAACAGAAAGTAACTGGTTTCTTACCTTTCATGTAGATGGGAAACCTCCTCCACAGCTGTCTCCTTTCTCTTAGCTTTGTGCAAGGGCCACAGACCCGCAGTGGAGCCGTGGATCTGCCTGCTGGAGGGCTCTGCTTGGGCCGAGGCACCATGGGGGAGGTCATCGGGCTTCACGTCCAGTCCTTAACCCCGACTGTCTTTGCAGCCCGAAATAAGTTGCTTAGGCCAACATTCCTCAGTGTGGATGTCTGCAGTTAGACATCCAGATCTGTAGTTAAGCAAGTAAGTGGTGCTGCTCTGATTTTTATAGGCACTGACTCCCACGGTGTCTTTATGTGCTATGTTGTGTGGGGGTTTGCAGCATTACTGACAACTAAATGTGAATCTAGGAGCAGAACGTAAGACATCCGAGTTGGGGAATGTCAGCCTTGACCTACACACGTTCCATTTTCTGCCCCTCTGTAAAGCCAACGTAGTGCTGCTTGCCTGCCTGAAGAGGATGGCAGCAGGACCGACGGGCTGCGAGTTTTATTTCGGAAGTGTTTGGATCAACCAGTAGCTGCTATTTCCAATTTATGAATAAAGACAGTTATTGTTGCTATATAAAGGAGGAGATTTCTTCAGACCCATTGCCCGTGGTGCAGCTGACATGTGCAAACGGAGCAGGCAGATAGATTTCTAAATGTCAAGACGGGGCTGTTAAACACAGCCTGGTCTGAGCCACCCTCCACCAAAACGGAAGAGTCGCAGTTTCTCAGCAAGAGGTTAGACGGCTTCTCCGAGCCATGTGCAGCACCAGGCTGATGAGATAAGGGCTCCTTTGTGGTGCTCCGCATTCATAACCATGCTGGCTGCACGGCCTGGGTCAGCCTGTTGGAGCATTTGATTAAAAAGTAAATAATCCACTGTTTTGGTAAAGTTTTGGGGGCACATTTTGATCTCATTTTTCACCCCATATCTCTGGCACAGAGAACAGAGGAGCTTAGAACTACACTGGAAGGAAACTCAACATCCTTTTCATCGCTTGGGGACCAAAATACAGTGTTCTCCATTTAAAATTCCTCTTGTCTCCATTTAAAATTCCTCTTGTCCCGGTTTACAGCAGCAAGGGTACTTTATTACTGCTTCGTAACAGGGAGTGAGTTCAGTGGCATACTTTGAAGGCCTAGATTTGATGGTAGGAAGCAGTTGCAGCTTTCAGCTCGGCGCAGAAGTAAGCCCCAGAGGTTCCCGGTCAATGTCATTCTGTTTGCGGGCGGAGGCGCCTCGACTCCAGGATCCCCCTGCCTCCCATCTGGTGGCTGCCGTGCCAGCCCTGCCCCTTCTGGGGACGGACCGAAGTCTGCCGCAGCTTTATACGGAGCATGTATCAAAGCCTACTTTTGTCTTCACGAATTCAATGGGAATTTTGTCTTTAAACTAGCGGCACCCCACTGGATTCCTGCCACTAGAATTTATTCTTTCAGGAGTTTGTGTCCAGAAGTACTGCCTGCCTCTCGCTTCCCGTGACTCAAACATGAGCCGGCTGCTCCCAGCTCGCCCTGGAAGATGGGGTTCCTCGCTGCAGAAGGTTCCCGCTTAGACAGACAGACATAACTGTTCGGAAACAATTTTTCCCCTGGCTCCTGATGAGCCTGTCTGAAGTCAGGTTTGCTTTGTGTGCTCTGATATGGAGGTGTGACGGAGCTTTTCACGTAATTGGGTTACCACCGCAAGCGTTGTCTGTTTTCATTAACATGTTGCAGGTTTTCTTTAACAGGTAGGGAAGCAGTACAGGCACAGAATCCTTCTGACTACCCGGAAAATGTTCTTCAAGCAAATGGGTTTATCACGTACTTGATCCATCTTTCAAAACCCAGCTGTTGAAAAGAATCAGCGTAATCAATTGTGCTTCCTGCGTTTGTAAATAATGTATCAGAAAGGATCTTGGCTTTTAAGAAATGCACTGCCTGGGTTGTTTTCTCACTCCAGAGCCTTGAAGCTGCTTTGCTCCAGTTTGGATTCAGGAGCCTTATGCAGCACAGTGCTGTGTGCGGTACACAACTGCTGGAATTGTTTCTTTTTTTAACGAAGAGATTGGCAGCCACTTGGATGAGTCACAATCAGGAGCCTAATTTTAGCTGGTATGTATGTATTGGGAGAATTTACCAGAGCAAGTTGCATCTCAGGGGTTCAGAGAGGTGAAATGAACTTCTTTTTCAGCTTCTTAGAAACTAGCGTTTGGGTCTGAATTGTTTCTTCTCCTGTGGTTTTGTACAGCCTGACCAGAAACGCAGCACTGACGGCCTTCCTGGCAGAATTAACCAAACTCCTTTACCTTCAAAGAGATTATCAGAAGGAGACAATCTAGACTGACAACATCAATACTATGATTAATGCTTGTTCGCTATGCGTTTGACTTGTCTTTGCCTGTGTTTTGAACATAATGAACTCCAGAGTTGAAGCTGTCTGTAGCGTCCCGGTGCATCTTTTAATTTACCCACACGCAGCCTCTGCTAGCGTCCTGTAGCTGACATGGGAAATAGTATGTGAGGTAGGATGCCATTTTAGGGCTTAATTTGTACAGGCAGAGCCCGCCAGTCATTCTGGCTAATTCGGTTGCCAGCAGGCATGCCACTGTTTTTTTAAGGCAGCAGAGGTATTGGGTTGAGCACTCCATGTTGCTGTGCTGGCCTACCTGTATCAAAGCAACACATCCTGCAGCAGGAGCCGGCTCCTATTTCTGGCAACCTGTTAGGAAAGCAAACGTGGCACAGTGGTGCTTGGGTTTTGAGCGCTGTGTACACAAGAAGGAAAAGACATGCTTTTTATGGCATCTTGCGGTTCCCTAATGCATTATTCCTGTCTCCTGTGAGGCAGAGGTGTCAGACTGGATTGCTGGAGGAGATGGAGGGGAGCTGTCATTTGGTGCCGGTGCTCAGCAAGCGGCTGTCAGGAGGAGCCCAGTCCCTCCCCTGCCTTGTGCTGCGATGCTCCTGCTCAGCCTCTGCACACACCTCGGTGGTAAACTACCATATGTTGTTTATAGAGGATGCAAAGGCAGTGTATCATTTTCCACTTAATCAGGATGTTCCTAATCGGGGAAATTGCCCAGAGAACTAATTAAAGCCAAATGTAGTCAATAACTACTGTTTAAGGGACACTTTAATTCGGCTTAGCAGGAACATCCTCAGGTGATTTACAGGTACCCAGGCCACGTCCCATTTTTAAGCTGAATGTGGCCTGGTTTCTCCTGGGAAAGCTCTTCCTCCTGCCTGCCTTACGATGCAGGGAACGTCTGTGCAAATGACTTTGTCACTGTCTGATCTGCTCTGAAGCCGTATCCTGTGAGACCAGGTAGGCAGAGAGCCCTTTGAGTCCCTGCTGGGGCAGGGTAGCGAGCTCTGCTCCCGCTGCACCCCGAGCTGCTTTTCCCGTTGCTCCGAGGAGTCGCAGGCTGTGTGCTGGTGTTGGTGACAGCGCTGCTTAAGCTCAGCATAAACACCTCTGGTCCCGGACACGTGGGCCTGATTTGGGCTGCCTCTTGTGCTGTCCTGGCAAAGTGTTTGTTCAGCTGTGCGGCTGAATCAGGATACTGATCTGGCTGAAAAATAACCCGGAGAAAGGGGAAGAAATAGCAAAAAGAAGAGGCTTGTCTCACCGAAATGGGTTTTCTGGCCTGGATGGCCGTGCGGCTGTGCAACCAGCTGTACAAGCACAGAGGAGGGAGTGGTGGGAAGCACTGGGTGAGGTCAGGGAGAAGGGAGGCTAAGCCAGAGCTGCTGCCAAAATGTTCCTGGCCAGATTACTTCTCAGCTTCTCTGCTTTCTTGTACGTTTCCTCACATCTGCTCTGTCACACTGAACTCTTCTGGATGCTAGCACTCCTGCATAATAACATCTGTACTGGTGCAGACAAAGGCTTATCTTACCCAATATCCTGTCTCCAGTGGTGGCCGTAACGAGCAGACCCAGGGGGTAAGAACGGGACAAGCATGTACGAGACTTCCAGGCTGTTCTCTCAGCCACAAACCATTTTTACTTGGGGATTTCTTCAACCCGCTGTGGTTCATTTGTACCTTAACTCTCAGCGGGGCTCTCAAGTCCTTGAAGCCGAACGCTCCCCGGAAGGCCGGGTAAGATCCTGGTGTTCATAACATGTTTTGGCAGAGTCCCACAGTTTTCCTTAGGGTAATCAGGAAGCCCACAGACAGGACAGACCCACGCTACCAACCTGGGACCATGTGGCACGGAACGGGACAGCTGTGGGAGCCTGCCACCCACCTTTAGACTGCCACACCTCACCTCCAGACCGTGGTAGCCTCACCTGCTGCTCCTGCTGGCCATGGTCCCTGGCCCCGGGGCTCTCGGGCCGTGTCTGAGGGTGGCTGAGCCCTGGCACAGCCGAGTGGGAGCAGGGCCCCTCCACAGCTGGCAGCACAGATGGGAGAGCTCTGGTGCTCAGGGCTGGTCCCTGGCTCTGTTGTGTTCTTGGAAGGAGATACAGCCGTGATGCCTTTGGTGAAGCATGTAGGGACTGAGATCATCGGGGTATTCCTGGATCAGCGTTTTTAACCTCTGAGGATTTCAGGAAGGTGGTGATTTCCTAGAGGAGATGGTAGTGCTTATTTAGTATGCTTAAACTGATAATTCCCTTCAGTCAGGTTTAAACCCAGCCCAGTCACCTGTAACCTACTGTTATTATTTTTATGAGTACATAACTGTACATAATGTTGGCTTGTTTCTGCAATGCATAAAAATCTTGGGGAAAAGTCTTCCTTAAAGAATTAGAAGTATCATGAATTTGGTAACACCTGCTAGGTACTTCAGCAGACATGAAATGTTCTGCTGTCTCAGTCCAGTACCCGGAAGAAGGATTGCCAAAGAACCATTTCCAGGGAATGCAGTTGGAGTACTTGGCCAAAAAGTCCAGGGAGGAGCAGTTGGGATGCACAGTATGCGTTCTTCTCAAAGGCAGGTGGGTTTCATATCTGAAAGCACCCAGCCAGTGGAAAAGCTTGCAGCCTGTATCGGTTTTGTGGGCAAAGGAATTTTCTTTGCATCCTAGTGCTTGTCTAATTCCACTGGGATTCGTGCCAGACTGCAAACTGGATAACTGGGGATAACGCCGTTCTGTGTGCAGTGTGCTCTGTGACCAGGTCAGTGGGTCGCAGAGCTGTTCAAGAAAAGTGAACCTGAAGAGATGAGGCTGCGTTAACAAACTGGGGCAGAATTTAAATGTCCCTTTAGTGGTGTGTTAGATGTAGAGGAGAATTGTCGCTAGAATATACATACCAATTTGCTCTGATGAGAGGGAGAACTCCGTCTCTTTTCACCTGATGTTCATTGTGTTTCCCGTGGTAATCTCTGTCGAGGCTGGTGAGGCAGCCCTGCCCAGCGTGGCGGCCTGAGCTCTGGAGGTGCCTTAGCAATGAGGAGCACGTGTAGTCAGAGAACAAATGCAGAGAACAAATCACCCGGTATTTATTTGCACATCACAAGCTTTTTATGAGTAGGTTGTGCACTTCTTTTTTCCACCCCCTTGGCACGTGATTCCCCCTTCGTAAGATATTCACAATTTATGTAAATGATTGTGATTGCCCAAACTAATCAAACCAAGGACGAAAGCAATCACAGGCTCTCATCTAGCATCCAGTTTCCCGACTCCACTTCAGCCCCCACATTAGCGTCTACTTCATTAAAATATATATGACCCAATTCAAGAGCTAATTTGGGCGAAACCATTAGGCTTCTGTCCTCATCGCTGGTGGAAGTCTGAAGTTCATTTTCACACACGAGCGAGCAGTTGCGGCTTTAAGATGCATGAAGGTTATTGCTGTGTGTGCGCGTGTGAAAGAGAGGGAGAGGGAAGGTGGCAGACAGCGATCTGGTAGGACGTGCTCTTATTTCTACAACAGCATCGTTTTGTAAGGTCTTATTTGTGCTCCACCGAGGGAATGCTGGGCGGGAGGTGAAGACGTTTGGATCAGTTAAACACACGAAGGGCAAGTTGAGCCTCAGAGAACAGAGTGGCAGGATGCTCACGTGGCCTCGGAACTGCTGGTGGCTAGTCCAGCGGTTGGCAGGGGGCTCAGCGGAGTCCCTAGTGGAAGATGTCTGGTTGGATCTCCAAAGGTGTTTGGGCCAAGCTCAGAGAACCTCTGCAAAGTCTGAAAAGTTGTTTGTTTGTTTTTCCCTGTTGGAGAGCTGTTCTAAACTCCTTAACTTCAGAAGATGCTCTCACCAGGCAGAGTTTGCAGAAATAAGCAGAAGATGCCCAGGTGAGGGTCTCAAGGTATGTTTTAATCCAGCAAGCCCGAGTAGTTTATCCCAGTAATTTCCCAGTGACGGGCAGGATGCTGCGACTAAATCGTGTCAATAATATCTCCCGGCATGCGTGGCTGGCGGGGGTTTCTTTCCTGGAGCTGCCACGTGGGCTGTGAAGTTATCTGCGGCCTGACGGATGAGTCGCTGGGATCTCTGTTTTGTTTGCGCGTTGTATCAGCGATCATCAGGCAGCCGTCAGCGTGATTGACTAACTCGGCGCCAAGTGTCAGGCAGAGGTAACTGGAGTGAAGGAACGCCGGTGACAGCTGAAGAATAAGCAACAATCTGTCTTTTCAAATGAGTTGTTCCGCTGGCAATTTGACAAATTGCGCGGTGTAGCTCAAAGTTGGAGTTAATGCGCTATGTTGCTTTATTTCCAAATATTCTATTATGAATCGCTTGCATTTAAATTCCGCGAGATGGAATGCTTAATGATAGCGGCACAAATACAATAAAATTGACATAAAAATGCTGAGACAGTGCAAGTCTTCCGAGATTTATTCCTAAATATACTTGCAAAGTCCTGTTTCAGCATTTTTAAAAATAATTTGATGTTTTTGTTTTGTACAAAATAGGATGTAATAGGGGAGCTCTCGATATAAGTGGACAAGAAGGAGAAATGGTGGGACTGGAAACAATTTGTTTGCCTGTAGAAAATGTTCTGTAAACTTCCACTCAGCAGATTTATTTGGGTGCCATACCAACGGATTGATCTACTTTGCCTTACGTTGGTAACTCAAGCTTTTCCCATCCTAAGAAAACTTGACTTGATTTTCGAGTTTGATCAAAATGACTCTGGTTCCATGATATTAGGGTGAGAATTTCCTGGGAGATGTAAATAAGGAGTATCCCCAGAAGCTCCCATTTTGTGCACAAAGGCATGCCAGGAATGTGGGAAGACCTTTCCTCCAAACTTATGCTTTTCCTGGCTGGTTAATGCCTTTGCAGAGCTCACAGCTCTTGTAATCAAAAGTACTTCCCCATGTTTTTTTATAAAATTACTGTCACTCTGTAAGAAAATGTGACTCATGAGGAATCTTGAGGAGTGGCTATACTAATTTATTGTAACTGTATTTCAAGGTGTTGTAATTTGTTTCTCACAGTCTGGGCACTCAGTGGCTTGTACATGGCAAGCTAATGATCCAGCCTGTAAGAAGCTGTACTGCAATGATTAAAGTGTGGTGTTGAACAATGGCAATTTTACTGGTGTACATCCCTGGGGGGATATCCTTATTTTGCAGTAAGCAATTTTTTTTTTTTTTTTTTTTTTCCTGAACTGACAAATCAAATTTGTAACTAAATTGAAATATTCTGCTCTAATTCCAGAGTGAGCGTACCCAGATGAAGAGCTATTTGCAAGCAATCAAATGGCCCCATTTAAAAGATTTGCTGTGAAGGTGAAGTGTCCTTGTTTTGTACCGTGTCGCACGGACTAGGAGCGTACATTGCCAGCCACCATGCTTGACTGAGGGCACCAAGTCAGTCCCATGTTCATTAAAAACGTCCGCTGTCCATTACATTGCCAACGCTGTACCTTCAGCTAAGATTGCTCAGATGACTGCAGCAGCTTTTGGTGTCTGGGTGCTCTAGGTGTCCTGGCACACTTGTTGGTGTGCAGAACTCTGTTCATGCTGGCAGGTGGGGATGGTGGATTAAGCACCGCTTCCACGGCAGCACTTCTGTTTGTCTTCAGCACTGCTGCCTGCTTATGCCACGGTGCAGGTTTGTCCACGTCTCCGTGAGAGCAAGAACAGACATCAGGAACGGATTTTCAGTTACCACTTCTTTTAGGAGGCCTTGCAAACAGGAAAGTTCAAGTGCTGCTGGCATCAGGATGTGCCACTCTTCTGCTGTAGCTGGTGGGACTGAGGTTGTTTCTCTGATAGGGCTGAAACGGGAGTTCAGATGGGGGCTAGGTGGTTGCAGCTTACCGCAGATGGGAAGGAGGAGAGGTCATTTAAATAGATTGCCAGCAAGTCGTGGCAGAGAACATAACCCCTGCTTGCCCTGAAGATATTTACCTGTTCCTTAGCAGCTGAATTTGCAATGACGTCTTAGTGCCTGTGGCAAGTAGCACCCTAAGAACTTCTTCTTTCAGATGCAGGCTTTGTGTCTGAACCTTTAAAAGGCTGCAGGACCGGCAGCAAGTAGTGTATGCATGACAGAAGCAGCGAGACAGAGCGAAGCTGAGCAGACCCTGCGGCAGCTGCATCCCCTCACCTGCACTGCCTGCTCTGCTGTGGGGCAGGCAGTTTTGGAGGGTTTGAGCTCTCCTCTCTCCTCTGCCCTCCAGTTAGCTCGTTCCTGTGCGGGGTCCTCCATCGATGAGAAGCTGGTGATTTCCTGGAGGACGTGTGCAGGCTGCTGTTGTTCCAGAACACACTTGACATGGCAGTGCTTTGGAGGTTCGGGGTGGAGAGCTGTGGGTGGAATCGCTTACCGAGAGCTTAGAAAGGGAAAAAGGGGACTGCAATAACCCCGCTGCTCCTCCCCACAGACTCTCAGAAGGTTGAGGTTGGAAGGGACCTCTGGAGGTCATCTGGTCCAACCCCCCTTTAACACAACTTGGATGCTGGCATGTTTTCTTCCGTTTTCAGATGGATGAGCAGTAGTCCAGAGGAGTGGATGATAACAGTTGATGAGTTTACTTCTGATATGGAGTGGGTGATGTATTATCCTTTTATTCTGCGACTTATGGATAAAAATAAAACTTCCAACAGTTTTGAGAATGCAGGAGAGACATTTCAAACAGGAATATTCAAATAAAAAAAATAATTAGATGGAAAAAATTACATTCCTTATCAGTAAGCATGTTTATTTCAGGCTATTTTTTCTAAGGCAGATACAAAAATTGCGTTATCTAAATTCATACAAATATGTTTACAATATTTTCTTACTTTGTTGGCTACTCCCTTTTTTACTCTGCGTCCCCAGACTTTTGGAACACGGAGATCAGCTACTTAAAGAATCCCACTGTGGGCTTAGATTGCAAATTAGCTCCTTGAAATATCAGCTGTACACATTTTGCATTTAATAAATTAATTTATTAAGGAAGCAAGAAATTGATTATTCAATTACTGTGGATCAGGCACCAGCCAGCCTAGTATGTTAGATGAAGCATGAAGCTGATCAATAAAAATACATTTCATCAGCAGTTCTTAGCAGTGAACTAGCTGCTTAGAAAGGAACAGCAGTGCGCACATGCAAACCCCTCTCTGCTCTAAGTGTTTTCAGATGATGTGAAATGTCCTGTGCAATGAATTTGTGTATGTCAGGAAATTTGTATTATGTTTGAAATGCAATTTGCATTTTGTTCCTTCAAAACAGTTCTACACGTTTGTTTATGTTATATATGTTTGAAGGAGGTATAGGGACCCCATGAATCAGAGACATGTTATAAAACCCATATACGGAAAAATTTGTTGGGTTGTAACATTACAGCTGAGCTCAACACTGGCAACCATCCGGAATCAAAACTGCCGTGGTTTGTACGTGTCTGTTTCCTTCTTCTTAAAGATCCTTTAAATCTTTGCTTGGGAGCAGCCTGTCCTGGACAGTTTATAGAGGGTGATGCCAAACTCAGAGCGGACATCTTACAGGGCAGGCAAAGCAAAACAAATGCTTTCACTGGGAATTTATGTGCAGAGTGGTTGTTGAACACTTTGCTTGCTTATTTATTTATTTTTTTTTCAGGTCTCAAAAATGTTCCCGTTGCAGCTGATGGAATAGGTGATGACTTACTGTGTTTTGCATAAGAATAGCAGCATAGATCAGTTCTGGGATGTGGGCAATAGGATATCGTGACCTTTCGTAACGTTAACTTTTGTAATGTTGCCATGTTTGGATTCTAGGTATGCAAGCATCAAACTGTTGCTTGCCATTGTAACTGCCTACAAAACACTGATTGTTGGGCAGCAGTGTAAGCGTTGCATTACTTCTGATCCCGTATTTGTTTAAGAATCTCGGGTTTGGATTCTGCAGGCCAGTCAGTTCTGCACTCTTTCAGATAAATCTAAAACCTTTGATCTTTGACAAACACCGAAAGTTGTTTGCACACTCGTTTGAGATTAAGATGACAATGCCTTTACTCGAGTGGCTTCAGTGGAGTTCTTTTCCATTTACACCCGAATAACAGATCAGAGTCAGGTCATTGCTTTCGGAGCCCTGTTTTTCTTCCTTCTTTACTAGAGTCCCTCTAATGATATTCAGCTGCCTGAAAAATGTCAAGAGATCCAAAGTAAGCATTGCTGGGTGGTTCAGGAGTCTGTCCTGCCTTTGAACAGTTTTGTTTTGAAAATAAAATTGTGCAAGCTAATTTTAGCACATTTTGCAAGACTCGTTCGTGATCTATGGTTTGTGTTACCGGTACGTTCTTGTTCAGCCTCGCAACTCCCGGCCAGTCCTGGGAGATACTGTAGCAGGAGAAAAATCTTTATCCCTCTGTCTATAAACCCATAAAACTGCTACCACAAATCTACACAGATGAAAGAAGCAAAACAAGTTAAACTCAAGGTAGATTTATGGCTGTCACCAGCCAAGCAAGCACTTCAGCATGCAGTCAAGTATAGGCATGGTTGAATCCGTTTTTAGTCAACAGGTTACTGAAGCGCATGACCAAGTCCCGCTGCACCAGCAGAAGCGAGCGCGGGTTTACACGCCTTGCTGACTTGGAGTCTCTTCCCCACAAAAGTGCAAGAGTCTCCTCGTGTCATTTGTGTGACGTTTGCGCCACGGCAGCTGAGTACAAAGCCGTGGACTGACGGTGAGTCATCGACATCACCACAGCAACACATTTCTTCTTAATTCTCAAAACCTTTGTCTCTGGTGAGACAAAGCTCTCTTGTTATACCTCCTTGGTAGAGTGGCATGAGGATTTTTAAATGTTGGAATGAACGAGCAGGGGGCTTGCACACGTTGAAGATCAACCAGCAACCCTGCTTTGCTTTGCCCAAGGGATCTTAGCTTGGACTTTGGGTTCTGTGCTTGCCTCCTGGATGCTGCCCTGGTGCTCTCGTACACACGGAAAGGCTGTGGCCATCCCCGGGCAGGTGCACATGAGAGGAGATGGGCACCGAGTACTTTGCTGTTTCCTGGCACCCTTCTGCCACCCAGAGAGGAGCAGATCTCATTAAACCCACAAATGTTTGTATCAGCAGCAGCTACATCCAACTGCATCATGGAGGGCCATCCATGAAATTAAATTACTTGATATACCAGATTCTCAACTGGTGAAATTCAGCACCTGAATTAATTACAATGATGTACGGCAGCCAAGGGGAGGGCCCCTTGTCTTGTGTGTATTTTCTGAGAATTTGCTCACTGAAGCAGACATCTGAAGTACTTTTTTTGTATGGTAACATAAGATGATTATTTTGAGAGAATGCAAATGTTCAGAGTGAACCATTTTTTAACCTATTTTGAGATTTGAATTACTCTTCCAGAGACAGCTGGTATCTCTTCAAGTCTGCAGCAGGGCAGGGAACTTTCTAGGATGAATTTTTGTTGTCCTGTTCTCTTCATTAGCACAAGTACAGATGTTTCTGTGAGGACTTCAAACCAAAAAGATGCGTTCTGAGTCTTTGAATAGTGATTTCCAGTCGGATTGAGCCTCCTTATGGGATATAGTTCATCAAACACCTGTCAGTCACTTAATGTTCTCTGCTTTGTTGAATTCTCAAAAAGGCACAGCCGTCTGTTTTCAGCTTGATTCTTTAAAATAATTTAATAACCATATGAAGTCATTTTTTTAAAGATGCTTTTTGGCTTGTGTATGCTTTTCTTGATACGGATGAAGGCACTTGAAGCTGAAGTCAGAGCAAGGGTCAGAAGAGAGGTTACGTTGAGATGACCATCATGGGAGTCCTTTTCTCCCCCCTAATATTTATTTACTTTGATAATGGAGCTGTTGACAATGGCAGAAGAGATTTGGGGACCCCTGTGGGCAGGAAGGCCTCGCAGGCACGGCGGGGTGGGGTGCCCGTATGGAAGTGCCAGTTAGCCAATAGTCCTGCAATTGTTCGGATAATTGCACTTTGAGGTTTTTTCTGTTTCTGAAAATCAGCAGGAGAAAGGTAAACTCAACATTAAACACTGCACTAAGAAGATACCACAATGATTGTACCTCAGTTGCTGCCTATTACAACTGCATGCCTCCCTGTGTGTTTTGCCCCAAAAGGTTTGTTTTAAGGAATTAGAAATTTTTCTAAATTAAAAATAAAAAAAGGAAGATTTTGTTGTTGAAGTGGGTCAGAGAGAAGACAAATGTCTGGCGTGCTGACTTTGCTTAATGACTTTGTCCTAGCAGTTATCCTGTGGATCTGACTGGGCTCATTTCCCAAAATTTATATCCATCTGTAATCGGAAGTTAATGCCGTAGAGTAATGCCAGTTCAGAGCTTGTGCTTGCTCTCTTAATTAAATTACTTAAGACAGTTTAGGGTGAATAGAGAAGTTGTAGCCTGCCTTCTATCTTGCAGAAGTCAGTGCTATGTCAGGGGGGTCTCTATCAAGAGTAAGAAGCTTCCTTCTCAGGTGAATGTCATTCACTTCAATGGCTATATTTACATCAATTTAGAACAGGCAGATGTGTAAAACTTACCCTGAGAGCATGTGCCAGAAGAATACCAGGTAATATTGAGAAGCCTTCCCAAATGCTTTGCCCAACTTTTCCAGACACTGTTTTTAATATAAAACCAGGAATTTACTGACTTAACAGGCTCAGCTGGTTTGGCCAATTGGTACTTCTGCAACGTAAGTGGTAAGCACATGTCAACTCTGCATTTTAGTTCTAAGAAAGACGTTCTATCCAACTTGCTAATTCTTAGTATGTGCTTACTGCCTATATTTAAAGCTGGTATTTTGATTTTTTTAAGTCCTAGATGTGCTACATAATGTGTTTGCCCTCCACGGCTAAACGTTTGTAAAACTTGTTATCTGTCATATCTGTTTTTTCAATCAGTTGAAAAAAAAGAGCACTGTGATTCCTGAGGACATTTCTCTGTGTTAACGGATGTGAAATAAAGAGAGGGAAAATCTGCGTTGTACGCATCTGGTAAAACAAAAGCATGGGAGAATTAGAGAACATACACGAGGACATTTTCCCCAGGTAATGTGGCCTGTAGCTTGCTACTCTGCAAAGCAAACAATGTGTTAACCATTCAGCTCAAGAGAAAAACTCCAATTATAGTTTTTTATCATCTGAACCAGTGAAGACCCTCGTGACTGCTGGATCTTGGAGAAATATATGACTCTTTTTTTTTTTTTTTTCTTGAATTAGCCATTACATTTGTAGTTCAGCAATATTTAAATACATAAACTCTCTCTTTAATTCCGCTTTTGATGTACACATTAGAGTCATTTTTTAAAGAGATCGCAATCCAGGGGTTGCTGAATAGTTCCCGTTTTACTCCTGAAACGTACACGCCTAGCTGTATTCCTGGAGATGAGGCAAATACAATGTAACAGTATGATTTTCTTTTCAGTCCACATGATTAATTTTTTCTCATGATACGGATACAGCCTAAGATTTATCAGTTTCAATTTATCAGGTCAATAACGGCCTTCTCTCCAGATGTAATATATTGAGTTCAACAGACAGCAGCCTTTTAACATTTCTGTCTTCTAAATTGCTATTTACGTGGAGAAGACGAGTCAGTGGAATCAGCTGGATTCAGATTTTCCCCGCTCTTCAGAACTGAAGACGCTAGAGTAAAATAAACTTCTAAGTGCCTTCTGGGTCTAACCAGCTGAGGTGGGTTATTCTCTGTCTACTCTAATACATCATAAGATATTCTTTGCTGTCCAGAAGCTAATAAATTGTACTGTGTGCTATCAGGGGAGTATAAAATATGACCTCAAGAATTTGGTATTCTTTTATATTGAGGGCTAGATAAGACATGGCTTCTTTATTTACTGTGAGGATTCAGAAGTAGTTTCATATTTAATGGCAGCTACTGATTTACTAGTTTTTTTATTACATTCTGGGGGGTTGGAAAGAGGAGTGCTTCCGCTCATGCATAAAGTAGTAGCAAACAAAATTTCTGAATCCAGGCTATATCTGAAGGTACAGCAGCATAATCAAGTTAGTAGTCCTGGGCTATTTCTACTGCCTCCCTTCTGTGTTTGTTTGTTTGTTTTCTTTTGTTTGTGTGTGTGAGAGGGATCAGAGGCAATGGGGATTAGCTCCTCCTGTACATGGAAAGGCACTCAGATGTGTCACTGCCACATCAGCCCAGCCCATGAGAAGAGCCCCAAACTGGGCTGTGTAGCCCCTCTTACACCCAAGATTTTGTCACTCCCTCTTAAATAACTAGGTGACCAGATTTATATTGGTGATAAGCACCTGCAGCCTCTGACTCCTGAGTTTCATGGTGTTCATCATTTGGAAACAAGTTACATAGAGAAATGTGGATTTAATTTTCTAGCTTTAGGGTGAAGCATTCAGAATTTTAGCCTTTATTTCAATGACTTGTTGTAGACATCAGCGCAGTTTTCTGGAATAGTTTTATGGATGTATAAGCTCTTTAGCCCCTCTTATCTTCTTTCCCTCCTCCCTTCCATCTCATCTACTATCTGCTGAGCAGCCACAGCTGCTGATCTTGCACTCTTCTGAGTTACCATAGTGAATACTGCAGAATGAAGAGCTACCTATGATTCCCTCCAGCCTCAATGTTTGTTATCCAGAGCTGCCTTGAAGAGCAGGGCTGAACATCAGTGCGTAGGTGAGGCTGGCAGCATGCATCCCTGTCTTCTGGACTTGCAGTGGCTCTATGCTGTTGTGCCTCTGCCCCTGTTTAGAGGCATTGCCCTTTATGTTTGTGTTATGGTAATTCTTAACTTTCTGAATCCAGCGATCTCTTGGTTGTATGCTTTTGCTCCTTACCATGCGTGTAGCTTGCATTAATGATGGTACTTTTGGTCCTGTGGGGAGTTCGGTTTGTGAGGATAACTCTTTCCATTGGTAACCTAGACAGTTTGGTCTTTTAAGGACTGAAACTTAAAAAACTTGTGCTTTAAAGTTTATATGTAAATTTCCTAAGACAATGCTTTTGTTGTACAAATGGTAGCACAGGACTGGCCTTATTCAGTGAAGTAACATGTTTCCTGTGTTCTTTGCATGTGCTGATGCTGAATGGGGCCTGCTTCCATACCTAGTCATATGTGGATTTGCAAGGCGACGAGGTTAAGTGGAAAAAAAATGATTTGATGTAAAAATTTTAATTGAACAAATAATTTAGAGGATTAACTCTTTTGTGATCATTACCAAAAAAAAAAAAAAAAAAAAACTGGAAATATATTTACCAAATTGTATAGGAACTTCACAAAACAAACAGTTGAATGTTCAGTTGAATAGCTGGAACAGTTGAATACTTCCTCTGAACAGCGATGGTTTTCTCCAGCTGCGTCAACTCATTGAAGGGATCTGCCTTGGAACGTACCTGAACTCTGCAAGCCTCACTCCCATCGATGGGAGGCACTTCTAATGTATTAGGCAGCCTGGTGCATTCTTAAAAAAAGAACTTAACTTCAGGATGCCTGTGAAAGATTTGATATGCACTGAGCTAGTGATTGGTGTACTGCAGAAAAATAGGAACTGATTTATGTTGTGAACAATTGCCTATACAAAAAGTTGCAGTATGTTAACAAGACTGGGATATTGCTGCTAGCACATATTGAAGGAAAGCCCAGCTCTGTTTCTAGGTGGCTTCAATTCTGGTAAGTAATTATTGATTGTTTCAATGAAATTATTCGGTTTATGTAATTCCATAATGCCTTGATAGTGCAGAAACTTGTGGTGCCCACCTGCATTGTCAGATTCATGGGATAGTTACTGTTTGGGAGGAACATCATAAAAAATAATATAATAAAAAATAATAGAATATAAATTTGCCTGTTTCATCTGGCGGTTACAGCAGGAGTTTTACAGTGTACTTCTTCTCTAATACATTCCCGCATTTGAAATACCACCACCCCCAAATGAACACATTAACATTTTGGATGAATACATGATCCATTTCTACCAAAACAGCTTTCTGGGGTATCTCATGTTGCTTGATCTCATAATGAGAGGGCTGGCTGTGCTTGAGACAAGCCCGCAGCTGTTCCCCTCACCATCTGAGGCCTGTGGTTTGTGGCACTCAGGATCTGGTAGCATCCAAATGCAAAGGCATGTGGCCCAGGATGAAGGCAGTTATAAGATAGCAATTTCAGAGCATGAGCCATTGTTATCTCTTCTTTTTCTTTAGTAACAGTGAGGTCTTTCTGTGCTGCCTGTTCTTTGAAAATAACCCTTTTCTTCTTCAAGGAAGAGAATTATGCAATTGCCGTAATGCTCCTGCTGGGCTTGCTCACAAGGCAGGGCACTGCCGTATCTGTAATTACGGGTTGCAGTTGGACATGCTTCTGCTCTGTCTTGGGCAGAGCAGGAAGAAATTACTCTTTTTGGTGGTGATAACTGCATCGCGGGTCAAAACATTATTTTTAACAGGGGGGATTTTCTAGTGAAATGGATTTTAATGTGGATACTGTTTTTTTTTTTTTTTTTTTTTTTTTTTTTTCTCTCTCTACTAATTATCTGATAGCGCACCAACCAGCCAGAAGGCTGGGTTGTTGCTTTCTAAGCTTAAGAGACTTTCATTGTTGAAGTCTAGAGATAAAGCTGCAATGCACAGGGTGATCAGTTTGCTGCAAGTGAGGGAGCGTGGTGTATGTAAGCATCACTCAGCGCACACTGGAGCTTGTGGAAGCCATTAGAAAAATGACGGCACCAGCCTTTTGATTACAGCAGTTGGGTTAGGGCTTTGGCTTGCGGTATTATCTCAGAGGCAGCAGATGAAGCAGCTGCTGGGGGAGCTTTGCCTGTTCCCATTTACAAGGAGCTCGCAGCTGTACTTGTTTGTTTTTCGGGGGGTGGGGAAGAGGCTGAGGGAGCAAAGCCACGAAGTGGCCAGAAACGATACCAATCTATTACGGTTTTCATGGTTCATATTGTTTTACTGTGCTGTAAATAGTGACTCTGAGCCACCCATGGAAACACACACAAAACACTTGCCTCCTGTGCTCTAGTGGATGGTGCCGTTTGTCTTCATCTTTCCCGAGTGATGAATCAATCCCGAGCCCATCGCCTTCTCTCCTGCCCAATAGGACTTCCTCGTGCAGTCCTGCCTCAACAGGAGCTGTTCTGGAAGTCCGGTTTTGTATGAGGATGAACGTGCAGAATCAGGCTGTGATCTCTGCTTTAACTTCCGAGGTGCAAGGATTTCTGCTGCTTATTGATCGCCGGCAGGAGAAATTAAATATACACGTGCCAGGATTAAAGCATACAACCACCATGCGGCTCTTCCTTTCTTCAGGCATATATGATTTGAAGGATAGATAGATTTTCAAGTTTGTTTGGTTTTGGTTTTCTTCATTATTATTATTTTTTTTTAAACTTACCTTCCTAAATCCTCTCTGGGCCTTGGAAGATAGGGAGTTTCATTTTCAAAGGCACTGAATAGTGATCCCATGACATCAGATGCTTAGTACTTCCAATGATTTATAGACAGAGATTTAGAAATCTAATTTAGTTTCCAACAAGGTACGAAACTCAAGATGTTTGTTAAGCTTTATTTTATAAAAAGAATACCAATATGTATTCCCATCAAGGTCTTTTTTCTTTGCATTTACAAGCATAAGACTGAAAAGTTCCTTTTCCCAATTGTGATGATTTTTATTGAAGCTTCACCTAGAAAAAGTTTTCCCCAAAACGTAGCTTGTGTTTGGAGTTGAGCAGAAGGCTTCGTCAAATTTCTTCTGACAAAGATTTTCATATTTGGCACCCAGCCATTGAAAATACACAGTCCTTGCTGCTTCTCTCAAAGCTGCATTGTTCCTCGCGAGGAGAGCTATCTTGCAGGATCATGGAAAATGAGGGGATTGTAGAGACAGCTTGGTTGAAGGCTTTGTGAATTTAAGATAAGGCTTTGAAATATTTTTGAAATTAAAAAGAGGCACTCCTGCTGACGAGAGGTGTTTGTGCAGACTCTTGCTGCTCGTGTCTTCGTAGTTACGGACCTCATGCTAGACAGATAGGGCTGTATCAGATCGGTACAGGAACAATAGTCCACTGTCAAATTTGCTTCAACAGAAATGTCCAGTGTCTGGTGTTATTAATTAAAACTAGGAGGCTTCTTTTAACAGTTATGGGACTTTGAGGAAGAACGGTCATCTTAAAAATAGCTCAGACCTAACTAACCCGTATAAAGCATTTCGTAGCTCAGCATCTACATCTTGAACTGTCCTCGGGTTAACAGAAAACAGGTCTCAGAAATTATTAGGACGTGTTCCTTATGGATAGCTGCTTTTTCCTTTATGCTTGCAACTCCTAACAGCTGCTCCATGTAAAAGTCAGTTCAGTAATCCAGTCTGCAGGTCCTAAGGTGTAGCAACCGTGGCAAGTATGCTTTGACAGTAGACTTCTAAAGTGTGTGCTATGGCTTCAATACAGTGAATAACTTAAAATTAGAGGTCTCTGAGGCTCAGGCGATCTGGGCTGATCTAGAGCAGAGATCGTAAATCAAGGCAGCAGCTCCCTCTGAGCAGCCCAAGCAAGTGGGGCTCCGCATGGCAGCCAGTGTGGTGATGAAAATGTCGCACCTATTGCTCCGTGCAGCACAGCTCTGGATACCACAAGGGTTGCTTTCAGACCAGGCAGCAGATTAGGATTAGTTTAAGGGGGACAAGCAGATGGTTACAGCAAACTAGCTGCCCTGTATTTCAGGGAACAGGAAAGGTTTTGCATTAATTTGTGCTGCCTTTGTTGCTTTTATCGTGCACGTTTACAAAATTGCTGTGGATGTGTGGACACCAATAAAGAAAATTGTGGTTTGTACGGACAAGGCGTTTAGCTTGCATGTGTATCTGAGATGTGGAAGATATTTAAGCCATTACAGAGATGAAAACATAATGGTAGAAATAAACCCTTATAGATGTGGTGCTATTTTATTTGGTCTTCTGCCAGACACAGCTCTCGGAGTTACGGTATCTTGCTGTCTTTATTACCAAGATGTGGCCGGCACGACAGTCGGTCAGGGTTGGAAGTTACTTAAATCAGAATGCCGTATTGCCTGCTGAGACTTGCAGTCTGACAGGACTTCAGTTTCATTGAGCAGATGAAGATGGATGGCTCTGAAAGTGGATCTCCGGCCTCGCTGAGCCGCACGCGGGTGCAAAGGGTCCGGGCAGAGGATTTATGCTCTGGTTCAGCTGTCCGGCTTCAGCTTGGCCCCAGGGCTGCTACTGCCATCCCAGCGGGCTTTCTTTTGGCCAAAACCTTGCTGCCTCGCCCTTAAAGAATTTAGGCTAAAGGAATATGTGTTCTAATATGAAGACAAAAAGAATCTGAAGACAAAAAAATGTTTCTAGCTGTCAGTAGCAAGCCTTTTCTGCCATAAGTTAGCTTCAGATTCATGTGGCAATTGAAAAAGGTCAGCCTCTTGCAAAGTAACCGACAACAAGGTGCTCAGTCGCTCAGCCAGCCCTCCTTCTCTGAAGTGTAATCCGTCAATCACTTCCCAGCTCCTCTCTTTGCTGTCATGAGATGATAGCAAATTAATTGTAGGTCTGTACATCAAACGTTTAAGCACGTGTGTACTTCTCTGCAAAAACAGGTTTCAAATGGCTTGGAAATAGCAATTCTAGTGAACACCCTCCTTCACCCGTAACACTTTGTGACTTCATAAAGTCATGAATAAGAATTAAACGTGGGTTTAAAAACTAACAATTGTTAGTAGAGAAGGTTGCCTACACAAAATGCAGAACCCCAAATTGTCCACGTTAACCTCTTTGTGCCCGCGTTTCTCTACCAAGCTCTCCTTATCGAAGGTCTTATCAGAAAGTCCCTGGAACTGATGCTCTCAGTGATGAGCACAGCATCCAGAGCAAGTCAAAATGCTCTTTCTTGCTATTTCTGAAAAGCCAACAGGCTTCTGTGATGCTGTGCATTGGGTGTAGTTCTTGCTGCAGCAAGTGGGAATCTTGGCTGCCCGCTGCAGGTGCTGTCGGATTGACCTGCAGGGCCCCATAAACGTGCAGGGTTGTAGTTTCCCAGCAAAGCGAGCCTTAAAAATCCCATTCTTGATGGCTCAAACTGATTGGAAGACCAGCACCTTTAGCAGAGCTTTCTCTAAATCTGGTTCTGTAAAGAAAAGTATCTAGGTCAGAAGCTAGAGTTGGTGTCACCTGCTTTTGATAAGGTATCCAGCTGATTTGTGAAGCACTCACTGAATTTAACCTGTCAGACTTGATTGCACGTTAACTGAGGCTTGGCAGCCGGTAGTTGCTCTTCATTTTAGACTGACATGAATATTTTGAGGAAAAAAAGTGAAGAAAAACAAATCTGCGTTCTCTTTCTCCTATTTGCGTGCCTTTGGAGCTCTTCTCACTTGCTTTACTTCCTTCCTTACACGCTGCGAAGCAGAGCCTGTCTGCCATTCAGTGCAGGGCACCTGGCCCTGTGGCCTCGTCCCGCTGCTGTGGAGGGCAGCAGCTGCGGTGCTGCTGGGGCACCGCCGGCCTTCTGCCGCGCCACCGTGTCCTGCAGAGCTGGAGCCTCCGCGAGCAAGGGAGGGAGCCCAAGGGGCACGGTCAGAAGTGAGGTTGCCCTCATGGAGCATAACCCTCTTGGGGCTCTGCAGAAACAAGGCTCAAAATGGACCCCGGTTTAGGACGGAAAACCTGCCCCCCTAAGAGAGGCACCGTGAGTGGAAGGACGAGTTCTAGTTCTCATTGAAATGTTTTTTTCTCTGACTTCCAAAAAAAAAAAAGCTTTTAAAGGGTGTGTAAGCAATTAAAAATTCAGGTAGAAACCTTGTGAAACTTTAAAGAAGAACCTGTTCTTAGCCTGCGGTTACTACAAGTACCTAAATGCCTTTAAAATCTTCCCTGTAGCTTCTCTACTTTAGATTTTCCTTTGGTGAAATGAAAAAATAACCACAATTAATTCTCTAATGCAAAAATGTATGGCAGCTGGGCAATGTCCTGAGGACAAAAAGTATTTTCCATTCTGAATCCAAGAAGCATGAAATTCTCGTAACGCCTTCGTGAGACCGATATGAACTCCACGGGTCTGATATGGTGGAGGTGGCAATGAACAAGTGGTGTTCCCACAGCCACCAAGGAAACAACGTCCCCCCGAAACTGCCAGAACCGCGGGGTCCTTCTTGGCAGGAAGCAGACTGACAGCGTTTGTAGGTTAAATGAAACGAATTAGCAAACAAGTAATTATATTTGCATGTAACCTTGTTAAGATAATATCCTGTCCATCTTAAAGCTGTCACATTAGACATATTTAATCTTTGTGACGCATGGAGCAGTGTATTATGTTTGACAGCTTCTAAAGGAAGAAGGACGAGGGGCTGTAATTGCAATGCTGGCATTGGATAATAATGATGAGCCCTTCTCATCTTCAAAGCATTTTCAGCCTCGCTAGCTAATCCACGCGTCCGCTGAGTGGGGAAGGTAAGTTTTATCCCTCTCTTACTGCTGGGGTAACTGAGATGGAAGAACAATCTCTGGATTAGAACTAGAAGTGCCTAGATGCCAATATTCCTGTGTGAAAACAAAATCAATGCAATTTGCTCATTCTAAAGAAAGTAACTGTATGGTTTAGAGTCAGATTACGTACATCTCATCAATCATCCCCGTATCTGACCCTTCAAACATAAAGTCAGTCTCGTGTAGTACTGATGTAACAAGCGTTCTCCAGTGATCGCCTTGCTGTTGTGTTCAATGCTCTTTGAAAGTAAAATGTGAAGAGTTTGAGTGTTTGCTCTCAGAAGTGAAGATCTGATCCTGAAAGCCGTCAGGGTGCAGGCTGGGGTTTGCAATGAGTCGAACTTCAGAGTCAGACAGCTGGGGGAGCACCAGCCAGTGCATGGACAAAACTCCTACTGGAGTGTGCAGCGCCTCGGGCAGTTTTACTTGCTGGGTTGGCATACAAAGGCAATTTGAGTTTAGTGGTAATTAAAATAATAAAACTAAGCCAGTTGCTGAAATGGACATCTTCCTCTCCTCTTCTTATCCTCTCCCCCCCATTTTATTAGAAATGATTTGGGCATTAGACAGACTAGAGGTGGTTTAAAATAACATTGTCATTTGATTTTAAGTCTGTAAAATTAGTAAGTTGGAACATGATTTTAAAAAATCAGCTTACTCACATCTTATTGTACTTTTTCCTGGAGTTTATTTTACACTGGTGGGTCAACCATTACACAGTGCTTGTCCCTTTGTATGATGCTGTTGTCCTAAGGCTGGTGAGTTGCAAATATACATTAGAGATTTTCACAAAAAGTCTGTTTTTCATGAATAAATACTGGATTATTTTCTCCTCATCTTAAATTTGAGAAAGCTTCCCCATTGTCACCAATTTTTAATGCACAGAGGCATAATTTGAGCTAGTCTGTAGTCCCCCAGTGGAACCCAGTGGAACCCAGAACATTTTGCAGCTGGTGAACAGACAGAAAAATACACTGACCGGTGACAGTTGTAATTACTCTCTGGAGAATGCTTCATAAATGCAAAAAAAATCAACATTTTAAAACCTTAATAATAAAAAAGAAATGTTCCCTTCTCCTTTTCACTGATTGTCTGCTTCCTTCACTGATTTTTACATTCCAGACTGCTCAGTAATTTTGAGGGGAGACATCCCTTTTGCTTTCTTTCCTTTTTTGGGGGGGTGGGGGGTGTGTGGAAATTCCTCCATGCATTTGTTAGTTCCCCAACAAAAGAAAACATTTTCACTTTGTCTTTACCTGACTTCTATTGGCTGAAATGACAATGCCATTAAAAATCAATGTGCAGAAAGCCAGATCATTACCCAGGTTCTGTGTTGAACAGTTCATATAGACAGTACGCTCAGGAAAACAGCCTGGGAAAACTGAATCGTGATTGATTTCAGGTACATCTGATGGGAGCATAATTGTCTGCCCATTCGTTTCTTTCCATTCTCTTCTCTGCATGCTGCTTCTTTTGGGATCAAATAATCAGCAGCAATAATCACAAGCAGCAAGAATAAAAAAAAAAAAAAAAAAAAAATACCTATAAATGATTCCCCCCTCATCTTTGGTTTCAAAACCAAGTAGCAGTAACTTTATATTTCATACTGGTGGATTCTGATATCCCCCTATAACACCAGCAGAATCTTTGGGAAAGCCCTGCCTGCACTTGATACTAACTTAATAAAAAATAGACACTTTAGTTTCTATTGATTGTTTTGCTGTTAGTGGCATTGAAACTGAATTTTCATGCGTCTCAACATCATCGCCAATATCTCCTTCCACTTAACATCTTTTAAAATGTGGCAAGAGAATCAATACTGGGAGATATTAGGATTCAAATGGTTCTGGGTTTTTTAATTGGTGTTTGTGGCACTCAAAACGGAGACCTTCTGCGGATCAGAAATACATCTCTAAATGGCCTTTTGGGAGACAGAGCATTAATTGTGGAATGGGGGCTGATATCTCACTTGATATAAATTCAGACTACTCAACTGATATTAATAAGCTTCATTGAATAGGGATCCCAATTAAAAGAAATTCAGATTTTGTTCATCTTCCTTACCTTATAAATTTATATCAGAATAAGCTCTGCTGCGAACTACTGACCATCTGTGAATAAATAGTTCTTCTGTGAGTATCTGCCACAGGCCAACGATCTGTTTTATAAAATTATTCACTGCTTAAAATATTATTCTAAGAATTACTTAAGGAATCAGTATTTTGGGTCTCAGGCACAAACTTGTATCTTAACGCTGCCTAGGCAAATGGTTTGAAATGTTGATTAAAAATGTGTATAATAGCACTGTTGCCTTACCTGCATCTAGCTATGCCTGTGAATTTCTCTTATTGCATTTAAAGTAACTGTTGTCATGAATGAGGATATTTTGGGGGGTTTATTGTGTGCTCCATACTCCTAACTATTTTTATACCATTGATGATGTCATCAGAGCACTGTGATTTTGGGTGAATGTTGACTCTGATGTGATGGGCTACTTTTGGGTTTTGCTTAGTTATAAATTCAGATCTCAAATAATATTTGTCAACACGTCCTGGCATTCCGTACCTATAACTTCTCAGTGTTTTAAGTAGCAAAAGTACTGGTGAATACTTGTCTTTTTTTCTGTAAACCCATAAACTCAGTTTGAAATGTGAGAATTAAGCTCTGTGTCGTTCATTGACTGTCATCAGAAAAAATAATCCAGTTGTTCAGATGATGCTTTTAGTGACTTCACCCACTGAAGGTAGTGGCACTGTGCAGTGAGAAAAAGGCTATGAGGGATGAAAACAGTAATATTTCATTTTCTTCAGATACCTGTCTGCCAGGAGCAGGTGCCATGGAAAGAATGTGTCACTTTCTGTAGAAGCTCTTCAGAACAGAACAATACCCTCGCGTATCTAAAAAGGCATGGCTGCTGTCACATAGGAAGATCATTATACACATTTTAGCTATTCAAACTGTTGCTCCTTCTTTCAATTTTAGGTGTACTAAATTCTTTCCTTCTTTCCCTTCTACTTTTCACACAGTTAATCATCAACTACATTTTCCTTCCCTTTCCTTCATCCCAGCCCTCATAGATGTACCTTTCTTTTCCATTTCACTATAGGCAAGTCATTCCGGACCTGCCTGTTATTTTGTTACCCCCTGCGAACACTCTCCAATTTATCTCCGCCTTTCAAATAATGATATGCGTGGAAGCGTTGGTTTGCCAACTACATCTGTGCTAATATGGCCAAGAAAAGTGACTGAAATGTTTTCAGTTGTGTTAATGTGTTAGCACAGGTAAATACGATTAACAGTATATTGGCAAATACGTTTCTGTATTACATGGACTTCCAAATATGCTTTTCCTATTTCTGCTTTGTCTTCAAGGGAGTGCTATTTACTTCGGCCATTCTAGATGAATTTATGGTTGAGAAGGCCCTATTGCACATCTTCTAAATCATTAGAAGGCTTGCTATTGCCTTGAATGGAATAAGATAGCACCAAAGACATGATTTCAGTGACAGGCACTGCATGGAAATGTGTGTTACTCAAACATTTTTTAACAAACAGCAAAGTGGATATAAGATGAACTGTCAATCACTTAAGAACTGTTGTTGACAAAAATACTATTTATTTTTAAATAGTAGTATCACTTTAAAATGACAGTTACCTGAGATTTCTTCTTCTTCTTCTTCTTCTTCTTCTTCTTCTTCTTCTTCTTCTTCTTTTCTTCTTCTTCTTCTTCTTCTTCTTCTTCTTCTTCTTTTCTTCTTTTCTTCTTCTTTTCTTCTTCTTTTCTTCTTCTTTTCTTCTTCTTCTTCTTCTTCTTCTTCTTCTTCTTCTTCTTTTCTTCTTCTTCTTCTTCTTCTTCATTTTTTCCCTGTTAGTTTTACTGAAGCAACTGATTTGAATGAGGTGAATGGGAGAGACAGATAAAGATGTACGGTGCCAACATGAAGACCTTTGCAGATAGTGAAGTTTTAGGGGAAACAACAATGAATTAGCTTCCGATGAGAATTATAATTGCGTTATTTTTTTTTAATACAAATTGATACTCTGATATAGTGGTCTTCTGATTGTCTTAAAATTTGTTTTCATTAATTAAGCAAGATAGTGTGAGACAAAACTTATCCCTGATTTAAAATAAAAGAAAATATTTGAGCCTGATGTGTGGACCTGAGAGTACTGTCTACATACTCCTTGTATTCCTTCTGTGCTTGTGTATCAGGGAAGTTCTCATGTTTGGTATAGTCCATGAAACTGTAAAGCAAGGAAAAACTGTAGAATTTCACTCTGAATCCAGAATTCCAGACGCAATTGTATCCCCATACTTAAGCCCATACTTTTACTTGCAGCTGATTTTTCTTATATTTTAATTATTACTAAAATGTTTCTACCAATAAGTCTCCTGAGATTTACTCTTCACCTCTCCACCCTGCCTCCCCCCTCCTTTTCTCCCCCCTGACATTGGAGAAGAGGTTTGGTTCTCAAGATTTTGAGCCATGATAAATCCCATTTAGTTACTTATTCATAATCAAATATCCAGTTAAATTCCCAGGAGAAAGCCTGTGACAACGCAGCATCAGCTGTTACATTTACAGTATGTGACTAACTCACAGGTCTGTTCCAATTGCACATTAAGGCACAGGAGGACGTATTTGTGATTTCATCTGCTTCCAAGCACAAAATGACATGTTGTTCCTCATTAATAATGTTCTTTTAAAGACAGTGCAGGGATGAAGAGAAAGTCTGGCCAACCTCCCATAATGATACCCTGGAGCACTGGAGACACGACAAGCTTCTGATCTCGGTGTGAAAATAGTGAGCAAATGGAAAATGTCTGTGTACCAAAAAGGCAGTGAGGTCTTCCTGAATGCTCTCTTGCATGCTCCCTCTTTGTTTCGGTAGATCTGGGGCTATCCTGTTGTGTTTTTATGACAACCTATCAGACATTAGTTTCTAATTACACTACTCTTCAAGCCAGGCTGTAGCTCTCCAGGCTGTTTGCAGAGGTGATAGCTTCACCTATCACCTCTAAACACAGATACCAGCACAGAATATCAATCACAGTAGTTGTTTGTTGCTGAGAATAAAGAATCTGTGCTGTTCACAGAAATTCCTTTCTACCTGATGTCTAGGAAACTTGAGGGAGTGAGACTCAGTTTTCTACAGGTTTTCTGTGCAACCATAGGCAAGTTGGGTCCTAGTACTTCTTGTGCTCTTTATTTTCCTCTCCCCTCTCCTTTAATATATATATATTGTAAAATACCTAAATAGTCCCTTACATTTGCTCTAAAATTGTTGGAGAATATCTATATTCCAGTGGTGTTAATGACCTGGTGGTTAGAAGACCTATCAAAGCAAGAGATGCAGGTTTGACTATAGGACCAGTATTTACAGGATGTTTTCTCCTTTATATTACACAGAATTGTGAATAATTAAGAGAAATGAATGACATTAAAAAAGTTGAGAATAAAGAATTTATGTGCTTAACTGAATCTGAACAAAGTTTCCCAAACTTTGCCAGGAAACTTTGCATTTTCCTTGTTGCTTTCAGATACTTGAATTTACCAAGTGAAACATGCTCTGTACAACTACTAGTGAGAACAGGAAGAGAAACTGGTTTGAATCTGAGCCTTTGCCATTGATATGAAGAGCTCTCCTTGGAGTCCCTGGGAAAATTCTTCAGGGAAATTTACTTGTTGATAAAGCCAGAAAGAAACCGTAGAGGGGTCATAATGACAGCAGTAATGCTGGAAGCAAACAGAAAGACATTTTTGGAAGGTAATGCAGGAAGTGTCAGATGCTCAGGCAACCTGTCAGAAGAGTTGTTCTCTTGCTGCCATGCTAGTCATACATAGTAGACTAAAGGGCTAAAAGCGATGCATCGGCAACGAAGACACAAAAGCATAAATCTGGCAGAGCCATCATAGCTGATATTTCTAAGTTTGTACGTGAAGGCAATGTCATAGCAATGTAGGGTGGGAGGAGGCTCGGTGTGTCTGGCACTTGGACACGGTGCTGCTTTGCAGTGACAGAGCAGAGATGTCTCTGGGAAACATTCCTGTTACCCCGTTGCCAGGTTGTGCCTGGAGCCAGTCTTTGTCAATCGAAGCGGGGTCCTCAGACTGTGGGTTAATTCCCAGCTGCAGTCGAGGAGCAGCTGGGAGCAGCTTTCCCCATTCGCAGGTGTGTTTGTGCACCTGAGCCTCCTGGGCTTGTCAGCCACAAATAGCACAGAGCTGTCAGGGGGGGAACTAGTAGGATGACAGATCTTTGTAGAGGAAATCTGTGTGCTTTTTGTGCTTGGAGAACTACTGCTATGAAAACCGCCTTCAAAAAAGAGACATCCCTACTACAAAGCTACAATTGTCACCTCTTTTAAAAGCTCCAGTCATAACTCCCAAATTTCCTCTTCAGTTGCCTTTGAGGTGCTTTGACATTTTCCCCTTCAGTGCCAAGGTTGTTTTCTTGCTGTACACTGCTTGTAGGCGATTTAGTCTCAGTAAGGGGCCTGTGGCTGAAAAAGGCCCAATAATGGGAGATGCTCTGTTCTTGTTACTGCAGTTGACATCTGTGGGGAGGGAATTCTGCACGGTAGCTGTGGGTGTGAATTGAAAAAAATGGGGAGGTGATGAACAAGTCGAAAATGCTGTGAATGCGGATGGAGAAACTGGATTGTTGAACGTTTCTTGTCCTGCAGCGTAAAATAATCATTGATGAAAGTTTAGTCTGCAGAAATTCTGTTTTGAACTTCGTGTACATGAGCTTTTCTCTTCGGCATGCAGATTTAAATGATGAGGAGAATTGCAGCCTCTTTTAGGATGCAGCCATGGATGGTGATGGCATTACCCTGGAATTTGTTTCTGTTTCCTACAAGTTTGGCAGGACAGGCTAGGAAAGCACTGAACATCCTTTACAGTTCTCATGATGAAGAGGACTCATCTTCTGCACTGTGCTTTGGATTCCTCAGACTCCACAGAACAGATTATCTGGTGCTTTTTTCAGGAAGATGTTACAATAATTGTATTGATTGTCTTTCATTTGACTCTTGACTGAGAAGAATAAAAAGCTTCAGGATTATTGATTTAGTTCTGCAGTCAAGTATTTTACTTTTGTTTTTACTTCCCTTAGGACCTAATCCCAAGGCCATTTAGGCAGCTTTGTAAGGCCTTAATGCAGTAGAGATAATGCAGTGCTGCTCATCAGGAGCCTGAATCTGCAGAGAGCCCATGTGTCTATCTCCCTGCTGTCATCTGGGAATAATCCTGAAATGAATTAAGAGAAATGTAAACAAATGGATGTTTATTCTGCCTTCTGATGAACTATTCTGCATCAGAGATAGTGTGCCCAGCAGGACCAGAGAAGTAACTGTCCCTTGTATGTGGCACTGGTGAAACTACACCTCAAATACTATGATCAGTGTTGGGCCCCTCCTTGTAAGAAAGAAAACGAGTTAGTTAGGTATGTGCAGAAAAGAGCAATGAAGCTACCGAAGGGACTAGAAAACAAGACTAATGAGGAGTGGCTGAGGGAATCAGGGTTGTTTAGTCTGAAGAAAAGCACTCTTGAGGGGAGCTCTTATTCTCTACACCTAACTGAAAGGAGGCTGCAGTGAGGATGGTGTTGGTTTCTTTTCTCAGGTGACAAATTATATAGGACGTGAAGAAACAGTCTCAAGTTGCACTGGGGAGGTTTAGATTGAACATGAGGAAGAATTTCTTCGTGGAGAAGGGTGGTCAAGCCTTGGAACGGGCTGCCCAGGGAGGTGGTGGAGTCCCCATCCCTGGTAGTATTTCAGAAGTGTGGATGTGGCACTAAGGGACATGGTTTAGCGATGGAACTCAGTAGGCCAGCTTGAGGGTTGGACTCAATGATCATGGAGGTCTTTTCCAACCTAAATGATTCTAAGATTTTATGATTCTATTCTTTTCTCTTATGCACCCAAATGACTTCTAGGTAGATCTTGCTGTATCTATCCCTGTCTGTGACCAGGACCTTGGGGGAAGTGAGAGAGGCTATTCTCAGCTTAAACTTGAACCACAGGGATAAGAATTCAGGGCTAAAGATTTTCTGAATTGCCAAGCATATCCTGATCCTCTTGCTACTGAAATATATCTGTCATAGTAGAAATGATCAGTGTGCTGTGCTTTGGAACACTCGTGAGTAACAGTAACGCAATGTGTTCATAGTCAGCCCTTACACTTACTTTCAGGTATTATCTCAGAAGTTATACTGGTTCTATACCCCTCCGTCACCTTGTTTTCTTGATGTTGCTGGTAAAGCATATTAAAACCTAGGAAATTCTTTGGAACAGACATGTGCATTTAAAATTTTACTATATTAAATTCAGTTTTCACTTCCCTCTAAAATAGTGATTTATGCATGGCTGGGTAGGAAGAAATTTAGGAAGGCAATTAAATGCACGCAAGTCCAGGTCAAGTTTGTTCTCTTAGACCAAGTTTTTTCTGTTAGGATGGTTAATCATAGAATTTCCTGAGTTGGAAGGGACCCACGAGGATCATCGAGTCCAACTCCTGGCTCTGCACAAGACCACCCAAAAATCAGCCCATGTGTCTGAGAGCGTTGTCCAGACTCTTGAACTCTGGCAGGCTTGGTGCCATGACCACTGTCCTGGGGAGCCTGTCCCAGTGCCCGACCACCCTCTGGGTGCAGAACCTTTCTCTAACCCCCAGCCTGACCCTCCCCTGTCCCAGCTCCATGCCGTTCCCTCGGGTCCTGTCGCTGTCCCCAGAGAGCAGAGCTCAGTGCCTGCCCCTCCGCTCCCCTCGTGAGGGAGCTGCAGGCCGCCATGAGGCCTCCCCTTGGCCTGCTCTGCTCTGGGCTGAACAAACCAAGGGACCTCAGCCACTCCTCATAGGTCTTCCCCTCTAGCTCCTTCCCTATCTTTGTAGCCCTCCTTTGGACACTCTCTAATACGTTTATGTCCTTCTTATACTGTGGTGCCCCAAACTGCACACAGTCCTTCAGGCCGCACCAGCACAGAGCAGAGCAGGACGATCCCTTCCCTCAGCTGGCAGTGCTGGGCCTGATGCCCCCCAGGGTACAGCTGGCCCTCCTGGCTGCCAGGACACGCTGCTGGCTCATGTTCATCTTGCTGTCAACGAAACACCCAAATCCCTTTCTGTGGGGCTGCTCTCCAGCCTCTCATCCCCCAGTCTGTACATGCAGCCAGGGTTACCGTCACAGGTGCAGAGTCTGGCGCTTGCTCTTGTTAAACTTCATGCAGTTGGTAGATAATAGAAAAGTCTGGTGCTCTAGTGGTGGTTTTGACTTACCAGATGACCTTGACAAATCTTTTCTGTTGCTTGTTGTCCTCATTTGTAAGATAGATACAAGGAGGCAGAGATCCATTGCACGATCCTGTGACATCGCTTGATGAAAAATGCCATGACATTTCCACGTAGTTGTTATCATCCAAGAAGTGCATTTATTAGTGTACTGTTTCCTTGAGCGCATTAAGCACTTCTCTAACCTCTTCCTTTGCTTCTCCAAAAATGTATGTGTTTACCTAACATTGAGGAACCTACTCACACTTCATAAAGATCAGGGGATAATGCTATCTCTATTTTACAGATGTAGCAACTGAGAATCTGTACTAAGATCCTTCCTGAAGGTTATACATCTTGCTCAGTGGTCAGGTTCCCGTCTCCCAGCAGCTTTCATCACTAGACAACTTTGCTACTCTTTGTAACAGAGAGGCTGATGAAAAAGCCATCTGCTGCTGTGGCTGCTAGGGAGTCACATGCTGCCCTCAGGTTAGGCTGATCCACTTTCTCTCCCATTTATGTGTGTTAGTAACACTGCTTTACTAATGTTGACTTAGCTTTTTTCTTTTTTTCCCCTCTTCTTCCCTGTGGTATGGCGACTGGACAATTTGAGGTGGACTGCATGGATTTCAGTGCGTAACCTCTTCACAGATACATGCAGAAAGGGAGAGTTAAGTGTAGGTTTAGGAAAGCATTGCCCTGCCATTTGTTTGTTCTCTGGAGCTTGCAACATGAATAAGAGAGAAAACTGCTTTTAGTGAAGAATGCGCACACCCAAGACACGGGCAGAATACTGAGGTTTCTATAAAACTGTTCATCGTGTCTCTGTGGGGAGTTTCCAACCGTATTAGCATTTTCAGGTCCTCTTATCAGCTCTTCAAAGATAAAGTGATGCAAGATGAACACTTCTCCCTTAGTGTGCCAGGTTTTACATACACTGTGCACCCAAAATAGGTAGGGAAGTCTAAAAGGGGATTTGCAAGCATTTTAAAAACACGGTGAGTGATTTTTCCTACAGTTTTTAATTATGATTTGTCAGCTGGCTTCTCATAGGAACATAATCGCAAAGCAGATAATCACTGATGGTTTCCTTAAAGAGAAAAGAAGAGAAGGCAGGCTGGGAAGGGTTTTTGCAAGGTGCTGCTTGTGGGGCTCTGTGTCTCTGTCGCGTTTCTCTCTCAGATCACTGTCGTCATGGAAGCTCAGAGCCAACTGGGAGACCCTGCTCTGCACGGGACTGGATTACTGACCCTAATGCATGGAAAATTGAATGTATTAAGCAGCAGCTGCATTTTCAACCCTAAGGACTTCACAAGGAATTTGAAACAAAAGGCCAGAGCCCTCTGAGGAGATTTTCATCGTGGGGGGGAGTCTCATTTTTTAAAAAACAAATTAGCATCACCATAGAGAAGCAACTTCCACTGACCAAAAATTAGATTGCAAAATGAAAGATTTTTCATTCTTCTTGTTGCTGCTTTCCATCTCTTTTTTTTTTTTTTTCTTTTCTCCAGCCAGAGGAGCGCTCTTGTCTTAGATATAGCTGAGGTGAGCTAAGCTCTGACCTCAATGCAGTCGGTTGCACTCACATTGGAAGTGGGAAAACCAGAGACATCTGAATGTCGTGCCAGTCTGTGGGTGAAAGATAAAAGAGTCTCAGTCTTTTATAGAGGGTTAACAACAGTGTTCTCTTGATTTATATGTATATAAATTCTGTAAAGAAGAAATCTACAGGAGTTAATCTAGCAGGGACAGATAAGGTTTTTGTTTTCCTTCCTGATGTCAAATAAGGTATTTCGCAGACTTCAAATAAAAGATAGTCAAAATTCCAAAAAGATCAGTGAAAGAAGCCTCATGTGCTATAAAAAGCTGGCTTGCATGTACACGCAGTGTGGAGAACGTGCATGCCATGTCCCTCAGCTGACACCCAGGAGCTGCAGGGAGAAGGGCTAAAAGGTTTGTGTTTGGAAACGTGATGGGAGGAATTACGAGAGGTGAGAGCACGGACCACCTCCGTGTCTCTGCTGAACTTCGGTTTGCTGCCTCATTCCGCAGATGTGTCCCAGCAGCTGGGCGTTGATGAGTTTCAGGGTGAGGTTAATAACAGATGTGTGCCGGGGCAGGGGGGAGGCAGGGCGCAGGGTGAGCTCGGTAGGCTCAGTGTGCCACTGGAGGCTGGATACTGCAGAACCACGTGCTAACCGTGCCCCCAGGGCAATCAGAGAATAGCAGCACGCTCCAGCTCCTGACAGGGAAGTCTGGGGGGACTGGATGCTGAATTAATGCACAATGAGTTTCACCCACCTTTCCCTACAATGGAGCCTGTCTTGTGAGTTCAGCAAATGTCTTTTGAACTCCCCGTTTAAGCCTCGTAGCAAACAGTTTTATAAGCTAACAAGCTTATATTGATAAGTGTTTTCTCCTTAAGCCTGGCTATCGAAATGTAATAATACACTGCAGATTTTCCCCTCAAGGGTGCCTGCGTAGCCTGTCACTTTGGAGGATATGCACTACGACTGAAACAACACTTCATTATGAAGAATGGGCAGATTTTAAGGATAGCTGTTGTCGTAGGAGATTTTGCAAGTGAAGCATGCATTTTTGATGCAAGCAAACCAAGAGCAGACCCAACAATACTGCCATTGCCTTTTGGCTTTGTACGTAGAAAGATACATATTCTTTGCCTGCAAAACACTTTGTAATTATTAAATAGCCAATCCTCGCAAAATGCATACTCAAAGCCAAACGTGTCCCAAGGTCTCTCTTTGCCCATCAGATTATTTCTCAATTTCACTCATCCTGAGTTGATTAAGAAATAATTTCACGCAGTGCTCCATGTTGATTTGTTTGTGATGGTAAAGTACCTTAAGTATTTGTAGCATAAGAATGAAATAGGTAACTACTTAATTTATTTTAAAAGATTAGATGTTACAGCATCTGTCAAAGTATGTGCCTATATAATTAACAGGACTGACACAGCAGTTTCACCATGTACAGCTCTGTGGCTTTGGACTCTGTACACAGAACGTAGCAGGGATCTTTCATTGTAAAGGTGGTGCCAAAATAACCTTTTTCTGCTGTCCACTGAGCACTTAAAGGTCACGCTTGTCGGGAACAGCAACTTTATTTTTGCAGCACAAGCGAGGTGTTTTGTCCTGGTGTATGCATTTTACTCCAAGGTGCGAGCTGTGGCGCTCATGGTGTGACTTCACACCATTTCCAATGGGTGAGCGCTGCATGACGTACACCATGGGAAGCAGAGACTCAGGCAGAGAGGAACAAAACATGCTGGCATGATTTTGTTCAACACAGGTGCCGAATCACTGTCTGTCCTGAAGTAATCTCTGCCAACATAGTAGAATTAAAAACCAGTAACTTTTCAGCTATTTTTTGAAGTGTCTCCTAACTTCGGCATACGTTTGTGGTGAAAATGGGGACAGCTGAAAGACTGCATAGAGTTAGATAACAGTGGTAAATCACGACAGGAGGGAGAACAAAGGAGAGCTTTTCTCCAGTGCCAAAGCTCTAAGGGAACAAGGGGAAATAAATAAATAATAAACACCCCACATCCCCAAGCCGTGAGGGGAACATGGTGATTACCACGGCAGAGAAGCAGAGATGCTGGCACTGCCGTACGGGAGTCGGGAGAAGACAGGGATGACAAATGGACACGCAACAGCCCGCCAGCCATTTGCAGCTGATTAGAAGTGCCACAGACAAGCAGCTGTCACGCCAAGGAAATATTAGGGAATTGAAATGAACTTACAGCTGGTTGGGGTGCCACCCCTCGTGCTTCACTTTTATCACTGCTACTCCAGGCTCCTGCTTTTTACCTAGTCAATGAGTCCCTATCTCCCCGCATGCATCCCATTTAATTAGCTTCACTTCAAATCAAAATAGGCCTCTTCTTCTGCAAGCCTGTGTTTTATAAGGTAGTGAGGTATGGAGTAGGCTGGCAGGGTTCTCCCCAAGCACAGCTGACAATGGGTCGGTTATCAACGGTACAACTCAGATCCTGAACAGCTGCAAAAGTGAGGAGATCAGATCCTTTTTTAAAAAAACTCATCTCTCCGTTTTCTGCTCTTCACTTGTCTCACTCTTTTTCCTCTAGTCCTTTATAGAAAACTTGTTAGCGTTTTGTTCAGCTACTGGCTAGCAGAACAAGATTGCAAGTAAGGGAGCTGCTTCTCCTGAAGTAGCAGTATACTTAAATTATATACCTGTATGCTTAAAATGCCGCACCTTAGTATAACACATGTAAAACATATTTGCAGGTTATTTGGCTCCAGCCATGGTGTGAAAGGTAATTCTAGTTGACTGCTGGGAAATAGGAAATGTAGCCTCTCATTTTCTGCTTTCGGTGCTGAGCTATTCATGGAATCTGCAACTTTTTTTTTTAGGTCTCTATTATTTTCCATTATTCTCTAGATTTAGCTGCTTCTAAATCCACAGCAATACTCTGGATTTAAAATATTGCCTCCAGGAGCAGAAAGTCCGTTTTCCTTTAGGATGGATGTTTTGCTCTTGAGTCTATTAATTATGGCCTTTTCTTTCAACGGGAATAATTGTGTTATTAATAGTCTTTTCATGAACAGAAGAAAGGCCTCTTTGGAAGGAGAATGCTCTTGCTTCACAAAAGGTTTCTGATAGCCTTAAGGTGGATTTATCTGGTGGAGCCTTGGCTAACCTTCATATTAAACAGACAGAAGCAGTTTAGGGAATTTGGGGATGGGAAGCAAATTAGAAAATAAATTAAAAGCATTATAGCTCAATAGTATAAATTAATGCAGCTGCCGTAAGCTTCATCCTGAGAGAGTTGTCAGTATCTGCAAAGCTCCTGCTATGGGGAAGAAAATTAACGTGTACTTCAACGTTTGTGTTTTGCCCCACAAGAAGCAATTTGAAAGAGTCCCCCGTAGCTTTGATGGCTTTCCTTATCTTAACTCCTTCCACACCACTGCCCTGGGTGTTCCCCGGGGACTGCAGAGCGCAAGAGCTAAAACCCATCCCGGGCAAAGCGCATGGCGAGCAAAAGCTGTGCAAAGCAGATGCCAATGACAACGGCGATGTCCAGACTTCCCTCTGCAGCTGCTGCTCGCTGCTACTGGCTGTGCGCGTTACGGCAGGCTTTGTCCAGAGATTTCTCCGTCTTGCAGATGGGGATGGTTTGGATCGGCGAGAGGCATCAGCTGAGCATGTGCCTGCAGAACAAAAGTCTTTTCTGTTCTGCTCGGGGTTTTGTTACTGTTGGCGGGAGAAGAGCACTAACCTCCCTCCGCCTCCAGCATCCCAGCCCTGCTGTGGTGCAATTCCCTCTGCTGCAGCTATTTGTCTGCTCTTGTCAGCTAAAATTTTAGCATTGTGCCTTCCCTCCCTGACATCAAGAGATCAGAGAAGGCAGTGGCATGTCTCTTTTTGCTTATGGAACAAGGAGAGGAATGGTGCTCATCCTGAACAGACATGTAAGGCAAACCTCCTGCAGCAGAAAAGACTAAGATAGCAAGGGTTCTGTCTTCAGCATGGACCGAGTCATTCAGAGTGGTTACATGGGAATTTAGGATAATAGAGAAAATATGTTCATTTGCTGATTAAAAAGAAGACTTCATGGTATTCATGCTTCTCTAATATAAACAGGAATTGAGAGCTGTTGTTGCTGTTGTGTTTATATTCTAGTTGCACTGAGCATTCTTGGTCCGTGGTGTTCTGAGAACTGTGCAAACATACAGTGAATGAGAACTTATGTCCTTGGGAGCTTGTGATCTTGTTTAAAATAAGATGCTTCACAGCATGCGAAGGAATGTGAAGTGGTGAGGGCAACCATGATACGACCCGTGGCTGGCTAGGTAAATGCCAGTCCCTACAAAAGGTAAGCAGGAGGAAGTGGCATCTGGACACAGCTAACATCTGAGAGAACTAGGTTTTGGAGGGGAACCTCTTCAGCTAGGACCAAGACAGCATTCCTGGCTTTAGGTGTGCCAGGGAGAGTTTGGGGTGCTAGAGGGCAAGTGACTATTGGAGGTTGCCGTTACCGGTGTGCTGGACCATACCGGAGTGAGACGAGCAGCGACAGCATAGGCTGTGCTAACGTTGATGCAGGGGATGAGGAACGTATCCTTGAGTGAGAACTAATAGGCCTTATCACTAAGAACGGTGTGTCAGGGCAGAGGTCCTTGTGGGATGAGCTGGGTGCTACAAAAATGGCAAGTATGCACATGGGGCAGTACCGTGAGGAAGAGGATGCAGTATGTGGCAGAACGCAGCAGCAGAAGGGCTGGAGAAAATTTAACTGGTTTGCTGACATCTGTGAGGAAATATCCTAGAGATGTTATCCCATGGTTCTAGATGAGCTGGGAGATACTTTTCTAAATTTTAGCTTGCTGGCTGGTTTTAAAGGTTTTTATCTGTCTTAATTTTTAATAAAAGGAATTACTTGCTTTCTTTAATACTGCTTTTTAAACATGAATTCTAATCCTGTCGCTGTAATAGGTTATGGCCTGCTTCTCACAGAACATGACTTGCCTCCAGAACAAACAGGGGAATCTATAATCTTGAAAATCTGACCTTTTGCTTAATTTATTCTTGTTCTTAGTATTCTTGTTCCTATACACTTCTCTTTATTTAAATCATGAGAGAACGGGAATGCTACCTTCATCTAAAAAAGGTCTTTCTGCCTCCTTTAAGGTACTCAGTGTACTTTGGGTGCCCTACAATTCTCTGCATAAGAGCAAGGAGATGGGCGAGAAAGATGAGGAGTTCAGGTATGCGGAGAAAGATGGAACAGAGCAGCTAGAACAAGGTTGGAGGGAAAAATTTGGATCAAATGATAGCTTGCATAACTCTGCATCTGGCGGGTAACCTATCCTCCTTGCAGCCTCTGCCAAAAGGCTCGAAACATATTGTTTAGGCGATATGTCTGAGCTCCAGTCATTGCAAACGGAGTAAGGAGGCCCAACGTGCAACAGTGGGTGCTAATATCTCTATTCAGCTGCACCTGAGACCCTGACATTTCACTTCTAGTGCTGCTGAAAATGCAGGTCAATTAATAGGAGCAGAGTTCTCATTTTTGATCCTGTATTTAATTCCCTGAAGCTATTATCGCCTTGAGGGAGTGGGGGAAAACCGAAGATAATTAGACTTGACCTTGTGCTGTGGACTTGTGCAAACTGTTGGATTAGCAATGAACACTGTCAAAGCTTGGTTAGCAAGTAGGGCGGGGGGCAGGGAGCATTGTAAAGCACGTTGCTGAAAATGCAAGAGAATAAAAATTGAAATGGGAAGGATAAGGGAAGCTGAAAACAAATTCTGAAGCCAACTCTGCACGTGAGGTGCTGTCAGGAGTTAATGTCTTTTTCTTTTTTGTTGTCAGAACATCAGTGATAATAAGGCAAAATGGTACCCACTGCAGAGAAACAATTAAGTTGGGCCTTCACAGCCTGCCTGATTAAAAAAGGGAAAAAATGGAATTACACGAGGGGTGTGTGTTATAATGAAACTTGTGATGGCTAAGCAGCAGCCATACATCAGATAGATGGAGCAGAGCAACTGATTCTGATCAGCTTTGTTTTTCTTCCCCATTTCTCTCCCTGAATGCTATCTCACGCTTTCCTACTATGAGCATTACTGGCTTCCATTTTGGTGTGGATTACAATGGCTTGAATAAGTCTTTTTTGGGAACCATCTGGCCTTAGACATCAAAGAACAGCTGTAGATAGAGCTGGCTTTTAATGTAGCTAAAGTTCACATCTCTGTAAAATAAAATGGAGCGGTGCACGCATTGATGCTGACATGGTGACACTGAGCCTTGGGGAATTCCATTTCTCATTTTCAGTTTTTTTGCCTTTGGTCTCTGCCCCCATCAGGGATTCTGGGCCAAATTCTGTTCACCTGACCCAAGAGAAAAGAGTTTTTAATGTCTGTTCTTCTCTAGCACCTTTAAAACATGCAGCCTGTGTTCTAAATGTAGGCGTTGTTCAGCAAGTCGGGGTGAAAGGAAGAGGAGATATGAAACCCAAGATAATAAGAAATTTTGTCACGATTTAAATTTTGATAAAGGCCATTTCTGTTTGTCTGAGTCCTTGGGGTGCTGGAAATCCAAAATGAAAAGCACTTCAGCAAAAAGAAACAACAGAAAAACTTAGAAGGGTGAAACCAAAGGGCTGGATTCTGCTCTCATTCACACTGGTGTAAATCTAGAGTGATGTGGACAGCTTCCAGATGTACGTAGCTGTCACAAATAACTGAATTGAACCTAGAAAATGAAACTGCTCATTGTTTTCATGACCAGGCTGTGTGCAGGAGGGAGAACTTGAAAACTTGACATGATTTATGCAAACGTATTAATTTTCTGAATTCCTATGACTTAGAGGTAACATTACGGCTCAGCTGGAGCTGTAACGTGCGGTTAGAAGATTTCAGAGGCAGCATTAACAGACAGCTTCCAAAGAGCAGCATGGGGTTGTTGCATTCCCTGTACATGGGTCTGCCTAAAGGGGAGCAATGCAGTGATCCCCTCCCTCTCCCTCTCCCTCTCCCTCTCCCTCTCCCTCTCCCTCTCCCTCTCCCTCTCCCTCTCCCTCTCCCTCTCCTCTCCCTTTTGGCTTTTGAGGATCCCAATAGAAGCTGGGATAACCTGGCTCACTGATCCTCCTTTTCAGCCTCAATATCTGTAAATAAAAGTGCCTGCGGCCCCTGTGTCCGGTGAAGCAACGAGGAGTGTGTGTGTTAGTAACATGCTGCCATGTCAAAACAGAGCAAATAGGGAGTGAGCAATGAGAGGGGAAACTAATCCCCTGTTTATACCGAATCATCTTGCATAGCTCTCCCAGAGAGGAACAAAGAGACAAGCGAAGGCAAAGGAAGAGGCTGCTGCAAAAACATGTTTCAATTACTTTATGAAGAAGTAACTGTAAATGTAACTCTTTAAAATTTGCTAAGCTTCATTGATTTAACATTGCACTCAACATGGGAATTTTCCTCCTGAGCTGCTAGGTTGTATTACACCTGACCTCTTCCCTGCTCTTTCTTTTATTTTTCAAGAGTGACTTTTTAATAATGGTTGGCAAAACAAAATTAGATTTGCTTTTATAAGCTCTCTCTCTACTTCCCTGTACTTTTTGGCCATTGGAAGTAATTGCTTGGTGACAAGTATGCTAATGACGTAAAAAAAAAATATCTATAAATACAGTGTATCCCAATGCCTTATTCCGAGCAGATGTATTTTTAAGATAAAGTGCCCTTGCATACAGTCTCATGTTTAACAAAATCCTGTGACCCGTAAATATTTCAGTGAACATTAAATGAATTAGGTATTGGGCTGGATGGTTTCTCGTGTTTTGTACTTCCTCCATAGAGTCTTGGAAAGTTAATCCACAGCCTGCTTCCCTTGGGCTGCCGAAGAGATGGGGAGAGGAAAAAACAAGAAGAAAAAAGTTGCCCTGCAGTTTGCTGGGGAATAGATTATTACAGGAGGGAACAGAATACCAGACAGATAAGTTAAAATCACTGCCCAGCTGTACTGGAGGTTTATACTGGGATTATCTAATGAAAGCTCAAGGAGAGGAATATATGTGAAATACATATATAGGTAAATATATAGATAAAACATAATACTATGGGTGAACAATAGGCTGACAGGTTGGGCTCCAAGAGTCATGGTAAATGGCGTTACGTCAGGCTGGCGGCCTGTAACTAGTGGGGTTCCCCGGGGCTCCATTTTAGAGCCAATGCTCTTCAATGATTTCATAAGTTACTTGGGCATAGGATGTGAAGGAGTTTTGAGTAAGTTTGCAAATGACACTAAATTGGGAGTAGCTGTTGAGTCTTCAAGGGTAGAGAGGCCTCACAGAGAGATCTTGACAAATTATGGAGCTGGGCGATCACCAGCCACATGAAGTTTAACAAGAGCAAGTGCCAGATTCTGCACCTGGGATGGGTAATACTGGCTGTACATACAGACTGGGGGACAAGAGGCTGGGGAACAGCCCCACGGAAAGGTATTTGGGGATTTTAGTTGACAGCAAGTTGAATATGAGTCAATAGTGTGCCCTGGCAGCCAGGAGGGCCAGCCATTACCCTGGGGGCATCAGGCCCAGCACTGCCAGCTGAGGGAAGGGGTTGTCCTGCTCTGCTCTGTGCTGGTGCGGCCTGAAGCACTGTGTGCACTTTGGGGCACCACAGTGTAAGAAGGACATAAACCTTTTAGAGAGTGTCCAAAGGAGGGCTACAAAGAAGGAGAAGGATCTGGAGGGGAAGATGTATGAGGAGTGGCTGAAGTCCCTTGGGTTGTTTAGTCCAGAGCAGAGGAGATGAGGGGAGGCCTCATGGTAGGCCTGCAGCTCCTTCCCTATATAATTAAACATTATTTACAAGATATGTTTTGGTATCTTAAGCACCACATAGGTGAACTGTCTGAATCACAGGAATATTAAATGGGGTGCCATGGCTACTGGACCAGTTGCCCAGCTGGGAGCAGCTTTCAGTGAGCTCAGAGCAAGGGGCTGCCGTGCCTGCCTGTGCTGAGCAGCCAAGCTGGGAAGGCAGGGTCCACACACCCAGCATTTGTCTGGATAAAATTACAGATCACATACAATGTTCTGGTCAATTAAGGTTGAAAATAACCTTCTGATTGCTGAATATTTTTTTTCAGTCTTTTCTGTTTAAATTGTTCTGGCATGTGTTTGAAGTGGGGGCTGCCTGAAGGGGTGGCTTTCCCTGGGCTCCTGCCTGTGAGTGACACTGGTACCGTGACGTCTCTGCACTCTGCTGTCTGTGGCATTGTGTTTAGATAGCAGTCATCGAATGGTATTAAAGGGGCTTTCATGAGCTAACTCTGTCCCAAGGAACTGGATTTTATAGTTGTCCACCTCTTTCAGGAAGAATAGGCTCAGATTCTGAATTGCCTTTTGGGCTTTGTTTTCCCCCTGGAGGCTTCACCGTCCATGGATGTGTGTGGCGTTGGCGTGCCTCCTAGGCTGGGATGTGCTTTGCGGGCGTCTCCGAGGAGACTTGCTTCTGAAGGTGAGGGAAGGATGGATAGCTGCTCTGGCTATTCGAGGCTCTTCTGCTGATGTTTAACTGATGCCTTTCCAGATCTGGGTTTTCTGGGAATTGAGTCTTTTTCCATGCGCCATAGTCCTTCGGTGTACTCGGCACTCAAACTCACAATAGGTATTGTTGCTTCACCAGTTACTGTAAATCAACCATGCTCTGGTAACTTTCTGTGAGTGCTTGATCATGAGCCTCAGCCCTTAAGTGTGTCCTAATTGCTTCACAGAGATCTTGAGTCCGATCTCCGTGATTTAACTGACTGCACAAGCTTGCTGTCTGCGCTCTTTGTTTTTCAGTGATGCATTAGTTACTCCAAAGTCAGAGATATGCTTGAAGTTTTAAATCAGTTGCCAGTCCCAGAGAAAGCTTAGTTTTTGTTTGTCTTAAGATTCAGTTTACCATTTTCTTTTTCTTTTCTTTTTTTTTTTAATATTTTTAAAATCAGAATGTATATTACTCGATAATTTGATCAGCACTGCAGCAACAAAGGCCAGCCAGTGCCTCATTGCCTGTTGTACCCTCTGGTTTGAATAGTAACAGCACATTTTCATGCTGAGTTTAGATGAATTGGCTCCTGCCTGTGTGTGCCGGGTAATGTCCTTTCATATTCTTGGCATTGGGAATGAATAGGATTTTGAACACAGCTTGCAGATGTTAAGGCTTATTGTAGGAAAAACCCTCACAAAAACTTTAAGCTTCTAATATGTGCCTAAAAGCCAAAGAGGGTATCGGAATTACAGCACTAATTCAGTTGCTGTTGGGTGCTTGCTGAATCTCTAATTGCCTGTGCTGCGCGCACTTAAATGCGTTTGGTGATAGGTGACTTAAATTTATAGTTTCCAGATATTTTTCCTGTGTTCTTTTGTAATGCCATAAGACAACTTCGGCAACCTGATTGCTCGTAGACCTACATTCAGCTACAAAATCCCAAATACCTTTGCCATGAGTGGTGCCCTTGCATCTCAAGATAAAAGTTTGAACTCCCCCCCCCCCCCCCCCAAAGTAGCAAAATAGCTGTTATTGATATCATAATCTACTATAGGTAGGAATTAAAAAAAAATCCAACTCAACTAAAATGTCTGTTGTCTGAAGAAAGTCAGTGTATTTGCCACCTTGTGATTTATTACTTGCTTGCAAAACCAGAAACTGAGAAAAACCTTTGCAGTGTCAAAACTGTCAACTTCTTACTCTGACAGGGTGTTTTTCTGAATAGTAACAGAAAGCATAAACAACTAACAACTAACAAATCTCTTTTTTTTTTTTTTTAAGGAATTACTGTGATTTGCCAATCCTATTTGATTTTACAGCAGAGGGTAATGCTATTGAAAAGCCGGATTTAACACAGATAGTTAAGAGGGATTCTGTTTTTTTATTTTATTTTATTTTTTCTGTTTGCAAGAGGGATGTTTATTGCAGCTGTGGATTTAATCCTTCCTTCAAAGAGAACTGGAGGATAAAGGGAAAGCCAGAGCAGCGCTGCGGGTTTCTACTGTACTTTTGCTTTTTGTTGCTGCAGTGTTGTACGAGGTTCTGTTAATGTGGTTGTGCAGGTGAAAATGCTGGGACTTCATTTACAGTCCTGGTGATGACGTGTGAACCAGAATAAAGTCCCGTTCCTCCTCTGTTAGCCGTTAGATTTGCAAGACTAACAGAAGTAGAAAGTAGCATGCCCTGCTTGTGTTATTCCACTGAGCAGATTTCACTCAGGCTCTACATGGGCAGTAGAGTGAAAAGAAAAATAGCAGTAAAAATGTGAAATCTTTATGCAGTCACATTTCTGAGCAAAACCAAACATCTGAAACCTTCAAAGTGAGGCTTCACAGACAAACTACAGTGGGTCGTCTGTGCTATAGGCAAAACTTACGGAGAAAAAATAACTTGAGAATGACACATTAACAAGGAAAAAGTAAGGAAATGAACACATGGTTTTACCTTGCAGCCCGTGAAATTCGGCACAGTGTCAGAGACTGGAGGCAGACTCCTACACAGTTGTGTGTGGCTGTACTGGTGCCTCGTTTACCACCTCCTTAGCTCCAGCATGAATAAGATGGATGGTCATGTGCCCAGAGACCTAGTCAAGGTCTTATGAGTAAATCTGAATGAATAATAATGATTTTTCCAATTCTAGGCTAAAATGAATTACAAAACCAAACAAACAAAACCAAACAGTGGCCAAATGTTTTAAACCAGGTTAGAGCCACTTGTTTTTTCTGCCCCTTGGTCCCCACTCTCGTGAGAGTGAATTCAGTGATGCTTGGTACTGTCGCAGAGGAGTTGTGTGATCAGACAAGATAGTCCCGTTTGACTAAAAAGTAGCCAGCTCACTGAATAATTACTTTATTGCTAAAGAAGCTGTTTTTGTTCTGCCTTTTATAAACTCTTCCAGATCTCTTTTCTAAACTGTTTTTTTCTTTTTTCATAAAATAATTTAACTGATACTGAAAAGAGTGCTTCAACATGTTTTAAGAGAGATGAACAAAGCCTTTTTCATCAGCAAGAAGTGCATCCAGCACTTCATTCTTCTTAAGCATTGCAATGCACAAGAAAATGAGTGTGTTTCTTGTCTCTTGGTAAAGCAATCAATATGTTCTCGAAAAGTGTTAAGGCAGCATGAGTTTCTTTAAATAGTGATGTAGTTTTGAAATTCCCTCTCATAGCTAGGTAGAGCAACATTAAAACAAGAGATAGCATCAGCAGACTTGCTCTGACTGATGAAAGGAAAGGGGTGGTTGTCTGAGCAGTCCTTCCGTTCAAGATATCTTGCTAGATGCAAATCATTCTAGACCAAAATCAGAGTTTGCTCTCATGTTACTTTCCGAGAGAAATCTTTGCAGACACTGACCAGCGCTTTCCCTAGCAGTCACCAAGGTCATTGTTTCTTCTGCTCAATCTTACATACTGGATGTTTTACATATTTCCCAGGGCACTGCACAGACGTGAAGCATAAAACATAGGTGACGGGCACTTGTGGTAATTAAAGACCCGTGGTATATATGTTCTAGGCTATTAACTTGGGTATCTTGGCGAAGTTCCAGTGTGGGTAATTACGTGCTGTCTACCTGGATTCTGTCTGTAGCTTCAGCTGGATAAGGTATTGCACTCGAGTCTTATCCTACATTAGTGCATAATTTTAGTTGCTCGGTCTCCTGGGCCTGAGATCCTAGGAGCTGTTCACTGATTTATCTTTTGGAAAATCACTAATGATTTTGGATGTCTATCTTGTTGCCCCATGAAGAGGTGCAGTTCTGAGGGAGCATATCGTCAACACTCTGTGAAAGTCCTTTCAATATTTTTTTTTTACGTTAGGCATGTGAAATCACCAGTTATTTTGGAAAATTTAAGCTTTCAGCAGAAATTCAGCAGTTCCGGGGTGGGTATTGTTCACTGGTGGAAGGATAATTCTCCATTGGAGCTGCAATGCATTTACAAATAGAAATGACTCCCTTTCAGACAGAACAAAACAATCCCTCCCACCCCACTCACCCCTAGTAATCCTGAATTTGCCTGAGAATATGTATATCTTTCTGTCAGCGACGAATCGTGGCAGAACAGATAACTAAGAGGACTGCAGTTATGCTGAATCTTTACCGGAAAGGAATCGATTAGCAGGAGAGAATTCTCGTTGCTATTATCTTCATGTATTCATATATTCATAAATATTGACACTGTTCCGCTCTGTTGTCTGAGAGTTAGTCAAAAGCTTTTGAATATGTAAGTCATTAATACTGTAACATATTGTAGGTTGAAGAAAATGATGCTATCCTTTCTATACCATCAGATGCTTTGGCAGATCCGTTTTTGGCCACGTGCGTGCTCTGTTGGGTGGTACTGCCAAGTACCAAATCCCTGAAGACATCGCAGGTACAGTTCTGACAGTGCCTGAAGCTGCTCAGTTAGAGCAGAGGACTAAATTTAACTCTGGTCATTTTTGTTTTAAAAATGGAGATTTATAGTAAGAAGACACTCCAGTAAAGTATCCCAAGGGACTACTGTGATGAAGTTAATATAGCAGAGGTTTTATGTCTTACAACATCACCTGCAGCAAACTGTGTAGTCACAGAAACTGTCCTGTCACTGCCACTGTGGAAATAACCTCCTCAGGCACAATGGCTGCGGTGTCTCGAATGACAGGAGGGGTACCTCAGGATGGAAATTACCAAACCCATAAGTGCACGTAGGACAGATATTAACGGGATTAAATGTACGTATCGTGCCTCTGAGAAGGGGATACTTAGAGGCTGCTTCGCCATCTGTAAATCTGACGCTGGTGTTATTGACTGCTTACACAGACTTTGCATCCTGGTGTTGGGAAGAATCACAGCAATTAACGTCATAGATTCTGAAATGCCAAACAAGCAGTTTTCTTTCTCTTTTCCAGCTGCATTTTTTTTTTCCTGTCAAAGAGGAAGAAAAGAGCAGAGAATACAGAATGTCATTAGGCCTCAGGAAGCCTGTCTGGGTGGGAATAGCAATGGTTCAGGGACATTCTGAATTCTTTTTGCTGCTAACAAGGGCAGAAAAATTCTGTATAAGGTCATGTCGATGGTTTATCTAGTCCAGTAGTTTGTCCCAGGCAGTGGCAACAGGAGTCACTAGTTAGCACTAGCCACTTCTTTCGCTGTTGCTCATGCACTCCAACATCTACGATGATTAAGTGAAGGGTGGTAGAGGATGGATCCCTGTCTATACCTTTTAATAGTTTATTATGGACCTGTAGATGCCAAATTTTGTAATCCCTTTTGGATTGTGTCTCCACAACCTAAGTGCTGTATAAAGAAGTACTTCCTGCTGTGTTTTAAACCCATCTCCTACTTGTTTCCTTGGGTGCGCCTCTCAGAAGTAGCCAGCATCGAGGAGCAGCATTCACCTATCCGTTACTTTTGCATTGAGAAACACGTCTCCTTTTGGCCTTCTCTCCAAATGGAAGAGTCCTAGATTTCTAGCCTTTCCAGGTAAGGCAGGAGTGATCTGTTCCAACATCATTTGAAAGGTATGCTGGGTCAGCCTCTTGGACTTCAAGTTGCAATCAGGGCAAATCCCATTAGATATAAGGAGATACTTTTTCAACCATGAAAACCATTGGTGGTTAAGCATTACAACAGGTGCCCAGATGAGTTGTGGAATCCCCACCCTTGGAGATATTCAGCCTTCAGCTGGCTGCAACCATCAGCAGCCAGCTTTACCCTGGAAGTTGACCCATCTTTGAGCAAGGCATTGGACCAGATGACCTCCAGAGATCTTTTCCGCTTTATTCCATGATTCTGAATACACATCCAGATATCTGGAGATGAATTCATCACTTGTGTTATTCCACTAGATCAGTCCTCATGCTATTCAAGCAGGTGGAGTTGTTCCTTTTGACTTCAGTTGGAATTAGGACAACTTCTTAGCATCTGTAGTCCTGTTCCAGTGCCCGTTAAATCAGACCTTTCATGACTGCAATTTATTTCTCTAATTTCTGTAATCCATTTATACATGTGACATCTGTAACAGTGTGTGGGAGTCAGTTCTACAGTATCATTGTATGAAAAAACACTCTTCTGTAGCCTAAAAGTTTATCTAATTTTTTGTTTGCATTCCTTCCCATTGCCTTTCCTCTGTGGCTTGGTAAGAGTTTGTCAGACCATTTATAGGAAGCAGATTAGTGGGGGGAAACAGTAAAAAAAAATCTTGAATAAAAGAGCTTAATGCGTAACACTGAATTGGGAACTGTCAACCATGACAGAAGATGAAAGTGCTGAAATTCAAATAAGCGGACTGGGCAGCGTATTCCTACCTCATCCTCAACATTAATATGCCTTGGTTGCGATAGCAGGGCATTGTGCATGCACAGGTTGAGGGCTGCTCTGAGTAGGACTGGGGCGAGATGGATTATTGCTCCAAAGTTGCTGACTAGCAGCAAGTCCTCAGCTGGTTCAGGAATACCCTGAGCATCCTGCCTGATGGTGTCATTGCTCCTGCGAGGAGCTGGAGCTGGGCCAGTGACCCGGAGGTGAAAAGCTCTGTATCCCATTAGCCAGTCTCCGGGGATATTTGGGCTTTCCAATTTTAACTGTTTGAGATTCATGCATTTTCTGTGACGGCTGCTTTTGGCAGAAGTGAACCCCTGATAAGCAGTGCGACCAGGCCGTTCCCCTGAGGTTTCCTCTGTCACCCTCTCCATTTGTAACTTGACAGTTTGCGTAGCAAAGAAATCAGTTATTTACTAACATTTTCCAGTCGTTGAGCAGAAAAATGTCACAACATCTCTGTAATACAGTCTTTAGCTCCAAACCATGCTTTGAAATGGGTAGAAATATGCATGACTGCAGCAAGCAGAAGAACTGTAGCCGATAACTTTGCAACCAAATCGAGATGACACAGATGTGCTGTGTACGAATATCTCCTGCTGTTTGCACCTCTTCTGTCTGAGAGCAGTGTCTTTGCTACTTGTAGACCAATTCTTGTAGGCTTTATAGCATGGGGAAGAAAATCTGGCCACTTCTGTTTATCCTTTGCAGTTCTCAGAGTGTTTTACAGCCTCTAGTTCTGGAGCCCTTTTGATTACCCCAAGGTGCTGCTGGGTTTGTTAGCGCAGAGTTTAGAGGGACTAACTTCTGAACAGGCTGCAACAGCTCGAAATCTGATCAATTACAAGGAGTGCAGTAATTCTCCTTATTTTAGTGCTTCCCCCCCTGAGACAGCAGTTGGTTGTGCTGTCAGGGCATTGCTAAAGGCTTCCCAGAAGCTGCCTTTAAACCCAGCCGTGTGGGCAGTACCAGCAGTGAGCTGGCACATGGAAGCCTGGGTCTCCTCCGAGTGCATCTTCGAGAGGCTTTGGTTTGTCAGCCACTTCACACACTGCTCTGCCGAGCTGCGTGGGTCTGCCACGAACTCCCTAGGAGATGGGAGAGTGCAGCATCTCATCAGTCCATGCCAGAGACTGTTTGTTTCCATAAACATAATGCTGGCTTAATAAGCAAGCGGTGGACTTCCCCATGAGGGTCTTTTTCCCCAGAGACAGTACATTATAAAAAATTATTTTTATTCCATCAATTTTTGCCTTGAATGATGAGTGAGAATGGGCGATTCTTCTCAAAAGAGCATAAGACAAAAAGTGATCAGTGATACTGATATTTTTTTTTAATTTTTAACAAACCAGCCGAGTTAATTCCCTTCAGGTGGCCACATTCAGCAGCCCGTTAGAAGGAAACCAAGCAAGCTATCTCTTACTATGTATGCAAAATGGATTTGAACGGATAGGCTGGGATGTGGGAGCCTGTCACTCCAGCCGCGATGCCCCCAGTGGAGCCTGATGGCATTCCTTGTGGAGCCCGCCAGGACGCCTCAGTGCGCGATAGCTGTGCCAGCTGTCTCTCTTCCGTGGAGTGTAGCACAGTCCATTTAGATTCAATTTTGTTTTTATTCTTTGATGAGTGTTTAATAACCATTTCCAAATCTCTGCACAGTTGGAAAGTGACATTGTCAAGAACAGGTGCAGCCAGCTGAAATTACATGGTAATGCCCGTTGTAACGGCACTGGAAAGAAGCAAAGCGGAAAAGTTTTATTTCCTTGAGGGCAGAGTTGGCTAAATGGAGTTGAGATATCCTGGGATAAAATAATTACCCTCTTGTCTTTGGTTCACTTTCCATTGTGAGAGAAACAAAATGGCATTTGGGGCTTGGAATAAAAAGCTATATATTCCAATCCCAGCCTTGATATCAGCTTGCTGGATGACATCTGAAGAAATCACGTGGAGAAAATTCTGAACTTACTTGTTCTGCAACTAGCTGCTTATATAAGCCACCTAGTTTCTCGAGGTAACCCACAGCTCTGGTATTCGTGCTGGACACCCAGCACTGCCAGCACTCGCTGTTTGGGTAATTAAGTGTTTATCGATACAGGCACTTGGGACTGAACGTTTCAGCTTGATTTTTGCTGTAGGAACACTCTGGGTTGCAAGGAAAATTAGTGGAACCTGGAGGCTCACAGCGTCTTCTGAAATTACTTCTTCTGTTTCTTCCTGGCTAAATTGGAGGCAATAATTCATACCTCATCAAGTTGTTTGGAGGGTTTTAATCAATCGGAGGTTGGTACTGCAAGGTATTGGACATGGTGAGCTCTGATGGATATTAATAGATGAGCGTGCAGAACACGTGGTGGAAGCAAGGATATTACTGTTTGTGATTGCTTTGGGATCTTTGCTTTGAGGTGCTGTTGAAGTGCTAAGGCTTATTAAGCTCTGTCTTACTGGCAGCAACCCACTGCACCATCAGTGGGAACGAGCTGTATGTGGCAATGCTCCTTTACTCATGATGTTGTACTGCTTTTTCTCTGGTGTTTTCTACTGACTGCTTCATGTAAATGTTTTAGTGAACTCTGTGAGAGCCCCAAAGCTTCCCCTTTTCTTGCAGATCTCTGCTACCCTCTCCTCTGTTTTGTTTTTCTGTTATTTTGCCTTTTCCCTTTCATTCCTCGCTGTGGCGAAATAGCAGACACAGCAGTCTCTGTCCTTCAGAGCAAAAGGATTTACAAGGGTTAGATGGTGTGAAAGTATACACTGGACGAATAATTCCCATTAGAAAATCTGCTTGTTGGCTGCGGGGAAGCAGCTAGGGAGGAAGGGAAGAGAAGAAAAGGACTTAAAATTGTTCTCATGGTTGCTGTTGAATCCTTGTTAGCGTGGACAGCCGATATCATTGGAAACTCTCTAACCTCCTTTCCTTAACCATTAACTTCCTCTTCATTATTTTAGCTCCTTTTTTGCTGATAGAGGGGTTAACTCAGTAGATGGCAGTCTCTTTCCTCCGAGTCAATGCAGAGGCAGAGCCGGAGCTGCGCGGCAGTTCTGCAGGTGCCCTCTTTTGGAGAAGACACAAAGCCCGTGCCCCGATCAACTGGCATCAGCCAGGATCGCTGCAGATTTCGTGGCAGTGGATGTCTTCCACCTGAGTAGGCCGTAACTCTCACGATTACATCTCATCTTTCCTAGTTAACCGCTTCTATTTTCATTGTACCGTAAAGTTTGCAGGAAACAATGCTGACATGAAGTCCAAGGCTTGTCGCACTGAAGCTGGCTGCACAGGACTGCTGAGCAGTGGAGCTGCTCTTCTGTCCTTTGTGGACAGGGAATCTATCCCGACATCTTATGGTTAGCATGGTGTTTGTTCAAAAACATGAGAAAGGGACCACGAAGACAAGTAGTGTGGGTAAAACCCTAATGATGACTGAAATGAGGAGGTGTGCTGCTCTGAGTGCAGCTTCTCACGTGGAGACTGAGCGCCTCATGGAACAGAAGTTAATTTTCTTTTTCTTTCATTTACATAGTGATTGTTGCAGCAAAAACCTGTAATGCTTACTATAACACTAAAAATAATTTACTTTGTATTTTATTGCTAACTAGCATTTAATTTATTGTCTAATATTTTATTAAAATTTTAGGAAGAAAATAATTCTGTTATGTCCTACTAGATTTCTTGTTACAATATTGAAAAAATTCAGTCTTAAATCCATGAATCAGACTTAAAAATCAAACATGAAAATTAAAGAGAAGCCAAAATCTATATTGAAGTATTTATTTCTTTGTTTGTTTTTATTTTTGTGTGAGGTTCTGCATGGTTTGACTACCTCCAAAGGAAACCAGCAGTGCTTATAAGCACTGCTTTGGGGTGTCTGCATGTTGAGGAATGATCAACTTCCAGCCCCAGACAACATCCCATGGTTGCAGAAATTCACTAGTGCAGTTTCCAGTTGAGGGCAACTACCATGTAGTAGGGTAATTTGAAGATCAGAACTTGGCTTTTTTTTTTTTTTCTAACTTAATTTTTTTTTTTCTAAACTGTATTCTCCTCAGCCAGTACAGTGACCAGAGCAGTGATGAAGACCATGCATTTAGTACTAATTGGACAGCAGCGGACTGTTCCTCCAGCTGGATTTTGTTTAGACCTCCAGCTTTCAGTCCCGTGTAGGGACTTGGAGGCCATGTCTGTGGATGACCCCGTCTCTCTCCCATTAGCATGGAAGAACATCCAGGCCTGGATGGATTAGTTGTAGAATTCACTCCAAAATGCCCTTGCCTGTTCTTATTTTTGCCCCCTCCAAAACCAAAAGGATTCAGTTATTAACACCTCTAAGGCTGGAGACTCTGAATTAATTTTTAAGTGTTTTGCACCCTGCACTTTGATGTACTGTACACAGTACTACTTCAACACCTGCTTTGAATTCTTCTCTCTCCTACCTGTCAGTGCATCATTTCATGCTCCACTAAGTGGTGCGAATAGCAAAACCATCTGTTCATTACTCATGTAGCCATTGTGTGAAATATGAATGAAACATCTCATGTCTGAAAGAGTCATTGTCAACTGAATCCAGCTGGTAGGGCTGTGGTGTGCCCAGAATCCAGAGTCCAGTTGCTTCCTTCAGTTGTTGTGCTTATTCTCCATGCAGTACTTGTTCAAGCAAATGTTTAATATGTGATTCACAATCTTCTGTTTACACACTTGTTCTCCCCCTTTAAGCATACGTTAGGGCTGAGATCCTAGCTAGGACATTAACTGTGGCAAGAGGCCATTCTTCAGCTTTCTTTGTAGGCACAGAGAAGTGAATAATGTATGCATGTATACCTACAAACGAGGGAAAGAGATTAATCTGTTATGTATGACAGGAAGGTAATGAATGTTTTAAAGAACTCATTTTTTCCCACACCACCTTTACCGAACTTCCATCAAAAGTTTTCTCCAGCAGGTCTAGAGTTCCACCTCCATCAGAGCTATTTGTACGACTCTTTCTCTTGGCAGAAAGAATTCTTCCTTTGGAAGCCATCATTGTCAGTACTGCACAGATCAGATGGCAATGGCTTCTAAAATAGCAGGTTAATATCCCTGTCTGACAGGATTAAATGCTTAACAGTGATTCTTGCTTTTACAGCTATCAGGGTAAGCGATGCCATATGCAATGATAAAGATGTGACATTGTTCAGCATGCCTTTTGGAGAATGATGAAATGACATGCTTAAATCCTTTGTGGCCTCACAAATTTGATAGTTCTGAATGGTGCGGTGGAGCAGAACAGCTATACCTTAAGTGAGGAACAATGGCGTAGTCACATTTCTGAAATTCAGTTTATACCTACAAGTTGCAGGCAGGAGGAACAGCAGGTATGTCTTTCATCTGTAACTAACAAATATTGTAAAATCTGTCTCTGGTGTAAGCTTTCCCCCATTCCTAATAAAGGAGGAATTATCCCTTTGGGGTGGAAAAGACAGGATGACAAAAACATTCAGAAAAACCTGCGCCTCCATCATCTCTTTAGAATCTGGGGTAAGATTCTGTTTGTGAATTTAAATATCTAAGTAGAGCTGTCTACGTGTGAAGCAGGAGTCTGAGCTTCTTTGTGCAGACGATGAAGATCTCATTGTAGGAGTTAAAGCCATCGAGCTTCTGAAGCAAGGCAGACTAGAGCTGTTCAGCTAACCAGATCTAAGTGCCTGCTTTAGGATGAGCTGAGCAGCTGACTTGGACTCCGTTGAGCGCTCAGGTGAGTTATTCACATGTGAACATCTGCGTGTGGCACCTATATTTAGGTTATCCATCTGTAAGCCAAATCCAAGCCTCCCTTTTTGCAGCTTACAGCCAGATAAATATGCCATTTTATAACCCGCGGAATGAACTGGACCATTGCGGCACAGCAGGTGAGAAGGGCCTGGCTTGCTGTGATGGAGCTGTGAGCATCGCACCAGCCCAGGGTCAAAGCTGCCTTGTTTTCTGTGCACTGACTTGTGCATCTGTGCACCTGCGGGACTTAAGGAGCAGCTGAGCTCTAGGGTTTTGAGGCTGTCACAGGGCCTTGATAATAAATGTAGGTAGTGAAACAGAGGCTGGTGTCTGAGTACAGACAGTGTGGGCCTTGGCATTGCACATTGGTGGCTGACATATCTAAAAACAGCATTTGGAGATGCAGTTTAGTCAATTTCCATATTTTTTATTGCTAGCATCTGATTTAATACCTGTGTTGTACAATATCAGCCAGCCAATCTAGGACATTGCAGAAGACAGTGCTGGGACAGCTCTCAAGTGCCAAAATGGGCATCCTGTCTCCTAAGTCAGGATGAGCTGTAGCAGTACATTTGGAGAAGTCCTGCAAGGATGGAGCCTGACTGGTAGGTGCTTGGGGATGTCACTCACTGGTCACACTGATAGTCCCATCGATCTGAGGCCTCTTACAGGTGTTTTAGGAGCTTCTATTTATGCACAAGTTTCTCTTCAGTATTTATGTAGGAAAAGAGTGCTTACTTTGGTGTTTTCGGGCTTTAGGCTGAAAATCTTCTTCTTCTTTTGTTGAGAATTATGTAGTATTTCACATACAGAAATTACTTCATTAGCCAAGGTAAGATTTTTTTTTTTTTTTTTTTGACTAGACATGAATATAAGACCACGTATTTCTTTTAAAACAAGAAGTTATAACTGTCTGGCATAAACCTTTAACCATCAAGAGCAAAAAGAAGAGTTTCCTTTCTCTGTGTTTGTAGCTCTAAGATATTCCTGTAATGGAAAATTAACCCTTCTATAATCAGGGGCCTATCATCTTACAGTAGGCTAAAATACAACCTGTAGGTTTGCATTATGTGCGGTTTCCAGGCTTGTAGGATGTGAACAGGTTTGGGTCAGCCCTAACGCTACAAAATGACTCAAAGTTCAAAAATCTGGAAAGCTGCTGGTGTTTGCTTTGCTTAATAAAGCAAACTGTAAGTCAAACATTTAATCACAGCATTCTGGTAACAGGGGGCCTGTTTTAATACAGCTCTGTTATTGGCCTCTTTGTAGTGCAGCAATAATAAAGGCCATCCTGGTGGATAAGGTGTTTTCAATGCGAGCCTCCTGTGGAACCTTTATTTTCAGACGCAGGCCTTGTATAACAATATGAATCACCAACACGAGAGCTGTTCTGATCTACGGTGGGTTTTCCAGTAGGGAAATAACCTGCTGAGTTTATTAATGTTTGTCTAATTTACATCATTAGGGTCATTTTTTAAATCGCCTTGTCTGCTTGCTTTATTGCTGGAGTGAGTGCCGGGAGGAGGGATCCAGAGCGGGGTGCTCTTAACTTCTGAGCGGGCTGCAAAGCCGAGCTGGGCATCCTCAGAGGCGCTCCCTGAGCAGCAGAGAAAAGCTTGGAGGCGTCAAGCTCTCAGGGCCTGTGCTTGTGTACATCTGCAGGTGTACATTTCTTAGTGTGCTTTTATTTTATTTTAGTTTTTTTGTGGCTCTCCAGAAGAGCTTTGTGACAGCAGGAGAGCAGGGCAGGGAGCTGGCGCAGCGGTGCCGGTGCGTTCAGCAGGCAGATAGCGTAATGCCCCTTTTTGGGATTTTAAAGGGGGTCGGTTCCAATCCCTGTCCTTATGGGTCTGGTACATCTCATTTGCTGAAGGGCATTTTTGCAGCTCTTTGTCCGTGTGTTTGGCAGTTTGGCAGTGCTGGTAGAATTTGGTGGGATCATCTCTGTGTTGTTTGTCATCGAGGGGGAGCGCAGCAGTGGCGATGGGGACTGCTGCAGGCCGTTGTCACAAAATGATTCGTGTGGCGTATTTCTGAAAGACTTGTTCATCTCTGAAGTAGCCCCTCCTCCAAGGGGTTGACGATTTTTATCTAGATCAGACTGAAATTCCTTTTTTCCATTCTCAAAGGGAACTAAATGAAAGAACAAGATAATATTACAATTTATATCCAGCAGACCAAGTTTTGATCTTTGGCATCCAGTGAAAATCTGCAATATCTCATTGGTTTGCTCTTTATTCTGGGTTTAGTTTGATGCAATTAGAATCTGATCGAGCGGCTATGTTTTCTGTGAGCTGTATATGATTGATATCTATCCTTCTCCACATATATAGGTGGTATGGGGGCAGTTGCCTGTAAATTACATGGACTAAAATTACACTTCATTGTTGTGGTGGCAGAGCTAATTTGGTTCATAGCTTCCACAGTTCAGTCCTTTTTGCTTGAGTGAGGACACTTGAAGGAGTTGCCCAGTCTGAGCCATTGTGCCCGTTGAGTTTGCCAGCATGAAGAATTGAGGTGCTCTTTCCCATGGTGCATCCAGCCAGGCAGGTAAAGCAGAGATTTTTTTTTTTTTTTCTTCTCAATACAGTGCAGAATTTAAGTTTTTGAGGTGATTTGGGTTTTGGATACAAAGGAGCTCTGAGAGAGCTGTTCACCATGGTGCACTGACTGTGGTTCTGTATTAAACTGTAAGGAAGCAGTTACAGGCAACATTTTTTTTCTTTTTCCTGGGTAGGATTTTTTTTTTTTTATGCTCTTTGTGTGGACAGCTGCTCAGCTTCAGGTAAAAAAGTGTTATAGTTTATGGGGCTGCCAGCTGGAGCCAATTAAAATCTAATGGACCAGAGTTGGCACTAAAATATCATTTTCTGCCGTAGCAAAGTTGAGTTTTTGTTCTGCCACTTATACATGATTTAAGAGGTTTACAGTGTTGTTAAGAAACAAATTTACTTACCATTTTGCAAACCAAGACATGTTTGAATTTAGAATCTTGCAGGGAAAGATTGCAGCTTGGGTCCTTTAATGAAGTTACTGTTCCACTGAGCGTGAAGAGTTGTGGTGCAGGGACGTTATCTGCCTGGTGATGTTCTGCCCTAAGTATGGGAGACAGCGGCACAGGGCTAAATGACTTGCTTTGGTCACACCACGGCCCTCCCATATGCCTAGGAGAAAATACAAGTCCTAAGACAGGCAATCTGTCTTTTTGTTCTGCCTGCCTCAAGCGAAAGAAACCCAGGACAAGACGAGGAGCCTGAGTTACAGCATTTGTAGAGGGAAAATCATTATTGAGAGTAACATGGGCAAAGGGAGACTTGGCTGAGGTGTGCTAGATGGATAGAACGGAGAGTAAAAGCTCAGCAAAAAGAATTGATTTTCTGAAGAAGAATTCAGTTCATTTGAACTGGAATGAGATGTTTGTTCTTGAGAGAGAGAAATCAGACTAGCCTTCTGTGCAAACTGAAAGGCTTAAAAGGCATTTTTGGCATTTCCAAAATGAAGTGTTTTCAAAGATGCAATTGAGACTTTTGGACTTACTTATGAAGGTGGGGATGATTTTTGTTTGTTTATTCCAAAATGCAAATTTCACCAACCCTGTAAGACGCACTGTTGGTACAAGCAATCTTTTATCTAGGAAAGCTTTCTCTTTCTTTACTTTGTGGTAGTTTAAATGCATTTTGCTTCATGTTTTCAGTGAGAACACTTGATTAGTCAGTGACCGAGGTTTGCCTGATAAACAGGAACTCAATTGCTTTGTGCTTGTTTCTCCGCATTCTTGAAGATGGCTCAGGGCATAAAAGATACCCTGATGACAGGTACAAAAGTAATCCTAGAGATGCATGAAAATGGAAAGAGATGATTCTTAAGGCATAAACCTGAAGCATATCGTCCTGTGGTTTCCCCAAACAAGTAGGCTGTGCACTTGAAAGAATTGGAAATGGGGAGGCTGTGAATAGTGGGCATTCAGTGCATGACACATTTAGGCCCAGTTTCTCTATTTTGCTATTCTTGGGGCAGATCTAATCTGTTTTCAAGCATTCTGTCATTGGTTCAAAGATTCATGCATTCAAAGATTGGCCAACATGGCAGATTTTAGTCCCGAACTGACCAGTTGTGTCCCAGAGATGGGTTATTCCATGAGCGTAACTTCGGAGGGTGGTCAGGTTGTCCTAGAAAGCAGGAAGAAAAGAGGATTGGAAGGACAATAAAAGAGCATAAGAAATAACAGAGTTGAGAGGTATTTACATGGAGAAGATCATGCTGAACCTGAGAAACTTGTTCATTTTGTGAGGTGCTTCAAAACTTCAAAGGGGCGTCACAAAACCTGGGGTGCATCTAATGCAGTGGTAACTGCAAACAGTTAACGTGTGTCCTGGTTTGACTTGGCACAGCGCGTCTCTGGTTCCCGAATGACTTTCATCCCACTGCTGTAGGGAGGTCTGCATTCACGTGCCCTTTTGACGGAACGCCAGCCCCAGATCTGCTTGTGTTGAGCAGCATTTACAGTTAGGTCACTCCAAGGTGAAGATGCAGAGCTCAGATAACTGTCCTCAGGGGAAGGAGAACAGAGCCTGGCCTCTTAAAACTGATTCAGCCCTAGTATTATTTTTCTTCATAATTTTACTTTTCTAAGCCTTTGTGACCCATTGCTACCTGGTTGTGTGGCAATAAATTAATGAATCTACCTGTAGTTTCAGAGTTGAAGCTATGTAGTTTTCCTTGTGGTATATTCAGCTCCCCTCAACGCTGAAACCAAGATTCAAACAGAAGTGGAGATCATACAGCCTCGGGGTGCTCCTCAGGCACAGGACTGAGCTGGGCTCTCAGGAAACCCTTGGAAATGCTGCATAGGTGTTGCTGTGCCTGTATCACAGCCAGAGGACATTCTTCTCTGAACTTGTCAACGTGTCACTTCTAATAGGCATTAAATTTAATATTTGGAGAGACACACAACTCCATAACATTCATAACAGCTTCCTAATGTTAAAGACAAAGATATAAGCTAATTGGAGAATGAACGTGGACTTCTTTGGCTACTGTTCAGAAAGGAGCTTTATTAGAAGCCCTGTAGCACTCTAATTCCTAAACCATCTCCTCTCCCCCAGTTTACAATAAGTTACTCCATTTGCCTTTCCTTATAAAGACTACTCCTGAAATGGCTTTTTATTAATTTATTCATTTATTTTTGAAGTTCCCATTTTTAGAGAACATCATGGAGGAAAAGGAAAAAGAAGCCAGTCCAAAACTGAATACGGATGATTCATAGTGAGAACTGTTGAGGTTGTAAAAAACGCTGGTAAGGATTCTGACGAGTTGGCATATCTCCTTCCACATCTATAAATTTGTCACTGGTGAAAGTATTTATTCCTTCGCAGTGTTATGATTTATAATGGACCGTTGGTACTGCATATGTGGACCTCTAGCTCATCCTCCAACGGTAGAAGATGAACTCTGACTAATAGATTTCAGTGCCTGTCCTGCAATTTTTGCAGGATTAGTATTTTTTAAAGGGTAGTGTGCATGATTTAAGTAAGACTCCAGCATATAGCCATGGCTTGTCCTTTGTTGTCAGCAAAGCTGTCCTAAGTTCATTTCTTTAAAGAAGCTCCAGGCCAAATGTCAGGAAAAATTAAATCAAGCAGTGATGCAGTCCCGTAGGGAAAATGTATTTCAATTGTGAGGTATTCATGGACATAATATGTCATCCTGTAGTCCGTGACTGTTGGGTGCACTTAGAAGCAACGTGGCTTAGTAATTGCTACTTGTTAAGAAATTTGGCTGTGATAAAAAACGACCTGCCAGGGAGAGAGGCAGTTTTGTTAATTTTATTTATGAGACTTTCATCTAACTTGGAGGAGTGTGTGTACGTGGCAGCAAATCCTCCATGACACAGCATCTTTGGTAGGACATCGCTTTTGTCTTCCAGCAAGGAGGCACCGTAATCTTTTAGAGCTTTGGCTTCTGGAGGCTGAGGAACAAGTTGGACACAAGAGCCTTATTTTTGCTCAGCTACCAATGTTTTGCTGCCTTCCTGGTGTAAGCAAATTTTCTGTCTTTCCAGCAGCTGTGGGACAAAGCTAAGCTTGTCAGATCTGCCTGGATACAAACGTGGAAAGAATTAACTCCACCTTCTGTAGGTCTTTTCTCATGATGAGTTTCTTTATCTGGTGTGGTCTAAATAAATCATCCCAGCCCCTTACAGGGCAGATTATTCTTTAGTCTGGCTGCCTGACCCAGGTGGCAGACGGCGGAGGTCCTAGATAGCGGCCTGGGAAGCCTAGATGCAGCCACAGACTGCCTTTCCATGAGATACCTCCCCCTGCATTTTGGTCCTGTTTGTTTTATTCTCCATGCTTTTCTGAGGGCATCGGGTCCTGCAGTGTTTGTTGTTGTAGTTATTAATAGTTTTTTAATTACACATGTGTTAACTTGGTGATATCCACAATCGTCAGCATCAGCAGCACTCAGGCTGCCGTGTCGTTCTCTGCCTTCTTATTTGATTATTGCCAAACGCTACATGGTGAGCACACATTTAATTTAGAAAGGATATCTCTTCAGATCCAAAGAGATGTGTTAATCCTCGTAACAAGTCGATGCACATTTGATAGCAACATCCTTCCAGAATGGACAGATTTATCACCTATTGAATCATTACGGAACAAGAGACCTGCTCTCAAAATCATTGTAGTGCTTTGGACTCCAGTGACCCCTTGACATTAATGATCTAACCCAGTATTGTTCCTGTATCCAAGGGAGAGAGTAATGAAGCCACATCTCATGGATTTATTTTAAGCTTATGGGAAATGGAAGGGGCCAGATTCTGCTTCAGCTTGTGCCACTCTAAGTCTAAAAGAGATGAATTAAAACCCTGAGTAATTTTGGTGGACTTGATCGATTTTGGTTTGACTTGGTGATCCTTGTGGGTGCCTTTGAGCCCCAGCTACTCTCTGATTCCATGATTTGGTGTTTTTTAAGCAGAGCATTTATATTTTCCCACAGTAACATTTCCCTAGGCAAAGCTTAAAACCAATGACAGAAAACAAATCTTAAACATTTCTAAGCAGTGTCACTGTGTGCTAGCACAATGCATGGGGTGTTCTGTGTAAGGAAATGGGTTGCACGGGGTTTAAACAGGCAAAACCCTCATATAGTTAACCCTTTGGAGTCTGCAGACACAGAAGTGTTACAGCAGCCCCAGGCAGGAAAACCAAGGATGAGCTGTCAGCAGACAGGTGCCTCTTGCCTGCCTGACAAGCCAGTCATTTCAGGGAGGGTTTTATTGTTGCTGGTCCCTCTGCAAATTTTTTTTCCACATCAGATTCAGCTCTGTCACTTTTTGTGTGCAGATATGTTGAATTAAAAGACCACTTTTAAGGAAGACAAAATTTTTGTTGTATCCTTTAGTATTCATTCTTTCATGCCTTAGGAGAGTCATGAATTACTTGGGGTCTGTTGGGACTGACATGCGCTGGGAGACACTTAAACAACGCCTCTTCATTGGGACGGAGGTTGGGTGACAGATCAAAGTGCGTCTTTCCCACAATACCAAACACAAGGGTTTTTTTTGTTAAGCAAAGAAAAGAGCATTCTGCAAACACTACCCCGAGCAATCTTTGCTGAAGAAGATCGCAGACAGGGAGGTTGTTGGCACTTGTGGTTCCTGTCCACTCTTCGGCAAAGCAATTCCTGTAGGTGTTACCAAATAGCCCTCTCACAAAGGTGCGCTAGCCTTTGTGGAGTCACTGAGCTCTGCCTTGCAAGTGGTGTCTCCTGGCCTGGGTTTGCAGGTGGGAGCCCAGCCCAGAACCACGGGGCTGCAGGTGGAGGCGGCGCTGAACCAGCTCCTGCTGGGTCGAGGAGACCTGGCTGGCCATGGCTGCAACTTCCAGCTCCTTTGCATTTATCCTTTGAGAGGTGCAATTTAAATTTTTAGACTCATTAGCGTGGTTTGGTGCATAATGATAAATTGGGAGCCAATATATTTTTGTACAGAAGGCGTTTGGAGCCCAATGGTAATGTTGCACGTTTATTTCAAGAGACCTCGGGGATTCTTCCCGGGCCATATGACTCACAACTTTGAAGTCACTGAGCAAAGGGTCAAGCCCTTCTTCACTCAATAGATGCTTGCAGCTCCAAGTGCCACTGGTACATTCAGGGCGAGAATCCTGGCTATTGAAACAGCTGTAGCTTCCAAATGTTGTGACGCTGCATTAACGCTTCATTTCCTGCACTGAATCATTCTGCTTATGAAAGTATAAGAGCAAGGGACATTTGGAAAAAAAAAAAAAAAAAGGAGAAAGAGATATAAAGAAATAAACCTTCTGTCCTCTGGAATGGGCCTTTTTTTTTTTTTTTTTCTTTTTTTTTTTTTTCTTTCCTGGTGGATGACTTTTTCCCATTTCAGCAGTAAAAGGCAATGATATGGAATAATTACGTGTCCCTAAGCCTTTCCAGTTGATACACTGTTGTGAAAATATATTCAGTAAATTCACCTGAGTGACTTTGGAGATCAAAGCACAAGGATGTGATGAATAAAAGAAAGTGATATTTGACAGACAGTGGAGTGGTGTGACCACATTGCCAGTGTTATCCACCTCGGTTCTAGGTTAGGGTAGGTCTGTTGTCAGAAAAACGGGTGTGTGGTTAGGAAGGTGCCTGCAAAAATGACTTGTGCACACTTCATGTTTATTCACTCCCTCTATTTTCAGGTCTTAGAAATGTAATTCTGCATTGGAAAATCAAGATTTTTTTTTCTTCCTGTTAATAGCAAGGTGATTTTATTTTTTTTTTTTTTCCTGAGAGACACCAAATGGCAGTTTTGCTGGGTGAGTAAACAGGAAAAAAATAAAGCCTAGATGTCTTGACTGTCTTTCTGGTGCTACCTGTATTAAAAATACAATTTAGTTTTGAATGCATTCAGATTTAAGGGAGCAGATACTTGGGAAAAGAAGGTGCCATCATTACTGATTTTCTTGTATCACTAGGTGCATTTTGAAATAGCACTCTTCTTCCCCGGGCTGTATTAGCACTGTGAACAATGAAAACAGAAAAATGCCATGTCATAGATAAAAAGTATACCCATTATTATTCCCCTGTTTTCCTGCCAGTATTCATCTTCTGCATTTGTCAGCCATACTTTAAAATATGAGTTAAAAATTGTTTAAATGTTTGTCAAATGGGGATGTAGGAGTTAGGAAATCCCGTGATGAGAAGTTATTTCAATACATGAGATAATATATGTTCTATCTAATGTACACTGGTTGATGTTATGAAGACATTACTGTGGAATTAACAGATTTCAAAAAGCCACTATGTAACAGCCAACTAATGTGGCGTATTGCAAATAAGGTCATCTGGTACAGCCAGAAGTAATACATTTATACTGCTCGTGATTGTTATTCTATATGCATTTATCCTTCTGTGGCATTTGAATATTTTTTCTTTGTGTCTCACAACAACAAAAGAACTTATTGTAAAGGCTCATAAACAATAAAAAGAGAAGGAAAACAATCTAAGAAAAGGCAGAAGAGGCCAAGAGCATTGCAGAGGATGGGTAGCAACTGAGATCACCCCTTCAGAAATGTATTTTTAATTTCAAGAGTATAATTTTAATGGGAGGCTGTAACCTACCAAGACACAAAGTTGCCTAAACCTTAGAAGGAGTACAAAAAGGAAATGATTTGTAATTTCAGTTTTTGCACTATTTCGTACTGAAATTTTCAAACTTCAAGTTTCAAATTTTGTGGGTTTGTAATTGAAAATGTTTGAATTTTAAATGCTATTCACTGCATTTAGCTGCTTCCCCCCATATCACAACTGAAGAATGAGTGGATGTGGGAAGATTCAGGAAAAGAAGAAAAAAAAACAGTGGAAAAATGAGACCTATACATTCTGTCAAAGCTTGTTAAACAAAATCTTCAAACCTCTCTTCTGATATATATATATATTTATATTTTTAATTATAATGTTTTTTTTTTTTTTTTTTTTTGTCTACAAACTTCTACCTAAAATAAAAGGACTACTTCTGCTTGTTAAATGATTCTGGTAGAACTGAGAACGGGTAGCATGTTCCTGAACGGTGTGACAACTATCATTACCCACACAGGAATAATTTTTGAGAGTAGAGAGGTCTTCAATCCAGGTGTCAGAGACAGAGCAAGATCAAGCGGCTGGAAACTGAAGCCAGACAAATTCAAAGAGAAAGGAAAAGTGCACATTTTTAACAGGGGTGCAGGGGCTGCTATTCACAGGAACATCTCTGCAGGGAACGCTGCCGTATCTGCATCGCTTGATGTGTCACCTTGGTGGGATGGCTTTCTGAAAGATGTACTGGAAGGGACTGAACGATTTCAGGGATTTATATGCTTCATTCTGTCAGAGGAGAAGTCAGATGAGATATCACAGCAGTCCTTCTGGTCTTAAAGTCAGAAGCTAAAACGTTTTTGGTAAGCCTTGTGAGTCTCTCGTCTATGGCCGTGGGATTCATCCTACATGCTGAGCCTGAGGAGCTGGTAAGAGAGAGGCTTATCTGCCCGCCTCAGGGGGATGGTTCAGAAGACCCGCATAATCCAGTACAGCATGTGCTGCAGCCAGGGCTGCCATATCATCTTCTGTGCCCCCTTGACAGCTGCGTGTGTTGGCTTGTATGTGCGTACAACAGGGGCAGCCTCAGTGCTTCTCTGCATGTGCCTCTCGTTTGTGTTCCAGCTCCCCAGCCAGCGAGGGAATGCACAGCAGCAGGTTCATGTCCCACCAGCACATGAAGGATGTGCTGCTGCAGCCCACTTCATGGAGAAACCTTCATTTAAGAAAAGATATTTTAGATCCCCAACCTCTTTCTTGTTGCTTTTAACAAGGATGTTGGTTGGCAAGCCAGGGAGAGGAGGAGGGCCGTGTTTGCAGGTGGGCAGCTCTTTGCTGGCGAGTAAAGGGTGTCCTGCCGAGGTCAGGCACAGGAGGAGGGACATTTTTCACCTGTTTTTAACGTTGCATGAAGTTAAATGTGGTGTTGCTAGCACTTCTGGCCCCAGTGAACTGTGCTGTGCAGGACACACCCTGTAATTTCAGGCAGAGAAGAGGCGGAACATCCAGAAAGGAGGCTGCCCTGTTAGCTACTCAGTGGATGAAAATCCAGATAGCGAGCAGAGGGTAAACAGCATCCAAGGGAAAGAAGCTATTGCACGTGAGCAGAAAGATTTTACATTATTCATACGAAGATGACTGAAGAGTTGAAATGGTTGTTTAAAGCCAAGCAGGATGAGTATTCAAAGTAGCTGAGTGTGACTAGGAGAAGAATTTTTCTCACTTTTATTGTTTTATTTTTTAATTGCTTTGAATGCAGTGACAAAACCAGGACTCATTAAGATGACTTGTCCAGGTGACAAGTAATATTAACCTGATACTGTACAGGGAGGAATTGAGACAACTGAAATTTAGCAGAGCTTTCCCCAGGATGTCATTTGACCAAGAGAGGAGCCTGTCTTCTCAGGCTAGCTGCAGGTTGCTGTGGCTCCTGGTCTGCCTGAACAGGTGCCTGAGTGATGGAGCAGCCAGGTGACACGTAGTCTGGCAGGGTGCAGGTCTTCCCAAGGGAGAAGTCTGAGACGTGACTTAGTGACTCAAGGCTCCCCTGTAAGCCAGGAAACCTGTTAGTGGCTGATTTTTTGCTATCCCAGTGGACAGAGAAAGGAGCGTCACGTTAAATTCCGTGCTTAGAAATAATTCTGTAATTAAATCTTGATATAACAGAGGGTTTGTGTGGGATTAATCACCGTTAATACTGGGCCGTTAGGGGTTAAATCATTCTCCCAGAGCCTTCAAAAGGAGCAGAATCAGAGCCAGGATTTGGAGCCAGAATTTGAATCCAGGTCCTGTGGCTGGACAATGAGGCTCGGCTCTTTTTTCATGGGGTACGGAGCAGCTGGAGAGAAATGTCTATTATTTGCAATATACGTATTCAGAATATCTGCACAATTAAATTGCAGTGTTGATCCTTCAGCAGTTGCATTTGAAACCTCTGTTGACTGGAGGACGCAAACCTTAGTAGATTTAATGTTTCCTAAATTGATTTTGTAATTATGTTTTCGGTATTTCCATTTTTTCCCCCTGAAATACAGGCACTTGATATACTTTCTCCATCTGTCTCTGTCCAAATTCAAATGGTTTGTGAGGTAAATTTAATCTCTCCATTGCATCGTTAGATTCAACAGCTTGTCAGTATTTCCATTCCGAGCCGTGTTATGGAGGCCTTCGTAACTCATCTTCATCCTGGTGAAATCTGGGCTTAAATGACTAAGATGTGAGTGTTTCCCCCCTGTTGCTTATGGGTAATTAAAATAAATTGGTACGGAATGCATTTTTAAGTTTGAGGAAGAGCTAATGTTTAGACAGGGAATAGTTTAGGAGGTTGTTTGTTGCCGCTTGCACTTGGAGAAAGGCTGCATCATTAGTACAGTTTGCAGTTACTGTTAATTGGTCCATGCAAACTAACCAGACAAACTGTTTGCCTCATTCTCTTCTAAATCTCACCTTTTTTTACAAGTGGTGCTCTTTCAGCATTGCTAGTACAATGACTGTAGACTTACACTTAATGACCAGCATGGCGTTGTGCACAGTGCTGTCCAACACAGACGTGTTCCTTGCGTGGTAAAATCTGAGCTCTGCCATCTTTAGGTGCATTGAGAAGTGGCTGCAGTCAAAAAATGGGAGAGCTCATTCCCTGTGAGTATATTGGGCACCTCTGTTTTGTTCCAGGCATTTACTGCTGAAAGCACTGTAAGCCCAGAGGGGCCAGAGTTACATAGCTGTGTCCTCGTCCATGCAATTCATTTAAAATACAACTGCATGTTCGCTGAGTGTTGACTCAGGGAGACAAAGTCTTGACCCAGGGCTCCCGGCAGCAACAGGTCTGAACTTGGCACTTGCACTTGACTCAAGACATCCTCACTTGGAATAATTTCCAGGTTTTGTTATGGTTGACCATATTTGTGCCATCTCATTCCTCTTCTCAAATCTTAAAATGTGCAGTGTCTATGTTAAGGCAATTAAATCAGCAGTGCAGGTCACAATATACAACCCCTGCCTTACGTGTGTAGGTCCATGCATGTCCAAAGAACCAGCTACGTGGTTAATCAGCATGAGATTAATTCCCCAAGTTGGACCCATGTAAAGGTTCTGAAGACAGGCAAGCAAATGTAGTCACTCAACATGTTTTAAAATAAATTGCTGCCTGCACTGAATAGATCCCAGAGAGATCTGTGATGTCCTGAGATGGGCAGAGCCTTGGTACTTTGGTCTGGGGTCTCTCTAGTTATTAGAGAGTTTATTAGCCTTCATCTTCCAGGTGCTGGAAGATGAAGGCTAATAAAGGACCTCAGGAGCTGATTTTTGGTGATCACATTATAAAAATCAATTTCATTACATGCTTTGTGGTGTTCCCTCCTTACGTTTGCTTACAGAATAAATCTTGCATATTCAGTGTCAAGTAGATGAAAAATTTACTCATCTGAAGCGATGAGAGTCAGCATTTCACTGCAGATCTTTCTGGGACTTGTGCTTTCCTCTGCTCTGGAGAGGATTAGTTGACAGTTCCTAGCCTCTGTATGGGACCTCAAGATGATTTCGCCCTTTCCACTCCAGTTCCATGGTACATTAAATCACGAATAGTTTTAATCTTGTCTTAAATGTTTACTGCATAGTGTTTGTCTTACTGAAGCATAAATAATGCTTTGTTTTCAGTTGTCAGGGTCAGCTACGTGCACACGGAGCAATTGAGTATTGAGAGGAGTCTCTCCAAAGCTTCTGGCTTTTCAAGAATTGTAAGCTTTGAAAGTTAACTCAAGTTTTGGCAAAAATCTAGTATGAAGGGTCTTAATAGAATATAACAATTTCTGCATGTTTGCTATCATCGTTTCTGTGTTTGGTCATTGTTAGTTTGGCAGTAAGTAATGTGCTGAGATTTTTTTCTGTTAATGTTTATTTTATTACATTGTGGTACACAGAACAATTGCAAAAGAACACTTGTTTGTTTTAAATGTCAGTGGAGAGATTCTTGCTTTATTGGTAAGATGGGATACACGTCAAAATAAGAAACTACAGATGTGAATAGGCTGGGGCCGTGAGCCCAATCCTCATCACAGCACTCCAAGCACTGGGTCAGCGGCTTTCCATTGGTGTCTAAAGCTGCTGTGCTGTTGCAGAAAAAAGGCTTCTAATGCCCTTCTAATCTGTCCTACTTCATTTATTAATATCACGTTACATTTATTTTGTATTTGATATGACTGAGGAACCATTTTCAGCATTTTAAAAGACACTGTTCAGCTTTCTGTAGGCATCATGTATATACTGGATGTACTATACAGTATACAGAAGGTGCCTAATGTATATTTCCTTTCCATGACAAACACCGAGAGCTGACAGCCGAAAGGGAGTTCAGTAAAGACAAGAATTTGCCCTTAGCATGGAGAAAGGATCAATAATACCTTTGATCATTCCATTTTTATAAATGATTCAACACAGAGGAAGCAGATGAAGGTGACTGAAGCATGCTAAAGCCATGTGGTTACTGCCCACGGAAGATCAGTATATAAGTGCAAGACAGACAAGAATTGCTTCGATACTTTTTTGTTGTTGTTGTTTTTCTCCCAGATGCAATATATATGTGGCTTTTAGGGATTGATGGATGAACATGTTTTTGTGGCCTCATGTGGGAGCTTAAACTCCAGTAATAAAATGCTATCTACTCATTTCTCTCTAGTGAAGGTCCAGCAAGGTTAGCTGTCCTGGCAAGTGGCAACTGTGGTCTCACCAAGGCTGCTAGACTTCTAAGTCATCAGTGGTGGGAGATAGGAACATAGATTAAATTCACCATTTTCAGTTCTTTTTGACCCTCCCTATTAGATTTCGTTTGTGCTTAGTGGTCTGTGAATGCCCTCCTTGCCATTTATTCAGTGTGCATGTGTGGTTGAGTGATGCTGAGAGATGAAAATGAACTGTACCATCCTCCCACCCACACGTTCTTCTCTCTCTCTTTCTCATCTATTTTACTTTAATTAATTAATCTATTTCAATATTGTTAATTCTCCTTCCATTCTTACGCGTGACACCAGAAAATGGCATGTACATTGAAGGATTTGGGGATTTTGGATTAAGGGGTAGAGTCTGACACGGTGAATGTGTGGACAGAAAATGTGTGTGGCGGATGATTTCTTCATCTGCTGGTGAGCCCAGCTCATGAGCTTTGTGTGTATCTGAAATCCAAACTCAGATCTAACTTGGCAAAGAGCCCCTAACTCTGGAATAGGCTGACTTAAAACCTCTGGGCACTTTGAAATGGAAACGAGCTAGTATTGATTTGTGTGTGTCTGAACATGCACATACCTATGTTCTTCCTTTCCCCACCACCCACGCATTTTAGAATCCTCTTTTCTGTAATTTTCCTTTTCTCCTATGTCATCCAAGGCCTTTTTGCCATTTCCAACATATGTAGGATACTATGAAATACAAGTCCACACAGAGGTATGCATGTTAAACCAGCACTCTGTTCTTCAGACAGACAGACAGACGTTTTGAAGGCACTCTACCTTGAGGAGAAAGCCAGCTTCAGTGTAAAAACAGTGTTTGAGAAATCAAAGTCACATTCTTAAGGGCAGAGGTTGGATGCCATTGGAATTTTACTTAAGCTTTTTCTTTCTGAAATTTCCAAATTTTAGGTCAAAACTGTGTTTCTCCCAGAACTCCAGCTACTTCAAAGTCATTCTGTGAAAGTTTCACAGCTTGGGCTGAAGGTACTGCTATGACGCAAGGCACCGTGAGCTTTGAGATCTCGTGGGGTGCTGTAGCCAAAAGGCTCTCCTTCAATAAAAATCAAAGTGAAGAGTTAAAAGCAAGCCATGGAAAAGAATGTGTAATGATTTTTAAAAGCCTAAGTATTTCATGCTTCCCAAATTTTTAAAATTAGTGCATGTTATTGTGTTTTTTCCCAATGTTCAGAAATGCCATGCAGCATTCAGAGGAACCTGTTTTACTATTTCTGTCGTTAGTTATTTTTATGCTGGTGGCATCTACCTGCTCCACCAGCAATTAGTACCTTGTTCTGTTACAGAAAACCACTGAGAAGCCATTGTGATTGAATAGGTTTGCAGCCTAAGTACACAATCATTAAGGGTAGGTGAAGGGTATGTTAATATCTCCCTTTTCAAATGGGGGAGTTCAGTCATTTGGACTTGTTTGTTCTGTGCCTGCTCATGGCAGGAACAGAGCCCACGTTTTGTGAAACCTCTGAAAATATGAATAGTTTTTATCCGACTGGGTCTGCCATTGAACAGGTCAGAATTCTTCAAAAATAACACAGAAGTTATTATTGAAATAATGCAGAAGAATTATTGAAATAATGCAGAAGCATCTCCCTGTACACCTGCAATGTGATATGTATTCCAGCCCATGTTTTAGTGAAGGAGAACTGACAGAGAAGTGAATCAAGCTTTTTATGCCATTCCCAAACCAGACATCCCAGAGAGGGATTATAAAGCTAACACAGGAATTCTCTTGCTTTCGCAGTAATTCCCTTCTCAGCTTTCACCACAGAGATGTGATCAGAATCACCGTCTACCACATCAAATACAGCTGCTTCGTTAGAAGGCAGGTTTGTGAAAGTCAGCAAGCTGCTATACGGATACACATAATCAAAGCAGCTAGGAAATTCCACTATTCTAAACAAACCAAGAATTTTTGTGTGTTTTTTTTGTGGAATTTGTCCAGGTTCTGCTGGAAAACAGTGGAGTTTGGGTTGTGCATGGCCTTCAGACTAAAGCATGTAGTATGGTAGTCTGATAAATTTTGTTATATTTTTAATTATACTTTCTCTTTTAGTTTAATTCTGTTTGTATTTATACATATCTATATCCAAGATTCAGTGTTTTATATACCATTGGCTTAGTTAATACTTAATCTCAAAGTCAGATTTGAATACAATAGCTTCTGCGCATTAATATTTCACTTAGGTGGTTTGTAGGTGAATGAAATACACCTGTTTGAGAGCACTTTCCATTTTTAGTTAATCATCTTGGAATGTATACCGGGAATCATCTGAATGTTGCTTCTTACACTAACCCTTTATTTTATTTCTTTCCTTATAATAAACCACTTTCTGTAACAGGATTGCCATTTATTTCAGTGGTACAAAAATATTCTGTATCATTATCAAAGTAACCACCTGGAGTGCTCTAAGTAATGCATACACATGGAACAAAACTCCGCTCCTTATTACGGATTTCTGAATGCAATGCAGCCGCATACCAATTTAAAATAATTGTTGACTTCAGTAGAGTTGCTCAAGATTTATACTTGTGTAATTGAGAGCAAAATGTAGCTTCATGTATACATCTTCTAATAATGCAGCAATATTGCATGAGCAGTAAATCTGAACTTTATTGCTGTCTAATACATTATCTGGTAAGCACTGTAATTAAACTACAAACCAGTTCATTGGATGCTAAGCAGTAGTCCTAGATTGAATCTAATATAAACTAGGTAGTTGCAGAATGAGAGTGGCTGATTGTGAATATTATTGCTGTGACAGCAACGATTAATTCAAATAACGACGGAACTTTAATAGATGAGATTATGTGACAGAATTAGCAAAAGCAGGATTGCTGAATAATTGATTCTTTCGTGGTACAGTAAGTCATTGATTTCTATTCTCTTCCTTCTCCTCTCACGGCTGTAATCATCAATCTGATCATATGTGTGTAACGCCCTGAGACTTTAACTGGAGCTGTAGCAAAATTCACTGCCTGTCAGAAGAGAGCGAGATTGGTGGACGAAATGCCACACCAAATGCATCACCGAGCCAGGCGTGCAGTCCGGAGGTACAGACTGTGAAACAGGAGGGGAAATGCCTTCGTCTGGGGGGTCACAACCAACCGCCCCCGAGTCCGAGTGCTCGGACAACCCCAGGTTTATGCCATAACTCTGCTGAGCTGCTCTGCCTGCTCCTATTTTATTTTATTTTATTTTTTTCCCCAAATGAAGTTGCTGCCTAATGTAGTGCTTTAGGAGTGTAAATCGCTGTGTCTATACGGCAGGTTTTATGTAGTTGTTTTTTTCTTCACTCACTTTTCTTTGACCTGATCTGTTAGAAAATGACCAGTCGAGCTGCTTCGCTCACGGATCAGACAGTTTCATGCTGTCCTTTGCTCTCACAGCGTGAAGAGTAGTGCATTTTTATACCCGAGCCACTGCAAAGTGTGTGCATGCATATGAGCTCATGAATGGATATGTCTGTGGGAACGCACATAAATCTTTTGCTACTCTGTTCTGGAAGCTGTAATGCCATAGGTTGTCAGCAAATGCGTTCAGGGTGTGTAGCCTGCTCGAGTACATAACCCTGTGCAATGTTTTGTTTTAATAGCACCAGGCTGTGGATTGTGCTGCCAGTTTCAAATTGATGGTAGCTGTTGTAAAGCCATTCCGAGGAGAAGTGAAAGACACGAACTCTGGAGACAACTGGTTAAAACGTGGCTCAGTAGGCGGGTGTCCAAGGATCACTTGTAGCTCCAGACTGCATTAGGACAAATCAATTTTCTTGCACAGTAACACTTCACAGAAAGTTTGGAGTTGGAGCTATATTTAGGACCCCAGGGGCCCTGCTTTGATTTTATTTTTGCATACTGAAAGCCTTGATTGGACCCGCATGTCAACTTGCCATCGCTTCAAGGAAGTGTTACATAGATTCATCAATACTCATTTTCCTGTGCCATGACTGCCTGGCTTGTTCTGCAGCAGATGAGGTGAGTAACAGCTCCCTGCTGCTCCAGCCACTGCAGGCTCTACACTTCTCGCATACAGCCTCTGGTTTTTAATGCCATGTAACCGCATTTAGGAGAGTAGTAATTTGGGACATGTTGCTTTTTGCAAACTCTCACAGTGCTGAAACAAGACTCCAGAATAACTCTTAAAAATAACATTTTTGATAGGTTTCCATACACGGAGGGAACAGACTGTGCAGGTATGGAGAAAACCGTTGTTTTTCTACATGCTCTGTGTCATGTCCTTGCAGTTATTACATTGTATGGATTTGTGCATGATTTAACCCGGATTCCAGAATCCTCTGATTTTGAGTTAACCTTTTTGGATTCTAATTTCCTAGAATAATGAAGTATGAACCAAATTGTGGACTTAAATGTCCACAGAGAGTGGGGGAGATAGAAACGATTCAGATAATATATATACATTTTTCATTCCTCCTTTACTAGCATGAAGTTGTTTACCGAATTGTGGAGAGAGTCAGGCTTTTTCAACTGCAGACTCCAGGGTTCTTGCAAGTAGTTTTATATTCCAAGAGCTCTGGACTGATCTTCTGCCAAAATCCAGGAGACATTTGCCTGCTTTTTCTGATAAAGCAGGCAGTCTTTGCTTGGTATCACATCAACCAGAATCTAGACTAGCATAAGGAAATACGTGCTGCTCTCTTATAATCTTTAGTGATTTAGTAATTTCCAGTGATAAGCTCGATTGCAGTTCAGCATTTTTGTCCTTGTTATAGGCAGACACGATTAGGTACAACAGATTAACAGCTCAAAACCTTGTTCAAATACTATAAAATCTGATTATTTTATAAATCTGTAACTTTATGCTTTGATTCTGAAAAGAATTTGGTATATATTAATTCTTTTTTGTGCAGTCCTGTATCATTCTTATTTTCCAGTTGAGGAAGTTAGTCAAATCCAACCGGAGTGAATGTTTTTAAGTGATGAAGAATGTTTTTAATGCTGTGTTGTTTTGTAATTGTTTCTAGTATACTAAAAAAAAATCTGGTATTTATCCTTGGACGCTAGTAGATAAATTCAACTTTGACTGTGGACATTTTTCTTGCTAGATTATCAATTACTGTTTACACAGGTGCTAAATAAAAAGCAAATATTTCCTTTCCAGCTTCTCCATTACAGAACTTTTCTTACCAGACTTGACCGCAACATAAAATGGACAAATGCTGCCATGTACCACTGGCACAGGATTTTGAGAGTTTATGTGAAAACATTCTTGTTCTTAGTTCCAAATTCTTTTCGTGTGTTCAGTTCTGCAGCTGAGAATAGCAGTTCTAGAAAAGAACAGATCTGCACTTTGCTTGTGAAAATCAGATTTGGCTACGCTTTCTCTAGTTTTAGTCTTTTTTGTTCTGGAATGATAACAACGATAAATTTAAAGAGAAGTAGGTCTTGCACCAGTCCTTTTCTACTGTACTGTCAGTATTTGTGGACAAGAAGTACGCAGACTCTTGAAAAAATAAGTAGTTTTCCTGGTTTATTTGCAGGTACACAAATTGAAAATTGTAGATTTGCTGCTTTGCTATTGGAATAGTAGAGCAGTGTGTTACATTCAAGCCTTACAGTAAGTCACTAACAGTCAGTTCCTGAAGGATTTTTACATGTAATTCAACTTTTCCTTAATGGATTAGCTTTCAAAGATCTCCTATGTTAATACAATGAGGGTTTCTCTATAAAGTTTTATGTAAATTCATATGATTTAAAGAATAATGTGGATAATTGTTCTTTTACTCTTTGATAATTATTATGGTTGTTAATCCTTAATGATCCAAGTAGATATATGAAATTAATTGGGTATTTTTAGAGCTCTGCTATGCTTATCTACCAATTTAAATACTTATAAATTTAGTTTGAAGTCTATTTTTATTTAAGAATGGGTAAAAGGAAGTTGATTGGATTCACATTCTTCCATGCAAAACTATATGTTGTTTTAAAAATAGTTACATTGATTTAATTTGCATTTGAATATTTACTTATGGAAATCAAATGAGTCAGATTTGCTTTTTAAGGGCAACCCTATAGGGTTTGATAATGCAGTTTGAAATCATATTGTTTCTGGTATGGACACAACTGAGTGCGGAATGACTCAGTGCAAGGTAAAGCAAATCAATTTAAGCCCCCTGCAGTGAGGCTCAATATAAGCTCCCACACAGCACAGCTGGGAAGTGGTAACTTCTTAAGTGCTTGTAGCTCTGTGACTTCTGAAGAAGCACTCATATCTTTGGGACAAATCTAGGGCTCAGGCTTGTAATCAGTTTAGTAAAGCTTAATAAATTGCTCTGCATCATCTGAGGTGCAGTAACAAATGCCCAACAACATAATCTACCTTAAATCTCAGTGCAAGAGGTTTGAGTTTATGTGGTTTATTTATTTATTTAGAAGTTTGGATTACATACCTTGGTATCTATCAGAAGAGTTGCATTTTCTGGGGCTTTATTCAATTTACTAAAATCATTGGAAGTTGCTAATTGTTGAGTACTTCTCAAAAAAACCCCACACATATGTTTATGCTCTTAATAGAATGTGAGGCTAGTTTTAGCATCTTCAGGGCATGGTCCAAGGTATATCACATTCATAATATGCCTTCCATTTATCTTAAAGTTATTAACTTAATCTGTATTTGATTTGAGCTATTAATACATATTTTAAAATATCTTTTCTTAAAATCCCTCATACAATAGAAGAGCTTCGGATCGGGTATTCAAGGGCAGTGATCACCTCTGTGTTCCTGTACAAAGCAAAACACGGACACAGGTTAGGAAGAATTGTTCGGGGACTGAAGTCTGTACAATACGGGTCAGGAGGTGGCAATTCAAACCCTCTGTAATTGGTGGTGTTTCTGTTACTTACAGATGTAATGTCTCCTCTGAATTCTTCAAAGAGATTGAAATGTTGAAAACCAATATTCTGACTTGAGGTCTGTGAGGTGAAACGGTGCTCCCAGCTCTCGTTCTAGTTTACAGCAGTGTTTCAAAAAGTTGCCCACAGTATGTTCCCGTAGTGCTTAATTGGAAAGAGAAATCTGGAAGCCAGGACTGCAGCCATTCCCCGCTGACTTGAACCCGGTCGTCTCAGTTAGATGCAGCACAGTTGATGCAAGTGCTGTTATTTTTCCCACTTGCTTGGTTTGTATGAAGTAGGCTTTAAGATCTTTGTATATTTCTTCCCCCACATGCCATAAATATTACCTTCCAAAGCCATGGCAATCTGATGGTGCTGCAGGAGCTGAACCAAACTGTGTCCTGCTGGAGAACAAGCGTCCTTTGGGAGAGCTCTGAGCCGCACGCCCGTGTCTCCAGCAGAGCGGCTGGGCACCCCAGAGTCATGCTGCTGATAACCTGAGGACAGCAGACTTCATGCTGTCACTCCTCCTATCTCTCCATCTGGTTCTTAGGGCAAGGGCCAGCTTTTCCTATTGCAATGATTAAGCTTCTTTTCAAATTCATGTGCTAGTTGTTTAAAATTAAGATGCATAAAATCCAGATGAAGAAATAAGCTGTAATAATATTTTTAAGGAAATTAACCAAGATAGGATCCTTAATACTGTGTAGCAGAATATTTTTTTATTAATGCATTCAAATAGTCAAACTAAGATATGATCATACAATTAATGAGGTTAATGAGGTTACATCTGATGTAAATTTCAACTCTTTATTACTGTTATTGTGTTCATAGACTCCATAATAATGTCTGTGTACTAGGCTTGCTCAAAAGAACAGCTCTGCTGCGGAATGAATTAAATAAGCATGTGGCATGAGGAAGTATCTGGAAATGAGTCAGAATTGTGTATTTAATATTGAAAGATTTCTGTGGTACTGTAGCGATCAGTAAATCTTAAGACTGAAACAGTAGCTAATTAAGGCAATTCTCTCAGTCTTATGAACAATAGTTTAGATAACACAGGTGGATTCCCTTTGGTCTGCATCCCCTTTCTTTCCAGATTACATTTACTTCCACTAATTCTTGAGCACAAACACCAGACTGACCAAGCTTCATAATAAGTTTTTAAGAGGTGGAATTTCATCTTAGAAAACACAACAAAACAACAACAAAAAACATGAACTATATAACACATTTTTTTCTTTGAGATTAACAAATAAGGAAGAGATATTGGACTTGATGATTGTAGTGGTCTTTTCCAAACTAAATGATTTTATGATTAAAGAACTAACAATTTCTAATCAATCCTTTACACAAGTTTTCCCGTATAAAAACAACTTAAGCTTGAGGAGCCTCTGTATGCATTTCATTTCCATGTCCGGTCTTCTCTGGCCTTATTTTGAAGACAGAACTGTGCATGCATTTTCTATTTGACATCATGTTTTCCTCTTCTTCCCAGGGCTACTTTTTGTAATAGCATTGCAATCTATAGGAGAAAGAGTCCAAGACCTGACAGCACAATTTTAAGAATGTGCCTCAGTTGCCATTATGTGGTTCTGTTTAGTGGATGGTCTCTGTGATCTTCCCAAATGGCCACTGATCTTATTTTGGTATTATTTGGAACCAAATTAAAAGAAACAGGATGGCTGTAGAGAGGGAAGCACTTGAGGACTAGAACTGAAAATGTAGAGGAGCACTTTCCAGCTAGCTTCTGTGAATAATGGCGTCAGAAAAGTAAAAGTACATAGGAATAGGACTGCACCTGACTTGGTTCCTTTCACCATTTCTGTCCCACTTTCTCAGCAGCAGGCTTGAGGCTGGAAGCCTCTCTGTGGCACAGTATTGTGCTGTTGCTCTTCTGGCAGGCCTGTTCCAATGTCATCTGGGATAAAAAGCCTTTGAAACCTTTGTTAGATGTGGCTGACAGTGACGTCTTCTGGTCATTCTTTTCCATGTTTTCTTATTCAGAAAGGGTGACAACTGCCCCTTTCCTAGAAGCTGAGATCTGAAATTGAGTATGTTTAGTAGCTGTCTTTCATCATCCTGCTAGGAGGAGGAGGTCAGGCCACTTATAGATGATGAAGACCGATGTGTCACAGACAGGGTCAGAAACAGAATTTGCTTCATTCTCATAGAATTATGTTAACTCTTGAAGAGCTGAGTTTCACTCAGTTCTGCTCAGTAGGCAGTATTTCCAGCTGACTGTCATGCAGCAGTTCACACAAAGTGTCTACTGTCAAGCAGAATACATCACCTTAATCACTGATTATATAAATCTGCTTTTCCCACCTATCGTCACTTCATGAACATCTATCTAATGTTGCCCTTCTTCAGACCTTTAGTTTTATTTTCAGGTTATTTTAGTTACTGAATTGCATAAAAGATTTTCTACCAGCCAAAGGAGGAATTATCTTAAAATTCCAGTGCACAAACTTTCCTACGGTCCATTGATGGACCATCCATGTGTCCATTGATTTCAGCAACCTCAGCTGTTGGAGAACCACGACTTGGGGTCTGTTCTGAAGGCTTTGTGGTCAGGTTTGTCAAGAGCCCCTTCTCTTGCAAATCCGTAGTAGTGAGAGCAGTTTGAAAGATGAGGTTGTAATAGTGACCATGGACCAAATGCTTGGCTGAATGCAGTATGCCAGGAATTGTCAAAGCTTCAGAAGGTGGCTACTAACCCAGAACTGAGCAGTGACGTATCCTATTGTCTAGTGTTTGCATGCCAAGTCTTTTAAGCCAGTGACTTGTAAAGGTGTGTCCCATAATGTTCGTATGCCAGACAAGGCTGAGACATATCGCTGCTCTGGTGTAGAAATATTCACATTGCTACAGCCCTTCCTGTACCAGTTCCATGGTTGGAATTGATATTCCTCCGGAATGTTGAAGCACTGTTGGACTTTAATGCCTTTAATGTGCCATGTTTAATGAAAGAAGCTACTTTTTTTCCGGTTTAATACCTTGACCCAGATATGACAATGTCTCTGAATCGTCTCTCATGCAGGACATTCCCATCTCCTCCTGTTGGCAGGTTTTGCACCTTTGTTCCAGATGGACTCGCTCTTTCCTCTGATGTAAACGTACGGACACTTCCCTGATAGTATCACTATCCCATAAAAAAGATTTATTAGTTCTAGCAGTCCCTTTCCAGATTTAATTAGTGACTCTTCTTACCTATTTGTACTGGCACTATTTTTCTTATCCATTTCCTCCTAAAAAGGCTCATAAACTAAGAGCATAATTGACAGTGAATGCATAGAAAGATGAGTCGGTGCTGTTCCGTGGCAGTTGAAGGTCTTAATAGTGGTCCTTAGTTATAAAGGTTTTGTGGCTCTTGAAATTCAGTAAATCAAACTGGATCTTTGAAACTAAATGAGGCTTCTACCAGGAATAGTTTAATCCTTTGCTTCCTATCATATGATAGGGAAACAGTATAGAAAGCTGACATTTTTCACGTTCATATTCAGTGGTTCATAGTGAAGCATCGTGCAAAAAATTTTGAGATTCCATCTAAGGTGGGAATTTTTATGACTTCAGATCATATTCGAGATTCTGTTTTCAGCATAATGAAATTATTTGTTGGTAATCTCTATATACGTAGGATGGAATTTTCAAAAACGTAGGGTACCGTCTGCTTTCATTGGGGCTTCCAAGGTAATTTTACTTCTGACTTCAGTAGGAATTGAATTGCATGCCAACTCTGCCTGCTTCTTAACAATCCAGTTCCCTAATTATTTTAAATTTGGATACGCTTCTTCCTGGCAAAGGTGCTTTGCTTAATGAAGTTCCTTCTCAACTTGGTTCTTGACCATATCCCATGACCAATATAACTTTGCTAATAGGGAATTATAATCTTGTGATTTCATCTGACCTAACTTTCCATGGCAATGCCTTTCTACTATTACGCTTTGATAACATTTCTTCTCTACTTGAGGAAAGACTCTTAGAGGCTTCACATAAGAGTAATTGAAGGAAGACAGTATTTTAATAGCAAGATTTAGGCTGTATCAAAGACTTCACTGAGTGTCATCTTGCATTGAATAAACCAGTAGGCGAGATCATCATTTAGGCAGTCACAGAAATGACTGGACATATCTGTCTCTCTCCTTGTTATTCTCTCCTTCGTTCCCTTTCTTTTCCTCTAGGTCTTCCTATTTAAATTCACTGCAGAACAGCTGCCCTAGGCCAGCTCCTGCTGAGCCAGGATGATGTGAGTGCAGGTTTTTGTTGCTTTTCTGTGATATGTTGTGGGTGGATGTTGGACATAATGAACCCAGACAAGAAAAAAATATAAAAAATCATGTACTAAAAACAAAACAGAGGCTGAGCGCTTTGGGGAGGGTGGGATGGTGCTCTGGGAAAATGCATTCGCTGTGTATTCCATCTGTGCCGGGATCCGAGAGGAACGGTTATTAGAGCAGGACCCAGCGCATCACACCTGCAGTCCAGTCTCTGTGGGATTAGTAATTACGTGTTAATTAACAAGTCTGGAATGAGTGAGAGTTTGCATGTCAGCAGATAATCTGTATGGTGACTAATAAGCTGCAGAATGTTTTCAATTAGCAGGCTTGAAAAGGAAATCCCAGTGAGTGTTTTGCTTGGTTGGGAAAGGACCGAGTGAATGTGCTCTGTTGTTAGGACTCTCAAAATAGGAAAGTGGCAAATTAAAAAAATACATTGTAAAGGTTAAGATCCATGAAACACCTACATGTAAGTTACTTGCTACTGCTGTGCGTTGATGAAATCATACAGAATAAACATCAGGGAAATTACATTTTTCACTTGATTAAATAAGAGCAAACATGGAAAAGTTCCACTCTTGCATAGATTCATTAAGCCATTTTAGTAGTCTAAAATGTATTTTCATTATGAGCTTTTTTACTGGACCGGAGTAGGGACAACTCATGAATTTGTTCACTCAGGGCTCTTTCTTTGACGCAGCTTCTGGGAACCATTGGCTATGCTCAGCCTCTGTTGAGCTTTTCGCTGTGATCTCCACATGTTAGATTCTCTCCACTGTATGTTTACATAGTAATGTAAGGAGAACGGTTATTTCCCTGTCACCTTGCTTGTCTAGTTTGACTTAGCTTTATTTCTCTTCTGTCCACCTTTGCACTCAGGGGCGACATTTGGAGATGTAATTTCCAGAAGCATTTGTACAATTTCATCATTCGTTTTTTCTGGGCTGGTATTACAAGGGCAGTCAGTTTGGGACCCCATTTTTTTAATTGCTACAAACAAGGAGGACTTATACAAGGGAAGAATGGTTAAAATTGTTTGGGATGTTGCACTGTATAAAAGTGGACTGTAAAACTTTTCCATTAGATTGGACAATTTAAGAGCTTCAAGATATATAGTGCAGAATTTAGAACATCTTTCAGGCACTGTAGATGGATCAAAACTGGCCAAATTAACATATGGGCATGGTTTTCAAGTTCATTCTTGTTAAATGAGATGTATTAAAAGTTACATTCAGACAGAGGATACATGCTGTGATGGCCTTGGTGTATTGAGAATTGTCGTTATGGCGAACCACTCAAAATACAAGTGAGTTTCAGACTTGTAACTGTCTGGAACTATCTGGCTCTGTTTGCATGTTGTGCAGCTGCACTTATTGTTTCCCTCTGGTGAAGATGCTTTTTGGGAAGGAAAAGCTGATCCCGATCTAGTTTGTCCATTCTTCAACCTGCCATGACTCATCTTCAGTTCCTTCCAAACATCTTCTCTCTCTGGTAATTAACATTTCACAGCAAGTGAGTTTTTATTATGATCTTGTTCCAAGTGCAGCTTTGATATGATTAATAGCACCAGTTGTGACTCTTCTTAATAACTGATGGTCTTCAGGTTGGCAGTGAGCTATTGGCATGTCTGAAGTGCAGAACTTCTTACCCACTGCACTTCACTTGTACTGTTCAGGGCTTGAATTGTCCTCTGCGGACCTTCTGTCAGCTTCAGAGGTGCTGATATATATATATAAGTATACTTCCTCCTGTTCCTTATATTGCTGTTGTGGCACCCATGTTTAGGGAAGCAAGCAGAAGGCACCCGTGGAGGCGCTAGGTGAGGACCACGTGGTGAGATGTAGCAGAATGGGACTGCTCACTTCAAAGCTCCAGACGCTGTAAAAAAGTCATTCCCAGTTTCTCTTCTGTGTTTTCCTGCAGGTCCTTTCTTGGCTGCCACACTGACTGGCATTAGGTCTAAGAGATCTTGGTACTATTTATTGGTACTAATTAGTACTTGGTACTAATTATCTCGTAATTAATTTGCAAGTTTCTCAGTGGTACCCATTAGGAAACTGCATTGGATGTACAGATTTGGCCAAGCTCCTTCTAGAGCAGGCAGGCATTCTGCCATTGCAGATAAACTGTGCAGATAAACTGCTTGACTTCCAACCTTTCTAATTCTCATGGAGCTTGTTACTGCTCACCTCCATCAATTGCATACTGGCCGATTATTTTTAATTACATTAATCTTGTTCAAGATCTTCCCTTTCTCCCACCAGTTTCTGAAGGAAACGTGAGCTTGTGTCTTGCTCAGATCAGCTTGCAGATGTTTCAGCCTTCTCTTGTCACGTTAAAAACGGGATCGGTAGGAGCCGAGCAAATAGCATGCATTTTTCACTCTGAAGACTGGGTGCATCTGGAATTGTGTCCTCAGGTAACCAAAGTTGTGGCTGTTATACTAGCCACCTCTTTTCACCCTGTCAGGGAGGGGAGGCACCATGGCAGACCGTTGGCTTCTCACACCAAAGGTCAGTGCTTCTGACACATGTAGACCATTATCTGTGTAAATATGAAGTGTTGGAAACACGTTAGAGCAATTGTACATTGGTTGACAGCAGAGGTTTCTTTGGAAAAATACCATTATGGCCATATCTCCTGTTAATCCTTCTGCTTCTCCATCAGCCTGACAGCTTATTGTCGAGAATGTTTGTAAAGTGATGACAATTCATATTATTCCTCCCTTACGTGTCTTGTTCCAGATTTAATTAATCTAATACAATTATTTTAAAGTAATTTTCCCTCCTACTTTTGGGTACATGTAGAAATCATTTAATTACTTGCAATTCTTCTTCTAAAGCGCTGCGTACACGTCTGCCTCCCCTGCAGTTTGACAGGTTATGCTATACAAAATGTGAAGATAAAAATGCCAGCGAAACAATAGCAGCAGTTCCCAGCACATTGTGTTTGACACTGGTGCACCACAGAACGAACCGTACAGAGCTTTTAAATTACTATGAAATAAAAACACATGGAAGTGAGGAGTAAAGGACTTGATCTAGACTTTCAGATGTTCAGCCAACCTCGTGGAAGTCATTTCACTTACCTGTAACTGTCGCCATTTGCCATCACCTGTGTGATTCACAGTTTCAAGAAATTTCTCTCATGAATGTCTCTTAAATGCAGTACTCTGGATGCCAGAGTACTCTAATTGTTAGCAAAATCTCTTCCAATTCTTGGAGCAGTCGTATTGCTGGCTGAAATGGGGTGACCAATATAGCTGTAAAACCAGGGTGTCAAACTCTGGAATCTCAAAAAACTTTCATAGTTCTTAAAGAGCTGTCACTCTTCCAAATGTTTATAAAAGCAGGTAATCCCAAGTAAAAGCTGAAGTCCTCAGTTAATTTTACTGTAATTTCTGCAGTGTCAATGCCTCTGTCCTGGAGGTGCAGCTCTGCAATGAATTCGCATGGTTGAAGTGGTGTATCGATTGCTGAGTTGAAGTGGTTGGACAAAATCTCATCCTGCTGTCCGTGTTTTGAGAGTGAATTATCCCGGTAAGGGTGGTGTGGCACACTAAACCCGGTGTTTTTTAACTAGGCACGGAGACACTTACTGTTGATCGTACAGTTTGGGCTATTTAATTATTTATTAGCCATAAGAACCAAGGATTCATGAACCAGCTCTTTTGAGGAATGCAGTGATTTCCTCAGATAAATGTTTAAAGCAGAGCTGAGATAGTAGCCAACCATAGTAGAAAAATATTTTTTTCCTTTGAGATAACCTCTTAAATATATACATATTTTAAACCATTTTATCTTCCCTGTCTAATTCTAAGCACCCCTTCTGTCAGCATCAGACAGAATTAAAAAGAAATAACCTTCAGTGGATGCCTTTATTTTTTATTTTTTTCCTGAAATGTGTCAGATAAGCAAAATGTAACTGGGTATTTATTCTACTTTTCATGTGCCCTGCAAACTGTGGAAGGCAGCAAGAGATAGATGGAGCAGCACCAGTCTGATAAGCATGACTGTTCCTTTTTGCCTGCTTTCTGTTTATACAGCCTTTGAGCGAGCACTGGGCTGGGGACCAAATGTCTTTACTCATCTGGGAAATTTCAGAGCTCCTGGGAATAAACTGGGGCAAAAGGCATCTCCTTGATTACAAGATCTGTAGGTAAATGTTACCCTTCCAGTACTCAATGTTTTCCCCTCCATCTTCACCACAGTACATTTTGTAACATCCTAACAATGCCTAACAACAATAATAGCAAAAATAAGGAGTATATTTTACACTGGTTATTTGCTGTCTCCTTGCTGAAAAGGACACATAATGGAATGAATCTGGCTTCCCATCTGTTGCTAGGTGCAATTCAAAGTGGCAGTTTTGACCTATAAAGATTTGACTGGTTTGCGTCACACTTACCCTAGAGACAGCCTCTCCCCTTTAATTTCTCTGTGTCTCCATTTTCCATCTGTGAAAAATCAGGATAACACTATTTTTCTACTTCACAGGGACATTACAAGGACACATTTATTAACAGGGACAAAGTATAGGCTCTGTGTTCGACATCACATGAATATCTATGTCTAAAAACTTGCTGCCACCCTCAGTCCCACAAAACCCAGGTCGGCTGACCTTCATTATGTGATGGAAGGTGATCGCAGTCCTGGGCTGTATTATGGATTGCCAGGCTCTAATCTTGCGATTTTTAAACACACGCATAACGTGATCCTTGCAAGTCATCCAGCTGAATTTTGCGTTTCATGTTAAATCGATTGGGACAGCCCAGGAGTATAAAGTCAGAAGTGTATTTCCACATCTCAGTTTTAGGTCCCAAATAAAATCAGAGGCCGTGGGGACTACAAACTGTTTTATGCTGTCTGGGTTGGAGAAGGTGTATGTGAAATATCTCTTTACTTGCGAATGGTTTCCTCAGAGCACGTGTGTCTAGAGTTGTGGTTGTCTAGAGTATTAGAAGTATGATAGTCCTTCAGGTAGCTTCACCAGTCAGTAGGCCTCAGGTATATTTTTGCAGTCACATGAGGTTCGTGTTTATGAAGGTCAAGAGAAAAGAGATCTGGGCACGTTAGCAGATCAGGCAATATTTTATAATTGTGCTAAACTATGGACTCCGTCCTGCAGGAGTTCAGGGGGTGGGTGGAGAGCATGGAAATGAGTCTAGACTTTACAGCAGCCCTTCAGTCCGAACCTAAGGCATTTCAGGGCTGTCCTTCATTCCTGTTGGAATCACGGAGTTCAAGCTCTGCAATGGTAGGAGCTCTGCAACTGAACGGTGGACAGCAGCACTTCTTGTGGATGATTTCAAGATAAGGTTCATCAAGCCAAATGGATCAACTTCCTCACTGGGGTGAGTCTTAGTTTGGAAGAGGTGGGGTCCATCCCTACTCGACCTTTACAATTGCTGGTAAAATCTTTGAGTCTTCTTTCCTTGCTGTGCTAAGAACGGACATAGCGTGCACATAGTACCATGATGGCCCTTGGTGGGGATTTTGGGGGTGATTCACAAGCTCACAAAATGGCAAGAGGCAGGCTGTGCCAAGGTAGCACGTGGGGAAAATGCTATGAGTTCTTTTAAAAGGTCATTGGCATGCTTTATGGTTTCCAGCATATTACAACCAAATACTCTTTTTTTTTTTTTTTTTTTTTTTCCCCTCCACAATACTATCTTCGTAAGAATAATGAATATTGATCTTGTTTTGTATGATAGTGTTCTCTTACATCCTCATTGTGTTGTGTGTGCGTACACATGCACACTCCTTCCTCAAAGTCTTCCTCAGAGAGCTCCACAGGCTGAAAAAAATAAATCATGAGCTGCAGCTCCTCCTAACCGAATAAACCCTCCAAACTCTATTCTTCATGTGTTTGGTAAGTCTGGGGATTTGCCCTTTCCAGGTCTAGTTACCCTCCAAGAATCTTGTTGAGAGAATTAAAGAATGAAATAAAGTTCAGCAGGCTTTTATTTATTTATTTATTTTTTCAGCCTTTTCTTAGGAACATGTTAACAAAAGGCAAATAATTATCAAATTAAAATTTGTCTTACAGTGTATTAATTTTAGTTAACTAAACAAAATCCACAGTCCCCTTCATTTGAACATAAATGATGTGGTAGCTGCAGTTCTGAGGTTTGGCAGGAGAGCAGCCAGCTTTTGAGAACTGGAAAGAAGAGTATCGGGGGAAGATAAGAGACAGGGCCTCATCCTGCAAGGTTTTACAAAACTGAATAGCTCTTCTTATTTTCCTGTGGCATATTTGCCTCTAGCACCACATTCCAGTGGAACATCTCTTAATTTTGCTCCAAAAGCACCGGAGTCAAAGAGATTATAAGGGGTCAGAAGGAGGTCACTTCTCCCGGTGCACGCCTGAGCGCATCCCGGGGCAGCCGGGGCTGCCCTACGCCTCCTGCTCATCCCCAGCAGCTGCGCTTCGGGCTGGCCATGAGAGCTGTCTCCGGACACCTCATTAGCATAGGATGATGGCTTTATTGGGGAACGAGTCATAAAAATGCTTCCTTTGGTTAAAAGAGAGCAGTTTAATTTTAGCATGACGACAGCCCGATACTGAGGATTACATTTGCATTGCCGGTAGTTGTGTGTCTGCGTGCAGGCGGGAGAGGCCCACGGACACACGCATGGAAGGCAGCCTCTGTGGGGGCAGGGGGATCAAAAGAAAGAAAATCTGATGTGGCGTGTGTGTGTGTGTGTGTGTTTAACTTCTCAGGTTTTCAATCGATATGCACTCCTTTCAGCTCAATGTGCATCTGTTTCAGCAGCAAAACCCTTGCCTGGAATTCCTGCCCCTGAAGCTTTTTCTAGTTAAAAGCAGTGATTGTTTGCAACCATGCATTAGTGAAGTACCAAGGAAGAAGTTGTATATATATATATTTCTGCTAAACATAAAGCAAACATCAAATTAATGTATTGAACAGTCCTGTCATCATGGAAACACTGTCTACAAAAGTTTCCATTTCACCTGTTCTAGTGGAAAAAATAATGTGGGAAAACGTTAAAAAAGAAAAAAAACACAGAAGAAAAAAAATCAAACAAAATAGAAAAAAAATGAAAAAACAAAACAAAACAAAACAACCCTAATGGAACACCAGTATGTAAAAATCCAGGTTCACCTTTCATGTGAACCCCCCAGAGTGCTTTTCAGATAGGGAAACTGGAACACAGATTACCTACTTGGTATTTTTGGCTACCTATTACAATATACTTACTTCATCTTTCTTTTGTATCATCACCTAGGAAAGCCAAGCTCGTTTTCTGACATGGCTCATACCATAGTAGTGCCTAGCCCAGAGGTCTCTGGATGCCACAGCAGTGTAAGGAAGGCACAGCAGCTGATCACCTGGTGAGATAGAGGCAGGGGGAACAGAAACCAGGCTCCAGGGCGTATTTTCCTGGCCACTAGACCGTACTGCCTCTCCATTGCTGGTTTTCATCATTGATGTTGTATTGATTTCCAACAAAAATGCCATGAAGAAGCGGGCATGTGTTTGCTGAAACCCAGGGACAGCATATAATAATGTTAGATCTAGAAGCACAGTGCATGCATATCGCCCCCCAAAACCCATGGTTATCTGTGGTCAGTCATGGGCTAATCTGTCTGCCACCGGTTAACCACAGATATGTGTCATGAATAGTGTCTAATTTATTCAATACTAAAATGGAATTGACAGCCTTCTGCCTGACAAGTCACACAAAATAATAAGCATGGGGAGAGGTCTGACGCAACCTTTTTATTAATTGTTTCGTTTCTGTGATGACAGCCAGTAGAGGGCACTGGTACATATCTGTACAGCGCGGAGCTGCGCATTCAGATTCCGTAAGAGCCCAAATAAAGGGCTTGGTGTGACTTGTTGCCAAGAATACCTTGCGTTTGTCTCCAAAGTGCTTTATTCACCACCAGTATAAGCCTGCCTGAACTACCAGCAAGTGGATTAAGCTCTTCAGCACATATTGTAGACCTATTGCTTTAGGTCAGGAGGTCTTAATCTAGCTCGGTGGACAACTGGATGATAGTTCATGTGATAGAGGACTTTCTGCTGAAACAGCAGACAATATTTTGAGACAATGCATTGAGGTGTCCATGCATTTATAATTGGAATGTCTATATGGGATATCCATATTTAGAGATTAGGGGGAGAAGGGGAAAAATGCACTTTATATAGATGAGCCACCTTAATTGGAAGTGGACATAACTGGAGATAATAGACTTCTCTCCTCACTGATGAAGTTTTTTAGACATGGCTGTGACATCCTCACTTGACCTCACAGTGTCACGTACATCTAACATGCAGCATACTACTTGCAAAGGATGAGCTAACTGAAAAGGGTTGTTTGGTGTTTTGGGCAGGTCAGGCCCTGACCCATTCTCTGCTATCTATGTATTTCATACATTTTTGTGTGATGGCTCCATTTCTGTCCTATTATTTGTAAAAATAACCAGCACAGAGGTCCTCTGCAGCCCCTAGGCATTATCATGTTATGCACCTTGAAAGCCCGTAACGACCTCCTCATGTTCTTCTGTGACACACCTGCCTTTTAAATGGTGGTCATCATTACTCTTCCTGAGGAAAGCAGGAGGAACGTTGAATTGCCACTAAGAATATTGAATCTTGGAGCAAACAGATTGGTTACGGCAATTTGGGGTGTTTGGTGCCTTTATATTCTTCAGGTGAAAGTGCTGTTTATTCCTAGTGCTGTTGACCTGATTTTAATCCTAGCTAATGCCTTACAGCCGTTGAATGGAATATATTGAGTAGAAAAATAAATTCAGCCTTACAGAGTGATGCTATAAGAGTGGTTTAAAAAGGTCAAAGATGGAATTTATTTTCTCTGTGTTACTGGAACTCCTGTGTTTGAGTGTTTAGAAATTTGATATGTCTTTATAGCCGTTCCTGAATACTTCACTGAGTAGCTTCTCCTTGGAGGTAAATCAGTGCAAGGTAAAAGGTGTTGAATGTCTTCAGCCATTTGAGGACGTAGAACAGATCGGAACAGAGTGGAATAGAATCAATCCATGAAATAGGTCAACACAAATGGTTTTCAGTCAATGCACAGTTTTTGCACATACTAGAATAATAAAGAATGAGGGTGGCCATATCAGAGGTCATAAGAAAAAACTGAAGTGTGTTAAATGTTCACATCTGTCAATCTTGGTCTTTTTGGAGTAAATGGAAAATAGCTGTAGAAATCATGATGTGTGTCCCAAGTGACTCTGTGCATGATGTGGGAAGTCTGCAGGGATAGTATTTGATTCTGGATACACACTGTTTTTTCTTGTCAGTCATCAAATTGGCATTGCACACTGTTATTAAGCAATTACCCAGCTTTTGTAAAATGCACAGAATCATTGCAACAAGATAAAGCCCTAAGTGAAAGTCGCAGTGGCTTGCAACAAACGTGTGCTGAACAAAGCAAAGTTCATACTGCTATCTTCTGAAGATGATCATGCTCAGGGGCACGTCCATTTAATACACTAATGTATCAGCAACCTGTCTTCAAAGTGTGAGTAATAGAGAGTCTAAAGACATGAAAGTGTATCATGAAAGCTGCTAATGAAAGTGAGGGTTTTGTTCACTGAACCAGTAAGATTTGTCAGCCACTTCCACGTGATTCTTTTAACTTGGTCAGCACATCTGGAGCTACTCTTACAGCAGAAGGGAAGTGGCTTCCTAGCTGATGCAATACAGTTTGTTAAAAGGATAATTGGTGATTATATTCATTTTTATACAAATGCTTTCCGAAGCACCAATTCACTTCTGGGTTTAAAAAAAATGATGATGACTGATAAGTACTGTTATTGTTTCAGGAACTTTGAGCACTGTAGATTTACCATAATCTGACTGTTACTTCCATTGACTTCGGTAGGTTGGGCCCAGAAAATGTTTCCCTATTTTACGGGGAAAATACTTTTCCTTTTCCTCTGCTGCTTATAGTATTTATTACTAAAAATACTTTTGCTTTTCACTTTTTAAATGTGTATTGTTTGTCTTACACTGTTTTTCCCTCAAACCAAATGGACTTTCAGTTTTATCCACTGCACTCTCACTTCCGTTTTCTCAGGGAGGTGCTTTGTTTTAAACAGGGCATTTTGCACAGAATCATCAAGAAGTATTCAAAGTACTTAGTTTACACAATTTTTTAGAAAATATTTGTTCTTTATGTCTTAAATGCTACATGCACATTTCAGATTTATAGTACCCATTACTTTTGGAAATGGGAAATGTAGACAAGGAAGACGGAGAGATTCCAAGTATTCCAAGTATTCATTTAGTTTCTACATTGAAAGATGTAAAAGATGTTTTTTTGGCATTCAATTTTCTGCAGATGGATTAGAGCATATATTAAACTATGGTAGGGACATGTGTACATAAACATAACCAACCTTATAATCCATACAGTGTTTTAAAAGAAAGACCAAATTCTCTTCCTTGTTATTCAGCAGAAAAGACTTGTTTGTAACAGAACAGCAATCCTAGAAGAACTTTACCAGATGTTTAGTAACTCCTTTGTTTTTTTTGGGAAGGTGACTGTTTTGAAATGACTTTTCTAATTTATGATATTTTGATATTCAGTAAATTATTTAAAAGAGTCTGGATTAGGATGAATGCCTTTAATAAATGTATTTTAAATTAAATAGGATTGAAATATTCATTTTTTCCCTCCAAGTTGTTGCCCATCAAGTAATATATTTTTTGCTAGCTCCAAATTCTTCCCTAGTGTAAAGTCACCAGGGTTATTGGAGTTAATCCATGCAAATGCTTTTGCGCAATGTCATTTTTGGTAACTTAATTCATGCTTAATTGTTCATTTCAATCACAAAGAGTACTTCAGAAATATTCTCAATGAACCATTGCTAACACCATGGCTCCCTAAATGAAATGTTCCATCACAGTCTGCTAGTTCCAGCAGCAGCTTTTTTGGTAAGTAAATAAGAGATGACATGAATAGATTCAGTGCTGAGCTCAACCTACAAAAACAAATAATTTTCCCTCATACCAACTCGAGATTTTTTACTCCTTGTATCACTGCCTTGCACCAAGTGTAATGGAACTCTGTATAAGCCATCTCCACAATAGGCAGACTGCCTCATCAAACAGGCTATTATTTGTTTCTTCCTGTTGGGCATCCTTGGACTGTGGATGGACTAGGAAAATGACACAACACTGGTCACTTATGTTAAAGACAGCAGGCCCTCCATAGAGTCCAACTCTTGGACCTTGCAGGGCCCTTCCAACTCAACATATTCTATGATTCAATGTAATTAAGGGTTGTATTTTTCTAGTGTGTGTGTTGCATCATACAGCTTCCCCTAGCATCATGCACACCAGCATCTATTACAAAAGACTGGGCTTACTTAAATTCATGTTGTGGCTCAAAATACTAAGGAGGGTGACACCACCAGCAGATGTGGAGCTTTAAAAACTAACCTTCATGCTATTAGAAATAACAAAACAAAACATAAACCTGACACTGAATCCTAACGAATGAGATCTTTGCAGTAATTCAGAGAATGTAATAGGATTTGGTAGACCTTCTCAGGTGCCTAGGGTAAGGTTCCACTACAGCTGTGAAAGGAAGTGTGCAGTTATGGGTATTACAATCCTTTCCCCAAGTACTGAATATACAGTCAGTTCCTTGATCAAAGTCATTGTTGGTCCTTTGCCATCCAGAGTAAAAGATATGAAAAAAAAAATTAAAAATACTGGTATGTAAATAGCATATTCATATCAAAATAACTGGAATTGTTCAGACCTGCTCTGTAGCTTATAGGGAGATAAACCGTCTATTGAGATGCAAACTTGCAGTAGATTTGTATTCTCTTGTCTTCAGCTGGTAACGATGTTTTCATTTATTTCTCTGTATTGCACACAGACTTTTGAGCTTCCTATCAAGCTATTTCAAGAAATACTTGATCTAGTTAATCTTATGTAAATACTAGCAATCTAGGGAAAGATTCTGATCTATTTTCATTTGCCAAAGTCTAGAGTAACTGTGCTCAGCTGAATTAGCTAGCCTTGTGTCGTAAAGGAGATTATGGTCTGGTCCATAACAGCAAACGTGAATTGCAAGTCTCCCTTTTGATTCATGTGCATTGTTCTCATTATCCTTAATGGATGTTGCACACATATACTAGAAGAATAGACCCTATTAGGAACTGTCTAAGAAGTGAAATGAAAATGATAATCACTTTGTCTTGGATGAGGTATTGTATTTATTCTATGGGATTTTAAAGGATATTCTAGTGTTTAAATTATCTGGTGCATTAGAGAATGGTTTAGATAGGCTTTGGTTGATTGACAGCAGTGGGTATATTTTAGAATATTATTATACGCACCGGGACTTTAATTTTGCTGTGAATTATATACATATATTTTTGGAGATGCAAATTGCTGTCTCTCTCAGGAGACAGAAATAAGCATGCTGCTTATTTGATTTTAGCAGTAATTAAAATGTGTTGAATCAAGCTCAGGTAGTGTCACGAAGCAGGGCCCTTCTACTTGTGTGGCTGAGCACAGAGACCTTGATGAAGCTGGGCATTTGTGTAGTGAAATAAACCAGGTACCCCGTGGTTCTTGTCCTAGAAGCCCTCGTTCCCCATTTGTAGAGTGCTGATACCTGTACGAAGGCCAAGTAGCCTGGCACTGAGACAAAGCAGCAGAGCCTTTCACTGAGATTAAGGGTGGGTGCTCTCCAAATGAGAATTACACTAATTGAAGAACAGATGAGTGGACTCAAGCTATTGCCTTGCATGACACTTAGCTGACACAGAAGACTGTAATTTGGAGTGCTGTCGATCCCTTAATTTTAATCCACTGCCGCTCAAATCAGATGAGGCTGTGGCTGAAGTAGTAAGTGCATGAGGGCTTCAAGGGAGAATTTTCTGTCAGCTGAATAATGTCGAGATCTGCAGGTTAAGTCTCACTTTTCAGATCACCAGGCTTTGTGAAAGGGCTATAGGAGGGAATAAGGTTAAAAGAAAGATCATTGGGTCTCTCTGTTGTTTGGATTTGTGGCTTCCTACCAGCAGTCCCAATTTAGTTAGGGTTGTTATTTTCTCCCCTAGAGAAGAGAAATCACGGGAAAAGTAAAGTGACGTTTGTTACAGCTGGTGGGAAGCAAATTGAGTGCAGTGGAGTAGGTGATCTTTATTGAGGACTGGGTGGCGATGTCACACATCACCCTCTGCGCAGAACCGGCAAGTGTAAAGATCCTCTTTCCTCTTTTCCTTCCCCATAGCAGGCCAAGGCTGTCATGCTGGATGGATGGCGTGAATGTGAGAGGACTCGGGGATTTCTTATGCCTGCAATTGAGGAGAATCAGAGAAAACCTGTTAATCTCCAAGGGACAGCAAAGAAAGCTCTGTCAGCCAGTCAGTCAGTCGGTCGACAGCTTGGTTCAGAGATAGATAAAGGCTTCAGTGCAGGTTCTCTCAGATCAGAGTAAGTTCTTTCTAAACAGGGCTGGGTGTGCTTGTACGTGCACATCCTTAAATGCTTTAAGCACAAAATATTTGTCTGAAGCACAGGAGAGGGATTTGGATTGCTGTTCAAATCTTTTTCATAAACTGCAGGAAAGATGAATATAAATCTACCACAGCAAGGCACTACAAAATTAAGACACAGTCTGTTTCTGTTGCACTACATTGCATGCAGCGTCTCTTTTTGTATGTCGTAAAACATGGAAGTGCTTTGCAATTTAACCGTGTTACTTCCTGCTGAGGTCATCCAGCGCTTTGAGAACACTTAGCATGCAAACACTGGAAGGAGCATCAAGGATGGATTCCTAGCACTGATTTTGGATTTCTTTTTGTGTTTTTCATGGGCATTACAGGTCTGATCTTAACTCAAGAGGCTTGTATTTAACTTTAGTTACAAATTGGGTATTTATTTATTTAATCCTGTAGGTGACAATGCGTAGTCTTGATGCTGCAAATTATAACTTTTTTGGAATATAAGCTCTTATTATGATATGTTTTCATCTATATATACAGCAGGGAACTAAGCTGGCTTTCAAAGGCTTTCGTAATATCAAGAAATGGTATCAGAATGGGTACTCACGATAGGCAGAGTTATATATTAACTATAAACCTCAGTGCTTTAGGTGTGTATACAAAAGTTAGCAATGAGGTAATCAAATTCTGTGCAATTAGAGACCACTCTCCTAGGCATCTGTATAGGCAAAACTGAACACAACTGGAAGCCAAACGTGGACCCATGCAAAACTTGCAATGCCACATCAAAACAACTGTGTGATTACTGTAGCTTCTACTGTCAGCCAGTACTCGATTTTTCTGAAGGCAGAGCTATATCATGGCCAGTAATGGGTGACTGCCAAGGAAACATGAATTTTGACATTACTGAGAGTTATCATATGCAAAATGAAAAAAGCAGAATAGTCTTCTCTCTAAAATGTTATTTATAACAGTAGCTGGTGTATTGATCAGATATGCTCCCAACTAGTGTTTTTATTGACTTTGTGTTCTTAGCTGTTCATCATAGTATCTATTCCTTTTCTTCTTTAGATTTTGAGGCAAAAATATCACTTCATCTCAATAACAATAGGACTCAACAATTTTCACATTCATTAAAAATAATTTTAAAAAGTCCTGCAAGGTTCCCCAGATCATCCACATTCTTGATTCGTATTTCCCTTTATCACTTTCCCCAGTCTCTTCTGCCTGCATTCTGATGATCGCTTCCTTGTCAAAACAGAAAGTCTTCCTGATCTCAGAGAAATTCCTCGTCTCTAGCTTCTGTTATTTGGAATAAATTATTTGTGTATCTCCATCTTATCAGCTCACCTTAGTGACTGTCCAGTGTACTTCACATGTCTTCATTTACTTCATGTACTTCATTTGTCTAATGATCTATCTTTCTACTTTGTCCCTGTCTCTGTCTCCATTTTTTGTCATTCTGCTCTGTCTTGATATTATAATTGCTATTTAATTTCAATCTGAAAAACAATAGGGGCACATTGCGTTTGGAAAGCTCAATATTTTTTGAAGTTGTCTAATATTTCTTTTATTCTGTTAATTCCTCGAGATGCTTCCCTCCCTGCAGAAACAAGGCTCACTTTCTGGAAATGTTCCATATCAGCTCCCAGCGCTGCATCTTGAGGTTGGCTTGTCTTTGTTGGTTACATGCATGGTTATGAGAAATGGAGAGCAAGCAGGCTTAGTTTTCTACTATTTCTCCTAAACCAAATGAGAAACAGTCCTTATGAAAAATGTAAGTGAGCCTGATGCTGCCACCCCCACTTTCTTTATAAAGAAAAGCCATCACAGAAAAGGATCCTGATAAAGAAATATTGATGCTATTTTTCTAGAGCTGAAAATTTAATATGGCATGTTAGTGATATCTCTTGCACCAAAATAGTGCTGTTGACTCCAGTTTCACTTCAGTTCCTCTAAAGTCTTCAAAAGTACTTTCAGGATGGAATGTGAGCAGAATGGATTTTGGTGTTTCCTGGGATTATTCTCTGTTTTCATAGTACAAAATAATTACGTATGTGAACTGTGAGTGTGATCAGGTGGGTGGGACCCTTACACCCACTGCAGACAGCTGCTGGTGACCACTGTCAGCGCCTCCTCAGGCAGGGTCTCCACAAAGTGCTACTGGGCAGAGGTGAGATGCGCAGCTCAGGTTGCTGTGCCAGTGACAATCAGGACGAACAGCTCATGGCGAAGGGTGCTTTTGCCAAAGGAGCCAACATAAAGCTGAGGGGACACTTGAGCTGGAACAGCTTCTGATGACAAAAACCAACAGCTTGTCCCTGTGAACCACATCTTCACAGCCAGCGATTTTTTGGCTGTAATATAGCAGTATAGCTGTAGGGGTGAAACGTTCCGTACACAGAAGTGGCCAAAGAGGTCAGGGTCTGTCACAACCCTCCATAAGCTCACTAGCATCCCTCTCACCTAGCTGTTCTGTAAACAGGAGCATTACTTTTCTGTCACTTGAAATGGCCTTGTGTTAAGGAATAGTGCTGTCGTGTGGGCAGGCTGCCTTTCAGACAGCGTCTTGGCACAGAGAAGCTGTCTGGTCTTGGAGAGTGATGTTTTCCTCTGCTTTTGAGTGTATCATATGTTTTTCGCAAATGAATTCCTTAGTCTGAATGCGATGCTGTGGTGCGTGGATCAATACTGTTCCTCTGTGGCAAGGTGCACAGAATGCCAAATGCATTCGGCAGTCTGTTATTATAAGGCTACTTAGCCGAGCCAAGAAGCCTGCAACCACCACTTTCATTAACGGTAATTATCCTTGAGCAGCTGTGATAGGAGCAGGAGCCTGAATGGTAATTAGCCCCAATTGTTAGGAGATGCATTTTCAGGTTCCTGTACCATTTTTCTGTCTGTTTAAAGAACAGTCCAAGGGAAGTGTGATAAATCCCGAGTCCTTGCTGTTGGAGAGGAGCTAGCTGCCTGCTGATCAGTTCAAATCAGGATGTTCTTAGCATGGCTGTGTGCTCTTGCTGCAGTCAGAAATCATCCTGCATTTACATGGTTTGGGTCTTTGCAGCAACATTAACATTTTCCTTTCTGTCTTCTGAACAGATGCATTGCTTTATTGTTGAGTTTTATGTTGTAATAAATTCAAGTGACAACTAATGCAGACCTGTTTCAATTCAGTTTTGTTATATATGTAGAGAGGTGCATGCCTGTCACCAATGAGCAGAATTACAAGAGGTGGAGGTACCAAAGATACGTCAGTCATAGATGAAATTGATGTTTCTATCCATCAGCGATATAAATTTTCAGTGGAAGTTTGGTGCAAGATTTAAATGGAAAAATAACTCTTTATTTTTTAAACTTGTTATTTTCTTCTCAGAACCTTCTGTGCCATTATGTTTCTGCAACAGTAAATAACATTTGGCGAGCTTGAAAAGTATTATGTCCTTGCCCCAACATCTTTTCATGAAGTGAGACTGAGCCCAAAAGAATTCGTAAAGCTCTTACTGTGCAGCACAAAGCTGCTGGAGACTTGTCCTTGGAAAATAACAGCTAACTGTATATAGTAATGTTCATCTTCAAAACTTTTTACAAGCATTAGTTAATGATTTCCTGGAATACTGCTTAACCTTTGAAAAAGGATGCATGATAGAAAACCGAAGTAAAGATGTTACATAGCACATACGTTTCTGTACTGAATTTCTGTGTAGGAAACGCCTCTTGTTTTGGGGGAAGGAGTGAATGTTGAGGACTTGCTCCTGTGCTTTGGTAAGGAACCTTAAGGAATTAGGTCCGAACCAAAGTAATTCAGTATTTCTGTGCTAGATGCTGGGCCCTGACAGGATTTGTCTTGGATGTCTCTTCAGATTGCTAAGTTATGTTCTGTATGACTGGCATTTATAGTGTACTATATAGAATAGTTATTGACTCCTTTTCAAATTCTATGTGAAGGTGTATGATAAAAATCTCTGTAAAGCAGGAGTAAATTTCATAGTATTACAGATTTGATTGTAGATCTCAGTATATCCTTAAAGCGCCTTTTCTTTTTCTGCTACTTCAGATTTTATTTAACTTTTTTTTTTTTTTTTTTTTTTTTTTTTTTTTCCTGCAGGTTAAGTTTTTTTCTGCTTTCTGTTGGCGGTCTAAAACAATAAACAATGGTTTCCCTCATCTAGTTCTAGCAGAATTTCATTGAAGCTATTTGGTGTCAATAAGTAGCATTTGATAAGCTTGAAAGTCATTGCCTCAACGTCTTTTCACAAAATGAGACTGAGCCCAAAAGAATTAGTAAAGCTCTTACCATGCAGCACAAATCTGCTAGGTCAGTGTTGGGAAACACTGAGGCATTGCATAGATGAGAGTGGAGAGGACTCCTGCAGAGACTGAAGTGTTTGAGGAACCAGGCACAGGGCTAATTTTTGACCATGTACTAGTTGGATGCCTTGAGGTGAGTTTTTCAACTTTCTAGCAGCCTTCTTGGAAGTCTCCACTGATCTCTGGAGCGAAGGCTGTGTTGATCTAGCTGTTAAAAGCAGAAGCTTCCAATATTTACATTTTGACACCTTTCCTCTGCATAACTCAAAGTTCAGGGCTTTGTATTCCGTTGTAAGGGTGCTTTGTTGATGCTGGTACTGTTTTGTCTGCCTGCTTTCTCTGTAGAAAAGAAGGCCATGTGAAGGCATGATTATAGCAAAGTCTAACAGAGAAGAGCTCAGCAGCTGAAGCAGAGATGTCTGAGCTTAAAATAATCATCCATATATAAGTTATTGAATCTATCCACATATTCCTTTGCAGTAGCTCTTCTCCCTACCTTCTTCCTTCCTCTTTTTTTTTTTTGGCTAATCTTCTTGTTCAGCAGCTATTTGCTTATAGGTTGTGTTAAGTTACAACTTAATTGAAATTCCCCCATTTGTTGGCTACGTGTAGGCCCCCTGGTGCCTTGTTAAGTGCTCTGTTACCAATGAATGTTCTTAATTATGTTCTGGAAGACGTTGTTCAAGTCACAAGTCATTTACTCAAGGTTTGGGCCCAGCAGGTAAACATTTTCAAATTAATTTAGGTTGCTAAACAGAAATTGCTTAGATTGCGTGAGTGCTGATAACTTGCACTTCTTAGTGAATTCAGGGGGAGAGATTATTTTCTGCAGTTTGAAATCAGCCTGATTGCTGCCTAAATGACAGAGTAGGGGGTTGCTATTCTCCTAGTTTGAAATATATTGACTGTAATTCCCCAACTGTACATACTTAATTTAATCCTGAATCATCATAGCATCTTCTCATACCGGGCAACTAAAGGGTAATGATGTTGATGTACAGAGTGCTGTCTACAAAGTGTCCAACTTGAACATTTAGAAGGGACATTGGGTGTGTGCTAATGAAAACTGTTACTTCTAAATTGCTGGTAACAACAACTGACTGCAGATGGCTAACGTGAAGATTCATTGTTCTGCATCTTAACAGTTTCACATAAAGTAAAACAATAAAGCTGGCTAAAAATCTATGGTTCCTTTGTGCATGCAGTTATGTATTATAGCAAAAGCTCTAAATATTTTAGATATTGAAGGTGTGTCTATAGGGAAGTGATCGGTTCTTCTCATATTAAGGACATAGCTTTTGTTTTGTGGGTCTTCATTTTTTTTAACCTTTCATTGAAAGCCATATATAGAATCTTTCTAATTTCTTAGCTGTCATTATCATCATCTTTGTCCTAGTGCCCTTACTAATGAATGACAACCATTTAAAAATCCAGCATCAGCAAAACGAATACAGGACTATATCCAACATGAAGGGAAGAGCACTCAGGGCTGCACTGCTGATGGACACAGACCTTTACAACTGCAAACATATCTTGACTGTAACCAGAAAAATTATGGGGAAAGTGTTTCCTCCCCTCTGTATCCAGTTGTAAATCAACCAATAAATAAAGCTAGCGAAAAGGCAAACTAAAAATCTCTGAACACATATAAATCTCCTTGAGTTTAACTTAAACAGTTCCACTCAATTTTGGTGAGCAGAGTGTGCCTCTTCCTGCTGAGCAATAAAGAAATGGAAATCTGTGAGTCTGACATAAACACAGCCTCAGTTTCTGATGCAAACACTCTTGCGATGATAACTGTAGTTCCAGAAAATTAACTTCCGCAGGGTCTGTTGGCACAAGCATGGACAAGAGTAGCACAAGAGTGGTCATGGTGGTTTACGCAGCAAACTTTAATGTGGGCATGTGTGTGTGCAGCTGGAAATGGGGACTGCTGCTGTTGTAACTTGAAGTGCATACAGTTGTTTTGCTTTGTATTCCCCCTACTGTTGATAACCTGTCTACCTGTGGAAAACCATGTTAGCTGTTTTAATCTGAGCTAACAGTGCTGAATATCAATACTTTTTAGTGCTACACTTTGGTTAGCATCTGTGATTTTGTTAGTATAGAACTTCTGACTTCAGCATAGCAGTCTTAATCATAAAAAACATTGAGCTCGCAGAAAAACTGTCAACACCGGAATTTGATTTTATAAATAGCTATAATGCTATACTTGTTAGGACTTCCTTGTGAAAACATCCCTGCAACACAATTTCTCCCACAGTAAAAAATAAAAAAAGACTTAGCTAGGTAAAGACAAAAAGTTACTGTCAAATGTCATGCAGGTTGTTCTGTCAGGGTTTATGAAGTAAAATCTATCTCTTTGTGAGTTGAATTTACAATAAAAATCCAGATTTTCATCAGTCAATCTTGTTCAAAATGTTATATGCATAAGGGAGGGACTGGATGCATCAGATGCTGTGGAAGTATACAAGAGATATGATCCATGACTGTCATCTTCTGCAAGTAGGTGACTGTCTGAGGCATCTGACGGTAAAGCTGGACGTGGATGGAGTATTTACAGTCACCAGGAAAGTGGATTTGTGAGATCGTTTGTGACAATTGAGATCATGCAGACTGTACAGTTATTTGACAACTGGGTGTTAGTGGAATCTGAGTAGTTTCCATCAGAAGAAGATGTAAATAATGGGGATTTGGGCTACTTTGGATAGGAAAGCAGGTAAGTGCCTAGGAAAAATGGTACTGGGTTCTTAAGGGGTGTGTGGTGCAATTGGATTTGGAAGAATGTGAGACTGCTAAGTTGGCACAGAAGACCCTCAACCTGCTGGTGGTGCTTCCATGTCCCTGTGGCCTTTGCCAGCAGCTGTTAGGCAGCTGCAGGGGTGGTTCCCAGCTATTTGCAGTGGTGACAAGGACTTCAAGTTCTGCTGTCATACCTGATGCTTTATTGAGACTTCTTTTTATGCATGGTGGCAACTGGTGCTCAGCTATACTTTCAGAACTGGTCTGGGGTGGGAAGTGATGAAGGACCTCTGTTCTGGCATGTGAACAGCACACCAGGCCTCTCCAGTTGGTAGGCATAAAAGCATGGGCCTGGTTAAGTACCAGTAAGAATGTGTATATGTGGCAAATATGGAAAAAATATCTTAGTAGAAGCTGGCAGGAAAGACAGCTGCAGATAGTGTGGGTGGTTGAAACAGTCAGCAAAGTGGAAGCTGGTTGTTCAGTTCCCCTGAAGCCCCATTTACTTCTGAATGGCCATGATGCAACGACTCCCCTGTGTGCCAGATGACTTCCTCCAGCCCCCCAAAGAAATTCCACTCTTTCCCCTTATGTGCTTGAGAGGTAAGGATGTGCCTCTACATTTCCTAAGCAACCTAGATCAAAACAGACTGAGTTGGCAGGAGCTGTGATGGCTTCCTGTTCAGCCTATTCATCATACTTGACTGCTGATCTCCACATGCTTTCCATTCTGGTATTATAATACGAACCTCTTTTGCCAGTCATTTCAGTCATTTCAATGGGAATATTTCCTGTAATATTCACGTCAATATCAAAGAGCTTATTGGGATTCAATAAGTAGCAATTGCTGATGTGTATCAGTGGTAATTAACATTCTTCAAATTCTTGATCCTCATCCATAACAATATAGCACCAAAGACCTGAAGTACTATCAAATGGTGCAGAGATTGCTTTCACCAGGTCATATATCTGTTTTAATAAAAATCTGAAAGCAAAACTAGAAGTGCTTTCCTCATAGGAATCCAAATACTTTAGTCTTTCACATATATAGGAGGGGAATATACCTGCCCACAAGTATCAGAAAGAGCAAAGAGACCATAGTTGGGCAGTAAAAAGGCTTTTTGAAGACTTCAGTGAGTTGAGGCTCTGGGTTTATTCTGTCACTTCTTCAAAACTAATTACCCACTGCTGTGTATTGAAGCATGCTGGGGTGTTGCCATACTTTCCTCCTTACATCCCTGAGGAATAGTTCATCTTCCGCTTCCTTTCAGAGAATCCAGAGGTATCTTCTGATGTATGAACTAGTGACAGAACCGTGTGAAAGCTTTAGCCACCCTCTACAACACTCCCCACCCCCCCCCAAAAAAAAAAAAAAAGAAAAGAAAAAGAAGTATATTAACTTTTTTCCCCTGGCTACTTTTTCAGTTGCAGGGCCTCTTCCATAGTAAGGCACACATATTCTTTTTTATTTATTTAATTGCTTTAAAAATTTTCCCTAACACCCTAGTTTTTCATGTTCAGGAGTGCTGTCCCTAAACAACAAGGCATAGTTATTATTCACCTGTGAGCAGAGAGATACTTTTCCTCCCATGTTGTCTGAATAGTTTAATCACAGTGGAATTTATATTTAGAGAGGACAAAAATAATCATAGAGAGAGAGGCAGGTTGTTCTGTACTGGCTGGTGTCCGGAAGAGATGGCAAAAGTCCCTGTGGTCACATCTTGTTGGTATCATTCAAAACATTGCCTGGAATAAATGGTTTATTGCCTCCTATCCCAAACGACTGTACGGAGGGCAGTTCTACTCCTAATGCTGGTTATTTAATAGAATAGAATAGTTCAGCTGGAACAGACCTACAACGTCCAAGTCCAGCTGCGTGACCACTTCAGGGCTAGTGAAAAGAGAAGGCACGTTAATGAGGACAGTCTCCACAGGCCTCCTGAACACTGCCAGGCATGGGGCATGCACCACCTCCCTAGGAAGTCTGTTCCTGTGTTTGACCACCCTCATTGTAAAGACATGTTTCTTACTCTCCTGTCCGGACCTCCCCTGGCACAGTTTGTTGCCGTTGCCTCCTGCTCTGTCATCGGGTCCCCGGGAGCAGAGACCAGCACCTCCCTCTCGCCTTCAGCGCCTCTCTCTTGCCTCAGGAAGCTGCTGAGAGCAGCAGGGTCTCCTCCGACCTGCCTTTTCTCCAGACCAGACAACCCAAGTGTCCGCCTCACTCCACACAGGACATGCCTTCCCACCCTTTGGCCAGGTTCGTTGCCCTCCTCTGGACTTTTTCATGGACCTCAACATCCTTTTTGCACTGTGGAGCCCAGAACTATACAGGGTATTCGCAGTGAGACTTCACCAGCACTGAATACAGTTGAAGAACAGCTACACCTCTTAAATCAGTCTGAATTCCTCTGCGTTTATTTTATGAAGCTTAGTGGACCACTGTAATATGTAATTGCTTTTGCCCCTTTATTTTTCTGCAGATGATCAGCTGCATAGTTGCAGAAGATAGCAGGCTTTCAAACCAGCTTGTCTGAACCTTAGAAAAGGTGTTTTTCTTAGAGAAATACTGGAAGTCATATCTAAGTAGGTGTGAATACTAAGATCTGCACTGAATATCTCCCCAGCAGCAACAACAACAACAACAAAACAAAAACAAAACTCTGTTTTATTATGGAAGCTTCCCAGTACTGTTTTAAGTGACCTTACTGAGAGCACCATCCAAAAAACCTGCACACAGAAGCAAATTGTTAACTAGATCAGTAGACTGAATTGCTTATGAACTACTCCACTCTCAGCAGTCGTGGTTTCCTCTGGTAGATATATCGATGACCCAACACTAATTCCTCAAGCTGCTTATGCTTCATGTTATCAGAAGACCAATCTAATACTTTTTCACTCCTTTCAGAAGGCTCAGAGAATACTAAACTACATTTCTCTCTAGGCTAGTAGTGCACTGAGAAACATGTATTCAGGTAGTTTCAGGCACTGTCTCAGGCTTTGGATGCACCCTCACCCCCTGCCCCCAGTTCTACCTAGTGATGACTTGCACAAGATTTCCTTATCCAGTCTTTATCTTCAGCCACCTGGCATCAAGTATTAGTAGGAACAGCAGTCTCAGATGGAGATTTTTAGTCAAAAAAACCCTCTTCCAGCATTGTTGCAACAATATCCTTAGGGACATGACTTGATTACACTAGTAATAGTATAATCTACTATGGCATAGCATAATCTAAACTACCAACGAGCAACTGATCACTTGGTAAGAATGCTAAAAATGTCTGAGAATGAAAGAGGACTGCTTTGGTGGGAGTTTCCTTGTATTCACATTTGGTGAGAACACCTTAACAATTTTCCAGTACCAAGTTTGTTCTGTTAATGTGCTAGGGATTCTTACGATGCTCTCATCAATGGATAAACTTATGTTTGGTACAACAGCATTAGAAAAACTGATTTTTTTTTTTTTTTTTTTTATATGTACAGCAAGGAGAAACTTCTTATTCCAAACCAAATTTCTCCTCTCTATTTCAGAGGCTGGTGGTGAGTGGTCACTATTCTTTAACTCTTGGAAAAAGTAAAGGAAGAAAAACTTCCATTCGTTGCTAGTTGAGGAGGTTTTATATATGTATACTTCAGGGCTTTATTTTTTATTTTTCTTTTTAGGGCCCTTGATGTCTCCCTGTGTCTAGTAACAGTTTTTTGGGCAACTTTTCCTGTAGGCTGCTCTATTGGTTGTGGCTGGTTACCCTCTGCACCAGCCACTTCGTGCCTTGATGCTGCAGCTCCGTCCCCAGTGTCCTGACTTCACGTTCTCTCCAAATGTCAGCTAGTTGGGGCCTTGCCTTGTAAGAGATCTTTCTCATCTGGTCCTCAGGATACCACTGAATAGCTTGCACGTGGACCTCTTCCAGTGTTTATCCACATCCCTAGCAGTTATTCCCTAACTTGTTGCAGCTGGTGTGAAGTGGTTGCCATGAGGCCGAGAATGAGAGCTGATATCTTTAAGAAAAGCCCAGTTTCTGCTTCTGCTTTATGACTCTGCATACAGCTTGGCCTGTAGCTTTGTGCAGCGTGTTTATGCTGTTCACCAGTGCACTGGGCTCCCTTGCTAATTGCTTGCAAGCTGACTTTGCACAGACAATCTCTTATGTTGTGCATCCGGACACGGAGCTCTGTGCTGCCCTCGCTAGAGCTGGCACAGCTGGCTTCACTTCCCTTCAGCTCTCTCTTAAGAGCACGAGGAAAACTGCATGGATGTGTTTGCAGTGCATATAAAGAGGCATCCAGAATACTCCTCCTGTCTGCCTGCTGCCTTGTCATGCCTTTGGGTGTTTCAGAAAGATGGTCTTGCCCGAATCCTCCCCTGCCTGGAGGTGCTGTAAGTTTGCATCACCATCTCTAAGACCCTCACTGGGAAACCACTTGCGACTGCTGACAGTTCTGATAGGCCTTAACCCTTAGGCCTTTCATATACAGAAAATAACAACTCCACAATTAAATATGGAGATGTTTGGTTTGATCAGCATGATTGGTAAACTTAATCTCAAGTGGAAATGCTTTTTTAGCATCGGAATCTGTTGCCAGCACTTGTAATTATTGTTTTCAAAGATCAGAGTTTTGGAACATAGGAAAATGATAGTTTCGACATACAGAGGTAGGATGCAGCTACTTTTTTGCCATTCCTATTTTCCAGCTTTAATGCTAAGATACAAACACACGTTTTTCTTTCTTTTGGCTGTGGGTGGGTATGTGGTTTCTTGGGGGGCGAGTGCAGCGAGCGTGCTGTTTTAGTTCACCTAGAAGTGACACAGCAAATTGCATTGACAAACATAGCCAATGTGATATGCTCCAAGTGAAGAATTTCAGGTTGTGAAAAGAGTAGGAAGGAAGAAGGATCTTTACGGTATGTTGGTGGTTACTTGAAAATGTTTGTCTGTGCTTTGTATTGCAGAGGTCAAAAGGAAAAGGGCCAAATCAGCTTGGGGCTCTTATTAGTATAACTCTGTGGCAGAGCATCAATATTTACCCCTTAAATGAAGTAATCACAACCAAGTTGTATCCTTATTATAGTAGACACGTATAACTGTACAGCCTTGGAAAACTTGCTCTTTAGAAAACCGGATTTAGCAGACGAGTGAAATAACAAGCTAGGAGAGGCGAGCACAAATCAGGGTGGTGGGGGTAATGGCATCATTAGCAGTAATCGTTATTGCCCAGGCATTAGGAAAGCATCCTCGTGGCAGGCAGTTGAGATGCATAAAGCAGTTTTGTAATGAGAGAGAGCACCTTTTGCACTCCTAAAAACGATCTAGCCAGGATGCAGCGCAGTCTGGGAAAATGACACCATATGCCTGTGGGTTGTACTGAACTCTGCTATGAAAAACCCAAAAGCCGGACAGGTTTCTAAGCCTCAGCAAAGGCAGAGTAAGTGTCTGGAGGTAACAACATCACTGTAATGTTCTGCCAGGCACCATCCTAACGTGGCTGGGAGCCAAGCCTGAGTAAGCTCCTGGCCCCATATCCCTGCCCATAACTGTGTTCCCTGCTGCTTAAGGACCCACCTTGCCTGCGGAGCCTGCCAGCATCTCCTCCCTGCCATGGGGGCAGAGGCTTCCCTCCACACTGGCGAGGAGCAGGGGGCTGCAGCCGGCCTCATCGCTGCTGTCGCCTCGGCAAGCAGCATGTTGTGGGATGGGAAGGCAGTGTGGGTGCTGGGGGAGGCTGGGGGTAAAGGCACGCACCGACAGAGAGGCTGTGGGGTTCCTCTGCCAGCATGGCAAAACTCAGCTTAGCCTATACCTCTGAGAAGCTGGAATGTAACCCAGCTCCTCTGCAATGGCTTAGCTTTGAAAGGCTGTGCGTCCTGTCCCCATCGCCCAGCTTCAGAGAGCAGGAGGTCTCAGCGGTTTGAGATGTGCTGCTAGCACCAGTGGCCTTGCACTTAGCTTAGTTTTCCTGTTGGTGAGAGAGATGCTGTGTAGGGCTTATAATATACAGGGGGAAAAAAAAAAAACTAACACAAACAAACACAAATGGGCACATGCTTCCACCACTGTACATCTCAGTGATTTTCCTCTTCAAAGCTTTAGAAGTTAGCTCCCTTGTAGGATGGGCAGCAGGAACTGGTAGAGATTTAATCCTATAGCTGTCACATACACCAAACTCCTCTAACTTGGGTATGGAAAGTTCTCTCTTTGATGGAAATAATATTTTAGTGGGTTTTAGTGCATGCAGAGGCTGGTGACTTGAGTCTGTTGTTAAGTATGGGAGCGCAGGACTGTGCTTTGAAGACCCCAATCATTTACAGATTGAAAGGTGCTGTTTAGGTTTTTTTTTCCCCTTATCACATGTTATAAGCCCTAATTTTATTTTTATTCATTTAAGCGACACACAAATACATTTGTTAATATTGTATTGCCTGAAGCTGTTAGATACCATTATGGAGCAATTGGATAGTTAAAACACTGCTAAATAGTGTGTAGAAATTGAAAGAATTAGTATTATTTATTTATTTATATTATTTGTTAGGCTTTGTTTTTTTATATACCATTGAGGAACATAGGCTAACATTTCAGAAATAGTGATGTGTGGCTTAAGCTAAAAAAAGATCACAGTAAAGGCTAAAAAGTCATGTTGACAATGTGCCCTGTTATTTATTTAGATAGTAATGGGAGTGGAGGCTGAATGTGTTATCAACCTGGATTTTCAGCTTTAGCTCAGAATCTAAGTCAGATACTGTATTGTTAAGAATAAATTCAGGTTCTTACAAATTACCTTTCCTTTTAATAGTGTATTGTACTTGATAGAAAGGAGAAGGTCTTAAAGTCATTCTTGCAAGTCAGCTCCAGCCCGACATGCTAAAATGCAGGCATAAATGTGCCTTTCAACAGCAGGAAACGTTCACATGGAGTGCAACGGGATCAGCCTGCTGGTAGAGAAGTGGTGTGAAAGCAGAGAGGTGGTAGTATGCTGCAAACCGCAGGTGATCAAAAATGAGGGGATAAACTCATTTAGAAATCGACAAGTATCTTACTGAGTGCTTAATATGTATGCATATATACATATATTTGATATGATCAGTATAATATATAGGTAGTGCAACTATAAACATCTGGTCAGTGTACATGATATCCCTATCAGTGTTTACTTGCTGGCCTTTGAATGGCTCGAGTAGGCATGCTGCATTTTTTTGAACTTTTCTTTCAGCTGAATTGCTGTGACACAACCAGTTAGAATTAAAAAAAATAATCAAGAAAAGATAAGCAGTTATCCCAGAAAATGGTTTAATTGCACTAAAATCCTGAAAGTTAAAAATGCTGGTTAAAAACCATTGACGCTGAATTCCTTTTGATTTGGAAAGGTCATTTAAAACTTCTCTCTGATGTGTGTTTTATTGATGTGGACCTGTAATACTTACAAGGTCTTAGATGAAATGGGAGGCAGAGAAAACTCACTTTTTTCTTTTCTTTTTTGGAAGTCTAAAGAGAACTCGCTGTTCTGGCTTGCTGTTTGGCTGAACAGTGTTTCCTGCGGATGCAGTGAGACCTCCTCCTACTGTTTCATTTCATTGTAGGCACTGTGTGTACTCAGCGTCTACACAGAGGATGAAAATCTCTAACCCTGTGAATGAGAAGTGCTCGAAATCATCGCTGTACAAAACAGCCAGCGCACATCGATCACTCATCTCATCCCAAGTGGCCGTGATCAAACCCCTTTCCCCAGGAGGGACAGCATTTCCTATAGTGCTCCAGGGCTTTCCGTGTAAGCTGTGAAAGAAGATGCTCTGATAGGAAATCTTTAACACGAGTTCCTCTCTAGTCCTCATTGACTGGAGTCAAGGTTATTGGCATCCACTGCCTTTGAGATGGAAAATAGATCTCATGATCTAGAACTCAAAGAAAATGTTCCTTCAAATTCCCTAGAGAGCGCTAATTTCTATTTTTAATTGGGAGACAAAGTTTAAAAATGGATTTTATTAGGCCTCGTGTTCCATGCAGTAAAAGAGGAATTTGCACAGCAGCAGCATTGTATTCTGGTAGCATTGAAATAGATGCTTGAAATGGGCTTGAAGTTTGAGATGCATTTTATGTGCTTTAAACATCTTTAAAGAAAATGTTGCTGACACGATCTGACGTTGTTTTCTTGTCTTAATATACACATCCCTCTAAAGAAAGGCTATTAAAAAGAAATAAAAATCTACTAGATAAATCACTGTGAGGGCTATTACCTGTTGTTTGTTTCTTCCAATTTTTATTTAAAGCCATAGAGCTTTCATATTCTGAGTGTGTCTTGGGAAATTGCCATGCAGTCCAGAGTAATTTCAGGATGTGTGGAGTTTAAATTCACTCTCTGCCCGAGCATATCTTCCGACAAACAGTGTTAATGTGTTGCATTGGTAGAGGAACGTCAGAAACATCGCTGTTCCTATTGAACTTAACGTCCCTGTGCGATGCTATAAACAAACTGATATCCACAATTCTCTTGTGGCACTAAGTTGTCTCAAATCATGTCTGTTTTCCCCTTAGCCCTCAGCCCCACTCGCAGCTAATGCTTTAAAGCCCTGGAGATGTGACACGCTGGAGGTCTGCACGGCTGGCGTGAGCTGGGTTCAGGCGGGCTGTGCTGCGACCACAGCCCTGCTCTGATTTATTTTTATGTAAGATGCATGCCTCTTGAGGATTTCTGTGGGGAAGGAAGTTCAGCTGCTGGAAAATGCAGGATAGTCGTGTCAGGGACAAACCCAAGTAGTTTTGTCATCCTGCAGCTTTTCTTTGCAGAGGAAAGTACTGTGTTGTGGTTTTGGTTAGTCTGGGTCTGGGCTGGAAGTTTGGCTTGAACTTTTCAGAGCCTCCTGTTGTGAATCCTGCTAAGACTTGCTTTTTTCCTCTAATTTTCCATTTAAATTCATTTGCAGTGAATTCTTAAGCTTGGAGCTTGCAGTGCTTTTGGCCGACTTGTTATGTGGGTGGTGAAGCTGTGAAATTCTGAATGAAGGGTGTAGCAGGGACACAACAAACTGAGCTAATTTCCCCTCATTTTTCTCCTCCTCCTGGAAAAAAAAAAAAAAGCATGAAAGGCTTTTCTTTCAGCATCTCTACTGGCAGTTGTTTGGATTCTACATTGCCCTCTGCACCCCGCGATACAGACTGAGCATTCAGGGCTGATTTTGCATTAACAGGAAATATCTGTGTTTCAGAGGGGAGGAGAATCCCAAATTTCCCTAAATTCCTTAGCAGCTCCGAGTAATCTGAGCCATCATTCATCCCTTGTAGATCTGATAGCTGAACCGTGTATCAGAGAAACACAGATAAATGTAATAAAGCGTGGATTTGAGTCATGGTTTGGCCTGAACGTAACCCTGAATTAAATGCCTTATATTAATATTTACAATTGATATTAATCATTGTAATTAGTAATAACACTAATCAGAAGCAAAATAGTAACCTTATTAAAATTCTCATTTCAGTAATGTAACATGACTCAGATGTTTGAAGTGAAATGGGATGCAAATTCCTTCCATACGAAAAATGGGTTTTAGGAGCTTTTTTTTTTTTTTTTTTTTTTTAACCTCCTTATAGCTTATAGCTCGATGTCTAGGTAAGGTTTACAGCTACTTCTGGTGGAAATGCAGAATCCAGTTAAACGGAGATCAGAGGAATGGAAAATCCAGTCTTGTGGCAGACTCCTGCTGGAGCAGGCTTGGTTATCCTTTATCTCTGGGGTTATGTGTCTTGCAATTTAAGTACCATGTTGCATAAACTGAAATCATGAGGGATTAAGAATATTTATGGTAACCATAAAACGTGTGATGATACTATCAGGTGTAATATTCATAGCATTGCATGCGGTAAATATATAGTGATCAAAATACTGAGTTTTCAGGTCCTTCCCCCTACTTTTCTAATCAAAACAGCACTATAAAGTAGAGGCACTTAATTTCCTACTGCTGATATGATCTTTCTGCTAACTCCACCAGTAAAAGAGTACAAATACTTCTCACCGCATCTTAGCCAAGAAACACACAATTAAAAGCGGGTTCTGAGCAGTTTCTGTAACATGCTGTATTCTCTTGCCAGAAATTTTCGGTTCTGCTCCTGATTATGTTCCAGTTGCAATCATGTAAACCATAATGATAATGAAAGATACTCGGTATTCTAGGAAAATATTTTCAGTGTATTCTAGAAAATAGTTTCAGTGCTTTCTTGGGCTTTGCAAGTCTAAGAACGTGACCTGTCTCATGACTGAAGTATTTGCAAAAACATTTTGTCTCAAAGAGTCTTTCCCAGCTTTTCATCATAGGAGAGTCTCTCCATCTTCTCTTTCCTCTCCATTTCAGACTGCCTTAATTGCTACAAGTCCTAGCACAAAAGTCTCATCTGAATGCATCATGTGCAATCTTCCTGGCTGTAGCAGAAATGTCTGCCTGTGTTTTTTTTTTTTTTTCCATTTTTGTTTTGTGTTTGTTTTAAAGCCCTACTGCAGCAGCTAAGGGTTCTCCTCTGTTTGTAGGGATTGGATACAAAGAAATTACACGGCTTCTATCTAGTAGCTGTAAACCTGTCTTTTCAAAAAAAATACCCCCCCCCCCTTTTTTTTTGTGGCTGAGAATGCTGCAGTTACCTTTTCCTGTAAACTGTCTGCATTTGGTAAGTGTGGAAAAGTATAACCACAAAATTCTAGGTAAACGGAGATTTTTGCCATTGGCTCTTTGCTGTCAGAAATCTCCATTATCACTTGGTTTTGGAGAAATTTCTCATCCTGTTCCCTGTTTTGGTGTTTACAGCTCTCAGCTTTAGAGGATTATTGTTATTATTTATTATTATTATTTTTTCCAGAAATTGCACACCCTATTTGGCTATTCAAACTGCTGAGAAAGCCTGCTGAACATTGCTTTTCCATCTCACCACTAGGCACAAACCTGATGTTACTCTTTCAGAGGTGTGCTTCATTTTGTTCCAGCTGTTAACATGCAGAAATAATTGATTATGGAATGAGAAGGAAATGTGATCTCAGTCTTCTGACTTATTTTTTCCAGCCAGATCCGTACAGGTAGAAGCATTTTCCTCTGAGAACATGAATGATATCCCTCATCCTCCACATGGATTTACAGATTGACTTGCTTCTCTGGGCCCATGAAGAGCATTGACAAGAGCTGCTAGTACCATGGGTACCTGCTTCATGGTGTTTATGGAAAGGTTGGCTTGGCTTTTCAGCTGGAGAGGTTGCTGTGTCTGGAAGCACGTTTTTGACTAAGCAAGGACTGAGTAATTCAATACTATTTCTATCCATGTGAAATGAATTTCCTCTTTGGTGTCTCCGTGTGTCCTCAGCTCAGGGTTAGGCATAACAGCTTTATGGCCCTGCAGTATTGTTAGATTTGCTGTGTGTATGTTACATATAGGATTGTCTGGACTTGTAAGTTCTTTGGGGCCTGCAACTTTGGCTGGGTCTGTGCTCATCCACTGTCTAGCACAGTGGGGCATGCCTTCTAAATGGAGACTGAATGTGGAGCATAATCATGAAAACAAATGGTTTGTCAAAATTCAGGGACAACTTGAAAACAAACACACAACAAAACAAAATCTCAGGTCTTTCTCTTCACCCATCTGGAACCTATCTTTAGAAGGTTCACGTCTTCTCATAAGATCTTTGTATTTAAATAGCTCCAGATAAATCAAAAGAGCAATTACAGAGGAGACTCATGGCTCCATAGTACTCCCCAGACCAACCATCTTGACTGTCCTCCCGGCCATTCCCATTTTTCACATGCTTTCACACTGCTTTCATCTTTCCCCATCAATTTGAAAATCAGTTATTTTCCCTTTTTTTTCCCCCCTTTGGAACACTTCTGAACTCCCAACCCATTGTTATGGGCCCATCGTTGTTTTCGTGGCTTCAGAACAATTTTCCTTACCCTTGATTGGACTTTCATCGCTAACAGGAAATTTGATTGGCAGGAGAAATTGTAATCATTTTCTCGCCTCTCTTGCCAGTGCTTTGGAAGAGAAATTTCCAGCCCATTGGGCAAGGCTGCTATCCGTGGGAACCTCATAGTGTGGTTCCATATCAATTTAGTCTCATTACTGCAAGCTTTCATTTCCCGATAGCTCCTGCAAGTCATTCCTTCACCTAGGATGTTTTGGTACCTTAGTTTTTATTTACATCTGGATATTGTGCCTGCAGACTCTCCGAAGTATGCTGACTGATGAAAGAAGTCTTTTTGTATTCCAATTGAAGAGTTCACCATCTGGGATCTGTAATTAGAATTCTCACTAATTAGATATAATAAATCAGCATAATGCCAACAGTTTGAGGAAAATTTATTAAAAATATGATGTAATATATGGCTGATTATTTTTTATTGCTAAACTGCAAGTAAAATGTTCCTCTCATGTCCCGAGCATCCATGGTTTCCTACCCCATAGGTTATAATTCTTTTCAGTCATTCATGACACTACTTTGGTTGCTATAGAGATGTCAATTTCCTGTCTCAAATTATTGTACTTCAGAGGTACGAGGCCTTTTAATCTTTTTTTTTTCTTTTCCAATTCAGTCTTTGATTTTACAGAGGCTCTTACTCAAGGACTGGAATTCCTATATTGCTGGTTTATTTTTTCCATTATCTGCTGGAAAACAGAATATATAACCTTTCCCCATAGGATTAATGAAAATTCCTGCTGTTTTATGTTACCCTTCCTGGACATTGCTCCATATCAAAGCCTTCCAAAAGTTCTGTTTGGGTTTGTGAAGTGTCACTTTGCTAGAGAAGCACAGCCTGATCACCTCGGCCTGCACCCAACCGAGTGGAATAAACATACCTATGAAGAGCAGCTTGTCAGTCACGACGGATGTTAGGTTGGGTGAGATGCTATTCAAATCCTAGTCCAGTTGGGTCAAACCTCTATAATACTACTGAATGAGGATTCAGCCTAGCTGAGACAGTTTGCTGTTTCTATGATATATGCAATAGGCGGAGATCATAGCACAGTATTCCTTTTGTTTCTCTGTGCATGGCAAAGTTCATGTGGTATTTGCATTTGCTGTATGTATCAGGATCTTCCTGTGGGGTTGTCACCGTGCTGGGCTTCTGTACTGCTTCATGAGGCTCATAGGAAAGATGTAGAGGGACTTTTTACCAGGGCTGGCGATGATAAGACAACAGATAATGGTTTTAATTCAAGAGTAAATTTTGATTAGACAGTAGGAGGAAATTGTTTACTCTGTTGGAGGTGAGGACCTGGCACCAGTTGCCCAGAGAAGCTGTGGATGCCCCATCCTTGGAGGTGTTCAGGGCCAGGCTGGATGGGGCTTGGGGCAACCTGGTCTGGTGGGTGGCATCCCTGCCCATGGCTGGGGAGCTGGACTCAGGTGATATTTAAGGTCCCTTCTAACCTGAACCATTCTATGATACTTTGAGGGCTGCTCTGATCAGAGGTGCGTGTACATTTGGGCTGTTAGTCTTCTGAAGGAATCCTACAGTTGATTTATGTCTTCTAATTCACTTTTTATTTTGTTCTCCTTCACGTTGGTGCTATGTTATTGGCACTATAACTTTGATTGTCAGAATATGTGGAGAATATGTATCTGTTCTGTGACATGTGCAGCCCTAAGCTGAACTAGCCTGAGTTGAAAGGTCCCTGTTGTGAAATGCTTTTCTGTTCAGGATGCATTCATACAGGTAAATGATAGTGGTTCTCATGCACATCACACCCTGAAAACTCTGTGGATTCTGATAGACTGATGGAGTTTCTAAGCAGTAAAAAGATAAGATTACTGGATAAGGTAAAAACAAAACCTAATAAAGTAAAAAGAAAATAATTGCAAGTGGGATTACTGAATTTTCAAATGGACAAAAACTATGTGAGGGAAGGGGCATATAGAAAACATTCAAGGAAGTCAGGAAAAGAAAGGGATCCGCGTGGCTGGAAAAAGCAATGAGTTTGTATTCTAGCATGTAATGCATGCTAAACCTGAAGGAGAATGGGAACTGAAAAAGAGAGATTTGTATGGATCCTGAGTTAAATTCATATCCCATGGAATGATATCAGAATTAAGCACAGTGGCAATAGGGTTTGTATAACTCTGAAGGAACGTACAATATGTTCTTTATTAATGTCTTTCTCACCAATATTATACATACCCCATTTCCTTTCTAATTTAGGCTGGCTTTTGATCTTTATTTTTTCCCCTCCCTCGAGTGGCAGTCTACCTTGGTGGATTTATGTTGTTTGTTCAGCAGCATACTTGTTTTTCTGAATTCCCTCCCACATGTATTTAGCATCATCTTCATTTCCACTTGCACTTGTTGGCTGCTTGTTTAGCTTTTTCTCCCAGGCCATTAGTTCAGTTGTATTTTGTTGGGGAAAAAAATACCTTTCTGTGATATAAGTAATTAGGTCTCCCATGCTAAAATCATATTCTCCAGGATACTTTGGATTTGCGCTAGTCTAATTCCCATTAAATTTGTATGTATTGCTATGGGTTGGTGGTTCTGTCTTTTTATGCTCCTCTTCCAGACAATGAAAGTTGCTGGGTTGAAGTGGTTGGCAGCAGTTGGGTCCCACAGCGGTACCTGCAGCACACCATCAGCAGCTACCTGCTTTGCCTGCCAGAATCTTACCCTATGGTGTTGTCCCCTTTCCTTGTACTACTGTTCTCAGGTAGCAGATGCTTGCTTCGCTGTTTTTAGCTGACTGTGTGTGGGCATGAAACCCATGCAAGGATTGCTCTGCCGTGGTTGTAATAGCAGAAAATAGATGTATTTTCATCTCTCACTTGATTCTTCAGATCTTTTCAAACAGAAGTGAACTGCGATTGTGCAGGGTGAAAAGGGTCTTGTGCTTTTTAACTTCTATATGATGACACAAGGGACAACTGCATTTCTTTCTTCTTTTTCTGTTCTTTTTATTGAAGCTGGGAATTTAAGGCTTGTCTAGCTCAGGGGAATCCACAGGATTTATCTTGTTTCTTTCTATTTTACTTGACTTCATAGCAATGATTGGTTTAGAAGTATTTTTTTCTATCCCTTTAACGTTTGTTGAATTCCGGTGCTTTGTCTCCATCTCAGCTGCCAGTAAATGCTCTAGCCACATCTCAGAACCCTGAAGACTATTGCAGAGTAAGCTAGGAAGAACTGGTAAACCAGTGTCTGAATATTTTAAAACTTTGTCTTGCTTGCTTTTTAACTTTTATGTGGATACAACAAACCTAGTTAAAAAGTAATGCAAAATGAAGGTTTTCCTAGCTGCAGGCAAGGTAACAAGACAGGTCCGAGGTCAGCCCAGGAGATCTAAGCAACAGTTCAGGAACATCAGAGATGAGGAACGGGAACAAGCAGACCTGTGACTCAGGCTAGGACCCCGTGCCCGAGCTGAAATTGAGGTCCTGGTGTTATGGACAGAGTGTGTGGGCTGGGTACAAGGTGAGGCTGCCCAGGGCAGATAAAACTTACTGGTGCTCTCAGGACTCTGACATATTCCCCTTTCTAAAGGTTTTTACTGGGAAGATCTTATGGCCAAAGTGATTGTGACAAGTTAGAAGTGCCCAGTAGAGCTGAAGGGTAAGTGATGGTGACTGCGGTAAGAATGAGCATAAAGAACGTGGGCTAAGTGAATGCTGGTGTTCAGACTTAGCAATTAGGAGGAAAATGTTGAGGTGATATCATTGCAACAGTGGGCTGGATGAAGAAATGGATAATGACCCATGATTCAAATTCATGCCCTCTCTTAGCAAGACTCCTTGTACCCTAGAGGAGACTGCTAAGGGAGAGAGGAAAGAATATGTCTCAGAACAGCTAATAAAAGATGATAATTGTAACTGAATTGTTCTGAAAATAATCAATAGGCTTACATCACGCTTGCCTGGAAAGCCTGGCATTCCAAAATCTGGTCCTTTACTTTGTGCTTTTGATCTGTTAAAGTAACTGCAAGTGATATTCAGTTCATATTCTTGTCAAAATACCCAATTTCTGTCACAGATCAAGTACTTAAAATAATAACTGATTGCACCTGTATCTTTTGCAGAAATTACAATGTGAGGAAAAGGAGATGACAGTGAAGAACCAAGGTCAAAAATCAGATTCTTATATTATCTGCCTAATAGTAAAAATATTTTGTTTCCTGAGTCATTTGTTTTCCAAGTAGAATACTCTTTTGGTAAGGTTATTTTTTACACAATGCAATTGGCCTTCTGCCAACAGATGAGAGCTCCAGATTGATACTAATGAAAGAAATATTAATGCACCGTAGCATGTCAATTATTTTGAGAAGGTCTCCAGCAACCATTTATCACTTAAATTCCTCATCTTATAGCTGAGGATCAAATTGTGTTACATGTTAGAATAGTTCTGCCAAATTTGATCCATCATTAACTTTCATTTGTTGATAATTTGAATGTGAATTTTTATTTAAGTTGTGCGTCTTTGTCAACTTGACAGAAAGGTCCCGGACTGTCATGTTGTCATAAAGGAGTGATGCTGTTTCCTACTTGAGACGCAATTGTATTCTGAAAAGCCTTAACGGATATGTTCCCCAGGAAAACTCTGAGACCAGAGACTTTGCTTCATTTAAAAAAAAGGTCTTTTGTGACCCAAATTGGCTTCTCGTTGCCAAATGATGCATAAAAACTACTTAGTTGGTTTTTGTTTGTTAGTTTTTCCACCTCATTGGTATGATGGTTTTCACTGGCACGACAACCATGCTTCCAAGAAAAACAGAGATGTTTATAAAGAGGAAAGGTTACAGTAAATTGTATCTGTATGCTAGACAGATGGGTTTCTGTGGGTTAGATGACATAGGTGCAAGAAGGCAAGCAAATCCCTTGCAGAGAATGTGATGCAGTCACAGGTCTCAGCAGTAAGGAATATTAATGATCATTACTTCAGATTTCAGATAAAGGCAACCCCCCAGAGAGGTTACACCACGGAGGATCAACATAGAAGCAAACCCAGTCACGAGACTGGGGAAATCTTTTGGCTAAAGGAGTTGGTTGGACTTTGGAGTGCGGAATGTGATGGCTCCTCCTATTGCCCTATTGACTAGTGGGGGTAACACACGGAGGCTGTGGAAACACACATTTCTAGGTAACGTTGGACCACCACAAAGCTTCTCAACTTCTTTTCCCTGTGCAAGGCATACCATTTTGCCTTGCCCTTAAAAACAAACAAACAAAAAAACACAAGGCAGTTTATACAGGTATTACCTTTTAAAACTCTACAATAAAATTCTTTGTGGCATACAGAATTCTGGCCTGAGGAGGCTGTAGGAAGGCTCATACCTAGCAGGCTTCAGTCTCAGTGTCATACACTTCTGCAGTGTGCTCAGGTAATGTCTTCAGGACTGTGGTATAAGAAGCCTGTGTTGAATAAACAGAATAGGAGTAAAATGAAATGTACTTAAGCAGCCAGCAGATAATTGAAGAAGCTCAGGTGACACCCTCAGATAATATTAATTAAAACCAGCACAGAGGAGACTACAAAGGGTAAACGCTGCTTATAGCTGTATGAAGTGCCTTGGAAATGGAGGTGAAGCCTTGGTTTTGGAAAGACCCGCATTTGTTTTCTTTCGGACTATTTTAAGCTATGTCTGGTCAGCGTTCTCACCCATGCTTAAATGGACAGTGCAAATCAATTTGTCATGCAAAGCTCAGGATTGCTGTGTATATTGTGTTTCTTCCTGTATTTGATTTAATTTATTCTTCCACAGACCTGTAGCACTATAAAGCCCCATATGGCCTAACGTATCCTTTCTCATCTTTTGGTATAGTAATTAGACCTTTGCACTATAAGTTAAGAGATCATGGTCGTAATCATTTCTCCATTATCCAGGGCATTGGGCGGTTGGCACAGGCTTTTGGTAATGTACCTAATACAGGATGTGCTTGGAGTGCAATTTAAAGACCTCGCGTCATTGCACTGAGCTCCCCAGGTTCCTGGAAAGGCTAATTAGCTCCGGTTGTGAACATAAAACACCTCTGCTCCGCTTCTAGATAAAACCTGGGCAAGAAGCAGCAAAAAATGTGTTGGTGCTGCAACCTGAGCTAATAAACCTTGGAGCGCTCTGCACAGAGCTACATTCATACCCTGTGCAATTAATTGGCAGCTTGAATAACTGGACCACATCTGGGTATAAATGGCAGCGTTGCCAGCATTTTGCTCCACTGTCACGCTCCCCCTGCCTTGCGATGGCCAGTAGTTGTCCCTGTCTTTCTGAGCTGTGCTCCCCCCTCTGCGACGGCTCCTGTGCGTAGGGCTTTCCCTTGCCGCCGCCTTTCCAGTCACGGTGTCTGGCTAAGGCCCGCGTTGCGCTGGGTGCCCAGCGGAGAGCTGAGCTTCTCCAGGACCACGTTGAACTAAAACCTGAGTGCTTGGTTTTGTGATGGTTGCTCTTCAGTGACCCACAGTACTTCAGGAGGGGAGGTCGTTTAAAGGAGCTCCTTTGCTTTTAAAACGGGGGGGCAGAGATATTATGGAAAACTGCTTTTAGAGAGAGTGCTGCTGAGCTGGAGACTCAGTTATGGCGCTGTCACAAATGCGAAATGTCAAGTCGCCCACGCTACCTGGTATAAACATCCGTGGACACTTAATGCATCTGTTCCTAATTTTATGTTGTTTTAAAAGCACTGTGATTCATTAGTGGCACATGGAGAAAACCTCAGCAAGTAATATCTCAATTTGCTTGTTTTGCAGCAAGTTGAGTAATGCTCTCTGACAATGGGCATGTGAGCCTCTCTTTTACATCTAATGGTAGTATAAAGATTTCTGATATGTGCATCTTAATTAAAAAAAAAAGCAAAACCTTTCAAGCTTTTTTTTTTTTTAATATTATTTTCTGGGATGTATCTAAATGATTCTAGGTCTTACTGTTTTTATTTGTTTTATACATGCTTTGTGCATCATTTTTTATTTCTTGTTATTTAGTTTCTCTATTACTTTTTAATTTTACTATCTAGTTACTTAACCACTGCTAGAATTTACATACGTGCTTCATGGTTGTCAGATAAACAAATGTGTGGGTCATTAAAAAAGTTAAAAATCTTTTCTCTCACCTTTTTGCAAGAATTAAAAAAATGTAAACACCAGACTGTGTGGCAGGGCCCTGTGATAGTGTATGGCTCACGGCACTCTTTTTGTATGGTATGGAGAATGGAAATGCTCATTTAGCTCAGTAGGACTTTGAAATGGGGGATTTGAGTCTAGCAGTTGCTGCTTAAGGGAGAATGTTATGATTGTTTTCTGATGATGATGTATATATTTCATTTAAAGTAACTTCGGAAGGTTTTGGTGAAGGCTACTTATTAGCAAAAACTACACGATGCTAACATGAAAAATTCAATAGTAGGAGTAAGATAACGTGAATATGCCAATTATCCAACCACCGGTTTGACTGACACGACTCAGTCACCTTCATTCTTGCTGTGCCATGAAAACCAGCCGGGTACAGAAACTTCTGTTTTCGGAGGACAACTCACCTCCATCACCTTAGCCGTGAGGCTTAGGGAAAATAAACTCTGCAATGGAAGTTGTTCTTGGGGAAAATAAGAGTTACAACAAACATCGTTGCACTGAATGTGTTTGTGCCACTGTGTTCTGCCCTGGCTTTGTGTTATTAGGCCAAATTCAGCATAAGCAGAACTCTGCTGGCTACCAACCTGCGAGCTGGCAGGAAACAAGAGGCCGTTGCCTCCTGTCTGCCCTGTCAGGGTTGTGCTCTGTTTCCTTACACGTACTCATGGTCCACAAAAGTTTATCTACTCATAGTGTTGCCATTTCTGTCTTGGGAGCTTTTAAGGAAAAGGGAAATTTAAATGCCAGGGATCTTTATCATCAGCTCTTAACACCATCAAATTGCATCCAGTAACGGGGTCTCAGGCTGACAGCGTGCCTCGACTCTTTCCCCCACATAACCTGGCTGGCATCTGCTGTGTATCCAGGCAATGGCCTGGATAGCATCTGCAATACTTGGCGGGATCTTTTTGACACCACACGATCCAGACTGTGGTCTGCTCAAAGCTGCATCTGTGACTCTCCTGAATGGAGGATGACCGGAGAGCAAACTCGCTCGTGTTCCTGGCCCCGCAGCACTGGTGGATTGTTGCTGGAAGGCTGCACCCGTGCTGGGCAAGAGAAATGTGACTGCTGGAGCTGAACTGTGGTGAGGTGCCCTCTGACCGCCTTCAGATGCCTGTGCATGGGGTCACCTCCCACCGCAGGCCCGAGGGAAGGCTCTTCTGTGCGGGCTCAGGGCGCAGCCCCTTCTCTCCTTCGTGCTGGGGCTTCTGCCATGGGGAAGGAGCGTTTTGGCCAGCAAGCTGCTGCTCTGTCCACTCGCAAGCCTGTTGCTTCTCCCAGGTTGGTGTGAATTAGAAATGAGAGTCTGGCTGCTGGATCGTTAATCCCAGACCAGGCACCACTTCATCATCCCGCAGCCCAAGTGTGATGCAGAGCAGTGCTGTCAAATTAGCCAGGCAGCGCGGTGTGAAATCCCTGCTGGCTCCGTGCCCGCTGCCAGGAGACAGATGTTACCTGAGCCACCAGAGCCATCGGAGCGACGCGGACCGGTGAAACCTGAGCCAACACAGAGCTCGACAGGACAAAATTAACTTTGCAGGGTTTGTTCCTCAGATTCGAACTGTCAGAGAAAGGGGATGCTGAAGCGGTCCTGTGGTGGTTTTAGGAGCCCTAGGGGTGGCTCTTCTGTGGTATCAACCCGCAGCATTACTCGGCTTCAGCAGCTGTTTATGTAAAGCTAGCGGTGGAACCCTGAAAGAAAACGAGTGCTTAAATCTCCTTGACTGCTTTTGCAACCTCACTTGCTGCGAGAGATTTGCACTCGGTGAGCTCTGCAGCTCTTCCAGCCAGCAGGAGGGCTCAGCTCGTAGTAGGGGCAAAGCAGTAGGGGCCTGCTTAATGGGGTGCCACCCAGACGCAGCTCCGTCAGGTGAAACCAACTGGAAATGAAGCACAACCAGGCACACTATTGAATGCCTTATTTTTTTTTTCTTACTCAGCTTTAAATTGTTTAGGAAATTTTGCTATTACCATTTTGAGCTTCATCCTTTTTTTCCCCTTTATCCATAGTGGGAAGAGAAGTATCACTGTGAGGTTTGCCTTCACGTTATCAACAACAGTTTAAGGTCAACGTTCATAATTTTCCAGTGGGTTAGCTGTGTTCATAAAAGAGAGCTTGGAAGTATGGTTTTCTGGAGGAAAAAAACACAAGAAGGAATAGCAGAAGCGTGCATCATACTGACTTCTGTGAGAAAATCTGGTTGAAAATTGGTGCAAAGTATGTCCAATTTATGTATTTGTGTGGCATTTCACAGTTAGTTAATAATTTGCAGCTGATCAGGATCTGAAAGTGACAATGTTTGACCAGATTATTGTTTTACAGACTGCTGAAGAGGTTGCTAGAAAGCCATCTCTGCAGGGTAGATATCTGTAGCAGGATCTCACTGGTGCAAATGTTTTGTACATTTTTAAGATTTATTCTTTACAAAAGTAGTTTATTTTTCTAGGCTGAAACTACAATGACTCTCAGACCATCGTCTTAAGGATACAAACTCCCTTTCATGGTGCGATACTATTGTAAAATCAGAAGCATTATGGGGAGACTTCTTCCTTTAAAATGTCTGGCATTATCCCTTTGGAGACAGACCATTGTTAGCTTCTTCTAGTGTGACTTAAAGTACTTTGCAGTAACCAGATGTTACAGCAGTAGAATATATAAAATAATTTGAGTATGTTTTAAAATAATTTCAATATGAATAAAGATCAGTCCTGTTGGAAGCACTGACTCCTGCAGTAGCAATAATATATGAACTAATAGAAAGACTTTGCAGTGTATTTTTTGTTTAATTTTAAATTGCAGCTGATGAATGACATTTGGTAGGCTGTGATATGAATCGTATAAAGGTTGCTTTGGAACTAATTGCTGCTGCTAGCTGAGCAACACGGTTGTCCTCTAGAAAACTAGCTTTAGGACTTGAGCTTTTAGGCCCTAATTCAATAAATACTTTGCATGTGCCTAAGTGCTTTGCTGAATCATGGTTTCTGGGCTGGAAGTACAGGGCTGGCTCCCGCCAGTGCCTCCCCGTTGGGCTGTTACGGAGCGTTGGCTGGAGGGGGTTCAGATCCTGGCAATCCCAAATGCTTGGACTGAGCTTTTTTTGTTGAGGGATGTGTTGTGCAGTGGGGGAACTATGTGAACTTGCCTGTCCCTTCTGTGGCACAACTGATATATTAAACTGCTTCTGTGAAACAGAAGCCTGTGTTTCCGTGCTTCCCAAAGGTCATGATTTTGTCCCCTTTGAGCGCCCTGCGCAGGGCGGTACGGGAGGGTCACTTTAAGTTTATGATGAGCATTGGAGAAAGTCACCATTCAACCTCAGAACATGTTGCTCTCGCAGATGAACAAGTCCATGCTTGTTGCAGTGAGCTGTGGCTACTCGCTGCAGCTGTGTTGCCTTTTTTTTTTTTTCTTTTTTCTCCTTAAGCTATGGGCCTTTTGCTCTGAAATGTCCGGATGTCTTCTCTGTGTATTTGTGTGCACTTTAACAATAAAAATACTTTCTCTTTCTGTGGTCTTTTTTTTTTTTTTTTTTTTTTTTCCCTTTTCTGATTAGCAATGTTGATTAGGACAGTGATTCATGAAAATCCGAGCCATCAGTCTGCATTGTGGTGTTCACAATGAACCAGTATTTTCTTCCTTCTTCATGGAGGGCTACTGGCCCAGACTCCTAGCACATCCACTGCAGTAGCAGGATTGATTTTGCTGAGATCTCCTTCTTGGCTCGAAAATTAGTGACTCACCTCCCCTTGCTCATCCACTCAGATGTACCTCCTAATAAAAAGAAGTTTGCTGCACCGTTTAGCTGCAGACAGACCTAAGTTGCATTAAGTGAGCGTAGGGCGTAGATTCAGGCGGGTCGTTGCAGCCTGATACATTTTCATGCAAGCTCATGCACACGGAGGAGTTACCTGTAGCTCGGAGGCTGGTGAGGGCTCAGTGCTCCCTTGCCCTGCCCTGGCGGCTCAGCAGCCGGGTCTGGCTGCTCCACCTCACTCAGCAGGAGATGGAAAGGCATTCCTTGCAGCTCTAGCCCCTGGTTGCTTGGGGAAACCAGGCACCCCATCTAAAAATAGTCTCTTCTAAGTTAGCAGCTCTGCTTGTGGATGCATGGGCATGAGAAGCTGATTGGGATTACAAGAGATTCCTGTGGCAGACAGGGAAACAGGGCTATCTGGGAGCAGACAGGCGAAAGGTGCTGATGACAGAGATGTCATGTCTTTCATTCTATTGCTACCGCTCTGTGGAGCGCTTGATGTGGCATCCTTTAAGTTTGCTTACAATTGTGCATCGCCTTAAGATCTCAGTCAAGGTCAGAATTTCATCCCACTCAATGCTTTATACACGTATGTGAGAAAGCATTTGTCTGAAAGACCCTAAAGTTTTAGCAGGCCAGGGCCACGTGAGGGAAGACAAAGGATTACTGTATCCTTGTGCTGCCGGTGGGGAGGTAAGGTGAAGGAGGCTTCCTTAAGAGGCTGAAAATTTACAATTGGAGGAACTCGATCTCAATTCTCTGAGCTCAGGAGGTGACCTGCAGACCAGTTCCTCTCTTCTCCATACCCCCTGTGACCTGGCTTCTTCTCTGTCCCTCTGCAAAGCTCTCTGTAATCCTCCTGCTTTTCATTTGTGCAACTGAACTGAACTAATCCTGCTGCCCAGGGGAATGCCTCGGCTGGGGGGTGAAGCTCTGCTCCAAAGTGTTTGATTTTCTGGTGGAGCTGGCTCGTTTTGGCAGCTAAGGGAGACTTTCAGCAAGATCATCCGTGTTGCAAGGAGGGAAGTAAAGATGGGGTTGGGAAATGCGATAGATAAAGGCTTAAGTGGTCAGAATTTAAATCTTAAATTGCCAATTGCATGGCTGGTGAGAAAAAGGAAATGTGGGAAGAAAAAGGAGGCAGTAAACACGATGATTAAGTGGATCTTACTCAGAGTAAATTATAGCATTCCTGAATGAAAGTCTTCTCTTTAACTGAGAAATCATTAAATGTTAAACTCACACTATTATTTGCGTTTCATTGGGTAGACTTGCATGCGCAGAAATATCCATTTTAATTAGTGTTGAAAAGAAGACTCGTGTACAGGCTCTGCCTGGTAGGTATTTTTATATTCTCTCTCAGTGAACTCATTTTATATGATGATGATTTCTTCTAATTTTTAATTAACATGTCTAAGTTAGAGTTGGGAAAAATGATCAGTGATTCATTAACTGCCTCGCACTCGGAGATCTATGCAAACCTAATTGATATGGTTGCTACAGGGTACTTTGTTAAAATGAACGCTCCTGCCACTACCTTGCTTCCCTTCTTATTTATGTGTTTGAGTGAAAGGCATACTGCAACAGCATATAGTGTTACCTCTAAAATGACAGCGTGTGATATGGCACTACATTTCAGCGCAGTGTTTCATCCAGAATATTTTAAAAACATTTTTATAGACTATGTTTTGGAAGATCATGTTTATCACTAGTATATGGTGTGCTGCTATATAGTATCACTAGTACGTAGGGAGGAAGGAGCTATTATTCATCAGATGCAGTAGTAAATGAGTATATTAATGCTAAATGTTTTTCGAGGGGTCTAGGTTAAGCTACAGTTATTTCAGCTATAGGGTTTCTGTTGAAGTACTGTGATAATGAGCAAGGATATGAAAACAGCAAATAGAGAGGGAGATGAAACCTAGGAATATATTCTCTTCTCTGCCCACAAATTATGCCATGAAACTAAATTAGGGATTGTAAAGTCTGAGTAGAAATGCTGTTCTCCAAACTTGCTTTATCTCCGTAAAAACATGGCCTTTACTGTCTGCTTATCATACTGAGAAGAGCTAACTGCAACTGCAGTAGTAGACTTGATACATTATAAATTATTTAAACATGTTTGTGTGAAGCCATTATGAAAAGATTAAAAAACTTTTTTTTTTTTTATTTTTTTTTTTCCCCCAGAGTGGTGAAAACAGTTATGATGATAAAATATACTTGGTTTCCTCCAAAGCTTTGGACTTAGGACATGAGATTTCTTGGTCAAGATTCTAAAATACGATATTCAGATGAGATCCTAATGCACATGAGATACATTTATAAGCAGTTCATGGGACATAGAATTGCTGAATAATTGAAGTGGGAAGGGACATCTGGAGATCTGGTCCAGCTGCCTGCTCAAATTAGGGCTTGTATCAAAAGTGAGATGAAGTTTTTTTAAGGGCCTGGTCCAAACGCTTTTTGAGATCTTCAGGGAGAGAGAGTCTCAGTCTTGCTGGACAACCTGTCCCAGTACCTAACTGTTCTCATGGTGAAAATAGTTCCCCATTATGTCCCCCTGGAATTTATTCAACAACTTTTTTTTTTTTTTTTTTTTTTTTCCCCTCATTCCCTTGTTCTTTGCTATGTAACTCTGAGAAGAGCCTATCGCTGTCTTCTCTTTAGGTAGTGGAAGATGCTCCCCTAGTTTTCTTTCCTCCGCTAGACAAGTGGAGTTCTCTTACTCTTCTGTATATTGTGTGCTTCAGCCCTCTAACCGTGATCCTGTACTTCCATCCAGTCTTTCAGTCTTTGTTGCAGTAACATCCCAAAAGTACACACAGTATTTTAGATTTTGTATGTAGTTATTGATAGAGAATTGTTAAAGCACAAATGGTAGGTCCTCACAGCTACCTGGATACAAGGGAACTTGGTTTATATGCCAAACTTGCCAGCTAATGTGAGAATCTGAATGCAACCTGGAAGCATGAATTGTATACAATTTTGCCTTTGAACTATGTATTTCAGTTCTGAGAAAAAAGGAATAGGAGAGAAACTCAGTCTGAAATATGAGAAGGAGGCAGCTCGTGGTCAGCTGTAATGGTGACAGAGGAAGGCTGCACGTGATCAGTTATAACGGCAATAAAGTACAAATTCTAAAGTTTCATTTTCCCGGAGAGGTGATGAAGAAGTGAGTTATGCAGAGATGAGTAAGAGTCTGTCTTTTGATTGGAGCAAGCACATTACAAACTCAAGTTAAGTGAAACACCGGAGCCACTTCCATGTTACATGTGATTTAATATCGTTAACACTTTTTTAAAACCATTTCCAGTTCTGCAATTAGCAATGTAACCCATTGCTTTATGAAAATAAAATTTATTTTTCCTGGTAGGCTTTTTAGTGTTGGGCAAATAGGACAGTTGCAACACATGTAGTTTCCTTAAAAGCTGTGAATTCAGATGATTGCATTTTGTTGAAGAAGAGATCTTGGGTGTTTACAATCCAAGGCAGGGCTGTCAACTACAAAAGTAGGAGCTTGCTTTCCACCCACTCGTATGGTCTGTTTGGGGCAAGTGCCAGCAAAAAACAACAGATAGCTCACAAGTGTGGACATAATTCACTATTTTGGGAAACTCATTACCTTAACCTTAGTTTCTAGGCTTTAGTTCTGGATTCAATGCTAGTCAGTAATTCTGTACTTTTAATCACTGATAAGGATACTGACATGAATTTTCCTGTTAAGTTTGTAAATGGCATGAAGATTGCAACAGCCATCATTATTTTAGCAAGGATAATCTGAAATGGCTGATTAGATGATGAAGTTCCAGCAAAATTCATTTTGATACAGCCAGATGCAGAGCAGTGCAGCAGGATTTAAGAAAAATGGACCTATGGCTCTTAGGGTGGAACGCTAATTTGGGAGAACCAGGTAATTCAGAAGTCATTGCAAATTTATTGGGGATAACTTGTTCAACATGTCCTTTATCTGAATTGGTATGGCAAAGTGAGCTCATGAAGTTTGTTCTTCATGCCAAAGTTTCTATCTGTATTTGTGAATGGAATTTGGAATATTGTTCTATTTCCTTTTTCCATTTTTTTCTTCTCTTGTCTCTGACTCTCAGACTGCAGAATTTTTCATGACAAACTTGTTCTTTCTTCTGCAGAAAGTCAGTTGGATTCTACTGGCAATTAGCCCAGGGAAGCAGAGGCTAGTTACAATAATTATTGCTGCAGGCATAGATGGAGATCTATAAAGCCTAAGGCTAAACAAGAGGAGTCTGATTAGAAACAGCTCTTTGGAGTCTGAGAGATGAATTACGTCTGAGTTTGGAATGTTCTTGGATTCTTGGGGAGAACCTGGTGATGTGGATGAAAAACTGTTGATTATTTGTATGCATCTGCACTGATTCAATCCCCAATCTGCATGCACTAATTTTAAAAGGTGTGCTTGCCAAGTGACCTTTCCATTTTAGGGAGAGAAGAACAAAATGTTTAATGCAGCTTTCCAAAAGAAGCAGTGTGCTGGATTATCCCAGAATCCCTAATCATGGAAACCTGCAATGAGGCTCCTCTAAACGGTTTGTGTGCTGTCTGTAAATGGTATGGTACAAGTCAGAAATTTGTGTCTGCCTCTGTCTTTGGTGCCCCCACCTCAGAAGATCTGGTGGCCTCAATTCACTTCTAGAGGACACACCCTGAAGATAAAGGGTGCAGAGAGGACCCACAAAAGATGCTGGAAATTAAGCTTTATGAAATGAGGTATAGGGAGGTCAGTCATTAACCTTATCAAAGAGAAAAGATCAAAAGATGATATGATTGCCATATGTAGTTACTTATGTATGGGTAATATATTCATCAGTAAGGGCCTTCGAGTCTTGTATAGAAGGACACAGCAAGATCTCATAGGTTCAAGTTGGACAAATTTAGTCTAGAAAAAAAGATACAGGGAGTAAAATGAAATGATCTGATGGCATTTTCTTGGTAAAAGTCAGTGCACACACCCTTCTCCCCAGTAAAATTAGGTTATGAAATTAAACATTTAGAATAAATCAAAATATCATTTCTATTTCTGATGCCTAAAGCTTCAGGAACAATCATAGGATCTTACCCAAAATATAAATAATGTTAGAATAAGTTAGACTACAGGTATGTCTCAGGAATGCATTTACATTTAGTGATTCTAAAGGCTAAATTACAAAATGCCTTACAAGCTGTCTGAGATGCCTACATACAGAAATCATTCACTTCACACCAAAATGGAACCACTGCTGGGAAGCAAAATATTCTATTTCTATAATAACATGTATTACTGTTCCTTTCCCTTTCCCTTCAATTTCTTTTTAGCAAGAATTACATTTTCTACTAGTCTAGCAAGCATTTACCTCACAGCCTTTATCCACTTGGGTTTATTATGAATTTAGAAAGAAAACATTTAGCTGTTGTGATCATTATCTACTATTACCTGCGATGTGGACTTGTATACTTTACTATATTGAACATTACTGGAATTAAGGTTTTATTTGCAATTCTTTCAAGAAATATCTGTTTCCATAGATTTTCAGCTCAGTTCTAGGCAGTCTGAATAGGAATCATTTAGCTACAGGCATTTATTTATTTTTTTATTTCTGTCCTTTGGTGTTGAAAATAAAATTTTAAACAGTATCTTCTGAAACTATCAAATAAACAGCTTGTCTTGGAGGCTTACTGCTTTCTTCCCCCTTCTTACTTTTTTCCATTCTCTCCATCCCCTTCTAGCTGAAGTGCGATGGACTCTTTTTCTCTAGTCTGCCACTGTGAAATAACCATGAGAGTCACTGCAAAGCTGAATGGTAATTAATAATTAAAGACAGATCCAGAAGAATGTATCTATAATGCATTGATTTGTGGGGGGAGGAGTGTGTAAATTTCTTTTTTTTTTTTTTTTTTTTATCCTTAAGAAAAAGTCAGCAGCTATTCTTGATTTTAGAAACATGTTTTGGAAACTTCAGTCTAAGCTTCTTAGTAGACAGAATGCCATTTCCTGATACAATGAATTAGGTATTCAGCTTGCAGATCTCACAGTTCTTGTTCATATTAGCCAGTCAGGCACAGCCACAAGCTGTTAGTATTCCTTGCTCTGAGATTTTTTTCCCTTTTTTGAAGGAAGGATAACCCTAGGAACCAGGATACTAAAAACAAAAAACCAAAAGAGTTTTGAAACAGTGATCACAGACCCTACACTATTTCCCTAAGCTACTTCTCTTAAGCCTCTGAGGAGTGAATATTTCATAGGGACTGACTGTTCTTCTAATACCTTAGTCCCTGGAGAAAACGGGCACTGCTTGAATGGAACAGGAACCAGAGAACTCAGTTTTGGAGCATGTCCCCTTCCTGACTGATACATTTCACTTGTAACAGACTCACTGCCTTTCATATTTTCTTCATGGGAAATACACATTATTTCCAGGTATTTTCCTGATGATTCTTTTTTTTTTTTTTTTTTTTTTTTTTTTTTTCCTGTAGTTCTCTAATCTCCTGTACATCCATGTTGTGCTTGTGCCATGATTTGGGGAACAGAAAGGCTCCAAAAATACCACCTTAGATAAATTTCTGCTTGTTGTCACAGAGATTAAAGGATGCTTTCACCTGTGGAGCAGGAAATATGGAGGGGGCTTGATTTCTTTCTGCTCTGATAGGGAATCAGTGTCCCTAAAAGGTAAGAACTGTCGGGTTACCATCCATATGTTTGGCTGTCAGATTTCAGCTGAAATAAACTTTTTTTTTTTTTTTAAATGCCACTCTTCTTGAAGAAATGTCATTCTTCTCTGATCAGAAGAAAGAATTCATTGAAGAATTGCCAGGAATGTAGGAACAATAAGAGTTTTTTATTATTATTATTTAAAAACAGTTAATTAGCTTTTGACACGCTTCTGTCTTCAGGAGGTGGCAGAACTGTCTTGAATAGATTTTTTTTTAATTGTATTATGTCCACAAAATAAACTCTTGCAACCTATTTCATGGGCTGCATTGGAAGCATCCTGCCCCTTCTCCTTGCTATTGAAAAACATAGGCAGACTGCCCTATTTAAGAAGATAATGAGATTAAGAGAGGCTGGAAAATTATTTGTGTGCTGAGGAAATACTATTTTTGGGGAATAAAAAAAAATCCCAAACTTGGAGGAAAAAAAAAAAAAAACAGAAGTGAGGAAATTAAAGGAGTCAAATGTTGTTTTTGGATGTATGGGCAGTATATTTTTCCTGTGGCCTTTGATCTTGCAAAATACAATTGTATTTCCAGTAGTTATTTCAAGTATCTACCTCTGTTCACTTTCTCTCACGCATTGGAAATGCACTTTAAGAAACGTTTATTTAACAAAGAGCTTCTGACATGTTAGTTTCCACTACAGGATAAAAAAATAAATTTTTAAAATTGCATTATTAAGTGTAATCCTAGCTATTCTATTTGGGTAATGCTGTATCCCTTATAACTTGACATTTAAAGCCATAACTTTGTGAAGCTACATGCATTTTGTGGAAAATATGGCACATATTTTTGTTGTCTTTTCTGTGCGTAGAATGTAGGAAACTTCTGCAAACACTGGTTCTATCAAAACCGAATCCTTCCCTTCGTGAAAGAAAATTCAAGATCAGATTTTATTTTAATCTGTTTTGAATGGGCTTAATCCAGATTCCCATTGATTTAAGCAGATTTTGGACTGGACTCAAAGGCAAATGCATGGGTATGTAAGGGTGAGGAGGGGAGGAAGAAAAACATCCAGTTGGTAACAAAATCAAGCTGAAAAGTTGCCATTGGGTTTGGGCTATATCCTGTGCGCTCTGAGCATTAATGCCTTTCTGTCACGGCATTAAATCCCAGACGCCAAACTAAAGAAAAACAATTTGCAAGAATTTGAGCATTCAGCATTTTTTTCTTTGTTTTAGGATAAAGTAATTTCTACAAGAAAAGGACTATTGACTTGTAAACAGAGGATGCTATGCTGCAAGTTTTGGAAATAGAATATAAATAGAGACAGGCATTTATAATACAAACATAGAACAAACTCATTAGGAAAAAAGATTGGAAAATAAATAGCAGTTGCAGAGCGATGTTTAGTATAACGAAGGACAACAGTAAATGTCATGTACGCTGTATAGAACTTTTAACTGTTTAATACTATTAAGTTCTGTAATACAGTACCATGATACAAAACACGTCAGAGTTATATGTGCCATTTTCAATACATCAAATATGTTTGTGGTAGTTACAAAAACTATTCTGCACCTTCTGAAACAAAATATAGTTGCATCAGTTTCTTTTAATTCCTTTTAACTCCTCAGATTTCCATTTTTTTTCCTTGTCAGGAAATTGAATTTTTCCAATAATGAAAATGTTGACTTCTTGGCACAGTTTATATTCCATATCATTTAGGAGATCTGTGCTACAAAAGCACATTACTGCACTTCAGGCCTCCTAGGTCTGCAAAGTCTGGCATTGCTGTAAGTCACAAGTTCAAGGTTACAGTAAGTGGTCTTGAATGGGTCTTGCATGAAGTGAGTCCAGGAGCACCAAGTATGACAAAAGAAGATCCTTAAGGTTCATGGCACACAGAATTTGTTGTCTGCTTCTCAGTTTGTTTCCTTTTTATATGTTGTTTTCAGCTCAGTGTAGATTTCCTTCACAACTCACTTAGGCATGGATTCATCCAGTTTTTTGAGAGGCTCAAGCCAGAAGTACTACTTGGCATCAGTAGTCAATAGAAAACAAGAAACACTTCCAAAGGGCTGTTCAGGTCCAGATGGGCAAAATTGGTCTCCAGAGGTGTCTATCTGTCTCTGGGGGCTGGTTCATCTTAAAGTTAGGTGGGATAAATCAGCGATATCTGTGCCTCCATTTCCCTACTGTAAAATAGATAGTGATACTACCTGAAGTTAAGGGGATGTTGGAATCCTGTAATTAGTGCATTTCTAGCGAAAATTTTCTAGAGAAAAGAGTCATGAGAGGGTGAAAGTGTTAAGATAATTGTTCAGAAGTGTTCTAGGAACAAATTAAAATATTTTCCTTCCAAGTCTTCTGTGGCTAAACTTTTGCATGTATCTGTGAAGATTGAAAAGAGTAGATCTCATAACACAGAAAAAAAAGTTACAAACATTTATAAAACAATCTGGGAACACAGAGGGAGACCAAGCATGAAAAATTCCAGGCTCTGAGGGGAAAATCTCCCTTAAGTGTTTGTTACTGAAACTTTTTTGCGGCTCTGACTGTAGCCAGATAAATGCTGACATACAAAAACTGTCTCCAAAGAATCTGTTGAATGCCCACTTCTTTGCTGGAGTAAAATAAAGAAATATAGATCTCATTTATCAGGGCCTACAATCTTTTCCTGCTTGTATCTACTTGATCTGCGGGTCATTTAAAATATATTAGAGGTTTAAGATTGGAATGCGAGGCTAATTTGAAACCTGGCTCTGAGATGACCGATTGTGTTAATATTCTTCGTGCTGGTTAGAAGTGCTGTGCCTGTGACAGGACAAAATTAGCTAGGGATCAAAAATGACATGGCATTGCCTGGTGAAATAGTCATTTCTTTTCACAGATAATTCTGCATAATTCCACTTAGTTTTGATGGCCCCATGGCACCTGAAGTAATGAACACACAGGACAAAGCTGGGTGAGGAGTCGTCTGAGGAAACACAGAAAGCTGGCAAAAACTCTTTGCTCACAGCTTGGAAACCTTCTGGTTTGGCTTTGGACTGAATGTAGAGAACTCTCCAGCGCTCCCCCAGCCCCTTCCAATGTTTTCTCTGACATATTTGGCCTTTGACCAATTTTCCTAACAGCTCCCAAGCCCTTTCTAATAGTCTCCTAACCCAGTTGGATGTTCCTGCTGGTTCTTCACGCCCTTTCCATTGGCACAGATATGAATTACTGCTGCTTCACAAATAATGTCTAAGATAAATGTACTTTCATGCTTCTTCCTCTCAAAGGGGACCATTCCCCTTATTTTGCAGTAGCTGAATTCTATTAATATCATTTGAGGTGGTGCTAATTTATTTTGAATTTAACCACAGGGAGCAGACAGCTTTGGAAGTTGAGTGGTAAGGGGTCCCCTTCTGTGCCGTACTGGGGACTGTGTGGCAGTACTTCTGCTGAAATTATTATTATTTTTTTTAACAAGGAAAGTAGGAATGAAACAGTTAATAGGAAAGGCAGACAGAGAGAGACAAACTCTCACCCAGTAAAAGAACAAGGAGGGGTAGCATCGGGCCTGGTCTGTCCCTGTGTGAAGCCATAGAGCAAACGGTCCTTGTTGCGAGAGGCATCTGGGCCTACCCCATGAGGAAGGTGATAGCGTTGGGGTACTAGAGGACTTTTTTTAGATGCCACTTGAAGTAACAGGCCAAGATGTGTTTATTATTATTCCTGTTTTACTAGGCAACCCCGTTTGTTTTCCACTCTGGTTCACATGTACACTCCATGTCACAAAAACATGCAAATGGAGCTTTGCATCTGCTTATCCTGTGTTTCCACTCTTCTGGATAAAATTTTAATCAGCATAACCCTATCACTGTAATATAACCGCCATATTCTTTAGCATATTTGTCCTTGCAGTATGCCTTTCAGGCAGGAGCGTGCTGTTGGTCCCCGTCTGTATATCATATGACCATCTTTACTCTCAAATTTATAATGAACAAATTCAGGTACCTACAACATCCAGGAAATATAAAGTCCAGCCCTCATTCATGATAAGAAGGATATTAAACATTGTGACTTCCTGGCTCATCTTGATGCAGGATCAAAGACCTTGTTCTCACATGCAGTCTTACAAAGCCTCTTTATGATAGGCAGTTAGGTCTTACTTGAACACCATAAGCCATTCTCAGAGATAATTAAATGTAATACTGAGGTCAGTGTAGGTTGATACAACCTCTGGTAAATATGATGTTATCTGGTACAATGATATTTAAACCTGTGGTTCTGGTGAAGACAAAGCAATGGTGAGGGAGAGTAACCAATATGAACATATCTGCCAACAACCCTGCGTCAAATGAACAGCCTTCCCAGCTTGCGGTATCCTCTACAGATGTTTCCACATGTCTTGCATAATAATTTATTTTTTGAAATAAAGAGCTTAATTACTTTTATATGGTAATGTAAGAAAATAGCTTTGGCTTTGGAAAATGATTTAGTGATGCGGGTTGGAAGTTCACTTTCAATTTTAATATTTTATTCTTTGGCAATAACATTGCATGACAGACTGAAAATATTTCCCAAACAGCATTTAAAATTTGATCTTTCTTCTCTGGTGGTGAATAGTTATATAACACTGATGACCAAGGTGAATTGCTTGACCATAATACTGGATTCCTGAAATACCCAGAGGACAGCAAAAATGTTTCACATATGTCTTCTGTGGGTGTCAGCTCTGCTTCCTCTTGAATTTTCATAGGAATGAAAAAGAATATTCAGACAATAGGCTTGCTTCTGCAGGATTGTTAATTCAATTTAGAATACGTTATTAGAGGAGATATGTAAAACTAGTCTATATTTCAAGAGTTTTCACAATTAGGAGTCAAGCCAGACTGTTAAAAACTAGGAAAAATATTCTTGCTTCATTCTTGGAAATTTATTCTCTTGGCATGTTCACAGATATGGTTTTAAGAGCTTACAAAATGCAATGTCAAATATTTAAACTTAAAAAAAAATGCAATGCTAGAAAAAGGCAATGGCAAAGAACTGGAGATCTTTGTGTCAGAGGTGACTTTGTTTTGGGCTCTTTGAAAACAGTTGGGAAGTCAACAGAACAACTAGTTAAAACATTAGACATTGTTTTCTAAATTTCATATGTAATCTGGAATTTTGGTTCTTATTACTATGTGGCCTTCAAGTTGAGTTTCGTTTTGCTTGAGTGAGTAGCAAGACCAACTACATGAGTTGCAGTTATTATTTGCCTTCTTTGCAGCCAGGACACTTTTCTTGCTCATCTTCCACTTGGTGTCCACAGGGACCCCCAGGTCCTTTCCTGCCATGTTGCTTTCCCACTGGGCACCTCCTGGCTGGAAAGGCTCCCCACCCCGTGCTGAGGGAGGATCCACAGAGTCACTTCACTTCATGTGCAAAGAAAGGCTATGAAGCTGGTGAAGGCTGTAGAGAATAAGTCTTATGAGGAGTGGCTGAGGGAGCTGGGGTTGTTCAGCCTGGAGAAAAGAACCAAGTGATAAGATGAGGGGAAATGGTCTCAAGTTGCACTAGGGGAAATTTAGATTGGATATTAGGAGAGGGTGGTGTGGCATTAACAGGCTGCCCAGGGAGGCGGTTGAGTCACGATCCCTGGAGGTCTTCAAGAAACGTGTAGATGTAGAACTTTATTGTGTGGTTTAGTGGTGGACTTGCCAGTACTACGTTAAAAGTTGGACTAGATAATCTTAGAGGTTTTTTCCAACCTAAATGATTCTATGATTCATTGTTCTTTTGGTGCTTCCTTAATACTTTCCTTTGTAGTGACACCTCTAACCAATTATTTCTTTGAGTAGCACTCCTGAGGAAGCAGTCTCCTTTGCTTTTCCCTTGATTTTCAGACAGGGTACAAGCTTTGGCTGAAACTTTTGCTGCATATGAACATTCATAATTTTTGTCTCATTGCAGCTTTCGGTTAGTAGTATTGTTCATTTGAACCAACAGCCAGTTGTTACAGACTTCCTGGAGCCCAGGATCTCTGTCATATATGATTTAAATCAGTGGATTTAAGTTGTTGATGTGAAGACCTATTTTCTGAAATTGGATTATAGGTTCCTGATGGCAATGGGTTGTCTTTTTGTTCTATGTTTACACAGTGTGAACACAATATAATAAGGTTCTGTAGTAGGCTGTGTATTAAATATTGTAAAGTTACACTTTTGTGTAAATGTTTGCAGGGTCAATGTGTAAAGTACTAAATTTCACACAGCTTTGAATCCAGAAGTAATCACAACCACTGCTTTCAAGAATATGCACTTATTCAGCTCCTGTGGATAGAAATACCTTTTAGAGAGAAGGAATTGACCCATTATTGTGTCTTGCCTTGAATTATGAATAAATTCACTGTACAGAATTATTACTAATACTTAAGACATAAGTGCATTGGTCCGGTCAGTGACTTCATACACAGCAAGTTCTCTCTTCTCCCAATACAATTTATTTGGAAGAACTATAAATCTAGTCTCCTTAAGTCTTTCATGTTAAATCATGGGTTGCTTCTATGAACTTTATTAACAGAGAGGAGTAGAAGCTTATACGGTGAATTCTTAATAGCGTTAGTAATGGTCCAAACATCTCCTATTTCACCTTTCATCATGATGCTGCAACAGAGTAAACCTAAATGCTCTTTTTCCACTTGTAGTTCTTCCAGCATAATCAAATTATTATAAAGTTGTTAATAGTACTATGGGAGTTGGTCCGTGTAATATACCCGTGGTAATATATCTTCATATTAATAATCTTTTGTTTTTTACTTTTCTCACAAGTGTGTTTTTTAATTAATAAATGTATAATCTAATGTCAGCCTTAACATGATGATTGAAGAACCTGCCTGTTGCAAAAGTGGAATTGGTTGGAGGGAATAGAGCAGTAGGTGATTACCTATAATTTGTTTTGGAATTTTTTGATTATCAGCTGTCAAGAAAGTTCTGGAAGTACGGGAGGTGATGGTGACGAATTAATAGGCTGTGCCTAGAACATCTTGAACTCCTTGAAATAGTTACAGTTTACGGTGAAAAAGTTATAGTTTAATAGCTAAAAAAGATGAATTAAGCTATATTTGTGAACAAAATAGCAACTTACTTTTCAGTCATGCAGAGTATTAAGTGCCTCTTTAAGTGACTCTCATAAACACTTCTGCTGATTTCAGTGGGTTCATTCACATGAATTAAATTAAGCAGATGCTAAAAAGTTTCCAGAAACTTGAGTCTGTCTGAGAAGTAATTTTCCTGGTATTTGCAGTGTGCTCTCAACTTCCAATAAACTTGAGAAAACACCAAAACTTGCAGTCATACCTGCAAGTATACATTTGAAAGTATGAGTGTTTCTCTATTAAATTTCTGAGTAGATGCCAATATTAAATACACCTACAAAATCAAAAATTTCAGGGATCAAAGAAGGCTTAACCCACAAGAATCTTCATGAAGATAGAAAAATATAAACAACATGGAAAGTGATTGATCTAGATATTTTTTTTCCTTTTTCCTTTCTCATGCAACCTAGGCGAGTGACATAGTCATAAAAAGAGAGGATCAAAATGGGCTTCTTTAAAGCCAAAAATTTATTAGCATCTGATTAAAGCATATTGTAATCTCTTAAAGGGAAGGTTTCCTCTTTTTGATCAAGCCTTGCTGCAATGTATTTTCAGAAGAGAACAAGAGAAAAGGAGAGCATAAGAAAGGAGATAATTCTAAATTTAATTATTCATAGATACTATCATCTGTGCAATATTCCTTTTGTTTTTGCTGTCCATCATTCACTGAAAACCCAGGGCACTCGTGAAGATGGGCCTATTTCCAGAAAGGATTTTGGGGACAGAAGCTTCTACAGCACCTTTGGAGAACAGCTCGGAGCTGTAGCTACTGTCACAGTGAGAATCTATCAAGACAAATTAAGTTAGGGAAGAAGGAGAATGGCATGGGAGATCTCTGGCAATTTACAGTTCTTTCTGTTTCTAGAGGAATTTCTGAACTTCCATGGAAAACTTACTTTGAATGCACATTACATATAACTTTAGGATTCCTAAGGAATTTGTCCTCTGTTGTTGCCCACATGGAGAAATACTGGCCAGCGCTGGCTTTATGGAGGGGTAAAGGGCTCTAGTAAGGAGGGAGATAATAGAGCACTGTTTTGTGACATAAGCTGAAGGTTTTAAATTTCCTTTTCCCCTTTTTCTGTTTTAAATCTTTACTGTGTCACATGGTGTATGCCTGTCATGCAGTATGACTTGAACGAAAGAGGTGAAAATATTGTCTCCTGAATTCTTTGCAGGGTACCTGGCAGGAAACTGGAAACGTGATGCTTGTTTATTCTAATGTTCTTGAGACTCCAATCTGGAATAGTGCTGTAAAGGGGGCAGATGGAGCTAGTTTTTGAGCAAGCAGTAGAGATGTAATCAGAAACCTGTAAGGTACAGTAAGGACTGCACCTAAGAGAAGGGTGCAATGCTTAAATACCAAGCCAGAAAGCTGTACCAGGCATTCATGTCTTTATCTTGGGCCAAAATATGTACTTATTTTTATTTGTATTTCCTTAACACTACCTCACCACCCTACCCCCCAAAAAACAAAAACCAACCACCACCACCAAAAAAAAAAAAAACCACAAAACCCACAAAAACAAAAAGAAAGCAAAACAAAAAAATGAAAACAAAATTCTAATCTTAGAGCTTCATTCAAGTTTTTGTCCTTTAGAGATTGCAGGTAGAATAGCCTGTTGTTACTGGTAACAAACGCTTTCTGAGGAATCTGGGAAGAAAGAATGCTGAGGGACTTCTGTTTCAGGCAATGAAAGAAGAAGGGATGCATTTCTTCAGTATTTTTGTCCATCAGCTGCGGTGATGCTAGATCCCTAGCACACAACAGCAAATTGCTGTCGCCACCTCTGTTGACATGCTCTGGCAATTAACTCAAAGAAATGTGGGTGAATTTAAGATGAAATGGTTCAAAACAGTTTTATGAGTCTCCCCGTAAAACAGGAGGCGGGATGGACTAGGAGATCTCTAGGTAACTTTATAAATCCATCTTTAAATACAGAATCTGGTGAATTTAATTCTCCTCCGTTGCCGTTCTTTTTAGCTGTCCTCGCTGATGACAGTAGGAGCGGGTTCCGAATCCCCCCCTTGATCATTGCTCAGTTACTGCTGTGCTCCAGCCTCTCTCCATTTACAGGCAATCCAAACACTGTCACTGGGGCAGCAGCGTGTATGAGCTGCTGGCTACCATCCAAGCCATAAAAATGCTCTCAATTGTGGAGTTGCACTGAAATGAAATTGTTGAAACAAGACTCTGCTCCTACAAATGGAGAAGAGAATCCAGAGATCCCAAAGACCTTCACTTTTTTTTTTTTTTTTTTTTTTTTTTTGGTGAAATTATTCCTTCTGCTCTTTGGATCTGTTTATTAACTGAGGGAAAAATACCGTTCTGTTAAACAGGATCATTGTTTAGCCTGAAAAGGTGCACACAGTCCAAGTTGCAATTCTTTAAAATATGGAAGACAGACGACTTGTATTTTTTTTTTCAGATGTTGGGATGAAATCCACTGGCATAACTGAAAAAGTGGTCAGCCCCCCAACTGCCTCATACATCACAGGTAGCAACAGGAATCTGCTGACAGTTTAAGAATTCAAAGATAGCTGGTTATCACTTTGTTTGTCCTTCGTTAATATTTAGGACAGGTGCTGAGCAACAGAAATGGCTTATTTGGATTGTACCGCGTTGATCTCTTGGTAGAGGTTAAGTTCAAAGCAGGTGGATCTAGGGATCTTCAGTGTGTGGTAATAATCACCTTGCCCTGTGGTAGAGGGGCTCCAATGTACTTTGTTGAAAATCATCTAAATAAAGAAAGTTATGCTTATAGGATGCACAGGTATGAAAATTTTTGGCCTACTAAATCCAGGATTCAGTCTCTTGTTCTGCATGAATGTAAGGGAAAAAGTGTACTCTCACATATCTTTTGATATTTTCTTTTTTACTACCAAATATACGTTCTTATATCTCTTAAGAGAATCACCTAGGTCAACTCTTGTGGCCTAAGAAGAATTTCAATTGTTCAAAAAAGCAAGGTCTGAAACTTCTTCTTTAATAATTAGAGCCAATTGATGCTCCCAGTAGTGAAATTTCTTTATTTTCCTCCTTAATTGCAAGCACCAGCAGAAAGCTGTAGTTAGAACGCTGACAATAGAATAAATAGCTGACCTGATGGAGCGTGCTTGGGCTGGAGCCAGCAATCTCATCGGTAGATACTCTCTCCTTTGGGAAATGTTTCTTTCTTCTGTGTTTGTAAGTCTTATAGTAACCTATTTAAAAGTAAGAGATTTTTTTTGTTGTTGTTGCTTGCTCGCTGTATTTTAAACCAAGACTTTATTTTATAATGTCTTCTCATTAAATTCCAACAAAGTGATCTGGTAGGTTTTGATCCTTTTGAGAATAGGAGAGATTAATTTGTGAATTAAGGGATCGATTCTGAGTGTATTTACATCAATATACATCCAGTGATACTTTCTGTGAATTTTTTAGGCTAAGATCACCCTGAGCGTGGCAGGTATTATAGCTCAGTTTTGAAAAATGTTATTTCCAAGACGCCACGTACATAACACGCACGGTCTGGGATTCTGCTCGCCCATAACCTCCAGTGTTAAGAGCCCTGAGCACTGATCTGTTGCATAAATGTAGCATCAGCATATTAACTACCTGGATAATCAAAGTGGATGTCTACAGTTGCTGTTTGCTAGGGATTTCATCTGGTGGTCAGGAACAGAGGAAGTGCCAGCTAAGTAACAGCATGCTCCAAGCGGCTGGGGACTGATGTTGACCCTGCATTAAAGAATACTAACAGCTGTGCAAGGAACCAGAGGTTCTCCCAATTCTGCCTCAGTGGGGTTGCTATGGTAACTTGGGGATAAGAAGCACTAATATGGACTGGCAGTGAGTGAGGGAAATCTGTTTTAGGTGATCTACATATAAAACATAGAATTCAGCTTGATATACTAGTCATGGACTAATGCTTTGTTGCTTGACCAGTGAATTTGTCAGATATTGAATGAACGGGATGTGATTCCTCCTGGCTCTTTGCGTAAGCCGTAGATGTTTTGCGGATGAAATTTGTTAATATGTATTTGGATGACTTCTGGTAATCCAGATGAATAATTTACAGAGTGCAGAGCTGTTCTTGAAGGAAGAAAAATGAGTGATACTTCTAGGAACAAAAAATTACAGACATGAATTTCTCATTTCTGATCTTGTAGAGAAGACCAAAGCTCATTTTCTGTCTGAATTTATCTGGATAATCAAGGTCAATTGTCACTGTTTACCACTCTATGTGTTAAGAAATAGTAATAATAATAATCGTGTCTGTAGATGTCAAAGACAACTGCCTCCTAAACTTAAATTAGCAATCAAATCAGTTCTTCCTGCTGAGAAAGTCATTCAAATTGCTTGGGGGCTGTCATGGCGTAGGGGAATTTATGTGACTATTCCAACTCCACTGTTCATGTGAAACAGGCAATCTTTCACAAAGTCACCGGGTTTGCAGAAAACTTTTGAGTGCTGAAAGCACTCTCCTCAGAAAGAGAAAGAAAACCCACCCAATCAGTCTAAAAGTAAAACTGCTAAGAAGTGAAAAATAAAATGAAACAGTTGAGATTTTCAGGACCCTGACCTTCACGTTCACCAGAATACTTGCCCACGACCTACTTCTATTTCTTTTACCAGTGAACATATAAAATATGTGTGTTTTTTTTTTTTTTTTCATTGTCTTTTTAGGTGATCCTGATTCTTACCAAGTATTACCATACCGACATGGGAAAAGTGCTGGAGAGCTCTTTGTGGAGGTAAGTTCTCTGCTTTTCTTACAACATTTCCCCCTTTTCTATGAGTAGATCTGTCTCCCTTCCCATTAGAAATGGCTGCTGAATTGATCTAACAGCTGACTGGTGTTAATATAGCGGTATTACCCGGAGTCTCAATAGTGCTTACTCCTTTTCTTCCTTAAATGAGCTGCAGTTCAGTAAGAAAGAACTTCAAATGAATTTTAACAGTAGAAGCAAACAATGACGGAGTATATAAGGTACCTTCCTCATGTCACTTTTCAGGATGCCATTTCTTTTCCTTTTCTTAGTAATTTTACCTCTAAGTTACTTGAAGTCTTTGAGTTGCTTCTTGTGTTGATGTCCCTGATGGGAGTTTTTGCTGTTCTTTAGCACTGTATTGTGGTTAGTGAGTAATCCTGATGTGGAAGGAGTCACGATTGTCTGGATGTGAAATACAATACCAGTGCTAGTTCTGATGTGACTTATGATGACTGGAAACACACAGTAGTTCAAAGAAGATTTATAAATCGATTGTCACTTCCTTAACACCTGTGAATTAAGATACCAATATGCTTGTTGCCTGTGCACACACAAATTGCATCATTGGATGTTTATCAGCACAAAAACAGGGCTAGGGCAAGCCTATGCTACACCAGTTCAACATCATAGATCAAGATCACTGCTTTCCTATTACATTGTCTTTTTTTCACAAACATACCTGTTTTAAGCTTGCCAATAGGAGATTTCTACAATATGCTCTATTTTTTGCATGTTGAGATTTTTTTTTTTTTCAAGGTAAGTGGTTAACACGTACCTAGTTCACAGAGATGTGTGCAAACTGATTATAGAATAAAATGTGTCAATCTACTTGAAATTATTTAAGTGCTTCAGTACTGAATGATAACTCCTACAACAGACATCTGAAATCTGGTTGCCTTCTGATACGTTCATTGTATTTTGCTTGGTAGGCTTTGTGTGCTCTGTGTAATTTTCTGTTTATCTCTATAAATCTTCTACCACAGATTTTCAATACCCATTATGTACACTTCAAAATTCAAAATGTTGTGCTGTTATCAATAACTATAAAATTGCTTCAGTGTTTGCAATGCTAGTTTTCCTGGGTTATCTGTAGTGCTAGAAGTATTTTTGAAATACTCTGCCTGGATATCTAAATAGTTGTTAGAAATGACAGGAGACTTACTTCAGAAGTCTATGTGAATTTCTTAGGTCGCCAATAAGCATCACGTCTGGAAACAAATGGGTGATATAATAATACCTTGTGGCTTAGGTACTTGTAAACATCATACTTTCCCCAAAGCTTTATTTTTCACAGAGACAAAGGCTTCAGAGAGACAGTCCAAGAAAAGCAGTGGGTGACAGAATAGGGAGTGAGAGAAGTCTGTGACCAGGTGTGTTGGGTCTGTCTGGGATGGAGTCACCTTTCCCTGCAGCAGCCCACACAGTGCTGTGCTCTGCACTCGTAGCTGGAACAGCACTGGGATCACTCCAGTGTTGTGTCTATTGCTGCATAGTGCTGGCACAGCATTAGGACTCCCTCCAAGCCCCCCAGAGCCAGCAGGCTGGGGGTGGGCAATTGGTGGGGAGGGGACATCACCAGGGCAGCTGACCTAAACAGGCCAAAGGGATATTCCATAACACCTGATGTCACACTCAGCATTAAAAGGGGACTCTCGTGGGGGAGGGCTCTCCTGAACAACCGGTATGTGTTTTGAGGCCTTGCTTCCCAGGACGTGGCCGAACATTGCTCGTTGATGGGAAGTAGAGAATAACTTGTTTTCCTTTCTCTCTGTGCTTCCACGCGGCCTTGTTGCTTCTTCTGTTTCTTTTGTTTCTTTTTCTCCTCATTCCCCTTTCCCTTTAATTAAATCATTCTCATCTCAAAGCTCCAGCTCTTTGTGTTGTCCTTTTCTCCCCCTTCCTCTTTGAGGAGGGGAGGAGTGAGAGAGCGATTGTGGTGGAGCTTGGCTGCCCACTCGAGTAAAACCATCACACCAGGACGTGGTGCGTAGCATCCTTGGTACTCTTTTTGAAGGAGGCTGCATTGTTTTAATCTCGTGAGATTTCTCATGGCAGCAGCAGACCTTTGCAATACCTTGTTTTCATACTGCTGGTAGTAAAATCTAGCCAAGTGCAGTGCTCCATGCAACACAAGGGTGTTTTCAAACAGAAAATAAAACTTCTAGTCACTAAAAAGATGTCTGCAGAAAAGAGTAAGATTGAATGGAGAGTGCTTAGTACGGGCTAAGAATTGGCCTTTTTAGGGCTACGATGGTTCATTTGTAATTATCCTTTAAACTTACAAGATGGGAATTTAATTGCACACTTGTTTTATTTTTCGTCCAACATCTTGTGCATACAAGACAACCGAATGGAAATTCACATGCTTTCATAACTGCGTAAGCACACACTGCTTTCCTGTTGCATGGCCCTGGCCGATGCAACATGAACAATGTGTTTCAAGTTTTGCTATTCACGCCTCAGTACGATCTATCATGGAAGTCTTTTAAACTTATCCAGTCAGACTCTTCAAAATAAACTCTCTGCTCTTTCAAAATAAACATAAAACAGGCTTCAGATAATGCTGCTTTCTCTAGAGGACATAAACATTTTAAACAGAGTTGTTCAGTCCTCGCTGACAGCTGGTGTGAAGATCTGGGGTGAACTGCATTTGAACAGAATTGATGCTAGGCTGTGTTATAGGAAAATCAAGTCCTTTTCCTCACGAAGAATGGATTTGCCACATGCTTTGGTTGTTTATAAAAGTAGGATGGAAAAGCTGAAAGGAAACAAGTGCTTAAGAATAGCTCTTGGGCCAGAGGCAGTAGCTGATCCATCCTGGCTGTGTTCTGCTCTGGGTTCGCCTCCTGCTTCTGTCTCTGCCCGTCGGGGTGCGAGAGCTGCACACGCAGTTGTCAGACTGGGACTTAGGAAGTGGCTGTATTTAGAAAAGCACAGCCAAGACTGGTGTGCAAAAATATCGAATGTGCCTGTCTCTGAGATGTAGCTCAATGTATGCAGTAAATGAAGTCAAAATAAATACTGAGTAAGGCAGGCTGTGAAGTCAGGGAAGTTCTGTATTTTTTCCTATGTTAAGAGTTTGGGTGTAAATTGGTGACACTGCATGTTTCACCATGGTGTTGTACTCATGCTGGCAGTCTGCCCAGCGTGCACAAAGCATATGTATTTTTTTAAAACACTTTTTGGTTTGTTTCTCTTCTGCACTCCTCTCATTTGCATCAGAACAAATATACAGTAAAACGGGTGTGAAAAATGTTAGATTTTTTTTTTTTTTGTCAGTGGATAAAATCCATTAATCTTGGAGAAGTTTCTGTGCCCCAGTAGGAATGGATGCTATTCTGTTATTTCCTGATTCAGTCCAGTGTTTTTCTTCTTTCTATCTTGCCCAGCTACATCATACCAGGCAGTTAATATTCTCTAAGTGAACATAAACCTGGTTTATAACCCAATCAGTCCCCACCAAGTTAATTTTTTAACGTTGTTTATCTACCACTTTTATCTTGCCAGTCTCTAAATATTATCACAGCTTGGCATTTATCAGTCCTTTTATTTCCTGAAAATGCATCTTTATTTTCTTCCTCTAAAACATATTTCCTCTTCACCTCTCTCTTGTTTTTCATCCATCACTCAAAATGTTTTTCCCTGCAATCACGTAGTGGAACGGAGTGAGAAGGGAAGGGTGACTTGGTGGTCCAGTGATGGTTAGTTGTTCTCGGTCACCTTGGCATTCCAGGCAGACTTTCAGGAGTAATGCAAATGGTGGAAGAAAAAACCAAAACCATTTGAGGTACGTTCTGGTGGGTGTGTGGGGAGCTGCCTGCAAAGAAAACAGACTTTTGGAAATGGTCCTAGGTGGCAAATTTCTGTGTCTTTGGAGACCTTAATTTATACAGGTGACTTATGCCTGCCCCTATGGGCCAGGTTACATGACTGGGATGTCTACATTTTAATTGCCTTGGAATCTTATCATTGTCTAATAAACAGTGAAAATGGTGCTGGAGAATGAAAGACTAGTAGCTGTTGCTTCTGGTTACACTGGCCAGGCGAAGGCATAAATATAACCAGAAGTGTGCTGTTAGAGAACATCAGTGTTTCTGTAGTCAGCTAGTTCTGATACTTTGTTTATTCGCTTATTAAGTAATTATTAATGAAGTGTTAAATTGAATAGTTATTTGACTCAAAATAAGGTAGGGAAATAAACTGAGATGGCATTGGTTGCCTCTTAAATATAAGGTAAGTAACTTTCTGAGAAGGAATAGAAGATTGTTTTCAGAATTATTTTAAGAGTTTCTAAACTGTAGTATATCTTGGGAGCACAAGTTGGTTGTCATTTCAGGCCTCATTAACTTAATGAAAAAACTGATATTCCAGAGTAAAACTTCAAGTACTAAAACTATGTTCACGTATTGTGCATATAGTGCAGATTCTTAACATACTAGTGCTACTTATATCAGAGAGTCTGCACGCATCTTTAGACACTGTGCTTAGCATATGAAGGACTTGAATTCAACAGAGCGTTTAGGAAAACAGATACTTGATCATGTGTTTCCTTATGCTTTATGGGGCTGTTTGTACCTAAATGTATAGGTGCATGTGTTTTACAACCTCAGGTGCCTGCATGCATATATTGCATGCAGGCAACTTCAGGGGTATGTACTTGAATCTTAAAATCAAATATGTTAGCTTTAAATTGGTAGCCACTAAGAAACTAATACTAATTATTATCTGCAGGTCTTAGTTAATTAATCATGATGATATCTCTTGGAAATGGACATATATTATTACCTCCATTTTATAAATGGGAAAACTGAGATGCTATCTGGTGTCTGAAGGTTAGCCAGTGACTCAGCACTGAGTGGCCATGGAACTGACTTCCAGCCCTGTGCTGAGGCTGGTTCTGAGTCCTGTTTCCGATATGTATGCAGCCTTTCCTTCTTAACTTGTTCTACGCAATGAATAATAGATGCTGATGATGATTGCTAATAAAGTTTTGATTGCATATTATCAAGCGTAATGATAGGGTAGTGCTAACTCGACTTGCTGTGTAATTGCCATTGTTCCCAATGGCATCCCCGTGGTGTTATTGTTTCACCAAAGCAAAACAAACCGCATTGTCGGGTGTTAGCTGCACTGTTACCTCCTCCCAGCACTGCATCCCAAACCTTGGTTAGGCCGGTTGGCGAGATGTTGGGATCTTTTGCCCAGTGTTGTCAGTGATGAACTGAATGAAGAGCAGACCTCTCAGCCCACCTAGACATGGCCAAACGTACTGGGACACGCTGCTCCAAAGGCAGCTTGAACAGGGACTGAAGATGCAGTGCTGGGAGCAAAGCTGTGAGGGTTCAGGTCAGTGGTTGGGCAGCTGGGCACGAGAGCAAATATCTGAGCCTCACTGACAGCATGACACTTGGCAAAACTGAGGGAGTCAGAAAAATCCTTCCCTTTGATGGCACAACTGTTTTATCTGCACCCGCAAATAAAAGCCATGTGTTCTGGGAAGATCCAGTTGTGCAATTCCACTGCACATCATTAATGATCAATGCACAGTGACCACACGGTGCTTTGGGCATTTACACAAAGGTGTATGCCTACACCAAGGTTAAAATCCAGACTGCGAAGATCAGGAGAGTCCTTTAAGGTAGATGCAGTGAGCAAACTACCCCTCAGGAAAGTACAATGTGTGGCTCACAGAGTGTGAGAATGAGTACAGGCATTTGTCTCCAAGCTCTTTGCACTTGTAGGTGAAGTTAATTTAAAAAGAAAACCAAACCAAACCAAAAAGCCCAACAATATAGGATCTGGTGCCTCAGTCAAATCCAGTTTAGGTGTGAAATGCTGCTTACTATGTGAGCAACTGTATTCTGCAGCAATGTGCATTTCCAGATGGTCTTATATTGTGGTTCTGCTTTGAAAAGTGACTTTGTAGAAATGGCCCCAAGGGACTGGGTTATTGAGTCTGTGATTTCCATATCAAATTTGCTCTTTTTCCAAGTAAAAACAAAAAAAGAAATGGCTTTCTAATTATTAGCCTAGCAAACACAGCTTGGGATCTAATGCCTAGCTGTGCTTACTCTGGCTAATGCATCTTCCTGAGTAATACAGATTCTGCAATCAAAATAGATTGCCCTCAATTATACTGCAGCTCTTTTTGCCCTCCTATTTTATCCTTGTTTACACCTGCTCCACCGTGAAAGGTTTGGGGCAATTCAGTTGAAAAGGCAGTCCTACAATTAGAATTCTATTTTCATTATTGAACAACAGATTTCTATACTCTCTTTGATCATATTTCCATATTCCCTAATATCATTACTAAGACCTGCATTATCTTTGCTGCAATTTCTGTCTTGCTAATACTCTGCGGTGTGTCATTATGAGTTGAATTGTGCAGGAGAGTTTCTATTTAAAATTTATTTTGGGCATTTAAAATGGGCTGTAAAATCAGAGTTAGAAACTGAATGTAGTAGATTTCAGTCTATGAGCAATGTTTTAGTATGGTTGTCAGGTAAGGAAAATACATAAAAGACAAAATGAAAGGAATCCATCTCAACAGCCTTTGAACATGCAGGATGTTGAAGAGATGATTATTGATGTTTGTATCAGGCAGTTGTATTGATTTAGATACCCAGAGGGTGCCAATTTTGAAATGTGCTTCTGTGGGGTGTACTCCAGTGGACACGTGGCCCACCGTATGACAGAGACCCAGCACGCTGGCAATAACCTTGATGTCACCTTGATGCTGCACTCATCCCGACGTATGTTTTAGCTGTAGCTTTTGGCCATTTATAAAGGGAATGAACTTTGGTTGCAGATGTTGCAAAACAATGTGTGAGGTGATCACGATCCAATACTCTGTAGACACCTCTGAATGAGACGTCTTTTAAATAGGCACTGGACTTAAGGAAGTCCTTCTGTGTCCTCTGTTACCACAGTGGCAGCTTTTGTGTATTTTGATGTCTGATATGTACGGAAGTCTGAACTGTTAAAAATAAATCCCTCAAGCAAATAAAAGCTACCAGAGAAGTCTATCCAGAATTCTTTCCTAAAGATCTGTTGTTCACAGATGACAGTGTTGTGTCATAACTATTTTTTTCAAGCCTTCAACTTGGAGTGATGATGATGATTTCAAATGTTTATATGTTTCTAAACTAGTTGGTGAATACACAAAGAATATATGACATATGGATTAAGATCCACTTGGAAAGCTGTGATTTATGTAGTTAGGAAAAGGCTTTTGCTTGCAGGGTGCTTCTGTCTCTCCAAGCTGGTTGCAGCACGGCTGCTGAGCATGTTCAATTTATCTTGGAGGATGGGGATGCTTCTACTTTACAGGCTGGTTTTGCTCTCTCTCTCTCTCACTCGCTCTCTTTTTAACCCCACTAAGTGTGAGATTTTTCTCAATGAGTGTGTCTATTTATTCAGAAAGAATAATCAGTTACCTAAAATGTACAAATCCTGTCCCACTGCTTGAGTAACTTGATCCTGTGTCATAGAATTTCTGATTGCTGTGACTGGCACTGGAACAGTCTCAAAAACTGGTGTCTTATGGGTGCAGGCTCTGTGCGAATCGTCCCATAAAATACGTGTTTGAGTTAGTTGCTTTTAGCTGGGGTTGATGTTAATGGAATAAGCAAAATAAGCATTTTTTCTACTCCTACTACTACTGAGTTGGATGGATTTGTAGGTTCAGAAAGGCCACTTCTCTGGCTTCTGTGCAGATCTGTTGTGGGATCTATTGCACAAGCCTCCATTAAAAAATTATGGTCTTTCTTGCTAGCTTCAGCAGGCAGGTCTAGGATAAGGAGAGGAGAAAAAATGTTCTTCTGTGCATTAGCCATCTGTGGGGTTTCTAATTTTTTTTTGGTGTGTTGTTGTCATCCTCCCTGCCAGCATGCTCAGAATAAAGAAGGAAGCTTGCACTGGCACTGCCCACGGTCTACTTGTATGTGATCAAACTGAGAACGGCAGTCTCAGAGCTTTTATTGTGGCATGATTCCTCTGTACTAAATTCATATAAATAGTTGAGCCATCATTTTTTTTAGCTAATCAGAAGTACTTTGCTGCATTGTCATCCATTAACTCCCACTGTCAGCAGGCCAGCGCAGCAGGGAGGTATGGAGCCCATAACCTAGGGGCAGATGGAATGACACCACATATATATTAAGCAATGTTTCCTTTGCCACTTTGCAAAATGGAATAAATAAGAAACCACAATGAAAGCAGCCGTTTTCATTGCTCATCACATTTTTATGATGATGAATGAGGTATAAAAACCTGAAGAGGATAAGTTTTTAAGAACTGAAAAAGGACAAAGTCATGGCTTAGAGGAGCATATGGGAAAGCAGATATGGCAATGCACTCAGAAAGTAGTCATGCTACTGGTTCCACCTTCAGCCTACTGTGTGACCTTGTTTGAAGAACTGACTGTGCCTGTGCTTTCCTCCTCTTGGTCTTTGCCTGATTTGTTTCTTTGGAGTAGAAGTAATTTGGAGAACTGCTTGTACAAGCACAGTCAGTGTTGGAGCTGTAATGCTGCATTAATACCAATACTGTGAAGGAGCTGTAAAGCTTAGGGACATTGTGTTTCACCTTCCCAGAGTTTTGGGGTTGAGCCGGAGAAAGATGGGGCCATCAGAGAGCACTGACATAAAATGAGAGCCACCCAAAAACACTTACGTGTAGTCTCACAACGAGGCAGCTAATGACTGCACAAGCAGCAACAGTGGTTTTTTTGTTGTTGTTTTATTTATTTATTTATTTAAATGCTGTTTTGCAACCCCCCATTGCTTCTCTTGGTGTTGGGTAGCTTGTGTTACTGATCTGGCATGTGAGCAGCCTTACTTACTTCTCTAAGATGTGCAGTCTGCTCTAGTGCATCCCCTGCTAACTGATTGCAAATTAATTTGGTCGTTGGGACTGAATGAATGAACAGCTGCATAGTTAATTATGCAGAATGGTATAGAAAAATGTAGTGTTAATGTTTTATACTCTCATTATCCCTGCAGTACAGGGTATATTTTTCAATGTGAGAATAACTGAAGTACTATTTCCCACATGACTTATTTATTAGGAACTTTGTAATGTTAGGCAGCTTCCTCTGTTATATTTTAGTAGGGATTGGGAGAATTAAAAAAAAAAAATCCATACAATCTAGGTTTTAAAATGTAAGTATAATCCTGTGTGCTGAAGAATTTGTGGGGATGGGTAGTTTACAAAAATGAAACTCATCTAACAGCAAGATTTAAAGGTCTTGATTCTTTTTGATTTTTTGAGTTAAGGAAGGTTAGTGGAGGGTTTTTCCTTCCTATCCCTGCCACGTTTCACTGTTCAGATGATTGATAATTAATCAAACATTTGAAGCTCTGTTCCCGCTCTTTTTTTTCCTCTCTTTTTTTCACCCCACACAGCGTTTGGTTTTCTCCCCTCCATTTTACTCCTGTTCCCTTTCCACTTCAGTGTCATTTCCCCCTATTGCATATAGAGGGGGTTAGTAACTTACTTTGCTTCAACATACAGCAATTCTTGAGCTAAACTTTAGAAAATGTATTTTGCTCTCACCTCATCCTTCCTTGCTAGTTATTGTCCTCCCTCTTTCATGGGGCTAGATTTCTGTCTCTTCCAGGCCTGACTTTTCCAGTCCAAACTGCAGAAACTGCTCTTTGGATGGGCTGTTAAGTGCCTACAAGCAGTTTTTGCATTTTTACCTAACATGTCAGCTCCAGTGCTGTCTTTTGAAGCTCTTCCAAAGCTGATGTTCTGATGGCAGCAGTTTTCCCCTATAGTTGCTTTGGCAGATTGTAGATTTTTCCACGACCTGTGAGCACATTTGATCCAAGTTTTCTATCACGGGATCTGAAATTGTGATTTCAATCTGAGAGGGAAGAAAAAACCTGTTATCACCTATTTTTTGAAAAGCACCTGTCAGCATTAGTTTATTTATTTATTTCAATTCTGGTATGTACTTCCTTTGCCAAATGGATATCATTTTTCTTCAAGAGAGTGCATGGAGTTTGAATTATGCCCCTTGATAAAAAGACATGGCATTATCAGTGAAATACAGCCACCTCTGGGCAAAAGCCAGGGGAACACGTAAAGGAGACATGCAACAAAGTGTGCTTTCTTAATATCAAAAGGTCTAACAGTTGAGTCAGTCTCAAAAGAATCTCCATAGTTCAACCTTTTTGATATCCAGTCTTTCAAGCTTTCCTTTCTGGCAGGAAGAGGAAGCTCGCTCGTGCTTTCTGTACGATTCAGATAGTTTTCTGTTACGCTGAGCTGTCCGTAGGATTGTGGCTGTGCTGAACACTTCAACTTAAAATGTTAACACATGGAGAGAAAATGATTTTAAAAATTTACTCTCTTCCAAGAATTTGAAGACTTATCACTGTTTTATCTTAATTGTTACCATATGCTGTCCATTCCTTAATTTTGTAATGTCTCTTTGGGATTCAGTGTATATGGAAAAATGTGATTGAAAAGTACAGTTTTGCTGTTCTGAAGTACACTGTCTCAATTTTAAGATTTCTCTCCCTCTGCCCTAACCCTAGGCAGTGTCTGTGCCAAACCGTGGTCTCTCATGTTTTTTTTTTTTTTTTTTTTTTTTTTTTTTTTT
>CM021734.1:84775788-85148197 GCA_011075105.1 Heteronetta atricapilla
GTGCGTAACACTTGAATTCTTGGTGCTACTTTGGAACAATTTGCTTCTTGGTTCAGACCACAGCTCGCTGTCTGTTCTGCTCTGTGCTAATGTGAAGTACACGCTGGTAAAAATATTCTCCCGCACTATGAGAGTGCAGTGCTTTCTGGCAAGCATAGGAGCTCTGGGTGAAAAATCTCATGCCTTGGCTTCCCATGTGGCCTCTAGTGAGTCTATGAAATTGTCAGTGTTCCAGAATGGAAAGCATCCAAGAAGCAAATTTAAATAAAATTAAAGAAGGTAAGGAAGTTAATTATTTAAAGATCAGAAAAGTACGTTGCAAGTGTGGTGTATAAAACACCCTTCCTTTGTTCCTATCACAGTGTTATCTTAATAGGTCAAAATTAGAGGTGACCTTGACTCCTCACTTTAATATTTTTCTGATACCTCATCTCTGTGTACTGATACACAGTTTAGAGTTGGGTCCCCCAAAACTTTATAATGTTAACTGGACTTAGCTTCTCAAAAGGCACATTAACATTTGTAAAGGACTTTAATAAGTAAGTGTAAGTAACTAGTTTTGTCCTCACTCCCATGTTAACTGGAGTCTTGGTACTTCCAAATACTTAACGTTTTTATGAAAATTTGTTGAGATTTCATCTTGGGAATGGATAAACATTGATGTTGTTATAAAACAAACAAACAAAAACATTATTTTCTGTTTTTCTTGAGCACATTTTGTAGGACTAGGATCAGGACATGAGTCTTCTGATTCCCAGTGATCACTTCCATGACTGCCTTACTGGGATGTTTCTTCTGTATTGCAATGCTTTTGGTTGCAAGGGAGCTCTGGTGGTCACCTCATACAGCTTGCTACTCTAAGCAGGGCTCACTGCAGCAATCAGGTCACTCAGTGCCTTGTCCTGTCCAGTTCTGAAAGTGTCCTAGGACCGAGATCCCACAGCTTCACCCCGCAAGCTCTGTCTGTGCTCCGTTGCTCTCATGAAGGGTTATGTCAACTGGAACTTCCCACCTTGTGCCTGCCGTCTGTCGTCTTCTCACTGTGTATCCTGGTCCTGCCTTGTTTCTAACCTCCCCTTCAGGTACTGGAAGACTGCAATCAGATCCCCCGTTAGCCTCTCTTCCCAGACGAAGCATAACCCAGCTCCCTCAGGCTTTCCTTGCACGCTGTGTGCTCCAGCTCCCTTGCCATGTTAGTGACTCGCCACTGGATTTGCTCCAGGCTGCTGAGCTCCCTCTTTTACGACGCGACACAAAACCAAACAAAGGTATTTTATTCCATTTGTGGAAATGGGATGATCTGCCCTGCGGAGGTCCCTCTGTTGCTGTCTCCACACAAATAGGCTATACTTGGGTGAATAGTTTAGAATAGTTGTCTTATTTATCTGAATATGAAAATAAGTGAAAAAAATCCCTAAATCTCAAAATCATTAAAAACACAAATTCAGCTTTTTAAAAACTACCTGGGACACCCCAGTCACTTCCTTACCTCTTGAATAAGATAACTGGCCTTGTTTGTACTGAACCTCCAAGTGTGGAACGGTGGGGACGCCAGCATTAACTTCGTCTCCTCACTTCTGTTATGCAGTGTGAGTTCTTGATGGGTTTTGATTTACGTGCTAGTACATTCTTTATGACATCTCTTGGCTGCAGCTGCTGTAATCCACTAACCAACACAAAGCCTATTGTTTCTAGTCATAGAATTGTAGTTTGCTATGGAGCCACTCCCAGGTAGTTAGGCAGTATGTGCTGTAATCTGTTTTAACATGGTCTCTTCTAAATAAAACATTAATCAGACTGTTTGACAAGTTAAAGTATTTTTTTTTTTTTGAAGATGTCTGCCACAGGTAAGTATTATTGTGTCTACAAACATTAGAAAGATTAATTTTGCCAGGAAGAGAAGGAGAATTACATGCTTTTTTATGGCCCTTCAACTGGAAGGGAGTTTTTCTAAGCTGAAACATCCAAAGCAGAGTTTTCAAAGGCAAGAATTCACATACCAACCCAGGATGTGGCTAAAGCTAAAGTCTTATTTGGAGAGGGGACTTCATACATCAGTTTTCACTGCTATTAGATTTACAAAGTTTTGAATAATTTGGGGTCATCTTTAGCTTGGTTTATACTTTTGTACATGTGTAGTCTTGATTGATGAGGTTTCAAGGGCCACATGTAGACACCAGAAATTGCTGGAGTAGAAACTGCTGATTGCTTTAATATCTGATAATGAACTAAGCATAAATTATGAGAGGCACAGCACTCATTGGTAAATTTCTTGTGTCTTGACATCTTCAAATCAAAAATGGATTTTTTTGCAGAGTATGTGGTAGGTACAAGTTAACCTGGAAACAGCATGAAAGAAATAGGATGATATATATACTGTGTCAGCCCTGAAAATCAGAATGTACAGTAGCCACCCCAAAGCTAATGGATTTGCTTCTGTTCACACTGCAAGTTACAAAAAGGTTTTAGCCACAAGAATGTTCAGGACAGGGTGTGGGAAACAAAAATGAATAAAATCACGTTTGTTCCATTGGAGGTTGTTCCCTTAAACATGTTATTTTTTCCATAATATTTTATTAGGGGAAAAATAAAAAATGAAGGACCAAATGTTTTATCTTTTATGACTCTGTCCAGCTTGCTTTGAATCTGTATATTCAGATTGGCTAATTGGAAATGGGGTTTGTGGAGAGGCTCCAGCCTACTCTCTCACAGTGAATTACTATGTGTTACACACCCCAGAGCAGGTGTTTGGATGACAGTAAGTCAGAGCCTAGAGCAGATGGGGATTCTTCCATTTTTCATTTTGCTTTACTGAGTGCTGCCTGGTCAATATTTAATTTTCCTTTGCACCTTCTCTGTGAAGCTCACATGAAAAGTACCGTATGTTGTCACTGCCTTACTCCCAGTGAGGTGGATTTCCCTGTCTGCAAGTCACAAAGATTTTTAACTGGGAGAAGATAGACCCTCCAGAGGAACTCAACTGGCTGTTGTGACCCTTGGGGAAATGCAAACCTACATGGCCTTCTCCTTGAAAATAAACCATATTTTAGGGCACAAATATATGTGGTACTGGGGAGGGGGCAACAAATTGGCTGCGTTGCTGTAAATAGTGCTGGTTCTTTTGGGTCAGGCCCCATAGCTAGCAATAGCCTTCAACTACCGTTCATACCCTTGTGGATTTTTGAGAAGAAACATTTGTGGAGTACGATGCTATTTGTTATGGAAGTTGGAAGTGGTGGTCATCTATTTGCATTCTTTTTTCACTCTGCTTGGTAGCCTCAAAGGAGGCATTTCTTTGATTACTGAAGTATCTGTCCCACAGGTGGAGTCTTGCAACAGAAAAGGGGTTAAATCTGAGCACATCAGGAATTTTCTCCTCCTGAGAGTTTGCACAGCACTTTTTTTTTTAATGCAAAGCATCTTTGTGTAGGCAGAAATTGGGTGATCTTAAATGGGATGGGAGGAAGGGGATGTCAGTTGTGTACAGGTTTGATTACTATGATTAAAAATTGTTGCTTGAAAGCCTTGGGCATTCCTCCATGCATCTGATAACGATTGTGTTTAGACATCATTGTGGAGAGAATTGATGTGTTAGGACTAAGACTCCTCATACATTCATTCTCACCTTTCTGACCTATTCCCTGCTCTGTCTCAAGCAAGGATCTTTGGACTCATTCCTTCCCATTCATTTTGGCACTTAGTGTGAAGGGCAGAAGATTTCAAGGAGGCACACTGGAGGCAAAGTGGCTCTGGCGTAGATGCTTGGCTCCTGATTTCCTTCTGCATCTGATAGCAAATGGCAGGAATCCCAGTGCTGAACCAAGTCCTTCTCCCCCAGCCAGGCTTAACTCAGTCCTGGCCACACAGCAAGACTGCTGGTTGCATAAAGACAATCATTTTTATCTGTCACAGTTTACTTGCAACACCTGGCTTAGCTCCATGCTGAAAACAAACAAATGGATCAATCCCTGCTTTGTTTAAATATATGAATATTAAAATGTAGGAGTAAGAGATCAGATTGCCTTTGGCCTTGGGGACACTGCTCAGAATTTGATCAGTGGTAGGGTGTACACTTGGCATGGCATCTGGTACTCATGTTTTATTTTAAAATCAGCACATGACTCACCTAGGCTAAGCAACTGTTGAAATTAGACCATGGGGTAAGGCTCACTAAAGCCATTATCTGTGTACCCTTTGATATAAGTGTGCCATAACTTGGTCAGTGTACTTGTTCAAGTACTAAATAAATTAACCCAATATTTCCATAAATGACAAGTAATTACAGATAACCAACTCAATTTCAGAGGTTCAGTACTTTGTAGTTACCATGAACGCCTCAAAGCTCTTCCAGCTGAATACTCAGCATGACAGTTACCCAAAATTATAATCTTTGAAATTAAATGGGGAGATGTTCATGAAAAAGCACAGTTGATAAACAAACAGCGAGAATTTACTGTTCACCAAGTTTGCACTTTACTGTCAATTGTTCTGTTTATGCAATAAAATAAGAAGTATCAAGGAAATAGAAGATGATATGGTTTGCTTGTTTTCCAGTATGTTTTTCCACACCTTTGCTAAAATTCTACCTAAGCTTTTTTCCTTGAAAATCAGACTGGGAGTTTGTGAACTTAAATATTCCTCTATTAAGAACTGGTTAATTCACAGAACTTTTTTTTTAAAAAAAAAAAAAAAAAAAAAAAGATTAGCATTAAGTGAGAAAGATTAGCATTGAGTGAGTAATCCTAACTGTCTGGAGTTAGTAAAGACCAGTATCAGCCTTGCTTCTAGTGAATATGTTAACCACTTGTTTGGCAGTAAATAGAAATTGTTACAGTTATAGGTGACAAAAAGTAATTAACAGTTATGAGGACTGGACTGGCAGAACAGCTTTAAGTTGGCACGTTAAAACTGAGTTCAGCTTAATGGAATGCTATTTATCTGGGAACAAGAAATGTGGGATATGATGTACAAAATGTGTTGGCAAATGGTAGGAAATTGTGACTGTAAAAAAGGCTCAGGGGATCAGAGTGTGGTTGTGGTTGTATTATGGGTAAATGGCCCTTGAGGAACTTCTTGTAAATCGTGGTTCTGAGCAGAGTGAAGAGCGCTAACTTGCTTTCTGACCATGCCATTGCAAAAGTGATGGTGAATTACCTGTCTAGGCCTCCTGCCCCTAAGTTCAAAGGCATATAGAAAAATTGAAAACAGTCACAAGGAACATTTGAAATTTAGTGTAAATGGCCTGCTGTGAGAGATGTGCAGAGTTCAGTCTTTTTGCTTATCAGAAGGAAGTAACGAGCTCTTTAATCTAATGGTTACATTTATAGTGGGACTTGACTTTTGCTGTGCCTGGTCCTAGGTGACTGCTGTAGCCAGTAGGCTGCTGAACAGACCTAGAAATAGGTCTATTTCTATTTTTTTGTTGTTGTTGTTCCTTGTTAGTTTATTTGTTTTCTCTGTTAATCCCCCATTTTATCTGTTTTGACCAAAAATACATTTCTGCCTCTTTGGTCCCTAACCCAATAGACTTATTTGTGAACTAGCTTTTAGCAGTTTTCTTTAAGAAAGGTGGGGAGTATTTGTGAAATATGCTCTCCTCCTTAGGTGTGGACAACTCAGCCCAGGGATTTGGGCCTTAGCAGGATGCTTGCTTCTCTTCTCGTCCGTGCTTATCTTCTTTTGTTTGCTTAGTTTCATCAACAGTGCATTCTGAAACTGTGAAACTTTGCGGCCTCACCTCGAGTACTGTGTGCAGTTCTGGGCACCACAGTACAAAAAGGACATGAAACTGTTGGAGAGTGTCCAGAGGAGGGCTACAAAGATGGTGAAGAGCCTAAAGGGGAAGACATATGAGGAGTGGCTGAGGTCACTGGGCCTGTTCAGCCTGGAGAAGAGGAGGCTGAGGGGGGACCTCATAGCAGTCTACAACTTCCTCACAAGAGAAAGTGGAGAGGCAGGTGACCTATTCTCCATAAACACCAGTAATAGGGCCCGCAGGAACGGGGTTAAGCTGAGGCAGTGGAAGTTTAGACTAGACATCAGGAGAAGGTTCTTCACCAAGAGGGTGGTCGCACACTGGAACAGGCTCCCCAGTGAAGTAGTCACTGCACCAAGCCTGTCTGAATTTAAGAAGTGATTGGACTGTGCACTTAGTCACATAGTCTAAACTTTTGGGTAGACCTGTGCGGTGCCAGGAGTTGGACTTGATGATCCTTACAGGTCCCTTCCAACTCAGGATATTCTATGATTCTATGATTTTATGATTTTAAGACCATGCGAAGTAAGAAAGTCTCATCACCTCAGTAAAACAAGGAAACAGCAAGGAGTCTAAACTCGAGCAAGGGTGATAGAGATTTGCTTAATAGGAACATGTACAGCTCATTTCTGTCTGCCTTAAGGATGCCTACTAAACTCTGAGACTTTGGAATTTGATTCTGAGAGCAGAGGCAAAGATATTATTCCTGTTTTGCTTGCTTCTTGTCCACATAATCTGTCACTTCAAGTGGGAATGTTTTCTCAAGAGAGTCTTAATTAAAAGAAAACCAGATATTTTAAATGGGAAGGATATCAGCAAATGTTGTGTGAATGAAAACATTAAATGAATGAATCTCCCTCATGCCTCCTGTGTCACTGCTGCTTATAGAAAGAATCCCAATATAGAGATGAAACATGCAGTGGTTTAGATTTGTAGCATTTAACATTTTGAAATACTCTAATTTCAGTAACATGTTAGGTACTTTCTAGGAAGTAAGTGTTAGGAGAAGGGGTTGGTATTTGGAGGGAGAGCAAATGACTTAGTGATTCAGAAACATTTTACTAAACACTAGTAAGTATGCATTTTTTGTTTAGATTGAAATGAGACATTACAAAATGATGGTGGACAGCTTGAATGTGTGGCATTTACCTGAGCAGAGATTGTTTTTGGTAGATTTTAATGGTCGATTTGAGTAGCATCCATGCTGGGGAAGCAGTTCATGTTTTACTTCTCTATTAGTCAAGTTTTGAATAATTATTCAAGTTTTGTTCAGTTTTAAAATAAATGGGCTGGAAGAAGAAAAATAAACCAAAATTAATTCTCTTTTGGAAGATATGATTTTGAAAACCCTTACTATAAATACCCTTCGGAGCACCTTGAGTATGAAGAGGCAACTTTTGGGGAGATTACTTTTCTTGGAAAGTTTTCTTTTGGATTTTGCCCTTTTCTGACATTTTTCTTTTTTCTCTATCAAATGAGGAGTGAGGAAAGGTGAGAATAAATGCATTGTGTATGGTGAGAGTCATAGTACAAAGTAATATGAGAGTCCTTCTCAGGTATGCATTTGTTGTTTTCAATCCTGTATTCTTTGTGTTGGGATAAGGAGCCGTTGAGTCCTTATGAGCCAGTTCTGAACAGCTTCTTCTCTAGGAAGAAGATGAAGAAGAAAAATAGATTCTTCAAATAACATAAACTCCATTTAAATCCTGGGGAGGTTTCATGAAAAGGAGAATCACTCCCTGGAAAGCTTTGCAACGTGAGAATTGAATTTAAGAGGCTAAGTGTTCCGTGATAATTGCATAGCTAAGGATGATGCAAATTTAATGGCTTTAATCAGATGAGGTGAAAGAAAGCAAACATTAGATTTATGCTTTAATTTGTGATTTGCTCTACAGTTCATTCTTCTGTGCTGGAAGAAAGGTGTATTGTGTGGTATTCTTTTTCTTTTTTCCCCCCCCCTTTTTTTTTTTTTTTTTGAACCTAGAAAGCTTTGAAAATAATCAAAGTGAGAAAGTATTCTGTATTAAGATAATCTGATTCCAGCTAAAGATATGCATTTTACTGAATTTAAAGTAAAATAGTTTACTGTAAATTATCCTATAGAAAACAAGAATGACCATAGGAGGTCCCAATGAAGGACTACCCAGCTCAGTATTTTGTCTCTGCCAGTGGGTGATATGAAATAATTCTGAACAATAAGAAAAGTGAGTAAGTCTGTAGTAGAGTGAGTTGTCCAACCCTTGTTCAGCTTCATGAGATTCCTATTTGCCTGCTTCTCGATCCTGTTGAGGTCCCTCTGAGTGGCAGAACAACCACCCAGTGTTTCAGCCACTCCTCTCTGCTTTGTATCACCTGCAAACTGGCTGAGGTTACAGTTCCTGCCATTATCCAGGTCATTAACAAAGATGTTAAACAGTATTGGCCTTAATGCCAACACATGGGTATGCTGCTAGTGCCTTGCCTCCAGAAGGAGTTAATGCTGATGATCACAACCTGCTGAGCTCAGGAGTTCAGCTAGTTTTCAGCTCATCTCACTATCCATTTATCTACCCCCATATTTCATCAGTATGTCAGTTAGCATGTTATGGGAAAGAGCGTCAAAGGCCTTGTTAAAGTCAAGACAAACAATGCCTACTGCTCTCCCTTCGGTCTCTTAGCTAGTTATCGTAGAAGGTTATCAGGTTGGCTAAGCATGATTTTTCCCTTCATAAATCCATGCTGACTTCTCCCAAACCTTCTTCCTATATGTTAAAATGGCTTTGAGGATTATTTGCTCCATCATTCCCAGGGATGAAGGTGAGGTGGACATGCCTGTAGATTTTTTATTTTTATTTTTATTTTTTAATGGACACTGCATTTTTTGATTCCTGAAGAGATGTTATTTCATACCTTACCATCGTCTGTTTTCTATGTGTTTCTGGTGCTTCATTTCTGTCCTGGTTGAGATAAGTAAAGCAGTATTGAACAGTGTTAAAGGTAAGGGAACAATGAAGGGGCTAATACAGTGTGATGTTGATATTTTCTATTTTGTTCCTTGTTACCTTCCCCAAAAAATCAGAACTGATTTATGTTTTGAATTGCTGTTGAATGGCAAATTGATGTTTTCATAGAACTGTGCATCATACCACTCTGGTACCTTTACTGCATGATAGCAGTTTGCGCAGAACCCCTCATTTTGTATTTCATAGTAGAACTGTTCGCTGCAAATATCTCTTTACATTTATCTACTATGAATTTCTTTTGCCATTTTAATCACCAGTCTCTCAGTGTCTCAGTGTCACAATGTTCTTCTGCAGCTTTGCTCATTCAACCTTTTTTTTTTTTTTTTTTTTTCTTCCCTGCTTGAGTACTGTAATGTTATCAGCAGACTTTTGTCAGCATCTGCCCCTATTCCTTTAATTATGAATACTTGAAATAGCATTGCCCATATTCCTTCTCTGGACTCCCTTCCTGACTTTTCTCGGTAACCAAAAATGAATCAAACCTTACGTTTCCCATTTTTATAGTAGTTATTCTTCCAAATGAAGACCTGTCCTCTTATTCTCTTGTGATTTAGTTTCTTGAGCACATTTTGTGGGAGATCTTTCTAAAAGATTTTTAGCGTAGGCTATTCAGTTGAATTTTCCTTTTCATATATTCATATATTCTGTCAAAAAACCCTAGGAAGTTAATGAGTCATGCATTCCCTCTCCAAAGTCATGTAGACTGTTGTTCAGTACATTTTATTTCTATGTGTGTCAAATTACAGAATTGGAATAGTTTTTAGTAATTTTCCTAGTGCTGTCATCAAACTTTACTGCCCTGCACCTCTCTAAATTGCTCTCAGCGACCTTTAAAAATTGGAATCTATATTTGCAATATCCATTTCCCTAATACAAACATTATTTTAAATGAGAAGACAATCTTTGCAATTAATGGCTTAGTAATTTCATCCTTGAGTTCCTTCAGAACATTTGGATGGCTACCATCTGGTTTGGGCAGATGAGTAGTGTTGATTTGTGTTAAATGTCTTTCACTGACACTTTAATACAAGACATATCTTAACGCAGCCACAGCAAAGAAGAGCTCTGACGTGGGAACCTTTCAAAGCAGCTCCAGAGCAAACGAAGACACAAAACATTAGCTTGGCTCTGCTGAGGCCTCATCTCTGGATGCTCTTTTCTCACCTTGTTCACAGGTTTCTGTGGCAGGCTCCACGTCTTCTGGTAGGGTGACAAAAGATTTGTTATTACAATGTAAACTTTAGAAGTTGTTTTTCAAAGGTTTTTATTTTGGCTTATTTCATTCTAGCTTTATCTTTCTAAGGATTTTTTTTTTTTCTCTGTTATCTTCAGCTGGACAAAAATTCATCTAGTTAAAGTTTTATTTTTCTTCAAGTAGCCATTTTTTTAGTGATACTCTTTTATTGCCTATGTTTGCTCCACTCCAGGTAATTATGCACCAGCTCCAAACTTCAGTATCTTGTCTTTAAAAAGACATTTCAGATGTTTTACTTGAACCGGGCCTTCTTTTCACTTTTCGTTTTTAAACAGTTTTCCTCACTTTTGGGCAAGAATCCGGTTGAATCCACTCCCGCTGTGGATATTTTGGCTTCCTTGCTTATGCACAGCTGTTGCATCTACGTCGGCAATGATCGCTATTACGGAGTGACTCACTGACAGCCCTGCCGAGACACAGTGAAGAGTTGCTTCCCCTCGAAGTTTCCTGGCTAGCTGCTTGTGAAGCAGTGCCTGAAAATTTACTCTTGGCACCATGCCCCAATATAACATTTAACCCATCTGCATAGGGTCATTGAAATCTCCTGTTGCCGGTGTGTTTCCTGATCTTTCAGCCTTGAAGTTCACAAAGCGAATCCTAGTCACTGCTCCCATCCAGGCCAGCCCATTGGTGGTGTGCTAAATACTAAATGCTGCACATCCAGCCCCAGGTGGAACTGAAGTCCTAATCCACAGGGACTGTGTGCTACTTCATACAGTTAGTATTTATTTGATTTAATTTTAGCTTTTCCTGATGGATAGCACCCTTGTTAGCTACTCTTTTTATCTATTTATTTATTTATTTATTTTTTCCCTGGTACTTAAACAATATGTTCATTTCTTAGAAATTTAGAGTTTATATAGAAGGGCGTTTGTTCACTTTATCTTCTGGTCTCATTTTTATTATTTCCTGCTTGCTTAAATGGTACTTCTTTTTATTTGACTTCTTTTAATCATCTGCCATTTCAGAGTTGCTGACACCTCTTCTGTTCCTTGCCTAAACATGGTGTTTAACTCCTTTCCTAGCAAGATGTATTGTCCCAAACTGCATGTCTTTCTCCACCTTTCAGCATTCTTTTTTATACTTTTTCTTAACTTGTTTTCTCATGATGTGGCTGTCAACATTATTGACTTCAAACCTACTAGTGAGTAGAATGCTGACAGCAAGAAATCAGCATTATTTTTCCTCTGTGGAAAAAAAAAGCCAGTGATGCTAAATATTATCACATACTAAAATACCTTAGCATTGCTATATTCTGGGGATTTTTTTTTTTTTTTCCTGTGACTGTGAGTTTGCACAATGGAAGTGTAAAAAGTGATGCAACAAAAGTCTTTCTAGGGAGGAGGGTCCTCAGCTCAAAAGCATTCCTGCCTTTCTCCCTCAGTCCGGCAGCCTCCCTGGGAAAATTCTCACTAAGAGCAAGGAAGCCTTTGTAAAATCCTTTGCCATGTTTTTTCTGTACATTTGTCATCTAGAATTTTATTTTTATTTCTTTTTTTCTCTTCCTTTTTTTTTTTAAGTTATACGTATTTGATATAAAAGCAAATTAAAGCTAAGCAGAATTCAGAGGCTTGGACTCTTCTGGTGAAAAGCAAAGATAGTGCACATGAATAAAACAGACTTTGCATGTCTGCAGCAGCTTCCCACACTCGTTCCATGTAGCAGCCAACACTTTCAGTTGGCGTTTCAATTAAAGCTGCATGCATAGGCATGAATTTGCATCATTTAAAACCAAAGTGCTGTTTAGTGCCTCATACACATTACCTCCAGAATATTATTATTCATTAGTTTTTATACCTAGAAACAGCTTAGTCATCTGGATTGTAGTTTATCTCACTGATGTTTGTGCTTGTAATAGACTCTCTGTCATCTTTCTTTCTGTCCAGCTGTCTGTCTTTGATTTGTGAAGCAGTGTCTGGCGGTCTTTTCCTCCCCATCTGTACCTCTGCTGCTCCTGGCTCCTCCTTGTGGAAAGACATCTCTTACATTCCTTCACCTGAGAGGCGGCTTCTCCCATCTTGTCTTTCTTCAGGTTGTTTCAGGATATAAGGAGAAATATTAATAACAGGAGATCAGTATTTCTAAGAATAAATAGAATTCATGGTTGTTTCCAGGAGTGGAATTGTGGATGAAATTTCCTAGAAATTTCGTAAGGTTTCCATGCATTTCCAAACATGATTTCATATATATTTTTTTTTTTTAAGAAAATGGCTTTTGCTTGTTTTTGCAGTAGTTAAACTCTGCCCATGACTTTCCTGTAAGACAGGACTGAATCATTTTCTTGCTAAGGAGTCCAGTGCAAGGACAGAGCTTTGTATCAGACCTGTCAGGAGAAGGAAAAAAATTTAAAAAATGATGCATTTCCCACATCCCGGCATATTCTGTATCTGGGGTGAGAGAAGAGGATGATAGAGGTGAAAACCATTGAGAAAAGATAAGTGGGAGGAATTCCTAAGAGACTTTTTCACAGCTTTTCTCTGCAGAAAATGCTAATGTACAATATAGAAATACTGTTTGCCAGCTAAGCCACATATTAAAGCTTGTATAGTCATTAGATTGTTAGCTTGTGTGCGTCAACTCAGCTGTGTGTATTGAGGGGTATATGGTTGCATTAGAGGGCTACTTGTGAATGTGGAGTGCTTTGTAAGCAAGGACTGATCGTCCTTCCATTGGGATTTTGCACTATTCCTTATAATCAGGACCAAATTGAGATCTAAGCACCAAGGAGTGCTTTTAAATTGGCGTTTACAACCAATGTCAGCAGTTTCAGATGGGGCTTCAGGATGTGCCAGGTATGTACAGAAATGAACTTGTCTGCTGTGAGCTGGAAATCCATTCTGTCATTCAGCAGTGGAGCTGTAATCACTTCAAGCTGTGATCTTGTCAGATCCCATAACCTAGTGAGCAGGGTAAGGCACCCTTCTTCACTTCTGTTTCGAACCTGGAGCGAAATGCTGAGTGTAGTGCGGAGGAGAGGTGGCCACTGTGCCACTGATGCTCCTCTGAGTGACCAGTGCTGTCCCTTTGATAACGTGCAAATGAAATCATTATCTTTAGTTATTAGCAACCCAGTTTTTATGAAAGGAGGATCCATTTAACTGCTAGGTGCATATTTTTCAGTTCTTGTAGAGGTGTTTATCACAGGTAATAATGATGTTATGCTCTGTACTTGCCTGTACGCATGCGTTTTTTTCTTCACTAATATATATCATTTGGAAGAAATTCACTGTACCCTCAAAGGAAATACTGAGTACTGAGAAGGCCTACACTGTAATAGAAAAAGGCAAGAAAAGAAGCAATGGCTAGGAACTGAAGCAAGACAACACCAAATTAGAAATCAGACACGTGTTTTTATAATGCATAATTATATGCTGAAAATAACCAACCAAAGTCGGTGATAGGTTTCCTCTAGTGAAGGCTAGGCAGCTTTTGGAAAGACAGGCACTGGTCAGACAAGAGTTGGTGTGCTCTTACTGAGCTGCACTTGGGCGAAATGCTCCGGCTGGCTGCATGCAGCAGGCTAGGTGAGCTAATGATTCCTTCCAGACTGAAACGAAGTGAATCTGAATGCTAGCAGCATTGCTGTTTGACAGATGTGTCTCAAACTGGAAAACAGCAACCTTGTTAAAATGTGAAGGGGTGAGCGTTAGTCTGTGTGAGTTTAAATCCCTGGTCTAAAACTAGCTGCTTTTTTTGTGCTGTTTGTTTTTGTTTGTTTGTTTTTTCATAGCATTTCTTTTAACCTGTGTTGGCAAAAATAAATAAATAAAGTTAAAAAATCAATGTGCAATAGCTTTACAAAGGGGGACTCAAGTGTATTTCTTAATGCACTTTCATTATTTGTTGGATTACGGGGTACTACGGTGCTGTCATTTTCCACATAGGAGTAGGGAGCAGCAATTGCAAATAGAATTTCTGTTCCTTCTTGGTTTTGGTTCATTTGGTCCTTTTCATGTGTACGTCCATTAATATTTTTCTCAGTGTTTTTTTCTACTGTGTTCTGGCAGTATTTTTGTGTTTGTCATTAATTTGTGGCTCCTTTTACTATCAAATAGAGTAGAGTAGTAAACTGGACAATGCATAAGAGAAACTTCCAGTGGTCCTACAGTGGAGGAGGCAGCTTATCCATTTCCTGCGCTGGCTGCTCCGTCAGCCTTAATGTCAGCACGTCAGTAAGGTCGGGATGGGGAATGCTGGGAAAGCTCAATGGTGCCAGCCTTAGAGGAGATTGGAAAGACTGTCCTTGCATGCTAGCAAACTCTGACACGGTGAGAATTAGTATCTCCAGTGCTGGTTGGGTCTCTTTGGGGATGGAAGGAAATTAAGCTTTGAACAGGCATTTTGAATGTTTTTTCTGTTCCTTCTTGTATAACACGTGCTATTCTGCCTGACAGTGCTTTGGCATCCAGGGACTGTTGTCATCCCCTAGATGGGGAGGAGGAATCATCCCTGGAGATTACATGGACACAATCAACTTCCAGCAGTTGTAGGATCTCAGCCACCAAAAGCCGCTGTTGCCATCTATCATCTTTATTTCAATAATTTGCTTTTGAATTGATTTTCTTAAAGCTACAGCAAAATATTGCATAGGTGTTAGTACAAAAATGTGTAAGATTTTATATACGTGGTACTCTGGGAGACCATGAAATGTACAGGATCTGTGTGTGTGTGTTTCTTTCTCTCTCTCTGGCAGTGGATAAATTACACAGGAAATAGAAATCTCTTTCCAGCTGTTTTCCTCAATTTTATATAGATTTGGAAGCTTCCTATGAAGTCATCAGTCACCTAGTTACTGCACATAAATGTGTTCCTAAATGAAACAGGTTTCAGATTTCTGAGTAAATTCCTCTTTGCCTGTGTCAGAAAAGCCCCACAAACTACAGACAGCTGGAGCTAAACAGAAGAAATCATTCCGTGGAAGTGCCTTTACTGTGCACGGCAAATGGACCACAGTTACTTAACTGCTTTTTAGCTTGCTTCGTCTGTGTGTTTTCCTGAAGACTGTACATAATACTAAGGATGTTATAAATTTTAAATTGTTGCTTTTGCTACTTTTCTTATTGTCAAAGACTAATTTGGACTTGGGGAACTTATTAGTAGGGCCTTGAATCCATTTGTTCTGCCAGCAGAAACTGTTTAAAATACTTAGCAGTGCTACTAGAGGAAAGCAGGGAAAATAAAGACACTTAATGCTTAATGAGCAGAATTGTAATTAACTCAATTTCCCTATTCTCCTCTCCATATAGTTTTTATTCTTTGAAGGAAGACTCTCCTCTGAATGAACCAAATGACTGTGAGCCCCAGACATTCCTGTTAACTTAAATGCCTAAATTAGACATGTAGTTGCCTGAGGTCACATGTATTGCTACTAGAAATGAGTAAAGGTCTCCAGAGGATGATTTGGGAGTACTGAGCTGACCACTGCAGTTGCCTTTCAGTATTCACTGGTTCCTGCAAGGGGAACGTTAAGAGGGATGGATCTGGATCCTGAGTCCCAATGGGAAAGGAGAAAGGAGGAATCAGTAGATACCAGCTCTCCTGTTGTTTTGGAGTCAGACCTGAGGACCTGAGATAAATTTAAGGGAAGGAGGAAAACCAAACAAACAATATGGAACAACTTAGGCTGGATATTAGGAGAAATTTCTTTCGGCTGAAGGGGTTGTGCAGCACTGGAATAGGCTGCCCAGGGAAGTGGTTGAGTCACCATCCCGGGAGTTCTTCAAGAAACATATAGCTGTAGAACTTAGTAGCATGGTTTAGTGGTGGACTTTAGTACTAGGTTAAAGGATGGACTAGATGATCTTAGAGGTCTTTTCCAATCTGAATGCTTCTGTGATTCTGTGAACTCCAGGTAAATGAGATGGGTGATGTTCATCTTAGGGCCCCGCAGGGCAAGGTGTAAAGAAGGTGGGAGATGTGATAGGAGAACGACCCAGAGTGAGAAAAACAGTAGCAGAAGCAAATTAATCTTTTCAAAATACCTTTAGGGTGATGTTTGTGTCTGGTTTACTCCTGTCTTCCAGTGTATGTAGAGTGTTTCTGGAGCAGGGAAAGATTTGCTAATTGTATCTTGTGTCCTCAGAGGTCTTGCTATGTAGGCGATGGTAACCATGACTGTTGTGCTTTTTGATTCAAGAGGGATGTTATTGCCATCCCTTCCTGCCTTGTTCAGTGAGTTGGTAGATTTCCCCTTCGAAGAAGTATCCAAAAGAAATGGATAGTGCAGTTCTTCCTAACAAATTTCTCATTTTCTGGGTAGGGACAATTTTTGTTCTTAAGGAAAGAAACAGCTTGGTGAGCCATCTCCATCTGCTGGTTGAGCAGATGGGCAACACAAATATATTGCAAGAGAGAATTAATGCATAGGGAAAGATGAGTAGGAAAGTAGAAAGCGTGATACACACTTTAACCCATGCTTGGAAATGGCATGCAATCAACAAGAAATAAATTATGACCTTCCCCTGGATAACTGAAATATTCTTTTATATTTTCACGACAGGGTTATAACTACATATTGTTAGATTAATTACTTTGCAATATAACTTTACTGATATAGGCATACCAGTATGCCTAAGACCATACTGAAAATGTGGTAAAATTTTGATTTTTTTTTTTTCTTGGAGAAGGTAGTATAAAGTAATTCAGTAAATTGTGTATTTTACAGACTGTTTTTGTCTCTGACAATGTATTTGGCAATTTCATTGTTATTCTTAGGGTGTAAAATTGCTTAATCACTAATGAAAATGTTCAGCCCACCTGAAAAAATGTATTATGTAAGTGCTCATATCAAGTATTTTCTGTACTGTATGGAGCAAAGGAAGTTCTCATTTTTAAACTGGTTGTCACTGAAGTATTCACTTACTGCTGCTATGCTTCATCAATTGAAATCTATTTAGAGGAGGAACCTAGGAAATGTATTTTCCTTTTCAGATTGTAGTACATAAACTAGTCTGAGTGGCATGCTGATAACCTTCGGGGTGAAGGGATTTCTTCTGTGCCTGAATAATGGAGATGTACATTCAAGGCTTTCCTGAAGCAAATTTTAGAAATCTTAGAAAGGGTAGAGGTGAGCTCTAGCAGCTGGCAAGTTTGGTTGGCAGGTTGATTTTGCTAAAATAGCACACTAGGTAAGTTGTGACCTGTAATTTTGGAGTTCAGTCAGATAAACGTGTATATTTACATGTTTTTAAATTTGTGCATGTGTATTTATATGGGTGTGTGTATTGCAAGTATGTTCCTGAAGGTTAGCATTTGGATCTCACAGCTTACCAATGTGTTTTCCCTGCTGTTGTTTTAATTTATATTCAAAGCAAAGAATGGTAAAGATTCTGTAAGCCCTACCCTTCCCTAATTTGTAGGACACATTATATCCTTGGTATTGACCTATCCTGTTACTCTTTTTTTTTTTGTATATAGAAGTTTATCTGTATAGAGAGATAGAGAGAGAAGCATTCATTTCTCAGCTGCGTATTTCAATGAAAACAAACCCAAAGTGTTGTAAGAGTGATTATTGTCATCTTCTGGCTTCTCTGCCTAGGGTCAAGGTTTTGCATCTGAATATCATAGTGACTTTTTGATGAAAAACAGTGTGGTTTTGTCTTTACTTAATCCATTTATTTGAAAACTGTAAGAGTCCAGCAGGTTCCAAGAACAGGCAACATACACAGACAGCACAGTTGAGGATGGAATTAATACAATTCTTTTATTTTTTGACTAGAAGATTAAACAAAACAAAACAGAATAAGTAGTTTAGTATTTTGGAAAGGATTGAAGGTATGGACCAACTAGTTATTGATTGTAGTATGGAGCAAAGTAAAATGTTACTGTGATAGTTATAACTTGAAAATAGACCTGGTGCTTTGCTTTGCATTTCTCCTCTCCTGGAGTAGCAGCACTAATAGTTCAGTATAAGTAGAATTCAAAAACTTTGTGCAATAAGGAAGTGTTAAGTATCTGGACTGGAAATCACTGATGCTTAGATCTCAGTGTACTACCTCTTAGTAATTCTTCCAAAAGCAGCAGGATATGGGAGGGATTTGGTGTAAACCTGATCTGTAGTTTATTCCTTAAAAGTCAGTTAGTCTTAGGTAAAGTTCCCCTGTCCAATCTTTGCCAGTTTGTAAACTGTGATTGGCAAGAATATATATCCAGTATCAAAAATAATTGCACTGTTCATGAAGTCTCCTATTGTCTGATGTACATCTGTTTATCCTATGTGGTTTTTCCTTCCATGAAAGAAAAACAGTCTTGCCTTCATGACAAATATTATTTTCTGTTAGTTAAGTACAGCTTTGATTAAGAGATCATTTCCATCTTACAGAAATTCAGCCCAAATAGGGTTTGAATAACCACCAGCAGCTGAACAATAGTTCCATTTCCTCCTATTAGAATATGCAGTGTGTACTCTGGTACTGCAAGCAGAGAACAGAATACATAAATACCCCTTGAAGAGTAGTAAGAGTCAACCCTTTCACATAATAGTTGATTGTATATTCCCTGATAACTTATCACTACTAAGAACATCAGAGCCTGGTATTTGTTGCTGCCAGGATTGGTGGAAAACTTTTAATGATGATAAAGCCTGTGAATGTTACTTTGAGGCTAGGTCAATGGGACTATTAGTGGGGCTTTGTGCTAGCTTCCACTTCAGAGGCATTCACTGATACTCCTTCTTCAACCTTGCCTACAGGAAACTAAATTAAAAAAAAAAAAAAAAAAGAGAGCTTGTTTTGTTCCGCCAAGATTTCAAATCCAAAGAGGAGAAAATGTACTCAAAGGGATCTGAAAGGATATGCTGGTATGTCTGCCACAGGACGTGTGGTTTTGATGTCTTCCCTGGAATGTGAAATTTGTTCCTGTGCTACCCCTCAGGCTTCTGAACTCTTAAGCCATTTTTCAGCTGAAGATTATTTGAACAAATGACCCATATATTGCTAGAGGGTCCTTTCTGTGAGGTTGATAGCACTGAAGGATTTCCATCTCCCACTTTTTATTGGGATTATTTCAAGTGAGGACGTGGAGTTCTGGTGATGTCTAAAGGAGACTAACCATGTCATATACCAAAGAAGGGGACCTTTTATGAGCTCCGAAGGGGATAGTCTTATGTTTAAGACTGTATCCCAAATATGGGTCACAGCTGGAGTTACCCAGTTGTGTAATATCTGGTGAAGTCTTGGCTGAACAAGTTAGAGGAAGGATTCCCACATCTGGAAATGGATGCTAGAGGGAAACTTCAGCTCTGTGAATGAGAAATCACCACAGGATAACTATTACATAGCTGAACTGTGGAGCTGACATAAATAGAGGAGTGGCAGGGAAGGAAAGGGGTAAACCCAAGTGTCCTATGTGCTGCTGATTTTCTGTCTTCAGTGCCAGAACAAAGTGCAAAAAGCTCAGGTTTCTCTTTTCATTGCTCTTTCATTGGAAGTGGTATGTTTGAAATTGCTGCTGCTATTTCTTTACCCTGGGGTTGTTGGGAACCTGGACCTCCTACCAGGTGAGACAGACTTCTGTGTCCCCGTGCCGCAGAGCGCAATGGAGGCAGCAGGTGTCAGGATGAAGCCAGGCTAAAGGCATTTCCAAGGATGTCTCCAAACTGCCTGTGGTCTGGTGATGGTGATTTAAGGAGAGATGGCACAGAGATCATTCAGGAAGTCTCCTGATGGAAGATGAACACAAGCTCCCTTTGTTTGTGTGTGGTCTAGTCTCTGAGACTTTATTAATTATGGTTTAAACTCACAGGAAGGGGTAAGCGAGCTGTAAAAGCCAGATCACAGAATCACAGGCATGTTGGCTGGAAGTGACATACGGAGGTTATGTAGTGCAGTCTCCTGGGATCTGTGCATTGGGTAATTTCACCATCAGCAGCTGTTCAACCGAGGTGAAGGATTATTACTGTTTTATCTGTGAGGCTGGGTATTGAGGTTATTCATATGCTTATGTTTTGTGTTTTCTTATTTTCGTACTGTTTCTTTTCCTTGTAATTAAGGAACTTTTTTAACCAGGCTTGTGAGAGGGATTGAGCTACTGAGGTGTATTTATATAAGTAAGAACCCTTGGACGCTTGCATCCTTCCACTTATGTCTTTTACAACATTATTCCAAACAGGATTTGGGTAGGTTTGTGTGTGTGTTTGTTCTGGAAGGGACGATGGCAATTGACCAGCATGTGTTAGGTGAAGACAGACTGGTTTTAGTCCGTCCATATAAGAAAAAGAAGTGCACATATGAAGTTATGTGGGAAATTGTATGGAGGTTGTATACTTGGAGGGCACTCCAGGTTTTATAATGTGTTATGTATTTATCCTTTAAAGTTACTTGGAAGGTGTTCACAGTAGCTGTGAACTCCCTCTTGCACTGTCTCCTAAATACCTTAAATATTTTCCTTCATATATGGTAAGGAAAACCAAGTGGATTTGAAATATGAGAGAACGATAGTGTTGAGAAGTGAAAGCCTCCTTCTTTTATGTGCAGAGCCAGTTCAGCAAAGGTCGTGGTAGGAACTGTTTCCCAGCTTGACCCTGTCCAGAGGGACCACCGCAGAGGGAGGGTGTGGGCTCTGTTGCTGTTGCCTGTTGAACCTCTGACATCTTGCTGGTGAGATTGCCAGCAAGGCTGTCAATTAGTACTAATTGTGGTGGTAAATTTTGTGAGTCTAATTACTTTTTCAAGTGATTCACATTGCTTTCTTTGGCCTTGCTAGTTGACTTAATGTTACCCATAGTCTGGGAGAAGACATTTATGCTTACATTATATCGGTGCCAAATTAGATGGTTTAATGCCGATAACTAGTTGCAGACTGATGCTTGTGGCCTAGGAGCACGTGGAGGGAAATAAACACTAACAACATCTAGGAATAATAATTTGTTTTTCTCACTTTTATTAGTGGGCTCTTGCACACAGACAATGCTTGCAGGTGTTAATAAACCCATCTGCTCTCCCAGTTGTTCGCCCAGCAACTCAATAAGTAAATAGCATAATAAGCAACTGGAGATAGATGATGAGCTATATCTTTGAAGGTGTAAGTGAGCTTGGCTTCGTTAATTGTGACGAGTTTTACTTCAGTTTCCATTATCTATGGATATGTCTGGGAGTAGTCTCTATTTCTGTACATACTGAAAATAGGGGGCTGAGAGTTTTCAGGATATAAAGTGAGATCTTGGGATGGGGGGAAAACCTAGTCTCCTGCTTCTTAATATAATAGAAGATTTTTTTTTTGGCTATTGGAAGGATCACCACTTTGATAGGAGTGCTCAGCTTGAGTGCTCTGGCGTACTGCCATTCACTAACCTTCATTTGAGTCTAATCTGCAAAGTAATACTAATTTTTCAAATAATTTTTTAAAGCTCCAGGATGTTCCTGCACACTTGGAAAGAAAACCCAGGTGATCATCTGTTTTGTCTCCATCCTGCTGCAGGAGAGGAGATTATTTCTAACTCCTTCCTTCAAAAAATATGTATATTTTCAACAGTAGCTGTTGTCCCAGGCCACACAGTAACCTTAGGTACATAACATAGGAACTCCTCATGGCATTTCATAAGCAGAATAAAATGTTTCCTGCACTTTATATGACCATACAATGATGGATGGAAAGAAAAACGTGATATTGATTTAGGAAGTGGTGAACCTTTATGCTCCATTGACTAACTTGCTGTATACTCAGAATTTGATATATTCTTTCTTTCCGTCCTTAATAGAACTTTGTATGGAAGGAGAAATTGATACTAAGTTATCATAATTTTTATAGTAAGAGGCAAAAAGCCTGTTAAATTGATCTTTGAGAAGTATCGTAGAAATATAAATACCCATCTGAGCTTTACTTATGCATGATTTAAAAATGAATAGAGGAACTAGAAAGCATATGAAGTTTCTTGCTTGAACATGTTTTCTAGATGAACTAGAAGTTCCTGTTATAATTATTCTGTCTCAGTTGTGATAAAAAGTTTAGCCCTGCATCCAAATGCAGATTGTGAGCATCCCTTCTTATTGCTAAAAGTCAGGGGTTTGGTATAGAGTCAATACTAGTGGTGTTTCAGGACTGGGGGGACATTCACAATGTAGGCTTGAGTTCAGAGACCTGTCTCCTCTATTATCAGATTGGAGAACCCTTAAATTTTTTTTTTTTTTTTTTTTTTTTTTTTTTCCCTTTGGTCTCAGCAGCTTTTCTTGGGTTTATTTTGTAAAAATGAGTCAATTTCCTTTTTAAAATTTTCTTTTTATTTTTTAATTTTTCATTTATGAATACTCCTGCTGTGTCAGGGCACAAGAGAGTTTCTTTAAGGAAATTTATTGCTGAAATAATGGAAGAAAATGAAATTCTGTTGGCTGCTACTTAAGACTGATGGACAAAAGAACACACAGACAATAATTACTTTTACTGGAAAATATAAAAGCTGTTGCTATTAGCTAAACTGCCTTTAAAGAAGGCATGTGCAAGACCAGCACAATTATTTTGTGTGTGTCTGTGTGTAATTCTCTGGAGATTTTTCAATTCATGTCTACATTCACAAAGCTGTTCATTTCTTTCCTGTTTTTGAAGAATTTCTAATGCCTGCTTTGACACAGAGAATGCACACTGTAATCCAGAGTTCTACTGCAAAATTTGTTTGTTTGTTTATAATGTTTAATTATAATACTGCATGGAGGTCTACAAATATATGTGGGCATCTGACTTGCACTTGGAGCCTGTGTCTTAATATAATTAGTTCTTGCTTTGCGATGAATTTTCTGGTAAATTGCAGTTCATCTGTTCTTTTTGGGCATGATATTTCCCAGAGATGAAATTTAAGAAAGGACATGGGGAAAAGCTAGACTCAGTCTTCACTTTCTGGATAGCTCTTCTCTGGAGGATCAGAACAAATCCCTGAATTTAATGATGCACTTGAAAGTAATGAAAATTTGGATATTAATCATCAGGAGGAATTCATGTTCTGTCCTCATTAAATAGCAAATTTTGGTGAGTGCTCCCCATCCCCTTATGAGAGAGTTCTGTTCCTCTAGAACAGCGGGTGGGCACCTAGCAACGTCAGGTTACAATGAAAACTTTTTTTGAGGCAGAATAGTGCGTACTGCATTACTTTTCATTGAAACCTCAGATTCCACTTATCCTGATGCGGCTTTAATATCATACATATGCAGAATGGCTTTATTATATGCAATATCGGATTCCCATCAGTTCTCTTAGCGAATGCCTGGACTATTTAGAAAGACCAGTTGTTTTAATCTACATATGAATTAAATTGAAAAAGAGATTTCAATAGAGATGAATAATAATTCCAGTCACTTTAGAAATACGTGACTCCTGAAATATTTCCTGGCTTACTAGGGAAGTATATCTTCATGAATTAATTATATTTGTATACAAGGATGCCACATGACCTTAATCTTTGGGGTCAAACAAGACTCTCAGCAGCATTCTCAGTCCCATGCATTTAGAAGTCAAAAACAAGCTTGGCTTAATCAATTATGAATTCATGTTGCTTGTCCTCTGGCATTTTTGCCTTTAGGATCTGTATTTTGAAGAACAGTAATTTTCTTTTACAATGATTTTAAATAAAAAATAAAAAATAAAAAAAGATGGAAAAAAACTTGTGATTTCCATGTGGTTATGAGTCTCACTGAAAGGAAAGAGGTCATATGAAGAAGAAAAAAAAGTAATTTAAAATCTGAAGTCTTGTGATGATGCTCAGATTTGTTTTGAGATTTCACATTGTGTGAAGCAGATGATTCCCAGGGGCAGATGTGGCTGGCCTGTTCACAGGACTGTGTTCCTTTTTCTCTCCATAACCTACCACAACTGCTGCAGCCAAGGGATGGTGTGCCATGATAAAGGTATTTCCTATTCTGATGGGTTTAGCGAGACTCAGGAGACAGGACTATGGGAAATGAGTAATGGCATTTGGAGTCCAGCTCTGGGTCTCTCGCCTTGCTGCCCTCCTCCCTGCTGACCCCAGCCAGCTCTTCCCTCGTGATGTGTCCTGGCACAGGGCTGTCAGTCTCATGGGGACAGTAAATATGCAGGTGTTTAAGCAGCAAGGCGTGCGTGTTGATTGTCACTGACAGTTTCCACAGAAATATAGTTAAGTGTTCTTACCCTATGCTTCTACTGTGCAAGGAAGTCTAGCTTTTTATATACTCTTTGGACATGTGGAGAACGCTCTGAGTTGTTTGGTTCACAGTATAGGAAACAACGGATTGACTGAAGGCCATTCAGGATCCACGTGTTTCATCAGAGGAAGAAAACCTAGGGTTTCTTTTGTGTTATCAGTACAGGAGTGCCACTTAGGAGCAGAGCAAATACCACAGTGAGTTTAAATTGTCTCTTTTCAAACTACTTTTAACTTGAAGTAGCGATATCTAGGCTAATCTGTAGGAATTCAACTGAAGGTGTATAACTTCTGAATTTGCAAGTGCAAACATTTTTAAACATGAAGAAAACTAGACTGGGAGCAAGCAAATCGACTTAAGCTGTTGGATTCCCTTTGTTAAGTAAACTTGGCTAAGTATTATATGGATAGACTGTATTAGAACATCAGGCATTAATATGTTGTATGTTAGATATTAAAAATGAAGCCTCTGAAGAAGATTTTAACTTCTTGTTTGGTGTTGATCTTAACCAGTGATATTTGAATATCCTTGCTTCCGCAAGCTGGCTGGGAAGTGGTGGAAGTGTTAATTCACCAGCAGCACTTGCTAACTGGTTGTATCTTTTTCTAACTGGTTGTATCTTTTGGAAATTCAGATTCAAAGGAGTAACGTTTGCTCTGGAAATGTTATCTATTTTTTTTTCTATTTGTAGTGGATGCTAAGCAGCTCTCCTTTCAAGACTAGACTAAGCTTGCAAAAGTATTAACTCTTATACTAATGAGTTTAATACTAGATTTATACGGTCTGCTTTACAAAACCCAAATTGGAATGGACTGTTGACAATATTTTTCTAAATCCTCTTCTCTTGCGCAGTTTCACAATGATTGATGTAATTTATAGTAAACGAGTATCTGCAATTACTTCTGGAGCTCGCGTTCCTTCCTAAATGCCATCTTGTCTTGCTTTGTATGCAGGAGAGGACCTGGCGAGACAGTGGCCTTATTTATTCTAATATCATAATCATACATTGTAGTTCACTTGTGTACATCAGCAAATGCATGTTCCATTGCCATAAAAGGAAAAAAATAAAACCTCTTTTTCTAGTGTTTGGCATGACTTGATTCAGTTGAATATAGGCTTTAAGAGCTGGGATCTGCCTGTTTGTCTGTAATTCACTAACTAGGAAAGCCTGCTTTTTGCTTGTCCTCCCCATACCATGCTGACTGACTGGTTTGAATTTCATGACTAAATGAATTTTTGAGCAACAGTTTGTTCCATTCTGGCTTAAAGGCTTAATGCAAATGTAATGTATCCAGGCTGAGGTTTCTGTTTGATCCTGTAATAGTAGGAAACAGACAAGTAGATTGCACTAATCATTAACAATTGCTAATACATTTGTTTCTCCCTTATTCTAACAAAATGACTGTCTAGTGCATGGGTTAGAGTCAGGCACATGGTAAAACCAGAAGGGTTATATTATCTCACTTATGTAATGTCACGGACAAAAAATACATAGCTGGTTAGAGAAGGCTGGCTGTACTTCAAATCTCCCTCTGTAGGAGTTGAAGATGGAAGGGTCAGCACTGTTTGGAAGAGCAGATGCTTGTATGGTGAACATCCTCCTCTGCAGGCATGGCAGAGCCAGTTCCAGTGAAGGAACTGTGATGCCGTCAGTCATACCCTGTGTGAATTAATAATCCAGAGCATTGTGTTTGAACTGGTGGCATTTTCTCCCAGTGGATCATCCCCTGAAAGTAAAGGATCAGCTTTAATGTAGTGACTCTGTCTTTGGTGCTTTTTGTATTCACTCCTACAACTCACTCCTTTTGTTCTCTCGTAGGTGTTGGAGTGAATTATCTGTCCTGCCAGAGCAGTCTGAAATGAATATGCTTCCTTTAGGAAAACTGCAAAATTAAATTAAACTTTAAAGAAACCACAGAATCCCTCTTGAATATTTAACTTAAACCTTAACTTTCCCCCCCCTTTCTCCTGGCCCGACATCGGACAGAATCAAAATTGGAGAATGGAAGTGAGGGATAGTATGGCAGCTGTGAGCTAGAAGTTGTTTTTTTGGATTGTGGCCAGTCATGGGAGAAAGCCAAACTGGAAAACTTGTAGAGGTGTTACAGGCTCAGGCTCTGAGCCCACAGATCCAAGCTAGAAAAGGCTGTTGATTTGAAAAGGTAATGTGAAATGTATCTTGAAACATCAAGATGATGACATAATATATGTAGCGAAAGGGAAGCAGTCTTGGACTTCTTAAAAACATCTGGATGTTCTAGGGTGATTTTTGTTGTTGTTTTTTTAAAGTTAAATAGGACTTAAAAAATCTGCAGCATATGGGAACTGCAAATTCCCACCATGTGTTGCTGCTAAGTGTAAGGATGTAAAGTGTATGGTTTGTGCAGCAAATTTCATTGTTTTTAAAATGTGATTTAGCTGCTTGCTTTGATTTTGCTTTCCTTCCCCCCAGACCAGTGAGTGAAGGCTGTCAGCTTGTGGAGGGAGAGATCACTGGAGCTGTTGCAGGTGAAGTCACAGAGATCTGGAGATCTTCCAAGTGGGTCCCTGAAGAAACTGACACTGGGAGCCTAAAGCTCACAGTGTCACTTCCATGCTCAGCTCACTTTCCATAGACCTTGTCAGTGACGCTTAACTGTGGTGGTGATAAGTGCTATAAAGTGTCAGGGGAGTTGTATAGAGTCAGATCCCAATGGTATTGCATTAGTTTAATCATGTGAATATGTATTCTCTTAAAAACAATTCTGATACCAAAAATAATCTTTCGTGCACCACCATTTGGCTAGAAGACACATAGATCTCAGTAACAACACAGAAGGCTTTATTTGCTTTTGGAAGGTTTTGCTGTCTGGGTTCATGCTCCTTCCCTGCCTTTGTCCACCCTGATTTTTTTTATAAAGTAGAACTAGATCAAGGAGCAGTGGGTTTTGCAAGAAACCTAATGCTTTTAGGTATCTCAGTGACAAAATGGATAAGGAAGTCAAGTGACTTTTCCTGGCATACAAACATTTACTGACTGGAAGAAACTGTATGTCAGGAGTATCCAAACATTTACAGAAAGAAGGATGGCTGTGGCAGCTGTGTGCTGTTTTATAACTGTGCTAAAGATAAAATCGTTCTGTTCTTCTTTGAACCCAAGGAAATGATTTAGTTAAGAAGAAAAGTCATTTTCTAGTGTATGTGAAGAAACCCATATGCATGGTAAACTTACGTTTTAATGTAATAATTTCAGCAAGTTTAAGAGCTGGGATTGGTCTTGTGTTACGACATTTCCTGGGGACACATAGAGCAGACCCTTGTGGCCCAGCCAAGGAATAACATGTTCTGTGGGATCCTTGAGCCTTATTGATGGTATTACCCCCTATTTTCTCTTCCTATTTCCATGTGCACTCTTAATGTAATTCTTGTAATGCTTTCAAGGGAGTACAAGGTGATCAAATTTCCAGGTGGGGATACGTAGCCTTAGGCTAGCTCCTTTCTTTGATACCTTTGCAGTGCTTGAAACACTGGTGTAACTTTACGGCTTGAAGTGCTATGCCCATCTTCGTGGCTTGGTTAAAATATTGAAAGATGCCAGATGGAAGATATGATATTGTTGGCAGATCACAGGGGCTATGACTAAGGTTTGTGGAAATCCAGCCATGATGAAGACTGTTAATAACAGATGATGTATAATTTTCTAGTGCAAATGTGATGAAGACTTAACTCAGAGTTCCAACATCCTGTTACCTAGGCAGATGATTCTGGAAATCACCGGATGAAGGCATGACCCACCTGTTGTATATGCTAGTCTTTGCTGGTAATGATGCTTTGTTAGTCTTAGAAACAAAGCATGCATTTTCTCTTTGTTGTTCCTTTTGAAAGCCTTCTTTGTATGTGATGACTAATGTTTTCTTTGCTTGGAGTATTCACGGAGCATTTTTTTAAAATTGCTTTTAAAGATACTAAAGGTTACTAAATAGCCTGCAAAAACAATCTGCTAAGTTAAGAGATGCATTACAGGATTGTGCCTAGCCCTGAATAATGAAGACTAATCAGAGGAGAACAACATACAGTCTATTTTTACATCTATTCTGGCAGAGAGAATAGATGGGTAATCTTCTGGTTCAGGCGTAAGTCATGGGGTTGGCTCTGCTGTGAAGTTCATGCATGGTGCTCTCAGAGACTATTCAAAGAGCTTTCTCTGAGCATCTACAGAAGCATCTCAACGGCCAGTTCTGTACATTTAGGAAGCAAAAGGCTTCAAGGTCAGTTGTGCTTCCAGGAAAGTGGTTTCCTGGACTGTGTACACAGCTCTCATCACTTACAGCTTAAGCGGTACACAAATGCTGCATTTCTCAAATCCCATGCAAAGTGCTTACTTTGGGGCAATCCTGTCTTTCTGGACATCGTCGTTCTATGTTTATAATTGTTATTGTCTAAGTGCAATTATGGTTTCCTGTAGGGCAATTCAAAACATGTTACTTATGTTTCATGTGAAGTTTTTGACATGCTGTACAACAACCATGTAAGCATCAGATTTGCTAGAAAGACATAAGCTGTACTTCTCGTGATTCAGGCCAATAGAAAACACTAGATGAAGCAATTCTTATTTTCGCTAGAGAAATTCATAGAAAATAAGTAATTTTTGTTATACCCAAATATTCCTCTCAGGCTAAAGAATTTTTGTCTTCTAAAGAGTTGAGTCAGGGAATAGGAGAGATCAGGTAACTTCCAATGCTCGATACTCTTGGAATGATGGAGAATTTATTACATGAGTTCATTAAAAAAAGTTCATAGCACCATTTTTCTTACTTTATGCTTTACTTCTGCTTAATCTCTGATGCTGTAGGTGTTGTTAAATACAGTCCTTTCCTTTTCTGCCTTTGGAATGAGTCTAGAGAGCTGCACAGGAGGGAGAGCTGTTGTTTCTGACCTCAGTGCATGATTTTGGAAGCCCTAAAATATGAGACTTCAGCAAAATGATTTTCTTAAAGAACAGAAACAATTCTGAATCTTTTTGGGGAGAGAAAAGAAATGCCATTTTCCTGTAACTTGTGGAGGGAAAGAGATGATTAGGCAGAGGGTTTGGAGTTTATTTACTTTGTAGTCTTTCTGGCCCTGAAAGTCAAAACACCATCTTCCCTGTCCAGTCCACCAAAGCTCATTAACTGCAGAAAATTTTCTCTAAGAATCTGCAGGGGAAAAAATGAAAAAGAAGAAAAGGTCTATATTCTAGAAGAATAGCATAATTTTCTTTTAGACTTCAAGCGATGTGGAGTCCCATGGTAAAACATTTCAATTTGATTTTCCCAGCTGTGAAAGTAATCAAAAGCTTCTTTCAAGGTTTAACTTGCTAATGAGATCCAGTGACTGAAAGTTAGTTATGCCATTGTCTGCATGATTAACTATTTCCATTCTGGTATTACATAGCTTTTGTGTGTGAAAATACCTGTGTGTGGTGATGAAGTCATCCCTTAACCTTCCCTTTGATGATCTGAATATGTTGCGTTTCTGAAGCCTCACCTCGTAAATCATGGTTTCTAGGCTTGAGTCATTTTTGTGGCCCTTCTTTGAATGATTTCCAGTATTTCCACAGGTTTCTTAAATTGTAGACGCTACACCAGCAGTCTGTCAGAGGTCTCACAAATGAAACAACAACAACAACAAAGATAATTTCAGTTTGCCTAACTTTTACTTGAGTTTTTTGACCCCACTTAGAAAATCTTTCAGGATTTCTCCATTCCATTGAAGTTCCTCTCTGAGTTCCTAAAGTGAGTGGCTGTGAGAGCAGTGATGAAATGATAGCCTTCAGGCACCCAGTTCTGGAAGTCTCTCTCTTTTTTCCATAATTCTGTAGGAAACTTAAGCTCTTATTTTAAAAACTTTGACTAGCTTCTATACGGAATTTCTTACGAAGACAAGTCAAGTACCATCCTAAATATCCCATTAGGCACATAAAACCTCCATTCTGAATTCCCTTTGTGTTGCCTTTAATTTGGTTCTGTTGAATGAATGCCATCAGATTCTCCTCGTAGCCAGCAGCTCGGATCACTTCTCAGACACTACATTTTCTTCACTAATGTTTGAGATGCTATCTCCCCTAATCATGTATTTTTGATAAAAATAACTTTAGATGAAGAATTAATCCCTCATTGCTCCACTAAATGAGTTGTCAGTATCAAGAATGTTCCAAGACCTGTGAGTACACTACAGCTTAATCCAGCTGAAGTAGACTCTGTTAATTCCACATCATCATTTGTTAATTGAGATGTCATGTAATACTAAGTCAAATGCCATGGAGAAATCAACTACAGTATAGCATACAATTGCCTTTGTCAACCAGACCTGTTATCTCTTCACAAAAAGACAATAGGTTTGTTTTACAAGACCAACCTTCCATTACACTAACTGATTGACATTAATTAGATTTTTAGCTTCTAATTCTTTGTTGATGAAATTCCAAATTAATCACTCCTGTTACTGAATGTAAAGTGACTATTCGAGAGGTCTGTGGCCCGTCTCTTTTATCCTTATTTAAATATTGGATGTCCTTTGGCAGTCCTTTATTTCTTTGGAATTTCCCCAGTTTTCAACGGTTTGTTTAAAAATTGGTATTAGCAATTCAAGGAAGCTCCTCAGCATGTCCTTTTAACACTCAGGGGTATATGTTAGCCAGGCTGCTGATTTGAACGTTGTTTAATTTTAGCAGATGCTGCCTAGCATCCTTCTTTATCGCATATGGCAAACTTTGTGTTCCATCCACAACTTTGCATGAGATAAATGCATCCTCGGGCTGTATTCTGAATTTAGATCACAAAAACCCTGTGAGCATTTCTGTGTACTTTACATTAGCCTTTGCAGTTTAACAGCTCAGCCTTTGCAGAACTTCTGCAACTTTTCTTCCCACTGCTATCTTCTAGACGTTGTTATTCATTTACATTTCTTTGTCCTTAGACATCCATACACACTCTGTCTCTTCTTCTGTGTGCATTTTATATGCTCTATATGTTGCCAACTCCATGTCTCTCTTTTTTTTTTTTTTATCTCCTCAGCCTTCTTGTGTGTATCTGGGTAATGATGACTTCTTGGGAATTTAGGATACTTGTAAAGGCACAAACATACCTTGTTAATACTTACAGCTTAAATTTGGTTTGTTGTATTTCAGTCTTTATGCCAGCTGTTGCTTTACTTTCTGAAAAAGCTATCCTCCAAAATTTTCAATTTTCCTGCAAAATGAGTGTTGATGTTTTTAGATAGAATTGTTCTTTGTTTGTTTGTTTGACATAGAAGTGTTTTGGACAAGGTAAGCAGGGTGAAGTCACAATCAGGAGTATCACAGTCTGACACTGAGCATTGCTTTTAAAGCAATGTTTCACATTTTATATCTGAAATAGATCATGGGTGGTGAACCTGGAGTTTTGGGTGTTCTGACATGTTGATCTCTGCCATGGGTGAAAGGAATTATTTGTCTCTGCTATAATTTACTTGGCTTTTCTCGGTGGATCTATGCGCATCAGCTGCTGCAGGGCCTGTGGAGGGCTGTGCTGTGCTGCCAGTGTGGGGGCTCCGCACCATCAGTGAGTTACAGCAGCTGGTGTCTGCGAATACAACATCCCTTTAATGATACTTGCTGGTATTTACACAATATTATGGTCCAAACCATTTATTCAGGCCCTCTTGTATGTGAGCTGTTAATGTGACGTGCTAGATCTCCTGCTGGCTGTCCCTCCTGTGTTACAACTGCAGACAACAGTATTAAAATTACTTCCCTCTGCCCCAGTGTTTGGTGAGGTGTTATGCGGGGTCTGATTAAGCGGTATTGACATCTTTGTGTGCCACCCTAGTGTCTACTTCGGATGCAGGATCGCTGTGGTTAGGAGTCCCTCCCCTCAGCATTCAGTCTGCTGGGCAGCAAACATGTCTGTAGCCCCTCGGTTTAGATTTACATTTAGGAAATGGCAGAGGGAAGGCAAATACCCTGGAGTGATTGATGTGAACCCAAGACGTCCTGTGGCAGAGTCTGCTCATGACTGCTCCTTTTCCCATCTCCATCGAGCCCAGGTGCTGCCACGGTGAGAAGGGGCTGTGTGCAGGGAGATTTGTGGGGCTGCTTGGGAAGCCTGCTCCTCAGAGGAAGGATGTCTGTGGAGATTTGGTAAGAAGCAGGTGGGACCAGGGAAAGGGAAGCCAAGAGCTGAGGCTGGTGAGCATGTCTGAATGGGGTATCACACTTTGATGCAGCAGCTTGGTCTCACAAATCTTCCTGTAACTCTGGATGACTTCCAGTAGCTGACCTGTGGGTGCTGATGTGTGGTACCTCTTCCATGTGGAGTGGCTCAGCTGTCTGTATGCAGTTCCGAGCCCCAAGAGGACGGTTGGGGTTACGTCCTGGAGTTTGAAGACTATATTAATTGCAAATGAAGAGAGACTGAAGACGCTGCAGACTTGATGTTCTAAGGGTAATTGCTTCCTTGAAAATCTGACGTTTCCCAAAATATTTTCTATACGTCCCACCCACCTCTTCGGATTTCAGCTGCGAGTCCTGTGCTTTCTTCCCTTCCTCATTAGTATTCCTGCAGATCCCAGTACATCCTCTGCTGCTCTGGGTATTGTGGTAAAGATGACTTTATTATGAATATAATTACAAATGCTCTTTATGGTTTGTTTGACCCTTTTTAATCACTTCCCTTCCCCGAGTCGTTGGCTGCTGACAGACGGACTTTGTTTTCTGGCTGTCACCAAGTGTGCAGAGACTGAATAACCTTGGACTTCAACTGCATGTTCAATGCTTACTTCCCTAATAGAAAATTGATTGATTAGCTAATTGATAAAATCAGGCTAGGAACTTACTAAAGTGCTTGTGGGCACCAAAGAGATGAGGGGAAAAAATAGAAAACCTCTTTATTCTAATTAATTCAGAAAAATAATTTAGGAAACAATGCCTGCCCCTGTGGTGTGGAAGCCTACAGACACATGCAAAACAGCTTCATCTGTTATTCCCCGTTTTATTAGGAGGGAGTTTCTGATTTGTCGGAGGGGCTCACTCTGCAGCGGTATTGCTATACAAGTCTGTTCTTTGCTCTTGCAATGTTTCCCACTACAGCTAAAAATAACAGAACAAATAAGGTAGAAGAAGAAAATTTAAAATAGAGTCCTGGCAGCCTGAATGTAAAGTACACTCACCACGGTGATCTTTATTCTTTTTGCATCCTCAAGCAAAGAAAAATCTCTCTTGTTTTATTTCTTGCCTCAATACATATATTTGCAGTAAGGCAGAGTCAAAGTCAGTGGTAAAAGTCAGGGCATGAGACATTGGAGGGAAATGGAAAGGAGCTGCAAGAAATCAGACACATGATTCTAAAACTCATTGATTTTATCTGCTTCTTCCTGTGCTGGAGTGCGGAAGAAGCTTTCGACCTTGCATCCCGCTGCCTCCCCAGGAGTGACGGAAAGATTGCTTTGACCTGTAAGCGTTCAGGAATCTGCGTGTACATGCATGCACGGATAGGTGAGGAACTTTCTACACCTTTCTGTGCAACACAGAATATGCTGCAGTTGATTCCTTGGGAAAAAAATCTGATGCCATAGCAAAGCATTTGTTTAAAAACTAAGTAGATCAAACCCACAAAAAACATCCAAGCTCATCTTTCTTCAGTGCTTCCACCTGTTAGAAGAGTAAACTAACAAATATTTGCTTGTCTGATTTTAAGGCTTGATTGTAAGAATAACCTTTAAGGGTGTAAGCATTTATTTCCCTGGGATGTCAACCTTTGAAAAAAAATCAATATGCTTGTTTTCCCAACTCAGGTGGCTTCCTCAGGTATCAAAACCTTCCAGTATTTCCTCTCCATCTATCAAAATTTCTGCTTTCCTGATACCTTTCCTAATGGGTATTTATAATGTCCTTGTGCATTTTAAGCACAAAAGTTTCTCTGTGTTGCTGTTTAAATCTTCAAAGCCAAAGTCAGTCAAATGTAGTATAAAATTAAATATAGCAGTAAATGCTGACCTGATTATTTAATACACGGTTCACTTTGGATTTTTTTTAAGTGTGCTGCAAATGCACATTTCCCTACGTTGCAGTAAAAGCTAGATTCTTCCGTTAAATATCAGTATTTCTCACACTGGCCTTGCAGCTCGTGGGCAGCAAGGTCATTCACCACGTACAAGGCTGTGTGGTACAGCAGGGGAAGCCACTGACTCGATCTGCGATTCACATCTAGCCCTAGCAGGGTCAGCGTTACCTCACTTCTATGTCTTTGGCAGATGTAATTTTTGGATCTGATATAAAAGGTGTACCTTTGCGGGGACAGGACATTTTCTTCCTGAAATCTTTGATTCATCCTTCCCTTTAAGAATAGCACAGAGCTACTGCTGTTACTGTTTGCAAAGAAACTCATACAATGCAGCTGCTTTCCTTCAAAAATGACTTCAGTGAGCCCCCCCGGCTGCTTTGGGTTCTTCGTGCTACTGGGAAGTCAGTAAGAGCAACGTGGTACTGCTTTGACAAACCTTAATTTATAAAAGAAGGAAAACTTTTTTTTTTTTTTTTTTAATTAAGAAAGAATATTTTTCTACCAAAGTGTCTTGGTTTTTCTAGAAGCAGCATTTCTATATTTTATAGCTATGTTACAAGTGTGACATGAAATTATTTTTAATATGGGAAGAATATGATCTCTTCAAAGAGTTTGTCTCCTTACTGTGTACCACGAGCTATATATTGTTGGTAAGTACGTTGTGTCAAGTAAGTTACAAGTTTGGTTCAGGATGACTTAGCTCAAATTGCCTCAAACTGAAGATCTTATAAGCTCCTCAAGTCTGAATGTCCTAGCTCAAGATATTTATATCTTCTGCTTGCGAAGGCCAGGCTAGTTTGTTCTGCAAGAAGAGGAGCCTCAGACTTCTGTTCCTTTTTTTTTTTCCTTTTTTTTTTTTTTTTTTCTTAACTTGTTTATTTGTTTGCTTTTTCTTGTCTTTAGGTTTTTCTCACTTCTGAGCACTCATGACACTGCTAAATAAGCAAGTCACATGCTCATGGCTTTGTTAAGTAAGGGTGAAAAAGAACATACACAAACATCAAGGAGCTGAAACTAAAACTTGAGTATCCAACTCTAATTCAACCCAAGTTGTATTTATAATTACATAATGTGGCATTTAGTAGCATTGGCTATTTATCATACAATAAAATCAATCATGCTATAAAAAGTTGAAATTGTCAATTGTCCACCTTACATGATCCATCAGAGGCATTGAGGGCAGTGCAAAATTCCATTTACAGACAGGAAAAAAAGGTCTGTTCAACAATGTAAAAACGTAAACATTTTAATTTATATGCTGCAGACTTAGGCTCTTTAAAATAGCATTAATTTATTACAATTAAAACCCAAGCTGATATGAGTATTTAATACAGGAAATTATATTTAGTGTATGGAATGCATTAGCAGTTACTGATTGCTTTGCTGAGAATATTTGAGGCAATGTTCAGGTTAACCTTGGAGAGCTGGCGTGATGTGACAGTCAAGAGTCTGCATTCAGGAGATGTGAGAGTCTCCGTGAGGCTGCACATCCTGAGGCTGCAGACATGCTGTGCTGGGCTCTATAGGCACTGCGGGTTGTCGCAGTCCCCACAGAAGCCCTGCGGCGTGGCACCCAGCATGTGAATCCCCTGCACCCTGGCAGGGATAAACCAGGACTAATGCTGGGCAGGCTGCCGGATCCTCTTCCTGCCTTTATCAGGCTGCTGGTGTGAATGGGTGAAACCACTAAAACGTGCCTTGACTCGCTGCAGCCATGTGCAGAGACCAAGCAAGCAGGAGAAAATGAGTTTGCCAGGTACTTGTGGGAAAGCAGCTGGACAAGGGGCGGAAGCGTGGTTGCTGGGCAAGGGCTGCTCAGACAGAGCCTTAGTCAGAAACCTGTTCCTAAAACATTCTATTTCCCTAGTGTGTAGGTAGGGCTTCTGCATATCTGTGATTTCCTGGAAAAATCTGGCTTCTCTGTTTCAAATTTCAGCCTTGTTGGTGTCTGTTACTTTGGTTCATGTCTGAGATTCCTGCTTGACCGATGCTGCAGGCACAAGCCCCTGCCCTGCGTTCAGAGCGTTTGCAGCTCAGAGGAGGGGCTGCTCTGTGCAATTCCAGCTCTAGCTCCTGCTGCAGAAACCAGTGGCCAAATACAGCACCCAGAATATGACGTCTCTGTAGGAACTGGCTCTGTATTAATGAGACAAGGAATACAGGGTATTTTATGTACTTAGTTATTTTCAAAAGCTGTCCATGTGTGTGGAATGGAACTGACTTCTTTTGTCCTTCACTTTCATATTAATTAATATTTTAGGTAAGTGGTTAGCTTTTCCATTACAGATTTTTGCCAGGAAAGATATTGAGTTGAACACCCTCTCCTCACATCCATTGTAGCCATGTGACCCTTTTGCTGTCAAAGCGTCTGACATAGGTTTATTTTCCAAATACTACATCATTGGTAACTGGCTTTAAAAAAGGTAATGTACCTCCCAAAACTGGAATTTTGTTCATCAGCTTACATGCATAACCCAGCAGTAATGGTGAAAAAGGGAACTGGTCTTCTACATGTTTACTTTTGCCCTAAACAAATCCTTGTTATAATTGTCTTCTACCGTTTATCATTTGGGCATTATTATATAGCTTCATTTACATATATTTAAGTGAATAAGTTAATTGATTTAAGTTGACATTTTCTCTCATGTTCGTTTTCTTATACTGTCTTTCCCTTTTTCTCCCTATTCCATTAATAAAAATAAATTATTTTTTTTTGAATTTAGACCTTAAATGATAAAGATCGTATCATACCTTGCACTCTATCATTTTATCTATGTCCGTATATATGGATATATCCGTATATCCATCTATATCCGCATATGGATACAGATACAGATTTTTATTATGAGTAAATCTTTCTGGTGTTCCAGAATTGCCTTTGAGACCCTTTGTTTAAAAAGGAAATAAAAGGAAGTGAAAATAGAAAGAAGTTGAGCTTCGTCTTTTGATATCGTACAAACAGGAGCTATATATCTGGAAAATTGTTGCCTTCTAAGGCCTCCCTCTGATTCAACTAATCTTTTCAAATTGGTGCAGATACTCACTTTTGCTCAAATCTAGAAATAAAATGTGTTCTAACTAATTCTAAATATAATAAATATAATAAAATAAATATAATAAATATAATAAATATAATAAAATGTGTTCTAACTAATGTGTTCTGACCTATGAGCCGCTTCTGGTTTTCAGTCTTTTTTTCTGCCTCCTCCCTTTCACATAAAGTCTGCTGGTAATGGGAAAAAACGGTCAACCTGCTCTACACATCTAATTTTAATATATATATATATAGCTATATATATATAGCTATGCAAAAATTAATTCAATTTGAACAAGCTTATTAAGTTCCTATATTTCTCTGTTAATTCCATGCCAACAACTTATGTGCAAGCCCCCTGTCTAGCTGAGGGGCATCCATGAATATTTTTTTTGATCTCAGGTTTGTGGGTTGGAAAGGTACATGAAAGATCTAGTGCACACACATACAGGCTGCCTACTAAAAGGTGAAATGGACACAGATTAAGTTACTGATTTGCCAAATTGGTACTTTTTTGTATCTGAACTGGGCACAATTCTGAAGTGCACACAAGTGTGCAAACGTATCCTAAACTTTATTTCCCGTTAATTTTTATTTTTTTAAAGTCTCGTTGCATGGTTTTGGAATGCTTTAGGTGACAAAATTAGTTGCTGCGTAATGCAGTTAATGAAGGGATTAGCATTATTCTTTCAGTAAGTGTCGTATTAATGGTAAAGAGACTATAAAAGGACTTAAAATACCCTCCAGTGTATCCCACAGTCTGCATGAGTGGTGCTGAAGGATTCCCTTTTACTGGATTAAGTATAACCAAACTACTATTGAAATCAAACAGGGAATGGAAAGCTTTGGGTTTTAATGTACAACCAAGGTGCAAAGGGTGTTTTGAACTTCATGGAATTTAACACCACCCATAGCCCAAATGAAATTACCTTTTATGAAGCCAGTGTACAAATGCTGAAATAGTTGAGTGGAAGACGAAATGCTTTTGTCGAGTCTTCACATTGGGTAGGCAGGCACTCAGTGTAACCATTCACGAAAACGAAGCCTGTTTTGCATTACTCAGAAGCAGCAGCCTTTGGTAGCATCTGCTGAAGCAAGCAGAACACGAGGGAGAAAGATGTGAGGATGGAAGCACTGCGTCCCTGAATTCCAGGAGACAGGATGTTGCCTGTGAGTGGAGCTTGGCATGCCAAAGCACGGGATCAGCTGGGTTGTGAACAGATGCTCTCGCATCTAAGAGGTGTTTGAGTTGCTTTGTTTCAGTGGTAGCCACATACGGATGTCAGCTCTGCTGCACTGTGCCTTCTCGGGGAAGGCAGTGTGCTGATACAATCAGTTGGAAAATTTAGCCAGATATTAAGCTGAACAGGAGTCAGATGACAATCCTGAGCACGGATTGTAGATGGAGAGGTGGAGTTTTTGGCCTGTTATTTAGTGTCTTCATTTTAACACCTAGCACTTAACATCGTAACGTTTTCATCTCTCAGTGATTTAGATGCTGCAGTCTTTATGCAGATAATGATACCCACGGAGCAAATAGTTTCTGCATTCCAGCAATCACTGTTTCATCCCAAGATAACCTTTTCCCAGGGAAAAAAATAATGCAACCACACATTTATAATAGGAGAAACTCACTCTCAGAGTGACTTAGCTATGTATCTAGTGCTACTCTTGTAGAAGGTAATATTGTATACCTGTAGATGTGATTACAGCCCTGTCACTTTTCTTAAAAGGTTTTTTAGGTTCTTCTCAGTGATTTATCTTGATCAAACTGTTGTTCCCAATAGCAGAATTGTTACCCCCATGACGCTGTCCCTCAATGGTGTTGATACCTAATAGCAGAGATTGAGCTGGGGACACTTCAGTGCCAACAGTGTGCAAGATAATTGCAGTCCTTGCATCACGCCCAATTTCACAGGAAGTTCATTTTTACCAAACTCATTCAACACAGTTGTGAGCGATTTAAGAAACCTCAATCCTTGTAAAAACTGGAAAATGTTTGGAACCAAGGTTTTTGAAGCCCAGTGTTCTTTCACAAGTGGTGCCCAACAGCAGATGTTTAGGAAACTGGGAAATAAGCATAGGTTATACATTCAGAGAGATCCTGCCTCTGTCGATAGTCAGCATTTTAGACTTGTTGAACCAATGGCTGCATGAGGATTACTGCAGCCATTCCGGAATCCTCCTCTAGTGATATGATGCAAAGGAATACCTATAATAGAACCAGTCAGTGTGTCTGTGAGAGATAATAAAAAGGGTTTTTTTTAGATATGTGAATGGAAAAAGGAGAACTAAAGAATACATAGGGCCGCTCCTTGATAGGGAAGGTCTCCTCACAGACAATGACATAGGCAAAGCAGAGACGCTTAACGCCTTCTTTGCCTCTGTCTTCAATGCCGATGATGGGCTTCGGGACCCAGGGTGCCCTGAGCTGGAGGACCGGGACGGTGGGGATGACAAACTCCCAACTGACCCTGAACGTATGCAGGATTTGCTACTCCACCTGGATCCCTACAAGTCCATGGGTCCGGATGGGATTCATCCCCAGGTGCTGAAAGAGCTGGCGGACGTCATCGCGGAACCTCTCTCAATTATGTTTCAACTATCCTGGGAGTCTGGAGAGGTCCCGGTAGACTGGAAGCTGGCAAATGTTGTGCCGATTTTCAAGAAGGGTCAGAAAGAAGACCCAAGCAATTACAGGCCTGTCAGTCTCACGTCAGTGCCTGGTAAAATCATGGAGAAGATGGTTCTCAAACTTATTGAGGCGCACCTGGGGGACAAAGCAGTCATTGGTCCCAGCCAGCATGGGTTTGTGAAGGGTAGGTCCTGCCTAACTAACCTGATTTCCTTTTATGATAAGATCACCCGTATGGTGGACCAAGGGAAACCAGCTGATGTGATTTTTTTGGACTTCAGCAAGGCTTTTGACACGATTTCCCATAGGATCCTACTGGACAAAATGTCCACCATACAGCTAAATAAAAACATCATCCGATGGGTGAGCAATTGGCTAACGGGCAGGGCCCAAAGGGTTATGGTGAATGGGGCTGCGTCAGGCTGGCGGGCGGTCACCAGTGGGGTCCTTCAAGGCTCCATTTTAGGGCCGGTACTTTTCAATATTTTTATAAACGATCTGGATGTAGGAATAGAAGGTATTTTGAGCAAGTTTGCTGATGACACCAAACTTGGAGGAGTTGTGGACTCGAATGAGGGTGGAAAGGCCTTGCAGAGGGATCTGGATAGGTTGGAGAGCTGGGCGATCACCCATGATCAACCATGATCGCATGAAGTTCAATAAGAGCAAGTGCCGGGTCCTGCACCTGGGATGAGGAAACCCTGGCTGCACGTACAGACTGGGCAATGAGACGCTGGAGAGCAGCCTAGAAGAGAGGGATCTGGGGGTCCTGGTAGACAACAAGTTGAATATGAGCCAGCAGTGTGCCCTGGCAGCCAGGAGGGCCAACCGTGTCCTGGGGTGCATCAAGCACGGCATCGCTAGTAGGTCAAGGGAGGTGATTGTCCCGCTCTACTCTGCGCTGGTGCGGCCTCACCTCGAGTACTGTGTGCAGTTCTGGGCACCACAGTATAAAAAGGACGTGAAACTGTTGGAGAGTGTCCAGAGGAGGGCTACGAAGATGGTGAAAGGCCTGGAGGGGAAGACGTACGAGGAACGGCTGAGGGCACTGGGCCTGTTCAGCCTGGAGAAGAGGAGGCTGAGGGGAGACCTCATCGCAGTCTACAACTTCCTCGTAAGGGGGTGTCGAGAGGCAGGAGACCTTTTCTCCATTAACACCAGCGACAGGACCCGCGGGAACGGGGTTAAGCTGAGGCAGGGGAAGTTTAGGCTTGACATCAGGAGGGAGTTCTTCACAGAGAGAGTGGTTGCACACTGGAACAGACTCCCCAGGGAAGTGGTCACTGCACCGAGCCTGACTGAGTTTAAGAAGCGATTGGACTGTGCACTTAGTCACATGGTCTGAACTTTTGGGTAGACCTGTGCGGTGTCAAGACTTGGACTTGATGATCCTTAAGGGTCCCTTCCAACTCAGGATATTCTATGATTCTATGATTCTATGATTCTATGCAAAGGAATACCTATAATAGAACCAGTCAGGTTGAAGTCTGTCCTGTGCACTTCCATGATTTCCCCATAGGTGTAGGAATCTGCTGCTTCTGCTACAGGCACATCTTTTGGAAAGCTGCCCACCTTTTTCTGTAACCTACTTTGTTGTCAACCTTCTGGCATGCCATATGCCAGATGCATACCAGAAGGTTTTCTTACACTACCTCTGAGAAACCTAATTTTGCAAATCATATTTTTTAAAGAGGATATATCTTTCCTTTAAAGATAAAGGTTTGACTTGTTCAGCATTTATCCCAAGTTACTTCCTTCCCAGCTCTGCCAGTGACTCACTTTGGTTTTGGACAAGACTGTTAATCCACTTGTGGAAGCAGAGGTAATATTATTTTCTGATTGAGGAGATGTAATTAAAGTTTTTTAATATTTAAAGATACTAGGCCAACATTAAATCACAGTATTTTATTCATGAACTGGACAGTGAGTAAATCTTACAGTAATCATGAGACATTGTTTGGGAGCCAGCTTAAATTTACCTAGTGCTGAAAATTTGGTACACAGCTAAATAGCTCTGGCATATGAGAAACATCCGTCTGAAATAAACTGAGCTTTTTCCTTAAACACCACTCCATGTTGGATTTTTTAATTTATTTTTTTATTTCATAGTAGAATTCGTTTCAGTTATTTAGTTTATATCTGTACTTACAAAGAACTCGACTCCTATGGAATAATGCTTAATGTGCTTTAAAATTTCATATGTGGTGTTAAACCCCTCTTCTTTCCAGCTTTGCTCTCATTTTTTAAATGGGAAAAGCCCTTTAGTCCCACAAACTTGAACTGTCCAGATTTAGCTGCATACCCAGCCCAACCTGCTGAAATCAGTTTGCTGATTCCAGCTCTTCTAGAAACTGTTGAAAGAGCCAGGCTGTGTCTTTGCTTTGTAATGTCTCAGAGTAATAGTGGTTTATTGCATTTGTTTCCAACGTGAAGTATGGTGCAAGAACCTGGATCTCATCATGATTTCTTCTGGTCTAAAGCACATGCTAAAACGGGTGCGTGCTTGCTATGAACAGGGAAAATTATTGCCATTAACTGGTATAAGTGGCTAGTTGCATGTGGACAGTGCTGAGCAAATGTGCCTAAAATTAACAACTGAAATGTAATAAGAAAATGTAATAAGAAAAACCTCTATGTCACTATAAAATTCTTGTAGGAATCCATTCTCCCAGAACTTAGATGTGGAAAGGATATTATTTCCTTACAGACCCTGCTGCATTCACCTCCTGCGTCACTGGGTGTTCCTTCTTTACGATGGGGACATTTTTAGAAGTTCAGGAAAATGTACATTGCATCAAAATGAAAGATCACTCCCTTCTCTGACTGTTTTTAGATGGGCATTTTTCCTATGTAGTGGTGTAAATTAACTAAAAAACAACTGTACTAAAAATACATATGTACTGTTTTGGTAAATAAGTCAAAACTGTACTCTTTTTTCTTGCAATATTCTAAATGATGCATCCTCTCCTCTCCATGATGCTACCTTCCTTAAATAATAACTGAGTTTAAGAGCAGCAAACACTGTAGTAAGGAAATGCACAAAGGTGCTGCTGTGCCAGTTTCTCTGTGCAATCTCACAACTGAACCACACTGAACTGAACAGCCTCTGTTTTAAAGTTCTCTATCTACAAAACTGAGGAATGTTTTAATTGTTGACCTCCAGAGTGAAAAAGCTCGTGCATTAACATGTCTTCTACTACACTGCTCTTATTGATTCTTGGAGTCAGAAGTGTTGCATCTTAACATCAATTTATTATAATAACTAATAATGATTGTTTGATGGCACCTCTCCTCTTGTTCATTCCCTCCTGCAATATTGCTTTGTGCTATTTTTTTGCTTCATCTCCCTCAGACCGCTGGTTTATCTGACCTCCTTACTAGTGTATGTAATTAGTGCATGGATTTTTAATCCTTCATTAGATATGCAAAGAATTTTGTATTCACTGGGAAAAACACCGTTGTTCATAGTAAGTTTTGTAGCTCTTCTCTTGGTCCAGTTCAACAGGAAACAAGAATATTTACTGGAGACCTCATTTTAAAAATTGTTTTGTGTCTTCAAAGAAGTTCAAATACTGTTTTGCTAAGAATTGAATAGAGGAGCTGTTTCAGACTGAATTGAATTTGTGCTAAACTGCATGGCTAGAACTGAGCTAAAAACCAGCCATGTGCCAGAAGTCCCAGGTAAGGTTTCTGGAGATACGCTTTTAGAAAGGATGCAAAACTCTTAAAGCCACTGTCAGCAGTCTGCCTCCGTCCTGTTGTGATGAAACTTTCCAGCCATGCAGAAAAGTGATTTTCTACAGCTGTGCAGTTTATCTTTTGTTTGATCTCTTTCTTTCCTCAACCCTATAAAGAATATGGCAGCACTATTAGGAGGGGCTGATTCTGTTATTGACCTGACCTCTGACCAACACTGTTTCTCATAAAGGACAAGAGGAAAAGTCCGATGTCCCAGCAGTTGGTCACTGAGCTGCCAATGGGTCTTTTGGTCACTGATGTTAAAATTCAAAACTGGGAGTAAGTGTAGACTCTTTTACCATATTGAAAGATCTGAGTTTAAAGATTTGTAGTACAAATCCACCCAGCTTTTTCAAATTATTATTGCATTTTTTTTTTTTACATCAGAAAATCAAAATTAAATGATTAGGATTGATGAAAGCTTTATTCCTTTCAAGTACATTATTGCAATTTCCTTTTCAGCTGCCCAGACTACTCTCTTTTTCCTTTGTCTTTCTCTTTGCGCATCTTTGCTCCTGATTTTGGTCTTGGCAGGTTGAGAGCTCTGCAGGGAAAACTCTGTAAATGCTTTACAAATCTTTAGTAAATTAGGCTGCATGTTACATCGAAGTAACATTTGATCTCATTATCTAGAAAAAGAATGGCTTGCTGAAGAATTTAATGGTGATTGAAGTGGCTGATTTTTTAAAATTATTTTTATTTTTATACTGGCTACTCTATTCTCTGATGATGTAGCTGGGTAAGCCATTGTCCAAGAGGACATGCATCTTATGGAGAAGTACAGTAAATAGTTCAAACTGGAACAGAAAAGTGCTGAAGATGTTTTTTAAAAAAACAAAAACAAAAAACACACGCACACAAAAAAACAAAAACACAAACAAAAAAAGCTATTGTTCGATGCATACTCATTTTTGATGCATTTGATCATTCTCACAATACAAATTGTGTTATATCAATCTGACAGGTTTTATTTTGTAGATATGGTGTTTAAAGAGGAGAATACATTTAAGTATGAAGGGTCTGAATTATCATCAACCACGAATGCGTGTATCTGTTAGGAGCTAAACCCTTGAATACACAGACTGTGGCAGGTGGTGACTGCGGCTGCTGTTGGTGACTAAGGCACAGTAGGGAGCTACTGTAATTGTTTATTTTTGTCATTTCTGTAAGTTTTTGAGTCTTTCCAACTAATGATCAACCTGAGTTTTATGGGTATTTTTTTTCCAGTGTGGACAAACGTTTCCTTGTCTGCATTTGAAGTCAAGGCAGTCAGTCCTCCTTACCAATAGAAAAAAAAAATGCAAATAGTTCTTCCTTCATTCCTAGTCCTCTGTGAGAGAAGATAATGAAAAAAGCTTCCATAGATGTGATTGATAGAGTTTTAAAATAATGCAAAAGGGTGGTGAATTCCATGCAGTTTCCCAGAAGACATGGCTTTCTGTATGTGTGACCTTTAGGCAAAATTTTAGATATGATTTTGCAAGTCAGACTATGATGATAGGTTCAAGCAGAATTTAATCCTGATACTAAGGACAGCATTAGATTGTGAATTAACAAGCTGCTGATTGTTCTTACTCCAGTATTGCAAAGAAGGATTCCGTGAAGCTCTGCAATGAAGGCAGAATGTCTTGTTAAAGTATGACCGCTGGTGACTTCTGGTGCACACGGTTGAGGTCAGAGTGGAACCTTTAATGACAGTTGTGTGTCAGGAGAAATGGGTAATAAAGGTATTGGTAGGTGAAATATTTTCCATTACCTGCAAGGGCCCTAGTGAAAGCTCACTGGCAGTATATGGATTATGCTTTTAGTGCTGTGTAGCGTGGCTATGAATTGATTTGTCATGGGCCTGCATCACTTGTTCTCCAGGTCTGATGTGGCTTCTGGATCAGTTATTTTGCAGTTGTGATTTTGCTTTTTGAGCTGTGCAATGCATTGGCTAATATACCTTCAGATAGATCTTAGTTTGTCATACTACCTTCTCTTTCAGTAAGTAATGTATTTTAATGCAACTGCACTGCCTACTAAATCCCTTGATGCAAGACGTAAAATAGTTATGCCTAGGGCATAGGCATAAGTTCTAATGATGGTTGCAAAGCATTTATATTCTGATTCCTCCTTTCCAAGACTTATCTACAAAGGCTGTAATTGTGCATGCTTGGTCTCTGCCCAGGAGCAAAAGTTTTGTTTGTGTGGGGGTTAGGGGGTGGAATGGGTCTTTTTCTGTTTTTAAACTCAAGCCAAAATGGTTTAGTCATTATGCAGAAACATGAGAAAACAAAATAGAGCAATTGTCTGTGCTTTCATTATACAGACTTTGAAAAAAAGATGGAAAATCTAAATAAGAAATGAGAGAGATAAAATTTGGGACTGAAAAATCCTTGCCTCGGAACATAGTGGGGTGTTTTGATTAGGTTGAGCAGACAGAAAATATTCATTTTTATCTTTATTAATACAGTTCTTTTTTGCCTCTAAGTGAAATTTGGCTGAATTGCACATGCTTGACTATCTCTTTCTGCAAGTCATGAACCTTGTATATTTTGTGCCGTACTTACCCCTAGACATTTGGTTTGTTAGACATCTAGAAGGTCTTGTTCTTTGACCAGGAAAAAAATAATTGAGTCCTCTGCTTGGCTCTTTGCCTGAGTACAGAGCAATCTATCATTTTTTGTCCTGTTCTCTGCCCATGCATTCTGCTCAGGACCCAGGTGTGTTTCTACTTTGTTTCTCGTTAGAAATATTCATGGGTGCTGCCCCATGGCAGCAGGACCCCCTCAGTGCAAGGAGCTGGGAAGACGAGCGCTGGAACATTTCCATTCCTGTGAACCTTTCAGAAGGGTCTGGCTACAGAGGATCGAACAACTTCTGTAGGATCGGAATATATTAGGACTGAAGACTGTGATTCTGCAATGGAAGGTTTCCTAGAAATTTATCTTGAAATATACAATATTTCATTTATATATATATATATTTATTTTTTATACTGGTGCACTAAAGGCAATCCCCTTCCCGAAAGAGGATCAAAACATAAGCAAGCTTTGCCTGCTTTGTGTTTTCCTAACACAGAGCTTTGATTTTGGTTGACATGGATGGGGTGGCAGGGAGAGGCAGGCACATTTTTTCTTTTGATAACTGTTGTTTGAGCTTGGTTTGAGAACAGTCTGAATTATTGACTAATTGCTTGAGACAATTTAGTCTTAAAGCAACCTAAGAAGCCAAGTGATCATAAACAGTAATTACCTAGTTTCTTATATACATCTATTCACATAGCTCTTTTAAAGATGTAATTTAAGTCTTCATGATATTATGCTTGTTAGTTCTCAAAATAATTATAATTTACATTTATAATTCAAGTGTGCAATTCTTACACTATAGCAGTATGCTCTGGATAGTATTTATTCAATGTTTTTAACTGGAAAAATTTAAAGAATTTCACAAAGCATTAATAATCCTTGCCAATTGCCCTCTTAAAGGAATTATTAATAGCCCCCGTTTACTTATAAAAGAAGACAAAGACACTGAGTCATTTGTCCTAGGTTATAGAACAAATCAGGGCGGACTGAAAATATAACCTATGGGTCCTGATCTCTGAAAAGCAAATAAATCTAACAGGAAGAGATTTTTCACTGCATGGGATTTCCTTTATATGAACAGGGGGAATAGGGAATAGGATAGACTAGTAGGTTTAATGAGTAAGTGCTTGTGGAATTATGTACTAATTTTCTTGAACTCTTTTCCAGACCTCTTTTAAAAATATATACATATATATATATGGTTCTTTTTGAAAAGACAGACTATAAGTAAAATTTACTGTTAGGACTATATAGGAATGGTTATCTTCTGCATCTTTTTTCACCGTGGTATTACAAAAACAAACGTATGTACAGTGTTTTTGTGAGCATTTGGATTGTAAATTAGTATTTAGCTGTTCAATGGCAGTGACATGAAGCAGTACCAATCAGGGCTGACATGAGCGATATGGAAGTACACAACAATGCAATTTTTGCATCTCTGAAGAGAATCATTAGCATATGTAGAAAAGTATATTTGAACAGATATCAGCCATATGAGAATAGATGCTTTTAATTGGGTCAGTCTAAGTCCTTGAACATAAAAATGCTTTATTTCCATAGCCAAGATTACACTACTGTAGCTTTTTTTTTTTCTGTATTTGAGGATTCTTCTGTATTTAGAGCTACAAAATGTGAATGTTCAAATTAGTGATATGGGTTTAATAATAATTAATGTCCTGCTGTAAATCAGGTGTGTAGCTCTGTTTTTTTATCAGTTTCACATGAAGTATAACAACTTGGATCTGTTAGTGTTAGGGCAGAGGTTGGACTAGGTGATCTTGGAGGTCCCTTTCAACCTAGATGATTCTGTAAATTCAGTGAACTTAAAAACTAAACTTAATTTCACAAGAGCAATGTTACATTGAAAAGAAATAACAATACCATGAAAAGATTATGTATTGAAATCAAGTTTTCTTTCTTCAACTAGCACAGAGCATTTTATCTACTTTTCAGTGATGAATGAATCACTTGAGTTGAGTTTACCTGATCTAGTGACCACTGATCTTTATAAGCATCTAGTTTGGAGACGGAGTTTTCTGCTGCTGGCTCATGTCTGAAAAACATCTATTCTTCCATAGTCAAAGGACCAAAATCATCAACAACAAAAAATCCCTTTTTGAGGGATAACCATAGAAATCAAGTATTTAAGAATAACAAATACAAGATTGGGGCTAAGTATAAGAAAAGAAAGGGAAAAGGAGAAAGGGAATATTTTGTAACAGTACAATTACACTTTCAAGTGACCTACCTAATTACTTTTTCTTGGTGATACAAGAAAATGTTGATCTTTGGGCATTGTGGTTTCTAGGTGACCGATGACCAGTTTGTCCAGTTAATAACATCTGAGTACCAAATGCTCAAGAAAAAGTTCATAATCTGTTAGAGGTCTCCCTTGGTATTTAAACTCTCTGAGACCCTGAAGAATTGGCTTCAGTAAGGTTTCCAAAATGTGCTGATGATTTTGTAGACTTGACAGCAAGTCTAGAAATCATTAGTCCTCTAAATACCATGCCATGATCTAAATAACATTCTTATGCGTTCTTAGTCTTTCTCTGCTTGTTTTCTCTATGTGACAGTAAAATCCATGGATTCATTGCTAGAGATTGTTTTGATTTGTCAAGTTTGATTTGATAGATTATTTCATTGAGTATACCTTTGTCACCGTGCTGCATTAAAAAAGTGTCAGATCAGCTCTCTGTAGCCTGTGATTTTGCTATACGGTATGCTTATCATCTTCCCTCTAATGTTATCTTTATAAAATAAACTATTTCAGGCTCTTAAATCACCCCTTGTGAGGGAGTGCTGCTATCACTCTATAATTAATCTTATAACCCCCCCATAAAACCCCATTCAGCTCTTTAATTAATGGATTTAGCAATTTGGATTAAGCATAAAGCAGACTCATTCTGCAACTAGAAATGGATTTAAATTTGTACTTTAATGTTTTGCTGAACCCTGCCCTAAATGAATACGTTGGTTAAATCATAAGTGTTTCTTAATTAGTAGGCAGACATTGGTGAATGAGTGTTATTAATTTCTTATTAGCTATTTTGGGATCAAGTTAATAAAATTACGGAGCATATCATAAATAAATATTTTTAATATTTTCTTATTGTGCGCTCCTGCCTTCATGTGTGAGTTTTTTTTCAGTTCCTCAGTTTTCTTTTGCTCCCTGATGGATCAACACCACATTTTAGAAGCAAACTTGCTATTACTATATGGCTTAAATGATACAGTGCTAAATTTTGGCATACAAATAATATGAGAAAGTAAATCTTCCACTTATCAAAGGTTATAAAAGAAACCTGGGCTGACCTTTAGCTATAATGTCATAATGGTGACTATATAGCATAAAACACCATATTGGATTTCAGGTGAAATAGCTTAATTTATTTTAAAACAGTTTAGGACATTGGAACAAATCTGTTCCCTTTGGTTCTAACAAGCCTTATGCTGTAGTAGCCTTGTTAATCTTCCAATATATGTAAACCACACCACAGTTTAAATCTTTGCAAGGGATAGGTACACATACACAAACAATAAAATGATTGTATGAATTACGTGAAAAAACATTTTATAATGTGGATTTGTTAGGATTACCTTCTTTCAAGGTCTGAACTGTTTGTGAAGTGGGAGCGCGCTGGGAAATGTAATATGGGTTGGCTGCTGGTTTGCAGTTTCTCCCCCTCTCCCTCCCCTTTTTTTCTTCAGTTCCCAGTCCGAAACCTGAAGCTTTCCCAAATCCACTTCCAATCCACAGGGATAAGTTGCTGGTAGTGGTTAGCCTTCCAGTGAGAAGTGTCTGTTCTGGGGTACTGACATCTGTGGCCGTGACCTTCCTGTGAACTCCCTAACAACTCTATTGCATTTCTTCTGCATTTCATTCAATATACGTGGCAAAGATTCACTAATTGCATTTGCTATGCTGTGCTACCCTTAAAATATTGTTCTTATAATGTCCCTTTTCCTTATCCACTGTTTGTTGTTGTTGTCGTTGGTTTTTATTTGTTTGTTTTGTTTTTTCTTCTTCTGCAGTATCTGGAGAGTATCAAGCTGATAGTTGCCAACTGAGTAGGAGCTTTTGAAGTTCAGACATTTGGAATATTGCTCAGCTTTAATGCTGAAAATGTTATTGAGAGATATTAAAGACAACTGGATTTCTTATGACGTCAGGCCTGAAAAAATGATTATTCTATCAGTAGAACATTTAATTTCCAAAAATTAAATTATGCATCATTTCCAGATTTGTAATAAAATAATTAGTGTCTGCACTTTCTCATTATCAACTGGTTTGCTCCAATTTCTTTGTATGAAAGGGGCTTTGTCGGTTAGTGAGGAGTCATAGTAAAGTTTTACACATTTTATTGTCTCAAATTCAGCTCCAAGAATTACATGTCTACTTGGGAAATGAATTCACAGTACCACAGTGTCTGGCAAGCGTCCAGATTTTAATTGCTTACCAGTGAGGCTCAGGGCAGACTGTTCTTCCTAGGGTGGGAAAACGAAAAAGAAACAAACCTCAGTTGTGCTAAATAAAATGAAAACCACCTTCTTGAAAAGAGTGTTCACTGATATGTGGAACAAAGGACTCCATCATCTTTATCATTGCATAGTGGGCCCTGAGGCTGAATTAACAATGTTGGGAAACTATAAGCAAGGTAGAAGCTGGTGTGGTATTTAGCCAAGTCTTGTGGCTTTTTGTAACAAACTGCAGTAGCTGATTGGGAAAAAAGGGGGAGTTAAGATCAAAATACATGGGCAAAGTTGAGAGGAAGGATGGGCTAAAAAGCTCTGTAGTAGCAAACCAGAACGTATCAACTGCAATTTAAAGATACCACACAAGGAGGTCAAGTGATGAGATCCTGCTACAAGCAGCCAAGAAATGTGGATTTCTGTCTTTGGCTCCACAGGTGACTCCTCTCAGGAGTCTTGCTGTGTTTTGGGCATTCTCTATCTGCAAATAGGGCAAGCTTTTCCACCTTTCACCCGAAGGTACCTTGCTCTCTCTTTTAAAGCATCATTTCCATTGTGTAACTTCAGATCATTGCTTTCAAGTCTCCAGCGTGGAGCCATCATGATACAGAAAAAGTCATGAGAATAACAGAGCAAAGGACTGGTGAAGGGCAAATAGCTGGAGTGAAATAGCAACTGTAGGTGTAGGAACTTCTGTGCAATTTATTGCTGTCATCCAGGCTATTTATTTACTGCAGCTTTCAAAGGGGATCATAGGTGCTTTGAGAAGGAGAACGAGGTTGTGTTTCACCCGCCAAAACTACTGCAGCTGCTGAATAAGATGACAAAAAGGAAACAAGGGACAGAGGACAAGGTTGAACAGGATCAAGTCTAGGTTTTTTGAGAAAAAGTGATACCACAGAGTTAAGGAGATAATAGAAAAATAAAAGAATAGAAGAATTAAAGAGTGAACTTTGTTTGCTACAACAATGGGTAGAGAACCAGTGGAGATCTACTAGGAAGGGTATATATTGTACTTTCCATGAATAGATGAAAAATGACATGCTTAGATTTGGATATGAGCAGCTTGAGATATTGTGGAGATCAACAATATGTAGGCAAGAGATCAACAATGTAGGCAAGCCTGGCAGCTGGAAGGGTGGCTGGGTTGGTGCGGGGGGGTGGAGGGGTCTCTGTTCCAGGACTTGTTTACTTGGAGCATGGACAGCTTGACATCTGGTTGTCTTCCAGTGAAACTCAGATTCACAGCTTCAGTGCCTCTCCTGAGCTTTCCTTTCATACCTGTTAACCAGCTTGTACTAACATTTGAGCAACCTCCTTATTTTTCATTCTTTTTTTCATTGCCAGTCTGGTAAATGACAAGAAAGAGATCAGTGCTGTTTAGCCAAGGGAAAAATATTTTCAAGCAGTGCAACATGGATACTAAAATATATCCACAGAACAAGAGAAAACATACTGCTTACATGAGATAAGATCGCTTTACCTGTCAACAATTATGTGCTTCAATAGGTACTGTTTAATCTCAAGGTACTTAATACCACACATGCTAAAAAGAGCTCTAGCTGGATTTGTCAGATCCCAAACTTTATAAGCCCCACTATTCATTCACTAATGTTCACACTCACCAATGTTCATGCTCGTTAAATGTAATATTCATTAATAATATATAATCTGTATTAATCATTTCAGTTATCCATCACTAAATCAGATTAATAGGTCACTGTACAATTTTACATTCTTTTTACAACTTAATGGAAATGATACATCATTCAAATACTGAGCATTGCCCATGTGCACATTTCTTTTTTATTTTTTCCCGCAGTTGAATCACCCATTGCTGAGTGACAAAAAGAGTGACGCTGACAAATGTATTTGGAAATCTTCAAGATGTTGTTGCTAAGACCCCTTACAGGGCTTGGTCAGCCTTCTGAGTCATTACTCTGTGCTTCTGGCTTCTTCTGCATCCCCAGATGGGGTATTCCTGTTTTGGCAATGCCTCTGAAGGACGGGATCTCTGTGGTTGGATTAATGGTTTTTCTTATTATGTCTGATGACTTTTCATATTTTCCATTTGAATCCATCTTTTAAAAAAGGCCTCATATGCTGGTAGCCTTGTTCCCATGAGAGGAGGTCTGTTTTGATGAAAACATTTTATTAAAGGGATTTTTTTTAGTAAATACCCTTTTTGGTAGTGTTGCCATGTAAATGCCACATAACATTGTCTTGTATTTTAAAATTATGTGTATGTGAGATAGGCAGGGCAAGTTTCTGTTCAAGTTAATGGTTTCTGAGCACACTAAGGGGGCAAAAGGCAATCATAGCTAACTTTATTAATCAACACAATAAATGACTGCAAGCATATCTCTCTCTGATTTGTTTCATCTGGTTTTAGCTGAAGCAAAGCCTTCACTCTGAAAGATTTCTCCCTCAGGTTTTCCCTGCCTGTCCCACCTACTCATTCTGTTTGTCCTGAGCAACATCTCCAGAGAAGATGGCTACTGAAAACCAGTGTTCAGCAGTTGGTCCTTAAAGGACAGTCTGTTCCCTGCCTCCATCCTGAAGATGTGTCACCATGAGGCTTGGGAGTAGGTTCTGAAGCCTAAAAGTTTGTGCAGCCACAGGTGATGCTAAATGATGCAATTATGGGAGAGTCTGTGGGCAATCTGTTCTCATGTTCTGTCAGTGGTGAAGTAGCAGATACACCGGGTGTGTGTGTGGAATTCCCTTGGCCAAGCTGTGCATGTCTTAAAACATCATTTAGTTAGTCCAGCATTTTCCCCTTTATTCTTTTGTCCTCCTTTATCCTTCAGTGCCCCCACACTTCATTCTCTTTATCCGTACCGGGGATCCTCTTGTCGAGGCTCATGGCAGCAGGGATGCCAGGCAGGTGCCGTGCTGCGGGTGCAGCAGGGACATCCTTTGATTCTGGCATTCCCTCACAGTCCGCTTCTGACTGTGCTGACAGTCTCAATTGACTGTGCACCGAGCCAGTTCATCACTGTTTGAACCTGCTCTCCTCCTCCTGTTTTTTTTCTCTTTGTTTTTACCTTGTTTCCTGTGCCTGCCCTCTGCCTTCCCCCCGAGAGCTGCTGTGGAGGGGAGCGGGTGCAGGCCGGACTCGCTGGCTGTGAGAGGTTTCCACAGAGCGGCCTTGCGGGAGGCTGAGAGGTGAGAATTGTTTTCTTTTTCCTCAGTAAACACTTTTAAAAAAAAACAGCCTTCACAATTAAATAAACCTTCAGAAGTGTTACTAGATGTAAAAGTGAAAATTTTCCACAGCGTGTAAAATGTATCAGGCAAAGCGTATTTTAATTACAGTTTCAGAAAAGCACACAAAGAAACCTGTGAAGTCCCCAGTTTTTAGATTCGATAATAGTAGCTTTGTGAATTGCTCAGAGAGAAGTGTTTCCATGCTGGGAAATCATCAGATTCCCCCATGCTTGCCCTGTATCTGTAAAGCAAAACCAACTCCACTTTGTGTGTTTATCTGAAGCTTACTCTCTTCGCTCCTGTAAGCTTCTCACAAACCGAGAGTGGAGCTGAGTTATTGATCACTCCAAAGTAAGGCACTTCAATAACAGAAAAAGAAGAAAACAGCACTAGATCCTATATCAGGATTTTAAACATTCAGCAAACGTATTTCACAGACTATCCGGCAATCCTTTCCTAGTCATGCATTTGGCAGTAGATTTTTTCTGTGCAGCTCCAATGATGCAGTGAGCTGTTTTTTTTATATGTTGTGCCACCACACGTGACTTCACCTAAATGTTTCTAACTCGAGACAGTTGTAAGGTAACCTGTACAAGAGGATATGAGCTTTGTCCTATAGCTAAAACATGATGAGCCAATTTGTATTGACCTTTGGAAGTATTTGGACAAGCTCTTACACTATGAACATTTTGTTTTAACATTCAGCAGTTTGCTGAGATTGCTATTTGCATTTCCCATTCTCATCTCCCTGCCTGCTCTGCCTTCACACTTCCTTCCCAAATACAGTATCTTTTTTTTCTCTATTTCCTTGTGTCTTTTTCTATGCCTTTTTTTCCCCAGTCCTTTTCTAGTCTGAATTCCTTTGTTCACTTTCAGCATCAGAAATCCTGACCCGTATCCTTACCCTGACTCTATAAAGCTTTTCAGAAGCAATCCTCCTCCGAGAATCCCTAATGTCAGAAATGAAACAAAACAACAAAAGAGGGAGGCCAAATTAATGATAAATGCATCTTTCAGAGTTTTAGTATTTAGCCTGCATTGTTTTTTTGGGGGCTATGTGCTGTACTAAGCCCTTTGTTTATGTGGTAGAGACGCTTCCCTGGAGAACTTGCAAGCTGAAAAGCACCGCTGGAGAAAGCAATCAGTTGAAGAGGTTACCACATACCAGCACAGTATTTGGACAAACAAAAAAAAAAGCCCCCTACTAGAAAGGGCTTTTTTATTTTATTTTATAGTTTAAATGGCACTAGTGTGTCTTTAGGAAGGATGTGAGCAATGAGAAATCTGTGGAGAAATCATTCGCTTAAGAGAGTTTCTCATGTGTGAGGGGCATGGGAAGGAGTGGAAGGAATTTGCATTGTTGGTGGAGGAAGGAGGCAGGGGAGTAATTTTACAAGAGATCAAGACAGTTTCCTGGACTTACTGCTCCAAGTTCAATGGAGCCTCAAACTGGAACAAAGAATTTTGGATGACAGTCTGGCCTTTTCAAAAATTAAGGCATTTGTATCCTCCTTAAATATTTAAAGAACACAGTGAGCACTCTGAAAAGACTAAAGCATCAGACTAGGCAATTAAGAGAGAAGATTCTGCTGAAACTTTGTTTTTGAAGATGTACTGGAGAGGTTAAAAAAAAAAAAAAAAAAAGCAGGCTGGTCCAAATGCTTAGTGCAGTGAATATACCAGACAGTAATTGCTTAAGCAAATGTGTGTCATGAAAAAAGTGAACTATGCAAAAAAAGGTCGGTGTTCCTAATTTGCTGTTGAGAACCTGAGTAGTGTTGCACTCAGTTTGCATTAGAAATCTGTGCATATGTGTGTGTGGTACCCCCCTGTACCAAAATGAAATGATGAGCTTTCCTCCGTAGTTCTGCTTGGACAAAATTATTTCAGCTTCTGCCCATCCTGTCACTGAGAACTGATGGGAAACCCAAGATTTATTGTGCTCTGTAAGCTTTTGAATGCTCACAATTTTTTCATGGCTGATGATCTATCCAAAGGAGTTAATCATAAGATTTATCAATCACCAAAAATGTCCACCCCCAAACCCTGTTAATGCAAGGATTTCTGTCCTGAATTAGGAGATCTTTGATATAGGTAGTAGCACCTGTAATGTGCTTCAGAGATGCATAAGTGGGGAAGGCACAGGTCATTCAGTAGTAGATATTCACAATTGAGAGAAGTCTAGAAAAATAATTGGCTTCAGAAGACTTTTGATTTGTGATTAATTATTCATAGCACAATTTCTCTAGCCCATCTTGGTCTTACAGTTTAATCTCTCTTCAATTTGTCTGGCCTTCATTGGTTTTATTTGTAAGTTCATTAAAATTAATCTTTCTGAAAAGGAAGTTTGACTTTGAATATAATCTTGCTTGTGCGATGAATGTGGACATTTTGCTTTGTTATGTGCACATATATCTGGGCAAGCTGCACGTGAAAGGGTAGTCATGTGGGTTAGATAAATGTGCAATCAGTTATCTCTGGATGTAGTATGTTACCCGGCTCCCTTGTACAATACAATGGAGCATCTGTGTGGACACGTTCCCCACAGCAGCACTGCCTTCACATAACTGTAAACTGTCTGAAAAAGATAAAAAGCACTGCTACGAATGCCTCCAAATTGTTTCTAAATGGGAATGCAAGTGCAAAGCTGGGGTATGCTTTAGGTTATGTGTTTGGTTTCCTAGTGCTCAATACATCCCATATGCTTTCTGCTGCTTTTGGGTTGCGCCATTATTTTAATGATCAGAAACCCCTGTGGCACATAAAGAGGGCAGCTCATGCCTCCCTCCTTCCTTGTGTTGGTGCAGCTCAGTGGGGGACAGGGCAGAGCATGGCTCTGGCTGATAGCTTTGGGAAGGGGATCAGCCCGCAGCCAGATGGGTTTCTTGCTCTTGCTTACTTGTCTCACCACAGGTTTTGGTACAAAGGAGGGAGCGGTGGCATGTGGCAGGAAAGCATGGCTCTGAGCAGGTTGTGTTTCTGCCTCAGAAAGCATTAGCAATCAGCACTTTATGTACAGACACAGGTTAGCATTGAGGTCTACCAAAAGTAGCTCAAAGGATAGTTAAGAAAGGATGTTTAGAACAGCAGTATTGGTGCTAAGGAATTTACGTAGTGATCAAGGCTGATGCATGGTTTCCTATGGCGCTATTTTAAAATATTGTTTGACATAAAAAAAAGTGAAATACTATTTTTGGCAATTTTAATATTCTTGTTCCTGCACCCCATCTGCTGTATTTCACTGGGAAGTAGCGTAGGTTCCCTCTGATTTGGGATTTGCTAGGTATTCTGGTATGTAGCCATTTGCTTGAGCTTCATGCACCTTCTTTTGATCTCTGTAGAAGTATTTCTGTACCCACCTGCAGATACGTTCTTGATTAGGTATCAGTGTTTCATCTGAGCCTTTTTCAAAATTATAATGATGCTCTGCTAGTTCATATTCCAGGAGGAATACGTTTTACCTTGCTTTAGTTCCTGTGCAATCATTACTTTGTTTTCTGCCTCTATAGACTTTAAATGTGTTTTATGACTCAGCTAAATATAGTTAAATTTACATTTTTTTGAACAAAATAATAAACCTGAATTAATATTTCTTAATTAGCATATCCTAGTATTTGCTGATAAAAGTCACTTTGAAAATGAATCCAACCAAGATTACCATAGTGCTAGAAGTAATCATTAGGTTTTTCTGTATGTAATACTGTTCCAGATGTTCCCCTAGGTTTTTGTGCTAGTATTGGGATTGCTGGCAGCAGATGTGTTTGAGGTTAAGTCCTCAAAACAGTAGCAGATCTGCAATTTTGCATTGCCCAGTATGGAGCAGAAGCAAGGGAAAATAGGATGGAAATGTGTAACCAGTAGGAAGAGGGATTATATCATGCTGGTAGTCACGCTGTCATTTAGGCACGCTGTTCAGAGCCAACTCAGCCAAGGATCAGTTTGCTTTATTCTTGTGTTTCTAAACCTGTCATGAGGGAAGAAGGGGAAGTGTAATACTTCCAGGGTCTTGTGATAATGCTTTAATCCATTACATGTCTTAGTGGAGCCTTTCAGAATTGCACAAATGCTGGCTTTTAGTCTCAGGTCTTAAAATGGGAAAGGATCAGTCAAAGCCTTACCACAGGTGTGATGAAATGGCCCACAGAGCTAAGGGAATGTCTTGCAAATGAAAGAGAGAAGTTGGAATTATCTGAGAGCTTTCAGTGGTAGGCTGTAACTGAATAAGGGACAAGCGAGGCATCACAAAGAGATTTGCATGACATGAAGTTCTCATTAAATTTTGCTGTCAAATAACATTTGGAGCTTTACATAGAATCTAGCATGTCATTACATACCTTTCTCTTCTTCCCAAAATTTAATATTGAAGTCTGTAGCATTGAGAGGGGAGCAGAAAACAAACAAACAAACAAACAAAAAAAACAACCAAAAAAACCCCCACAAACAACACAAAAAAACCCACACAAACAAACCTTAAATCCACATGAATTAGCCCAGTATGTATCTCAATATCAGTTCCTTGGGAATTACAGATGTCTCCACAATCATATGGGACCATGCGTTAATCCTTAACATGTTTTTAGTTTGGGAATATATTTTGATATGAGTAGTACCCAGTGATAAATACCTGTACATAGATGATTGTTTCTCTTAGCATGCTATGTTTTAACATGGCTTTTAGAACTGGAGCATCAAATGCACTTCCTTAAGCCTGATCAGAGTCAATGTGATTTGGTATGTTTTATTCCCACATTGTAGGTTTTGAAACTCAAAGTTTTCACAGCTTAACTAAATGGAATGAAAAAATCTGCTGCTTAGTTTAGATGTGTTTCATTGGGAATTCATTTTGTTCTCAGCTGAATATTCACTCATAGGTATTCAGATGGAACTTACTTTTCAGGTGAATTTTCCAGATGGTATAGTCTACAGACACACAAATAAACTAGCAGACTACTGTCGTAGAACAGCATTTTCACTGTAGATAAAGTCAAGAACTGCTTTTAGTTTGAAGGCTCACCATCCCAAGTTCTCTGAAATGTGTATGCATACTCATTTATGTATTGGGGTTATGTGTGTGGATATGGCATTAATATGACTGATTTGGGATCTCTCAAGGAATGCAGTTCTGGAATAGACACCTTACCTGTAGAAGCTAGAGCTGCTTATTTCCCTCATTTCTTGAACAAAGCATATTGCAAAAGTGAATTTTGGTTTGGTTGGGCCTTCAGTGCTCTGAATGATGTGGTATTTCCAACCAAGCTGGTAGAAACTCTGCTGAATTATAATTAAAGTGATATTTAGTACCAAAGTTGAGCGATCTGACTATGTGTGATTATGGGTCTTAAAAACTAAATGATTCACACTATTAATGGCCAAATAATTTACATTATTTAACTGAAGTGATTCAAATACATCTAGCTTGTTAGTTTTCATGCAGGTGTAAACTGAAGTCATCACTGAGTCTTTTGTAAAACCCCTGTCCTCTGGTATTATACCAACCATAATGAAATTAGAAATAAAAGCAAACATTTTGTGTAGCATGTCTTTGTCAAAACATTTTTGTTCCTTTGGGAAAGATGAATACAGTAGAAAATTCAGAAAATGCTTGCTCCTCTGGTGACTCCAGGGGTCATTATAATGGCTGTCCTTAAGCACTGAACTGATCTTAGATTCCTTCCTATTTTCAGTACTGCACTGCCAACCCACGGTACCTGATCCTAATGCACTGGAATGCTGTAGATTATTCCTGATGTTCAGCTTCATGAGGAATTGTAGAATTTAACTTTCCAGAGGTTTGCCTTAAGTTTTCAGCTTCCAGAAACTTTGCTAAACTGGAGATTCAGGAAGAAGACATGATATTATCAGGCAATGATTTGTTTTGTTACTCAATACGGTCTTCAGCTCAGCCATTTACACATTACCAGTGTAAAGTTAAGCAAATGCTTAACGTCAGCTGTACTTGCATTGACTTAGTGGACAAAATTTTCAGCTGGCATGTTTAGAATTTCACAAATGTAAAGACTGACCAATGGCTGATTGAAGGAGTTTTTCATTTTTATGTTGCTTGCATGAATGAATTTCAGGGATAGGCTAATGCTAACCTCATAGGGAAGGTCTAGAGAGTTAAATTTTTGTGTGTGTGAATATGTTAGCAAAATTTTCTTATAATATGGCATATCTGAAAAAAACTGACAATTGGAAATAGCCATACATTAATATTCCTCGCAGAAACTTGGGTACTTTGACTTTGGCCTTCAAGTAGTGCGTGGTGGAAGGATGGTCATTGTTACTGTTTTGTTCTTTTGCTCCATCTATATTCACTGGGTTTCTCTCACCTCAAACTCACTGCATGTGAATTTCTACTGACCGTTTGTCCCAACTGATCCAGCCAATATTGTCTCCTTTTTCCAAATGGAATGAAATTGGGCGGTCAGATGGAAACTCCTATTCACAGTTTGAGATGAAAAAACTAATGAAATGCTCCATTAAACATTTAGTTTTTCCTTCATTCTGGCCATAATGAAGAATGAGAGGCAACATTAGGCCACCTGAAAGGTTTAAGCATGTGGGATTGATCTTGAATGGGATAATGATGTGATACGATACAGGATTACTGAAGGCTGAAATAAATAACTCATGTCTTATTGTATTAACATAATAACCTGCAATACATAGAACTTCTAGGTACTGGATTTAAATTTCATTATTGAAATATCTCTCAATTCTGAGAGTTTTGTCTGTTTCCTGAGAAACTTGTGAAGGATGCTGTTTTGGCTATCCAGTATTTAACTACACTCTTTATAATGCTGTGAATGTTAGCAACGCTAAGTGATGTAAGAATTATTTTTAACATCTGCAAAGTAAAAATACTGCTGCTTTGTGAGATTTCATTAGTCGATACCAGCAGCATTCTTCCCTTAGTGTGACATGATCTGACATGCAAATCCCAGTTGGAGACATGGACATCTATCAATTGTCTCAACATCTTGACATGGTGTCTAGTGCTTAAGTGAGAAGTTGAGCCATATTCAAGCTTGAAGTGTGAATTCTGACATTACAGACACACTTTATGAAAAGTGTAGAGGAATTTAGAATGCAATGTAATTTACATTTTTCTTCTGTAATGATAGCTTTCCAATCTTTATAATTAGGACAGAGCCTCTATGGAAACAAGCATTGGTATTCAAAGGGCTTTCCATTATAAGTGTCTCCATTAAGTAAATAGATGGAGGAGTCATAGCACAGCAATTTGTTGTTTAGTTGTATAAAACGGCACTGATTTGTGCTTATTGAATTTTGAAATAATGCAGAAAAAGGTAGAACAAAATTTAGGAAATCACTATGCAGTTCTTGTTCACTGTTACAAAAAGTTGAGTGATGCATACAAATAGCACTAATTAATTTTTCAGGAGGAAACCAACACTTCATGCATACTGATTCTTCCAACACCGGCATGAAATTGGTTACACTAGTTCTGTACTGGGAGCAAGAGGCATTACTGAAGAGAATTATAATGTCTGTAGATAGGTGTTAAGTCATCAGAACTTCTTGGATCTACAGTCTCATTGGCCAAAAGTATTAAAAATGGAGAACTGTAACGTTCTGTTTTTACTTGTTTTACTCTACTTGGAAAACATGAAGTTTGAAATACAATTTTCCGATTTTTGCTTTAAGTAAATCAAACAATGTTCAGTCTGTAATAAATGGAAGGTAGTACTGTAGTGCCTGAGTCAGGGTAGACAGCAAGCTATAGGCAATGACTGTCATTGAAAGAACTGAACCTGTGACTTGTCAAACACTATTTGTTTGTAGAACAAGTTTATACTAGATTTTTTTAAAAAAACAGCAAGACTTTTATAGAATTCTGTAATGTAGTGTTCCTTTCTTCCTATTAATGAAAGAAGAATGAGATTTTAATTCATTTTATCAGACTGAAGTATATTAAAAATCAGTAAGTAGTAGTTACGAACTGCAGCTGGTAATGCCACTTCTTTGCATCTACTTCTTTTTGAATGCAATAGAAAGCAGAAAAGTGTGATAAATTTCTGTATTGCAGGGAGCTGAATTTGATAGTTCTGACAATATGGAGAGTAAATTTTCTGTAATGTTTTTACAGAAGGAAAATGTGTTATAATAACAAATGAGTCATGATAACTAAAATTTCAAGTCATTGAAGCAATGCCTTTTCACATCCACTAGGGAATTAGCCCATTAAATATTTCTCACCTTTGGATGACAAAGTGGAAAAGCACCATTACTTGTAGAGGATAGAATATAAAAAAAATTGGTACAGGAGTTCTCACAGTCAGTTACTTTCCACTTCCTTTTGATTTGGCTCCGCATTCTTTTTGTGGGATATGAGTATACCGTGTACAAAATTAGCAGTTGAGGTTTCCATCTTTCACCAAATAAAGTCTTTCTGTAGCTATTTTTATTATTATTTATTATTATTTTAAAATAACATGGAACTAATTCAGAGTCGGTGTGTTTGTGATTTTATGAGTTGTAAAACTGTGTTTATGTCTCTGCAAAATGTCTAAATTATGGTCCAGGCCCTGGCTGCAGCCTCTGGGATGGTTGTCCAATCTCAGAACAATTAGAAAGTCTTTCATCTTCCCCTGCCTGTGTCAAAGTGCTTACTCTGCAAGCTGCTATGTGAATCTCCTGTTGTTTCCTGAGAATGGGGTGCCTGGCTATTGATATATATGACAGCGGACATTTGGCTCAAAGACTTGATGATGCAGAACAGCCTGACCTCAGAAAGTAACAACAGAAGTGTAACATTCAAGGTGTTAGTGAAAAAATTACTATTGATTTCATTGGATGCAAGATCAGATGTTAGATATGTAGAGCACGATACTAATTTTAATGTTAACATTACTAGTGTGCTCTAAGAAAAGAGTAATTTTTCATTCATTCACAGGCTTTCCTTTATGCTTTTCTTTATGCTTCCTTTAGAAAGTTCTCCTGTAGCTTAATTGACTGATAAGGAATGATTTGGAATATTTCTGAAATTTCTTCTGTAATTCTCTGTGACAATTGCAGTTCATCCCTCCAGTCAAAGGACTTGAACATTTTTCTACAAGCTGATGTATCAGGACCATCATTCTCAAGTACCAGCATACATGATTGCTGTGTCAAGCTCTGGGAACACCAAGGAATTTCATGTCACAGCTCTGGTGCTCTAATGCATAGCCATAGCCTTTTCAATAGGCCAGTCCTTTACCCAGCTGGAAAATTTGAGCCAAACTGAGAATTAGCTAAGTGTTTCTGATGATTTTTCAGGCCTATGTCCTTTGTAACAAAATACCCAGCTGAACAGTCCTACTATATAATATTACCTTTCTTGATCTGTACTATCAAACTGGGGGTGTGTTAAGTGACTAAATGAGTCATTTGATCTGTATACTACTCAGAATGCATGCTACTTGCTGATGGTAGTGCAGAATTTCTCCTCATGTAAATTAGTTTAGTGTGGAGAACAAGATTTAAATCCAGTTCTTTGAAGAGATAATAGAAGTTATGCTTGTGGACTGTATAAGTATTAGAATGGTAGCAGCTCGGAGTAGAACAATTTCTGTGTGAAAGAAGAAAAGTAAAGCCCACCAGCCAAGCCAAATGCAATTTATTGCCAGATGGTAAAGGTGGGGTAAGGTAAAACTGCTGAAAGCGGTACCTTACTGGTAATGCTACAGCATTAATAGAGGCATTGAACTTGCTATAAAACATCATCTAAGAATTCAGACCTGTTTATGAATTCAATTTCATTTGCATCCAAATGCTTTTGATGATACCCATTATTACAGTCAAGTACAGTCTATGATACAGAGGAAGGTGTTGTCACCTGCTTTGTTCACTAGATCCTGTACATATTGGAAAAGTGCATGGAAGAACAGACCTGTTATGGAAGAAGTACATCTACAGCCTTGAAAAGTTTTCTCCCCTCCCTGTCCCTCCCTTATTCAGCTATGTTCCTGGTTTTATGCTACAGTATTTTTTTCTAATACTATATTTTAAAACCCTATATGAGGTCCTGTAGCTGCTTGACAGTTTCTTCTATACGTTGTATGTACAAGTCTTTGTGTAGAATGACTCCCTGCAATTTCTTTTTTGGCCAGTTTATTCACTCCATGAGAAATGGAGACGATGTCTCCTTTTGAGTATGACGCCGATTCAAACTGCCTCATCTCCTTTTAGACTTTTGTCTTTTAGATTTTTCTTCTCTGTTTATTGTAATAGATGATTACGAAGGTTATTATTATTATTATTTAAATCTAATCTGGGCTTTGTAGCTTGCATATTGCTGTAGACTATTGTAGAATAGCTGAAATATTAATCTGCCCATGTCTCTGTGTTCCCAAGTCATTAACAATATTATTTCTTCTTCCCTTTCTGTTAATTGTAGGTTTAAATTATAGGTTTAAATTGTTTACTTATTTGTGAGGCTTTGATCAGCTTTAATATAGACCACTTTTAGATTCAGGCTATTACTCACTCCTTTTAATTCTCTCTTCTACCATTGTAACTAATCCCTTACCAAATAGGTATTATTCTTAAAACGTGTACTCTCACCTTTCCCTCAAGATATAAGTGAAGCATTCTCATTCCCTCTCCTCTGGGCTTTATCTTTACAACCCTTTCATTGTTTTGCTTGCCTCCTTTAGATTCTGTCTAATTTATTGATGTCCTTTTTGTAATAAGTGCCCAAAATGGCATGCAGTACTTTAAAGCACAGGTGCTAAATAATTTATTTTCTATGAATAATTCAGTCCATATGCTGTTAATGAACTGATCCAGCCTCTACAAAAGCATCCAATGTTCTTAAGTGTGTGCCAAATAGTTTGTGCAAACAAATTTCAGGTGATGTGGTCTTGAATAGTTCAACTTTTTTTTTTGTTGTTTGTTTGTTTGTTTTGGTGGTATGTGATATAAGGTCTTGTCTTATGACAGTTTTCCTTACTTATATTGGTGCAGAGGGCTTAGGCCTTAAGAAGGCCTTAAGAGGACTTTGACATGCTATTGATTTTTGGAAGTTCTGCTCATCAGGTCATTTTCATCAATTTTATCCATGCTCTTAGTCCACCACAAAAATGACATGAGGTGGGATTTTGCCTGTTTTTGAGATAAAGAGGTTTAATCTAAGACTTTGCTATTACTGCTCATGAGTTTTCAGCATTTATATCTGTATTCTTGTTTGCATGTCTAAACTTAATTCACCCTGAATGTTTCTTAAGCAACTTCGGCTAAGTTGAAAGAAATATGGTTGAAATGGTGTAAGCTGAAATGAGAGCACATAGAAACACCTTTCAGAATGTCAGTGTAACTCCAATCCATTTCTGTCCATGTGCCAGGACTGCAGAAGTGAAATTTGTCAGTAAAAAAAGAGGGATTATAGAGAGACATTTGGTGAAAACAAACCAAGGAAGGCCTGCTAAACAGGCAGATATGGCAGTTACTATCTGAATCCTATTCCATATCTATTCCATACTATTATTCCACATCTAACAACAGAAGCACAGTCAAAGCACAGTCTTTCAGAGATGAAGTTTCAAGAGTAAAATCTGGAGTGGTTTCATTCACGATTTTATCACTTCTAAAAAGCAAGATTTAAAAAAGCATTTAGCTTGGGCCACACGTTTTCCTGTTAGTCAATGAAAGATAATAGTGCTTTACTTTTCCTGCTATTAATTGGCTTGCCACAATTTGTGGGACTAGTGACACTGAATTTTGACAGAGACATTGAATGTTGTAACAAGCTATTATAAGAATATACTATAAAAAATATCACTTAAAATTATTTAACAAGCAATTTGTTCTTTTGACTTCATATTTGATTTCTTAATAGCCTAGTCTATAAGACATTGTGTCAAGACCCTCTTCTTCTGTGCTTTGCTGTCTGCCTCAGATTGGGTGATACAGATAATGAAGTGATACAGATAACAGTGATAAGGGAGTTCTGTGCTAGTTTAGCCCTGTAGATTGTCTGCATTTTGTTTTTTATTCATTGCTGTAAATAAAGGAAATTCAAAATAACAAACTATAGATTTAAAACAGTTCCGTAGCATGTGATACATCAGAATTTAGAGATCAAATATCTGTGTCATTATGTTCCGAAGGGAAACTTCAACAGACTTTGGTCCTGAATGTTCTCATCTAGCCAAAACAATTATAATTCCTCTTTCCTGTCTCTTGTTTATCTACAAAGTGAAAAGTCTTGGTTACTACCTCTGATTTTAGGGTTTCTCAATTAGGGAAGCCATGCCATTTTATGTTTCGAAAGTAGTAGAAAAATTCTATCCTATTTCTCACAAACAGTTATAGAAGATGGTATTTCTTTGACTGATGGGATGGTTTTGACTTCTAGTAAAAAAAAAAAAAAAAAAAAAAAAAAAAGGAATTGCAGCCATAACTGTGAAAGCTCTATTTCCAATTCCCCTAAGTGCTCTTCTAAGGAACTGAGATGTAAAAGAAGATTTAGGAAGGAGCCCTACAATTCAGAATTAATAGAATATCTGGGGTTATATCAAGGTATTTGGTTGGCTAGTGTACAGCTTATTACTTCTTTAGAGTCCGTTTAGAACACATTGCTTCAAAATAGTCTTATGTATATCACATATATATATTTTTATAACAGCGGTAAAATGACTACTGGTCATTTCTGTGGAATCAGTTGTCAACAAGGTTAAAAGTCCCAAGAAATACGTTGTGTCTCAATCACTTTTCCAACCTTAATGATTCTATTGATTCTGTGATTCACTGCAGCTGAAAGAGGTGTGGATAGTTTAAAAACTTGAAAAAGTGCTTGCAAGTACACAGAAAAGTCTGTTCTAAAGCATAAAGATGAGAAACCATATCAAAAGTAAGATGTGTGAATGAATATGAAGAGGTATTTGCATTTGGACCAAGAGCTAATTTAAATAACTGAGAGCTAACTACAAATAGTTTCCTGAGAAACTTCAGTTCAGTGCAGTAAAAATCAAGCATGTCACACTGAATTTTAGTATAAAAGTGTAGCTTGGCTTTATTATGATTTGACAAATAGAGAAAAGCAAAGAAAATTGCAGAAGAAAAAAGGTGGAACTTTAAAGTACTCAGAAATGGCAGAAATAAAATAGAGAGCAACTTCTGAATCATTTTATAGTTATTGGAGATTTTTAAAACACTTCAAAGATTTGCTTAAAGCATATCCATGGTAGCGTGCAGCCCTCAGCACACTAGAACTCAAGCTTTTTTCAAATTCTTTGTGTTTGAAGATAAAAAATATTTGCTGCTAATGCACAGATTTGTGAAAGAGATTATACGGCAAACTGGTATAAGTAGGTGGCAGAAAATTGGCTAATGTACTTGTGGCAAAGCCATTTTCCACTTTTTGTCCACTGGTCCTAATTTTGTAGTCCCTGTAGAGCATTATGGATTCAGTGCCATTTGGAGACTCTTTTAGTAACGGTTAAGCAGCAAATTTCAAATGTGGAATGACACTAATGCAAGACTTTTCCCCTGACTACCACTAATATTTAGTTAATACCCCATGATTATCTTTTAAAGACACCTGATATTATGTGGATTATTTTCACAGTCTTTAAAATTTTGTAGTGATTATGTTATCTAATCTTGAATTAAGGATAAAATAGTAAGATATTTTGCAGAAAAACACATATATCCCTTTGCTATTTCTAAAATAAAATGATATATTCTAAAAGCAAAACAAATCCACTAGATTAGAGGGAGAGCTGTTGAAATTGTGAAGACCTCCATTCAGGAAAGCATTCAGGACAGTTTAAGCATCATCTCTACAGTGTTTCGAAAACAAAGTAAAAAAAACAACAACAACAACAACAAAAAAAAAACAACAAAAAGCATTTAATCCTCCTAGAACCCTCAGGGCCCTGCTGAAGGCACTGATGTGCCTTAATGACCTTGAACAACCTCCCTCATCTCCTGTTCATGCTCCCAGGAGCTTGGGTTCAGTTCAGCCTTGGACTTCCAGCCCCTGCTTGAGTGGTGCCATATCATAGCTGTGCCAGCCTCCAGCTTTGGCACTGCATGCCCCTGCCTGGCCATGGGCTGTGATGATCTGGACCCCGACATGTGGGCTGACTTGGCTTGAACTCAGTCCTGTGATGTTGCCTTATGATCTGGACTCATGGTTGGACCTGTCCAACTCATTTTACTTGGTGCAGTGGGATGTGGCCCCAGTTGGTGATGTCCTTGCCCTGTTCACCTTGGTCTGCAGGGAGCAGTCCCCCCTTGTTGCTGTGTGACAAATGAAGGATAATTCCATGTATTTATAGCAGTAAGAATTACTTCTGAATAAATCTGAACACTGCAGACCTTTATCTTCCCCAGTACTTCAATAGTTGCTTTAGGTTCATTTCATTATAAATCTCAGTAAGGGAGGAAAGTAGGCAAAATACACAAACTGCATGCTCTGTTGCCCGCTTCTGCAAAACAGTTTAAAAGGAATGTTCTGTCTGAAAATGGAAGTCTGAAAGACTACTTTTCCTTATCGTGGTAATTAACCTCCTGCCGGGAAATGTGCCACATGTCGGCCTAGAGTCTGGAATGCAGACCGGAGATGAAGAGAGATCAACCCATCCTGTGAGACAGAATATATTGTGTTGATTGAGAAGATCAGAGGCAAAGACTTGTTTTCTGATATTGAAACTGTGGTAACTACAAAATTGCATCTGTTAACTTAAATACAGTGCCAGGGGTGGCTGAACTTCTTTCTATACAGGGTATCTTGCCCCTGTAATTTTCTGCTATTTTGTTGTGTGACTCCTTAAACCCATTGGGATGTTGCCTTTGAATTTGCTTCTGGGAAGAAAACAAAAAGTTGTTTTTGTTATGAAAGAGGAGCAAATTATTAACCTGTTTTGCAAAGAAAGCTTGCCCATCAATAGTGACAGTTCAGGCTGGTTTGCAGTAGAAGATGCAGCATTCTTTCTAATTCAGGTAAACACAGATAAACTCAGCCAAATACATGAAAATTTTGAAAGGTTAATATATAAAGACCAATATAATGAGCTGCAGACATCCTTTGTGTGTTCTTTGTTTTAACTCTTTATTCTTATTGCTCCTCTTAAAGCAAGAATGGAAAATTCTGCATCTGGGACACTGACACGCAATTTTCAGCTTTTCAGGAATGTGTGGCTACTCTTCTTCTTGGATGTAGCTGCTGAAGAGCTTTGTGGTAGCAGCATGATTTAATCAGTTCCTTCCCTGGGCTGTCTCTGTGTGCTGCCTTGGCCCTGGTAATAACAATCACTGTTATTTTTCTAATGGAGTTGTTTTATGGCTTGACCACTTTCCCCATTCTATGCATCAGTCACACAAACACCTGCTGGAGCACAGTGCTGTGGCCATGCAAGAGCAGGAGTAAGTGGCTGGGACTGAGGATGTGATTACTTAAGCTGCTATAAGCAGTACTGCTGGTGAATGTGTAATTGCAGCCTAACTCCCATTGACTTTCAGCCTCTGTCACTTGTACTTATGGAAATCTGAATCATTGTTTATGACCCGGCAATATTTCCTGTTGTAGACTTCAAGCATATTTAATCTGACTACTTGGTGTTTTCAGACTGAAATACCTGACCTTTTTTTGGTTTATCTGCCTTTATATGACCCCCTGAGTAGACAGTGACTTATTTGCTCTACAATACTGAGACTTAGCTGTAATTACGGGCTCGTTCAACCATTCTGGAGGATCTGATCTGCCGTAAACAATTGCATTAGTTGAGCAGTCCCCTGCTAGTGAAACCTCTTGCAGTCACTTATCACAGCCTGCTCTCGCTCCTCCACCTTGGAAGAGCTGAGTTTTTGCAGATTGCTGCTGCTTAGCAATTCTCCATCTTCTTTCAGCTCTTTTGCCCCCCTTCCAGAGGGACCATGATCCATGGTGTAAGGCTGCATTCATATTCATAAAGTGAATTGAATGAAATGTGTAACGTGAAGTGAAATTGAAAAGAGGGACGTGAATTTTGGAAGAAGGAAAAAAAAAAAAAAAGCCTTTCAGAACCACTTAATCTCTTTTTGAGCTTCATCGTAATAAAAGTATACCTAGCAGAATCTGTCTTTTATTAACTCGAAGACCATATTGCTTGCATCATATAGTAAGTCATCCTGCTGCTTTCATTGGGGCTATTTAGGAGTGTAAGACGTGAATCAGTATAGTATTTGAATGTGGCTGTAAGCAGTGCTTGAAATTATACTTTCAAAGTGTTTCCTTTTTAATCTTGGGCTGCCTTATGAACACTTTTTTTTTTTTTTTTTTTTTTAAATAAAAGCTATTTATTTATTTATCTATTTTTACACTGGAAATCATCATTTAATATAGCTTCCTAAACCAGCTGTGGAAGCTTGCCATTTTTGCCATTTTTGTGTCATGGATCCATAAGTAGGCTGGAGACTGCATTCTGAGAGCCCAGGATAAATATAATGATACGTAAGAGTTAGAGAAGTTTTCATGGTATCTTCTGAAAGTCAAAGTGGGTAAAAATAACAGTATTCTTGTCCTCTGGTTTGCTTTATGATCTGAGAACACTAAGAAGCAGTATTTCAGTGTTCTGAGACAAAGTTTAATTGTGTTTAATTCTTTTTTTTTTTTCTTTTTTTTTTTTCTTTTTTTTTTATGGACTGCCTCTCCCTCACTTTCTCTCAGCCCAAGGTGCTGTTAAGCTCATATCAGCCACTAACAATTAGCTCTTGGCTTTGACTAGTCCAATGTATATGCATTTGAAGGTCTATAAGGCTCTAGTTCTCTCTCCGGTCTATTTTAAATTGTGAAAATCAGATGGGATACACTTAGTTTAGAGATGTCTTGAGCTTCAGGGATCTAGCAAGTTTTTAATGTGCTCTTTCATTACTCTGTATTCCACTGAAATACATCACCTGTCAAACCTTTCTTTTCATCTTCTTTTCTTTTAAATCTAAAGTTACACTCCTTAATATAGCATGGAGAGCTTCTTATGAGTCTGATCAATCTGTGATGGCTCCCTTTTGGCTAGTGCAGGAGATGGTGATAAAAATCTTCATGCTTTTGTCTTGAGTTTAAACCAGGGTCTACAGCCATAGCAGCTGTGAACTGGGCCAACACACACCGACCAGTGAGTTAAACGAGGACCATAAAACTAGATAAGAATCTTTCCAAAGCTTCAGTAAGGTTTGGTCTTGATCCTGAATAAAACCGAAACATTTTGAAAGGGACATAGTCACACGATATGTGTTACATTTATGAGCTGTAGATTTTCACATGTACCAGGAATAGGTTTTGATGAATGAAATGGCAGCAGTTCAGCTGGTGCTGCTAAGAAGTACACTGATTGCATGTAAGCAAATAGAGACTTGACTAATGTGTGTTTTAGCAGCCACATAGTGTCATTCCAGGCTTACGTAAGTTATTGATAATGAAATGTATCATGCCTCCAGTATATTTTTGCCCTTCAATTGGAAGCATATTTATTGTACTCGTGATCTGGAAATTAGCTCTACTGAAGCTGGCACATATATTTTACTATTTTGAGGGGACATAATGTGTGTTCAAAGCAAACATCGCATTACAGTGCAGTAGAGAAGTAGATGAGTTTAATTTCTAAAATATTTTATGGGGCTTGCAGCTGAAATCCAGTCTCAACCTACTGTGGAGTGATTGTTGCTCTATAATATACTTATGACGCTGTCAAAGGATGAAATATATAGATGTAGGCAAACAGTTGTGTTATAAATATTTGATTCCATGTTTTTACAAAGACTCACAGCTTGAATCATGCGCTTTTGTTGATTTGCTTTATAGATCACGTAAGGGTAAGTTGATTCCACATTGTACAAAAAATATCTTTGGAGGGGAAAAGAGAGATATTGCATATCAAGCACAAGGAAGTTAAAAAAAAATCGTAAAAGGAGGACAAGCAAAAAAAAGGAGAAATTAAGATACAGAGCTTGTGAGAGTTACTCCATCAAGCAGTGAAATAGACTTGTTCTTCTTCAATGTGCCATGCTTAGTCTATATTGTTTCAGGCTGCTGAATCCTGTAGTCTGTCATTTTTCACAGTTCTTTGGCTTGTCTATTCATTTTGTTGTTGTTCACAGCAAAGAAGTCTTCTCCAGAAGACTGCAGTGATAAATGCACAGAATGCAGGACGTCCATCTTAGTTATAATTATGACCTTGCAACTTTTAAGGGGTATTGGAGGGATCTCTTGCACAAATACTCCCTAGAAACTGCTCGTTCATAATAATAGCATTTCAAATGAAACTGGCAGTGAGCTGTTCATAACACAAGGTCAGCGAATCATCAATGCTAGTTACTTGTGGAAAAAGGTGTACTCAATTTAGATGATAGCGTCAGAGTAGTTTGTATCTGTAAACATGGCATTGAATGCCCAGTATTCTCTGTGAATTGTTTAGCTTAGACACATGGGGGAAAAAACAACAACAGCAGAAAACACAACCAAACCAACCAAACAAAAAACCAAACCTTACATCTAATCACATTTCTGTCTATACGTTAGTCACAGTTAACACTTAGCATACATGGAGTCCAGGTAAACTGTGCACTATCGAAAGGCAGTGCATTCTTTAATAGTGCCTGGGGTTGCAAAATTTTTTTCTTTAGAAGTATTTGATACCACTTCTACAGCAGGGAGCATTTGTACATGCAGGTTGCATCCTTCCTGCTGTGCAGGATCAGCCTCCAGGCCAGACTTGAGGCTAAATTCATTACCTGTATACTTAACTTTCTCAAATGCCTTCAGGGTTGCTTCTGCAGTGACCCAGCAATGTTTCTGGGACCTCCTAGGTTTCAGCACACACTCAAGCATGCATTTATTTGTATACAGCTTGGTAGTCTCACGTGGCACTGGCACATATGTAACAGACATTTATGCAGTATTACTTATATGTCCATCACATTTATATGCCAAAAAGGTAGACAAATTTCTGTAGGTAGCAGGATTTCAGGCTGTGCACAAAGAAAATGTGGAAGGATGATACAAGCCTAAGTGAGTGTAGGCATGGACAGAGCACCTCTAGTGGGACCAGAATCTTTGATGAAATAGAAACAACAATAATAAAGAAGGAATCTGTGGTGTGTGCTGTCCAGGTCTTGGAGTATAGAGGAAATACAAAAAGGTTCAAGCTAGGCTATTGCTTCTTATTCCTCATCTTTCATTTTTTCATTTTCAATATGATGTCTCCTGTGGATTTCCACATCCACCTTCTCTCCGCCTTTGTAGAGCCTCCCCAGGTGTATTGTCTCCAATAGTTTTGCTCTCTGTTCTTTTCTGTAGTTTTTCTCGCTGCTTCTATTCTTTGAACTACTTTTGGCCAAATATATTGCTCCAGATAAGGGAATTACTTCATGCCTCAAACCCTAAAATAATAATAAAAAAGGAGTACTGGAGAGGGAAATCAAATTTTTCCCCTTAATCATATCTTTTAGCTTTTCTCCAAACCATCTTTTGTTTGCAGGCACAGCTCTACATTGGAGTCCTGCTGCCAGCAGGAAAAAAATGTCCCCAAAATTAATAAAACAAAACAAAACACTTTATAGGTACCTCCAAATATATGGTCTGTGTCTGCCTAAATGGCACAATATAAACAGTAGCAGAAAGGGTAAGAAAGCAAAATGTTTCAGTAGCAGTATCTTTTTCTGAAGCAACCAGGAGTCCCATTAGGTTCCCTGTGGTCATCACAATAGCAGGAGGACCGACTTGGTTAGTCAGGCATCTGTCCCTAAGTATGGGAAATGAGATATGGGAACAGAGGAAAACTGTGTGAGAAGAAAACACATTTCTTAATTGAGCTGGGACTGAAAGTGAAGGAATCTTTATAAGAACACTTTTATTATCTCTCTCTGCATCAGGTACAAGAAGTGACCTGGAGCACTTTGTTAGAAATATTTTCCCGTTAGGATAAGCATAGCAAACAATGTAGCCCAGCAGTAAAGCTAACAATGTAGCACAGCACAAATGTGCGTTGGCAATTTATGCAAATGTTCCAAAGAGAAAATTTCATTTATTTATATACACAATATTATCAGCGCAGTCAGAATTGAAAATAATGTCTGAATTATTTAGCTGTTTTCTAGATAAAGTGTCAAATGTAGGAACCAAATAGTACATGCATTAGTTTTTCAGATGGGATCATTTAAAAATTGTTTTTATATATTGTTGTGTCCTGGAAGGTGCTTTACAGCTGAAGAGACTTACTCTGTTCTTTGAAGAATTGCCATGCTAAATGAGGCTCTATTTATTGAGGTGTTACCGTATTTCTGCTTGAAAATGGGACGTTCCTTTTCTAGCTACTTGGAAGTTTATTCTCTAAGGAAGGGTGCCCATTACTCAGGCTAGTTGTCGCAATTCCAGCACCGTTTTCTTAATTCAAGAACAAGTCTTGAATTTGCAGGACAGAAAAAAAAAAAAAAAAAGGAAGAGGATTGATGTAGCTCAAGCTAGACAAGAAGAAATTAAAGCTTGACTGCTTTGAAAGATGGATGCCTCCCAGCAGGAGCTCAGAGAAGAATTGCATGTAAGAATAGAAAGTGGAGACAGGTTGCTGGGAAACGGATTAATGAGCTGGAAGATAAATTGAGAGGAAAAATTAAACAGCAGATAGACCCTGCCTTTAGTGTCACAAAGACTGATGTCCATTTCCCAGTAAGTGAAGAAGCTGTGAGTAAAACTTCCATTTTAAATCCTCATGCTCCTGATTTTCAGACCAAAATATGTTCTGTAATCACATCTGGTGGCAGGAGAGGTTGGTGGGCTTTGCATGATGCTTGTGTTCTCCTGCCTGCTCGTGGTGGTATCAAAACATGCTATAGAGACTGCATTAATGATGCTCTGATAGCATTATATGGAAAAAAGGCAGAACTGTATCTTAAACAAACCAGAAGAACATCTAGTAATACGCTGTGTTAAGTCATTTTTGGATGCATTTACCTTAGCTGCATTAAGCTGATGGGAAACAGTAATGTTTTCTGACATGTTTTAAGGGGAAAATTGCTTTCTTAATTCATTTAAAAGTTAATCTTTAAAAATGACAGGAATACTTAAGAATTTTATTTAGGAAATAAAATATTAAGATGCTATGCGGGATGTACATTCATTGGTACAGAATCAATCTGTTGTCATTTTACAACCTACACATTTGGGATTAAGGTTAAGTTGACCTCATATCACTAGGGAAACCTCTGACTCATAAACTTTAGTTTGTCTGAGTAACGGTGCTAGTACGTCACTATGAGTGGGACAGTGATGAAACTTGTAAGCAAGAAGATTTTTGATATGCGTGGGAGATCTACAGATTCTCAGACAAAAGGAGAACATCTCCCATTTGGAGAGACAGCAGTGGAAAAAGCAGATTATGGGAAAGGGTCATGCTTTGCAATGCCTGGGAGTGTCCAAGAAGTGTCCAAGAGATGGAGATGTAATGACATGGCCATGGATGGAGCAACTCTGCTCACCCATTGGAGCAGAAAGCAAATACATCCCTTTTCAAGAGCAAGAGAAGACAGGTGCAACAAGAACCGAAGTGAATCAAGAGTTACATACTGAGTAAATGTTTCCTGTGCTAAGGCCTTGGTATCAAGGCCTTTTGTACATGTTTCCCAAAATAGAAGTTGTAGGCTTTTTTTTTTTTTTTTTTTTTTTTTTTTTTTTTTTTTTCAGTTATATCTTACATACCTTAATTATGGTTTCATTTAGCCTGGTGTAAATTTAAGGTCAGTCCATTTACTTCACTATTTGCTATTACTTTATTTACTTTACTATTTGCTGTTTCTACTAAGGCAACTGCAAGCAACACCTGACACCTAGGGATGTTATAAATTTGAATGCTGAAGAGTTGTGTGAAATGGTGATCTTGTCAGAGCATGAGATCAAGAACATTAACAGGATGGAGGTCACCCTTCTAAATTTATAAAATTGCGTTAAATTAAGTTTTCTGAAATTTTGGCCTTTAATCCAAGCAAAGGCAAGCATGGGACAGAATCTCATAGGATGGGTAAAATGAGAAAATGAAGAAAGCAGTCCAGCAGCAAAACAGACAGAGATGATAGGGTAGAGAATTGTATTATTTATAGTTTTCTGGCCTAAGTCAGATCCTGTTGACCTCACTGGTTTAGGCTATAGCAGGCTAGAAATGGAAATATTATGGGAAGGTTGGGCGCAAGCTAAGTGGTAGACTAGTTAGAATGGAAACTAATAAGACCATGTGGATCTACTAACTAAAGAAAACCAAAAGAAAGGAAGGGAAGGAACACCTGAAATATAGTATGTTTAGACAATCCTGATTATTTGATTATTTTTTTTAATTGCTGTTTGCTTATCTTCCAGGCAGGGAGAGGGGAAACACGGGGAGTTTATTTTGTTTAATTATACTACATACAAAGGTAGCTTGAGTAATTTTAGTTTTTGTGACATTTTTCCACTTGTCAAAATATGCAGACGTCCTCTTTGTCCTGATAATTGATTTACTGCACAAATTGCAGCCAGAGCTGGATGATGCTAAAAAGGTAGGCTTTGAAAATACAAATATCTTTGCTATATTAGTTCCCCAGCCTCTTTCTGTAGTCCAGCAAAAGAATGGAGACAATGTCAGCTTTTACAGGGTACTCGTAGACTTTCTCTTATTGCCTGCTAAGTTATGAACAGTCATATGCCTGGTGAAGCATCTGGCTAATCTTTAATTCTGTAGTGAATAAGTTCTCCTGCCTTCAGCACTGATGTGAAATAATGGGTCTGACCTTTAATTTCAGACCCTAGTCTTGGGGGATAAAGTGAAGCATAATGCTTTTTCGGAGCTCCAGGAGGTTCCCTGTTTAATATTGGCAAACCTACAATAAGATCTCGTGTCTCATTATGACTGGGAAGTTTTAGGGTTTTAATTCAAAGTATTTAGGAAAATAACAAGAGATGCCCTTTGTAGAAGCTTATGTATAGCAAGTATCCTGACGAAGCTTTTCAGCAGGGCCACCCTATGAAGCATATCAAGGTCTATTATTAGGAAGACACATCTCTAGTGAAATAATCGTACCACTTTTTCCTTTTTCTATCATATATCAAAATCCTAAGAACAGCTCCTGTCCTTCAACTGTTTTTTTCCCCCAGTATAGTCCTATGATTAATAAAATATTCACCTTGAATCATATGTAAAAAAGAAGTTAAGATGAAGATAAATTTTCAGGCATATTTCAGAGTTCCAAATTCTCTGCTTATGAAAATAAAATTCCTCTAGTGTAGACATTGGAAACGTGTGATGTTACGAATAGGCAGAAATGGTCCAGTCCTACTAATCTGTGCAGATTTTTTTCTGGTTTTCTCTTCACGCTGATTTGTTTATGCATCACATTTCTGTTAGTTTATTACCAGTTTAAAAATGCAGTCATTTTCAGTAATGCTGATACTGGTATAGTAAATCTCAGCAGTGTAAACTAATATAGAGATGATGACGTATCTTAATCTCTATGTCTCTGCTGTTAAGAAATCACATTATAATTATGCCAGTACTTAATAATGTTTTTGAAGGTTTCTTTTGTTTTGTGAAATGCAATGCTAGGCATCAAATTAAGTAACAAATGACAATGCCCAACCATGACAGCTCCACACTCAGTATTCAAATACAGTGGCTATAGGACAAGACCGGTTTCTTTGATTCGTACTTTTAAGCATAACTTACTTTTATGTCGTGTATAAAATATACCCTTCAACCAGTTTTAATTTCACTTCATGTTGTCAAATATATTTTACTTAGGCATATATCAGCCCCGTTGCTTTCAGGGCCAAGATTTCACATGCTTGTAAAAGCTATTGAAGCTAACAGAGACAGTTATCATAAACTAATCGTCTTCTTTTTAAATTCAAATAGCTGTTAAATAGAATTTTAGATTGAAATAGCTGTTAAATAGAATTTTCTAGAGGATGGAAATTTGAATGGAAAACAAAACAGTGGAAGCTTCTCTTCCCTGCAAACTAGTTCTCTTCCTTGCAAACTAGACCTATAGTCTATCAGTGGGGATAGAGAAGTCTATGGCCTCTTTCATAATCCCCCAAGTGTTATGTTTAATATTGGCAAAATTGTTGAGCTTATAAGGACATGGCTGTTACAATTTAGTAAGAAACATTGATATTACCCATTAATTTGACTGGAATTTCAAGAGACAGTAAGTTTCCATCAGTTGGTATATTGCAGACACTTTGATATTTGATTAATTTTTTTTCCAATTAGAGTTCTCATTTATGGATGTTTCCATTTGTTTGACTGCCAAAACTCTGGTGAGATGCAATTTGTTCCTAAAATGCCTCAAAATCTATAACATGTTTGTCATCTAAAGATGTCAGAAAGCAGTGGAGAGAATCTTCATTAATTTCAATAAGATTTGGGTTGATACAAAAATTATTTTGCTTTTAGACTTATTTCTACTTTCTCTTTACCAGCATGTATTGTGGGTTACACATTTTTTCCATACCTCTCTCTTATTAAAAAACATGTTATTTGTAGAGAGAAACTTATAAGCATTGTGTGGTTGGAAGACAAGCATTCTGCTTTTCAGTTTTTAGTTAAGTTTTTTTGTTCATTTTTTTGTTTTGTGAGGAGACTCATTTTTCACCTATGAAGGCATTTCAACTTTGTCATGATCAACAGTTGTAATTAATGTTGTTCATTCTATGTATTACTTCTTTTCAAATAAGAATAGATAACAATTTCCTAAAATTATGAGAAAGCAAAGAACTGGGAAGACAGATGGAGAGTCTTAGGGAAGGGTTGAGGGGGAGTTAGAATGTTCAGTCCTTTCTAAAATCTATAAACAGATTACTGACTTCTACGTGCATACTTTCTCAATGGAAAAAACAATCGTGCTCTACGGGAGTTGGCTTGTTGTAATCTAATCTGTGCAAGAGTTTAAAGTCATAACACTCAAGTTTAAAATGAATCCATAAATTGAAAAAAAAAAAATCATATCTATCTGCTAAACAATGAAAGTATAAACTACAGTCTTTCTGTCTTGGAGAGAAGGGAGAATTCTGTGAAATGTGGGTGGTCCATAGTCTGTGCAACAGACAAGCTCTAATTTACAGAGGGCTGATGATTTTAGGGGATAAATGTTTATAACCCCAGAGGGAAAAAGGTATTAGGAAATACCTTTACAGTCATGGGGTTGCAACTCAGAGAAGAATTACCTTCTTCTGGATGTAGCTTCAGTTAAATATGGTGTATGTACACCAATAATAATTTAACACCTTCCTTCTGTTGTGCCTAACTAAGCTTTAATTCTTCAGCAAACCTTCTGTCTCTGTTTTCCTCTTCCATTGATTCTTCCATATATATGTAATAGATTCCACAAAATGATAAAAACGATTAATGTTTTAAGCCATCTGTTGATATAAGACTTCCTAGCATTAAAAATCCTAATTACTCATCTCATCATGGTACACATTTTCAAGGCTACCTTTATTTAATTTTCAGTGCCTTCCTTGTAGGGTGTCTTAAAGCATAGATCTGCTTTTTTTTTTTTTTTTTTTTTTTTTTTTTCCCATATTAAAGTTAAAATATTCAATACCTTGATTATTTGCCTGCCTTCTGTTAGTATTCTAACTTACTGAAATGTCCTTGCAAATACTGGAATATTCCTCCTATATTTTTTGTTTCTTTATTTTAGTTATGAAGCATATGTATTTATGTTTATTATATGATCTGGATTCCTTTACAGCTTTTTATGTAATCTGCTTTTTAGTGAAAAAAAATCTAAGATCCCAATGTTTTAATTACATGCTTTTGAGGATCTGGACAAGGTCTGTAGAGTTCATGCAATACACTGTGATGGAAATGAAATGGGAATTAAGCTTCTTACTCTAGTACTTCATGTGGTTGCTCAGTATAAATGAAGCAAGCAGCTCACCAATGGCTGAGAATTGTAACTGTAAAATTATCCAGTCCTTCAGAGTGGAAAGGATCTTCTTTGCTTCAAAGAAAAAAAAAAGCATCTGCGGATTGACTCTGGAGACTTCATGAATGTGCCATGTTTCTAGGGCTGCAATGAAAACACCAAGGCAACTGCTCTCACCCTGTTTACAGAAGGGAATGATATCCCACGGGTTGTAGCAGTGCAGCAAAACATTGAAGTCACAGGAATTTTATGAACATAAAATGTTAAGAATTATTCAAGACTATGTTTTGGTGTTTTATCCCAACTAAGTAATTTAAATAAGTAACAATAAATTGGCAATACTTGGGAAGAAAAAAATAAATTAAGATATTGGCATCAGATACTTAGTGACCTAATTTAAATGTCACTGATGTCCATATTTGTTGTCTAGATTTCTGTTTTAGACAAATTTGCATAAACCTAATGTGTAAATTTATATGTGCTATTAACTTAATCATAAAGCAGTTTTCCAGAACAGAGCCTTGGTATGCCCATACCTCTTTGCTGGTGATGAAGCAAGGACTGACTCAGATGTTGCCACTTACACTGTAGAGGTGTAACATTTGGCAAGATGAGTCCCACCATTGGCATCGCAAAGTTAGAAAACCCCAAATCTTACTTGATTGCTGATTTTAGCATGCAAGCTCTCTTCTCAGTTGACAAGGCTATGTAAAGGCCATGTAGAATACAAACTGAGAAGTAATTTATTTCATTGCCATGTTGCACTTGTGTTGAAATGGGCTGCACCTCACAACATGTTTTACAGAAGAATAACTTTGAGTTCAGCCAGTTAAGGCTCTAAACAGTAAGAAACCACTTCTGCACAAGAACTCATCAAAGCAGCTAGGGATGTGAGAACCACTGGCCGCAGTGCTGTGTGAGTGAAAGCTGCTTAGATCCATATCCATAAGGAGCCTTACCAGCAGCAAATTGATGAAAGTTGTCTAAATTGTCTAAAGTAACGGAAAGACTCCAACACTTAGAGTTTCCTTTCTTAAATGCTTATCATACCTTTTCACAACTGGAATGGGATTTGACTGCATGGAATTCTACCTGCAGCTGAAATTTCCAAAATGAAGAACAATGTTGTGGGTAAAACCCAGATATTGATGAGGTACTGGCTGATATTTATAAAATAAATTACTGATAGATGTTCCTTGTTTTACAACAACCTGTTGTTAATCGTGTAATATCAGTTGTTGTATTCTATACTTAGAATCCATCTTTTTCTTAAAACTGATAAAGTCCTACCCTGAGGCATCTGAAGTCAGTCAAAGTAAATTTTCATCTCCTCTTTTAAAATTCAAGGGAAACTATCTTGTCAGATACATGAAAATCTTTCCACCATTATTAATGAACATCAACCAGGTTTTGTTTTGGGAAAACTGACTTTTTCTAATCTAAGTTGGCTGTTCAATACCTTTTCCTACCCTTAGGATTTTAATCAAAAGGCTGTATTCTCATTTTAGGCTTTAGGATACCATTCATTCATAATGACACATGATATCTCTTTGCTATATTTAGGAAAACAGAGCTTTGGGCTTGGATTTATATTCAACCCCCAGGTGACTGTCAAAACCAATCCATAGACATTTTGTAATCCCTATCCTTTGGGAGAGGAAAAATGTTTAAAGCACCCTTTTACACCTCTTCTCTTCATCATTTCAGTAGTTTCTCTAGTCTTAATGCTAAACAGTAATCCCATAAAGGAAGGGGCAGCTCTAGACTAGAGCTGCTAATCATTTGCATTTGCTTTAGCACAGAGACATCAGAAAACGTTTTAGAAAACTGTACTGCAAATATGAATGACATCATATTTTTTCCAGTTTTTAACTTGAATGATTTTGTAGCCTATATTGTTTATTTTCTCAAACTCTAAAACTGGAGAATTTGTGTGCACTTTTTAACAGTAAACTGGGATAGGGTTCTGTATCTGTTTCTCCTGGACTCAGGTTTGCTTTTCTTTGAAATACCTCTACTTTTTTGACGATTTATAAAATTGCTTACACTTTTCAGTATAATTGCAAGATGGCTAGCAAGGGCATTTGTCCAGTTCCTCCTTACCCTTCTAGTAAATCTGAAGTTTAACAACCTCTAAGTGGCATATTCTTCAGAATGCCTTATCTTTTTATGTTCAGGATGTCCTTTTTTTTGCTCAGGAAAGAATATAAGGACTGCGACTCTGGTCAGGTCACAGGTCTTGCCAGCCCAGTTTTCTTTCCCCATTAAAGACCAGTATGAGATGTTTAGCGGGCAATAATAACAATAGGGCTTTGAAAAGAAGCTTTAAAATATACTGAAAAGACCTTTTGTTTAATTTATTGCAGCCATTGATCGAAACAATATGCATTTCAATATACATACATGATGGAATTAAATCCACCTGGTGATCAGTCACGAGTGGTGTTCTCCAGGGGTCAGTGTTGGGGCACGTCCTCTTTAATATCTTTATTGATGATTTGGAGGAGGGAATTGAGTGCATCCTCAGTAAATCTGTAGATGGCACCAAGCTGGGGGGAAGCGTCAATCTGCCGGAGGGTAGGAAGGCCTTGCAGAGGGACCTGGACAGGGTGGATCGATGCGCAGAGGCCAATGGGATGAGGTTCAACATGGCTAAGTGCTGGGTGCTGCACCTGGGGCACAAGAACCCCGTGCAACACTACAGGCTTGGGGGAGAATGACTGGAAAGTTGTGCAGAGGAAAAGGATCTGGGGGTGCTGACTGATGCTTGCCGGAACATGAGCCAGCAGTATGCCAAGGTGGCCAAAAAGGCCAAAAGCATCCTGGCTTGTATCTGGGAGGTGATCATCCCCTTGTACTCAACTCTGGCGAGGCCGCACCTCGAGTACTGTGTTCAGCTGTGGGCCTCTCAGTACAAGAAGGACCTTGAAGCCCTGAAAAAATGTCCAGAGAAGGGCTACGAAGCTGGTGAAGGGCCTGGAGCACAAGTCCTATGAGGAGCGGCTTAAGGAACTAGGGTTGTTTAGTCTGGTGAAGAGGAGGCTCAGACCTTATTGCTCTAACTGCCTGAAAAGAAGGTGTGGGGAACTGGGGGTCGGCCTCTTCTCACAGATAACTAGCAATAGGACAAAAGGAAATGGCTTCAAGTTGTGCCAGGGAGGTTGAGGTTGGAAATTAGGAGACATTTCTCCTCAGAAAGAGGAGAAATATAGAAGAAAGGCATTGGAACAGGTTGCCCAGGGAGGTGGTGGAGTCACCGTCCCTGTGAGTGTTTAAGGGAAAAGCTGGATGTGGTGCTTAGAGACATGATTTAGTGAGTGATATTAGTGGTAGGGTGATAATTGGACCAGATGATCTTGAAGGTCTTTTCAAACCTTAGTCATTCCGTAATTCTGTGATTTCCCTTAGCAACAGTGCACTCGTCCATAATAGTCTATGAAAACTTCTTTAATAATTTTAGCAGCCTTACAGTATTGTTTTAGATCTAAGTATAATCAGTGTTTACTTTTTTCTTTCTAGACTCATGTAAATTGCCGTATGAAATAAAACAATAGTAATACATATGAAATAAAATAATAGTAATAATAATGTAGATATAACACCTACACTCCTCTGTAGAAAGTTTTTAGCATGTAAGGTCCATATACAATAAATCTTTATCTGCTCTTGTTTGCTTCATACAGAACTGTTCTCCAGATATGAAAACAGGCATAAATAATGCTGGAGAAAGCACAAGCTGAGATAGATTAAGTGACCTTTGTAATAAAACGAACAACAATTGTAAATTAAAGTTTCAATTACCCAGCATAACAATGGATCAATATCTTCAGATGAGTCTTCTGTTGTGGCCATAAATACTAATGGAAAGATCTTATATTCAAGAATAGCTTGTTTTTAAGCTCTCTTCCTTGAGTCTCTGGGATTTTTATTTTATTTTATTTTTCATTTTTTCAGCTGTAATCTCTTGAGAGGGAATTGTGTTTGTCCCCAAACCTAGAACTTCTTTTTCTTATCTTCATTTCTGTTGATTTTGCCTTGGCCTCTTTACTTGCCCTCACAACTGCTCACTTTCTTTTTCCCTGGATCTCTCTACCAGGCTTGCCCTTTGCTAGCAAAACTAATGTATAATCCATTTATATTCTGCTCTCCGCTTCTGTTTACATTTCTGATTTTCTCACTTTCTGCTTCTGTGGCATACTCTTCATATAAAATTGTCTCCATTTTAGTTTTCCACTCTGAACTTTGATTTCTTATTTACACCTGGAATTTTTTCCCCATTCAGTGGTGAAATAAGCTCTCCTCATTCATACCCATTTGAAGAACTCATCTCCTGTGTATATTTGATACCAACATGCCAAGAAAATTATTTTAGTTATTCTTAAAATGATTTATAGTTTGAGATACAGTCATCTTCAGCTCTGTAATGTCTTACGTGTCTGTCTTGTATGGCTTACCTTTTCTGATTATAGCATTCCTGGGACAGAGTTCCTATCTTCGTTTCTTTTTGTATGCAGAATTGAGCATGATACCATTACTGAAGAAATCATGTTACTGTTGACTAATATACGGGGTATTTTACTTCTCTGTTTCCTTAATTTGAATTTGTGTGAAAGGTGATTCCTATTTTTAACTACTTAAAATGTATCTTACAGCTACTGTTATTCTCAACCTAATGGAAGTAAATGAGGTATTTTATTGGCAGAAGCATTTTAGGTAAAATCATTGAGATGGCTCCTGAATCACGTTTTAGAAGATTTTAGAACAGACATTAGAATTATTTTTAAAGGAAATACACTGAATGATATGCTGTGTTCACTTCAGAGAATGACTGACAGGCAATCTAGGATTTCTTCACAGTTGTGTAGTTACTACTTTTGATTTTAATGTGAAATTCAAGCCACCACTATCAATTTGATTAATGGGGTAATACAGCTTGTGACATGAAAAAAGTTAAATGTTGATAAAGATAGCATTTGCCTAGAAAGCTGAAAATATATTGCAAATATTGCTGAAGAATTATGAAGCCTGGTTTGTTGAAAATGTTAGCATGATTCTTAATGTTACAACTTTAAATAATACTTGTCATCTGAATATTTGTGCAGTTCTGCATTCTGGAAGACATAACTGTGAAATCTTAATCTCTGCAAGGGCAAAGAACTTTGTTACATAAACTAATTGGTTGTGAAGAAAGGAAAAGGGCATAAAATTGACAAAAAGTGGCATTACTGCTTATTCTTTTGAAATCTGCTGATTAAAATAGTTCTAAAAAAATACATCTGTAATGTGAATATGCAAGAAAGCATGTTGGCCTTTTTAATTTTAACATTTCATTTTCTTTTTTCTGTGCATGTAGTATTTTTATTATATTTAACAATTGCAGTAGAACAAAATATCATTTCGTTTAAGGAAATACACAATTTGCTGTATGGGTAAAGCAAAAGAACGCAATTACAGACAGAGACAGCAGTAGTCAGTACAAAATGTAGTTTAACATGCAGTCTGTTCCAAGAAGTGACATTCTTCAGCTGTGCGGTTGAAACAGGGAAGAAGAAATAAGATTTATCAGGAGATTGGTGTGTAAGGGTAGGTGAAAGTAGGGTATTTAACAGGAGGACTGGAAGAACTGAACCCTTCAATATCTGTCTGTTTTAAATCCGTTTTTCTAGAGACAGTGCTAATAGTGCCAATGGAGAGACCTGCTCAGTGTTAAAGTCTCTATATGGTCTTTCTGTAACATCCTCTTAAGCATTCCACCAGTGTTCTTTTAAAACACAGCCTCTCTTTCTTCCAAGGAAGATTATTCTTCCCATTGTTACACTGTAGACATTCAAAATAGTGTATTTTCACAGGTGAGGCAAAGCAGTATTGGCGGAAGAGATCACCAAACTACGCACTCATCTCAAGAGGAAAAAATATGGCTATACGCATAATTAATTTAGTATTCTCTTGATTTCATAATAGAGCTATATTCAGAGAAAAATAGTTTCATTTGCGGTGAAAAGTGTTAATTCCTACAAGCTGTACTGCGAAGTCGATGTACATTAGTTAGCGTTTCTTAGTATGTATGAAGAATTTCTTAGTATGCAGTTAGGTGGTTTCCTAAGGGAGAGAGAGTCCTTTACGCCATAGGCTGTAGGTATGTGCAAGCATGTGATACAGTTGGTATCCAAAAGACCTCACATCATAATCAGGCAAGAGGAATTGTGTGTGATTGGAAACAAACAAACAAAAACCTTATAATATTATCCCCATTTACAGCTACAAAACTGAAGAACAGAGAAATTACAGAATTTGACGGAGGCCACGGTACAGATCTCTTGTGACAGCACTGGGCCTTCAAAGCCCAGTCAGATCTTTCCAGAACTTCCCTCAATAGCAGGAATATGTTTGCTACCACTACTCCAGCTCTCCATTTGCAGAATTATAAGCCTTGGATTAATTTTGTCCATAAAATATGCTGCAAGGCTTGTAAGATTCATGTCATGAATACTGCAGCTTTTCAGAAACTACATCGTTCTCAGTGTCATTATCTGACCTCCCATCTCTTCAGCTCATTTATTAATCTAAACTTGTCTTTAATGACAGACTAGTGCTCCTTACAGATTTTGTTTGTGATTACCATTGGTTTAGGGAAGATTGGCTTGTTGTTACAGTGCTCATGTAAATTCTTTATGGACAACAAGAGCCTCAAGTGGCATTAAACGCATGCTTTAACATCAGTTTTCTCCAAATAAATTGACAGTTTTGGAGATTTAAATGCTTATAGTCCCACTCTCTGTTGAGACTAAGCAGGTCCAATTGGATTCATGACTGTTTGAAAAATAAGAAATTGCAAAGTGAATGAAAATAGCAAATGCCAGTCCCATGCCATCAATAAAATGATGCAGCAGAAACATACAAAGTTATGTCTAGAAAAAAAAAAGGCTTTAAAAGGAAAATAGAATATAGACAACTATGAATGAAGATTTAAAAGTACAGTGAAGATTACCTGAAAGCAGACTAGATTTAAGAAACACCTTGCAGAATAAAAATTACATCTCTTCTCCCCACTGATATTTTGCTCGTAAGATTTTAAAAAATGGCAGTGACAAGTTATTGCTTTACAGCAATTAATATTTTCTCTATGATAGACTTTGAAGTTTCTGCATTCTTGGTGAAATCTACATTGCATGGTAAAATACTAAAATGGTGTTGTTTAAATTCTGTCATCTTATGCTCAGAAGCATCTTATGACAGATGAGAACCTATTTGCCTTTATTTTCACTCATTTCATTCAGTGGTTGCTACAACACTGACTTTAGGTTCCTATGCTTGGTAGGCTTAGAGGACTTTTGTGTGATGTCTGAATTTGTCATGGTGCTACCAGGCCCTAAATCCAAAACATTTTCCAAGGCTGAAGCACAGCTGTTGCATTCATTTCACTGAATGTTTTTTTCCTCTGTAGAAATCTAATTCAAACTCCCATGGGGCGGGTTTCCATCTTGGTTCTGTATAAGAACCTCTCTTAGACTGTTGAATCTAGTATCTGTCTCCAAACAAAATCTATTCTTCTTAAAGCTGTCGATGTGCTGGCACTGAATTGACTGATGCCATCTGTATGTTGATTTCCACATTCTCTATGCACTTATTTCCTGAAATATGAAAGTTTTCTTTATTATACAGATAAAATCAGAAGCAGAAATATGTGGAATTATATTGCTTTTCTTGGCGTATGTTATTGAAGAGTAATGAGTCCTTATTTTTGGCTTTTTAATCACTAGCTACTGATATGGTGAACTCAAAAATAAATTTGAGCACCAATATGTTTTAATGTAGCTGTGCATCAGGATTTATTATTTTATCTTTATATCCAAATTTCTTCTTCCTATTTCTGTCCATGGTTTTCTACATTTTTATGTCTAGATGAAGCAGTTTTATGGTTGAGAAGTTTTTTTCTAAAGCAAATGATGAATGTAACTTTACATATGAAATTGAATGCAACAGATGCATTCACTTATAATAGAACCTCAAAGATGCCTTGAGAGCAATATGAAAATACATTAGTTTGTCATTAAAGGAATTTTGACTTTGTTACTAACTTAGATGAATGTAACAAAGTACATTTTTGACATCTCATTAGTTAAGTTGATTTCAGTGGAGTTGTACATTGGTAAATATTATAAAACATGACATTAGATGCTTGACTACAAGAGATGACTGGAAAATACAGTACGTAACAATTTGGAACTGATCTGTGAATTATTTTCCGAACCCACTTTTTGCATATGACCAACATGTTTTTATGTTAATCTTACATCAACCTTTTGTAAGTATTACAAAAATATGAATTTTGCCCTGTTCATTTATTTATTTTTTAAGTGCAAATACAACTATGTGATCTAGATTAAAAAATTCCTTTATAGTTAGGAAAGAGGTTGGTACATACACTCCCAACTTACCCATACCACTGGGGTTGATACGGTTTTCTAAAGAGCTACTGGGCTGTTTAATGTTTGGTGTTATCTCTTGGGAACTGGCTTTCTGCAGGGACAGCTGAGAGCAAGCAAAGTTTAGGATTCAGCAGCACATCGCACAAATGCATCTGTATGCTTTTTTAGGGGGTCCTGTTCAGTCTGTCACCAGCTTGGGTCAAAGATTGGTTGCAGACTCCAGCTTAATCTTGATCACATGGACCAGATGGAGCCTTTGCATCTGTCCCACACCCCCACAAAGGCTCTGCAGGGACTTTGGTAGTGCATCTTGCAGTTCATAAGCTCTCCTTTTGGGATATGTCAAGCAAACATCATGAAGCTGATACTTAACCAGGTCTTGCTGGGGTGTCTTTGAGTACATTCCCATGCTCCTGTTTCCAGGAGGATTTGTTCCATGTACCACACTCATTTAATTTTCTGACTACATGACACTAGGTTTATGGTAATGTAGTGCAAATGCCTCAGCCAAGCTGTAGTACCCAAGGTACTACAGACAGCATTAGTACAGGAAAAAGTCAAACCACTTCTGATTATTTGGGGCTTTGCCTTTCTTGGGAGTGTGCCAGTCTCCTTCTTTGCCTTAGATGATAATTGCCTCTTTTTTGAGGATCTTCTAAAATGACAGTCCAGGGACTCTTTCAAAGGTGATAAAATTTAAATGATTATCAGTGCTGGTAGTTATTCATATTTTCCTTTACAACCTTAAGAAATATGGAACAGGACCTAGGAAGGATTTTGTTGAGTGTACGTTTAGAGTCATCTGATTTTCACTTTCATTAGAAGTATATGAGGGAAAAATCATGGTACTGAGACATTATTTGACAATATTGTCTTTCCAATGCAGACAAGATTGAATGGTGCTTCAAGTATGTTGTTGAATCTTTGCAAGATGACATAATGTATAGCCTGTCACATTCCTTATGTAAAGTCAGAAAATGTGTGGAATTACTGAAAAGTTCATTGCTGAAATGTAGAACAAGGTTCAGTGGCATGAATAAAAGGCTAATCAATCTAAACTGCACAGAAATAACAGATTTGTTTTTACTCTTGTGTTTTGATCCCATGGTATGGTTAATGATAAGTGCAGGAGCTTGGATGTAACTTCCTATAATGTGATTTAATGATTGTATAGCATGACTTCATCATTTCTATATGTATCTGTTTCTAGAAATAAGCAGAAAAAAATCAAGAAATTCAAAGTGTCTCAATCAACACATTGGCTAAAAGAAAGGAAGAAAGTGAGCAAGGTAGAGATACACAGCATATTCACAATGCTGCTATAAAAGGCAGGGTGAACATCATTATAGGAGTGACCAGTTTATGGAAAGAGAGGCACTGTAATGATAAGGAGGGAAAGAGTATATAAGAAGAATGGTGCAAAAAGAAAGTATGCTGGTTGGTGAGAGAGAAATTATATGATGAGCTATGAAATGAGAGAGGAAAGAACGATATGATGAAATGAAATTGCATTTAATGAGGTAGAAGAAAGGTGATTAGGGACAGAAGAAAAATAGAATTTAGTGATGAGAAAATCCTATTAAATTATCCAATAAATCTTCTTGCCACTTAAGGAAGGATTTCCCTTCTTTATTCTCCTTCTCCTGAGGATATTTTCCAGTGTATTGTCTCAATATTCAACCATATGAGAATGCCATTTTCTTTAGCAAGGACTTCCACATACAAGACTAGGAAAGCGATACAGCTGTACTCCTGACACTTAGTCATAGCCTTCAGGCTTGCAGTCTACATAGTGTCTAGTGCTTTGTCAAGACAGTGTTTAGGATACTGGCATAACTTTATCCCTTTATCTAAGGGCTCGTCTTGTTGCTGGTGTTGGGTTTTGTGTGTATTTGTTTTTACAGGGGGAGGGGTGTGTTATATTTGTTATTTATATCAGATACTACATATGAAACAGCTATCCTTTCAATTTTCCAGTAATCTCCATTGCATAAGTTAAAAATCTGGACTTTGTGCATTTAACTTGCTTTTAACATTGTTCAGTTCCATATTACAGCTTTTAAAAATCCAGACAAAGTAGATAGAAGCAGCGATAGAATGCATGTAGCAGATGGCATTCCATTAGGAAATGATCGGTTTAGCCTACTGTAGTCCTGTCTCAAAAGGTAAAGTGCACAGTATTTGTGCAGACTGTCTCTTTGCTTTCTCTTTTTGATGGATAAACAGGAAAATTCAACACTCCATGCCATAAAAACCTACTCATAAGACAATCTATCAGAACAACAATTACAATACAGCTGCTACTGCATTCTCAGTGTGCGACCTTTCTGCCTTGATGTCATGTCATTGAGACCTAATTTGGTAAGAGCTTGCCTATTAGCTAAAATTTATACGTTTGGACAGTAGGATGGAAATGCCAGTAAAATTACAAATGGAAACCCACTCTGATTTTGCACAAAACAAGTCTAGAGAGACTTAAAGCTAATTCATATTTTGGTGTGAAACAGGGCTCTTTTAAAGTCAATGAGAAAATAGAGATGGAGGAGTGTGGTGGAGGGTTGTCCTGAAAAAGTAGCACAGCTACATAACGTTTTAATTTAATTTGCATATAGAAAGCTTTCCTGTGGTGTTACAGTAGATCTGATGCATCAAGTAAAGCATCAGTCCTAAACTGGAGATCTCCTGGTCCTAATGACAAGTCACTGCTTGTTAGTGTTTTATTTTTTTCCTTTATTTCCCTTTGCAATAGTTTTAGAACTTCTACAACACTTTTTAGAAGACTATTTTGAGGTAACAAAGAAATCAAGGTTAATGTCATGAAAGAAATGTGTTGGTTTGGTCAAGTCTTAATACTTACTGGAATATATTGTTATCCTCACCCTATAAAACTGGTAGCAGAAATAATGTGTGTTAAACATATCATCCACCTCTGTGTCCTTCATGGGAAAACATTTTGAGGGTTACAGTTGCTCAAGTCTGTTTGTTCAGCTTGAAGCATGTTTCAGAACTGTTCTGGTCAATTAGATAAGACTGATGTTGGTCAGCAAAGTTCTTGATTTTGAGTGCCATTAAGTTGCAAGGAAGTTCCTGTAAGCAGTCATCCCCATCATGTAGAAGTTGCTGAAATCAAAAATGAGCAAGCTGCTTTCCTCTCCTGTAGTCTCAGGCTGATAACACTGTCTCCATGTATTCAAGTTAAGTCACCCGTTGTCACGCTGAAGATGCAATTGGCAGCATCTTAGAGAAATAGAATTCTTCAATTATTTTAACAAGAGAACCAATATCTAAATACAGCCTGTTTACCAAGAATTTGGAAATGTGTGCGTGTGGAGAAAGCATTCATCATGACTGCGAAAAAGAAAAAATGCTGAAGTAACGTTACAGTTTAAAAAGAGAGAGAAAATTATACTTTTAGCTCTGTGTTGTACCTGTTTCTTAAACACGTGGCATTAACAGCAAGGGCTCTGCATTAGTCCTAAAACCTCTCTTTACTGAGAAGATGATGTACACAGCTTGGTATACCAGCTGTTTTTCCAGCCAACGAGTATGGTCTGTGTTTTTTAGTTATTCACCAAATGCCCAGTCTTTTAGTGGTGATTCTTGCATCAGGTTCTGGGCAGGTTTCAGTTGCATGTTTGTACCAGAGTCAAATTGTATGTGAAGTAAAATTTGAAAAGAAGACAGCAAGAACGAGTTTGTTTTTTTGTTTTTTTTTTGTTTTTTTTTTTTTAAAGGAATGTAAAATAAAACGTGATAGTGGTAGAAAGCTAAAGGAAGCTTGAATTGGCAAGAAGAGACAGGAAGTATTTTAAATTTATAATGAAAATTAATTATGCATTCACTGCATTTGAAGAGGTCAGACATGATGAATTTAAATAGTGCATGAGAATGAAGGCCATCTTTTATATTAAAGGCATTACAACAGGGCAATGTGAGGAGAGGCAGAGAAATAAAGGAAGCAAAGGGGGAAAATTGCAACACTGAGGCAATGAGTAACAAGAACATTAAATCGAACAGATCTGCTTTGTGACTAAATTGATTCACAATTTTCAAGCAATTCAAAATAATGATAATTTATTAGCCATAAAATTAGACTGGAAAAATGTTTAAAGCTGCTGAGAAAGTTAATAAAAGAAGGAATTTCATAGTGGATTCTCACCAGCTTGCAGCAACCTTTAGAAGTTCTGTACAATAGGGTAATTCTTTGTTCCAATTTTGTTCCTTTCTTCAGTGTAGTTGCTATTTATGCTTGTTTATGTGAAGTGGAAAATCCTTTTATTTTTTCTTCTCTTCCCCGCTATCTCCTGTCAAATCTGTCCTGTTTTCACTACTCCATTTCATTTGCGAGTATAGTATATGGGCAAATCAATTAAAAACAAGTTTGTGGAAATGCCGTAAGATGTAAGTAGCTGTAGGGCTAAAACAGAATATTTTGAGCAACCTGGTCTAGTGGGAGGTGTCCCTGCCCATGGCAGGAGGGTTGGAATTAGATGATCTTTAAGATCCCATCCAACCCAAACCATTCTATGATTTTGCCCCACTTTCTGGAATACTGGAGTACAGTTTTTGTTTGTAGGGACAGACTGTACTGAATAACACGAGTAGGAGTACAGCGCAGCCTCTCTGCTTAACACTATTTAAAGACATGTATGTTCTGAATGCATATATTCTGGGGTATTCTGAATTGTGCTATTCTGAAGGTACCTCATTACTCTGCCATCTTTCTGTTCAGAAACTCAGATACTTTGGAGCTGGGGACTCTATATCTGCTTGTGCAGCTGGGCAATACTTACTGTGATGTCTATGTGTTGCTGTCAGACCCAATAGTTTATTTTGACTCAAGGTATTGCTATGGAGCCTGAGGAGACACAAGGAGTATGTGCACAGTAGCATGGTTAGGAAGCCAGAAACTCAGACTTTCTTGGTGGAAGGTGACATTTAGTTACAGAAATTCCAGGTGAAGGGAGTCCTTCAATAATTACATTTCTGTGGCCCTGAGCTAAAGATTGTTAACAGAAAGTTAAATCTGAAAGGCTTAGTGGTTAAGAAGGGGGGGGAAAAAAAGCTAGAAGAGCAAACAGTAAGTTGTGACCTCAGGCTTTTATAAAACAGCACATAAGAGAAATGGAGACTCTTCCCCTCCACCCCCAAGGGTGGTTTCATGTACCAAGTTGTCCATGGGGTGCAAGGTTACCAGAACAGGATACTGTACCAGATAATTCCCCTATGACAGCTGTTATGATTCACTGGTTTTAATATTATCCTCGAGTTCACTTGAGGGAATTCTCCAGGCAAGCTTCTAAAGCATAGCATGTAACCTAATAGCATTATTGTTCTTATTTTTTTTATTATACGCATGTTCTTCATTTACTTACGATCAATCTCTATGTTGAAAATGGCACCATAATGCCTATAGCCACAATTAGATAACCACAGTTAGGTTGAATCAATACCCATTCTTCTGAAGAATATTATAGTGAAATTGTGGAGTATGTCTCTCATCCTTCTCCTGACAAATGCAATTATCACTAGAACCTGGATCCAAGGCCCACCTAATTCATGTAATAAGTTATTTACCAATTAAATAATCTATCAGTAAAGGATAAGTAAGCATTTAACATATTTATGCAGTCCACATATTTTAGAATGCTAAGTGTTCAGTGTGGTTTTATATTGATGAGTAGTTATTGCAAAATTGTTTGATGAAAAGTCTAACAAGTTTAGCAGCTGACAAGGATTGCTAGGCTTCTAGCACATGGGAGTTTTGATACCTGTTAAGGAGAGAGGGCTTTTCACATTACATTTCCTTTTCTCTTTTGTTTCCCTTATTCTTCACCCTAGAGATGAGGGTAATTATTATTCTGAGAGTAGAAAACTTGTATGATATGCCTCCTTACCCCCAAAGCTCTCGATGTTAATTCCCTCTCAAGTCTTCCACTGCATTCTGAACTGACAAATGGCTGGGCTAGTGCAGTTCTACTAAAATCATCAACACTGAAAGCTTTCTTAGTAACTTGTCTTTTTTTTTTTTTTTTTCTTTGAGGACTTCACAGTTTCCTCCTCTAGTCCTGAACATCAAGTCTAGCATTACAGGTACTGATTTACAGTGGTTTGCCCTTAGGTTGGCGAGTTGGAAGGCACTTCTGTACAACTGCATGCTAACAGCATGTTAGCCTGCTAGCACTCATCTATGTTCCTAATTTGCCTTTGATTTCATGGAGCCTAAATATTATCACCAGGTCTTGGTGTGTTCCTTTTGATGATGTCTGAGAGTTTTCACTGGGATTATGCATTAGCTCTAAGTCAGCTTCCTTTGCACAGCCATCTATGTGGTATATAGAATGCTATAATATACAGAGCTGTACCAAAGATAGGCTTACCTATTGTCAAATGCACAAGTCAAGTTCAAGCACATTGTTACAAAACACAAAATCACTTTCTTATTCAGTTACGTTAGTGATTTTGAAGTATTAGTTGGGTCTTTCCATTTGCCCCATGAACAAGACTCTGTGTGCTGGATAACAAAATGGAGATAATAATACACTCCCTTCTCCTTGAAACTCATAGGCAGGTAAAGATTTGCCTGAGTACAGCTGGCAATGTGCGTATTTCCTAGCTGTGGCTTTTCTTTCATGGCTTAGTTGTGCCAGATACAATTGTAGTTAACTTTTCAGCTATATCTAGTATGAGGAATATGGGGCGTGCAGAGATTTTGTGGTAAGGAGATGAGGGGGCAGGAGGCAAAGGAGCAAGTTGCAGGCAGAAGGCTAGATGTTAGATTGTTCTGGGCAAAGAAGTTATAGATTTCCATGAGAGAGAAATACTAGCTATAGTATGGTAGGGAATCAGCAGAGCATGTCAGACAGCAGTTTGCATTTTAGAGAGGCAATGTATAAAATGGGACAATCATCTCCTGGTTTCAACTTCAGTTGAAATTCAGTTCCAATCATGACTTTCTTTTTCTATTTTGGGGGATTTAAAAATGTTTCTACATGTTTACTGTTATTATTTTTATTACTATATCATGAAACAGAAGTAGATTTTTTTCTCTTTTTAAAAAAGCAAAATAGGAGAATACCTTCCCTACTAGAAACCAGTCAAGTTTTCCTCATCAGTTAGGTTGACAGTAGGTTTAGCACATTCATTAATTATGACTGTGATTTGTTAGAACAAACAAGATTCTAAACCTTTAAGAGGCCTGGCATAATTATAAATAATAAAGAACCTTTAAAAATGCTTCAAGGCAAGAACTCAGCAAAGAAAAAGAAGGGAATATACTTCGAGACTATGCCACTAAAGGGGAGAGTACTTTTCTCTTCCCCTTTTGAAGACTTATGCAGGGTACAATAGCAATACATAAATGGTCTTCAAGTATAGACATTTTTGTTTGGTTGGTTGCTAGAGATTCATCAGAACAAAAACATTATGAACTTTCACCTTCAGAACAGGAGGTATTTCTGCCCTCTTTCTTACATGTCTGAGAATATTTCCTGCTTTGGGACACCTGTCTGCCACTCACTAGATAAAATTCTGCAACAGCATTGATTAAATGGGGAAGTTGGCTCTGTCAAGTGATTTTCTTATTTTTCCTCTTCAGGCCCTTACAAGGATCTGTGGAGGTCATCTCTCTAGTCAAAATCTACGCAAAAATGGGCAACCACCTTTTTCAGAATTATCATCTCACGATAATTAACCAAAAGGGGAAGGTTCATTTTCATGTTGCTTTTGTTACCTAACAGCCTACTGACTGACCAGAACCAAAATACTAATGCTGTGGAAATCAGTTGTCATAAATCACTACAGGGCTGCTTTTTGTATGCCAGCTAATCAACTGCCACAGTCAACTGCTGCATTTAGGGACCCAGCTATTCTGTGTTAGAGGCAGGCAGTGTGGTGATTTAGTATGACAGTGCGAAGTTTATTGATTTCAGATCTTGAGAGACTTGTTATTGTATACAAGAACATACATATATGTATATATATACATGCAGTACAACATATTACGATATATTGTAAAGGCCAGTATTCATTTATTTTTTTATGAACAGATATCTACACTGAAACAATGAAAGTGGAGTGTGCAGTGGTGTGAATAAACCTCATGGCAATATTTTCAGATGAAGTAAATATCTGTTTGTAACAGGTGTAATTGTATTTGTCCTGATCTGCCCTGCGTCTCCACATTTATGATTATTTATTTGCAAATATAATTCTCCATTTTTATATACCTCACCCTGTGAGCATGTACCTTCTAGTGCTGTAGCTACTCGTTTCTGTGATAGATCACCAGTATGAACAGTAGTGTCTTGTCTTACTGTCTCAGGATTAGTACATATCTGTATCTTCTGCAGGGGATTTGCATCCACCAGTTGCTACGCTTCTATCTCACTACTATAAGTTTGACCATGAGAAACAGAAAAAAAATAAAGTAATGCAACCAAGTAATCTGCTCATCACTAACAGTAGAAGTGATTTTTTTTTTCCTTATCTAACCTTGAGAACTCCTTTCTCAAGGAAATATAAAAGTGCTTCTGCAGAGATCTGTATTCACCTGTTTGTTACAATGATGTTAAGAAGGGCTCTGTGATCATGTTTCTGGGGCAGTTCCAATTAAATTAAAGGAGCTACCTCAGCTGAATTTGACTCATTAGCATGTTTTTCTTAATAGGTAAGATTTGATTTTGTGAATGTACTAATTTAGTGTGTTGCTTTTGTAACTACATCAGTTTGTTGGAAGTTACATCTATGATAAAATGATGTATGGTCAAGCTAGGACAGACCCACAAAACTGTGTCAGTCAGGAAGAGAATATCATGGACTGTGAGAGTGTCTGTGACCCAGAAAGTAGCACAGAAATGCATTTGCCCTGTATGCTGATGACATACTCACTTTGTTTTTTGAAGAACTTGGTCACTCATTTTCTCACTCGATTATGTTTATTGGACAAGTTCCATGTAGCTCATGATCAGCAGAAAACAGAGGTCATGCCATTAAAATTTTTGGCATTCACAGTTACGTACATTTTTCCCCTTGTAACAGAAGACAGCTTTGAAATACATACATTTTAAAACTCTAAAGCCAATTGTAGTACTTTGTATTAGGCAGGTAGGTTAATGACTGGATTTTTCAAAAAATGCTGGTGCTGACAATTTGAATCAGCAGTTGCTCAGCTATTCCAAAACTCAAGGTATCTACTTAGGTAAGTGTAGTATCTCTGACTTAAGAGTTCTACATTACCTTTTTGCCATGATCTCTTTATGGCTTGGAGGGTGGTCTTCCTATTTTTCACTGGACACAGAATTAATGACCACAGAAAGCAGACTTGGAGCAAAGTGACTATAAACCAACAGGGAAGTGAAAGAACTGGTGTCTCAGTCTCAGATTTTGGATGTTTAATACAAATATGCTCATATGTGAAGTTGCTGCATTGACCCGAAGGTCTATGAGATCAGTTGAAAGGCAGATATTTATGTCCTAGTTTTGAAAAAGCTCTGAAATATGAATTTTTAATTCTCTGGTGCTCAGAAAGATGTTGTCCTTTTGCATTAGGTATTCTAGAGAATGCATATATTATATTGCATAATGTGCATATATTTAATATTCTTACAAAGATAATTGTATTATGATTAAAATGGCTAACATAACAAAAGAAATGTCTTAGGAACTTCAAGATTAATTCAAGGTTGGTTCTTCATCTGAAAAATTTATGCTCTGCCTGGTGTTTGTCCTGTGGAGTTCTCTTCTATTTCAGTCCTTTTTTTTCCTGTCGTTGTCCTTGGTGGCTCTGCACTGCCCAGAATTTCTCCTGTGGCTTCTTTTTGCTCTCCCTATCATTGGGAAGGAGACCGTTGTGCATTTGGGGATTACAGCTTTCATCCAAGGTATGCAGACCAGACATGATGCTTCTCATTTGCAGATTTTTTCCCTCTTTCCCCCCATGTCACCCACACCACATGTGGTTTGTGCTGCAGGGTGACTGCTCAGTTTGTACCAGGAGCTGGTCTTGTTCATTCCCTATGTAGCTTTCATTTTGCCTTGAAACCAGAAAAGCACAATTTCAGCTGCTGCCTGTTCTTGTGGTTCAGGCAGTACAGAACCAGGAAGGTTTCACAGGTCTCGTCTGTGGACAGCTGTGTTTCATGAAGCTCTTCTGTGGATTTTGGAAGATCTTGTATTTAAAATGATCAAAATTCAGCTTTAACAAATGCTTTTGTGAACATTTCATAGCTGTGCCCAAGCCGCTCTCCACATTTTGTGCAGAGAAGGCAAGACAATTTCAAAGGAAACATTCTGTGCCTTTCTGGATAGCATCCTGCTGCTTTGAAACCTTTTTTTTTTCTGTTGTTCATCTTTTATTTTTTTTCCCTCCATCATATATTAATTCTGTCTCTTCTTCCTTCTGAGACAGATGGTGAGCTGGTGCTACTAATGAGCTCCCTGCTGCCCCGGGAAAGGCAGAGTGAAATGGTTTGTGTTCTGAGAGTTAACAGGCTGAGCACCCTCACTAAGGATGTAACACGCACGTGATGGAGGGTTTGATGCACCACATACTGTAGCAGACTGTCTTCATATCAACCTACGAGCAGCGTTTCCCAAAGAGAACAAATTCCCGAAACAGCCTACCTCATAGTCCAAACCTTACCATGTTTGTGGGGGCATTGTTGTGAACGGTGCAATAATCTCCTGCTTTTATCAACATGGAGAGAGCATTAGGTTGTGGACACATGGCAATTGAATGCCCTGCTTCCCTGGCATTAGCACATTGAGAAATAAAAACAAAGAGCACCTGCTGTTCCTCAAAATGGTTCTTTGAACATTATAAACACTTTCTTGGCGGAAGGCCATTCTTTTCTGGGCTAACTTAAAAAAGAATGCAATTAATTATAGGCAGTGCAGACCTCTAAGGTAACAAAATGCAATTATCCAGGGATTCATGATGGATTCAGTTATATCTTCTTTAAAATATGTCAGAAAGTGACAATAAGTCAAAACTGACTTGTACTAAGTATGCAATTAAAGATAGGTCCGGTTGGCCTGCAAATCAGCAGTAGCTATCTTGTAGGTAGTTCAAGGCTAACTACAAAGTTCCCAAATGGTGGTAGTTATGTGAATCCAGCATGATAATGAGGAATTTTTCAAAACCTAATGTATTGGTTGCGATGCTGAGAACTTTCTTAATGGATTCATTAAATGTTCTCTCTCCAGCAGAGATCACAAAGAGAGATGTATCCATTTCTCTACAGTCAGCAGAAAAACTGCAGTGACACAAGATGTCTAATTGAATGCAAACCATTCACTTTTTATGTTTAAAAACAAATAAATACTCATATCAGAATATGTCTCTTAATGTGAGGTCTTTTGATCAAGAATACAGCATTTTGGCATTGGAATGGAGAATGTTTAAAAACGCAGATGTTTGCTTGCAATTACCACACAGAGTGATATCACGTAAGCTTAGGGTATAGATGATAGTTAATTTAACCTGATTAACTATTATAGCTGATAAAGAGGTGTTGGTCTCTTATAAAAGTAGGTACTTTGATGTCTGCTGATACAGAATAATACCCAGTCCACATTTAAGTTAATTACTGAATGCCAGCAAGTAACAGATGTGCTGCAGATGGCGAGGGTGATTAAAATAAGAAAGATCACAAATAAAGATTTTACAGGTTTGGAAGCTAACAATAAATAAACAGGTTAAAAAGTGCTATATTAAAAAGCTTAAATATTTTAGTAATTAAACTGAAAATGTGTTTGATTCCTTATTATCAGCCTGTTGCTGTGAATAGGTTTAAAACAAAGTAATGAGTTACAGACTTAAATAGATAGACAAGGTTTTCACATCTGAACTTACTAGTACTACACCAGCAGTTACTTTGGGAAAGTGTGTGTGTGGGAAAGTGGCTGACCGTTTTTTTTTTTTTTTTTTTTTTTTTTTTTTTTTTTTTTTTAGAATTTACATTTACTGAAATGAAAGCTTCTTACAGAAATGAACTGGTTTCACAAAAAATGCTTTAAATGCTTTTACAAGTATTTGTGCTTTATGACCGGAAATCCCACCCTGAAAAGAGAGGGAGCCATGTATAGATATGCAAACACCTATCTTGGAGGAAGTAAGTTGGTCCTGTAGGCAGTGTAGTATCAGGAAGCTGAACCAACAATTCCACAGGACTAGTGGGTATCTCCACTACAAAGCTGTTTTTTTCAGTTTACTTTTTATTTTATTTATATATATATATATATTTATATATATATATTTTTTTCTGGTGGGTGGCTGGTTGAGAAAAACCATGGCAGGTCTTATTTCATCTTTATTTTCATCCTAATTCAAACCATGGCAATTTATGGAGTCTCAAAACTTTCATGTGACAAGAAAATGGTTTCCTGCCCAGCTATAAGAGGCATCATTGTAAGATGAGAAAGATTACGAAATGTTAGTAAAGGAAATGATACACTCCCAGTAATTTAATCGTGTATTCACAGGTTGACTCAATTTCCAAATTAATAATAAAAATGTAAACCACCTTGCAGTGAGATCTGACCTCTTAAATAGATAAGTGGTGTGTCACTGAATTAGCCTAAAGGGGCTTAGCGTATTCAGTATACTACGCTAAGTAACCTGTGTAAGACCTGTCATACCATAGTACTCTGAGCTGAATGTAAAGGAAAATAAATAAATAAATATTAATTCATAATGACATGTTTTTTCTTTTCTTTCTACTTTTTTATTTTTTTTTTTTTTTTTTTTTTTTTTTCAGTAGAATTAAAAAGTCAATGAGAAAATGTAAGACCTTTGTTTTAAGAAGGTATTTTTATTATTAGGGAAAATCACTTCTTTTAAAAAGACATTACTGAATGTAGGTGGACTGTTGTTTTTTTTTTCTTTCTTTTTTTTCTTTTTTTTTTTTTTTTTTTCAGGATTATCTTGTAGGTACTTTCGCAACCAATTGTTAAAGGGGAGATTATCAATGAAGAGGTGAATGCTCAGCTTCTCCTGTTTCTTGTAACAGACTGCACTTTAGGAGTGTGACTGATAACCCCAGTCACTGTATAGAAAAGCTATTGAAATTTCTCCCTGTGTGTTAAGACATTGTGCTTTTTGTTCTAGTAAACTTCTGTACTGTACAAGTCATTTACAACTTATTCTTGTGGAAGTAACTCTGGTGGTAGAATCACAGAACACCTTGCTTGTGGGATTTTCTGTAGCAACAAGCTTCCTTGCTGTGCTCCCCTGACCTTTCTCTTTCACTCCTGCTACACTCTTAGACTCTATAGTTGTCTACATGTACTTTTTGGAAGGGCAAGACTTTCACAGTGCTTTCTGTGACTGGTTACAAGTGACATGATGGTATGCATGCCAGCTGGCTGCTGCACGCCAGGCCCCATAATGGCCCCTTCCATTTGTCTTTCCCTCAGCAGAGACGCTAATTGGGTCTGTATCCTTTATCCAACTATTACTATTCAAGAAACTTGCAGGAGTTTGGGATTTTGGGGGTCTCTCATCCTCTGAAGTCTGGGCCCAAAAGCTACTTTGAAGGAGGGAAGGAAATGAAAGAGAAAACAACTGATGATGTAAGTCTTATTTCCTTGGGAAGCCAGACTAAAAATGTGTATCTAAGACTTGTCTCACACATTATGTATCAAGCAGAAGGCATCCTCTAGTGTATAGGCAGAGTGGGGAAATTTAATTACAGGGGTGACCAAGAATTTAAAACTGACTAAAGGCTGTTGCCATGTGATAGCTCTGGGGTTTATTAGTTCAAAAATGGAGTTGCCATTTGTTAAGTCAGTAATATCACCGATTTTACAGCATTATGCTTTTCTTTCATGTATGTTATAGGTAGTTATTATCTATTTCCAGCTGTTTCCTCTCAGGTCATTGACAGCAATGCTATGATTACATGCATTCGATATATATTTATAAATATTGTGTATATAATATACATATATATTCTGTTTGCCAAAATGTGTTGTATTTTTAGTGGTCTGTCTTATGAGAAAGTACACACTAGATGCACTGCAGAAATTTCCTTGCACTGTTCTCTCATTTTTTAAATTTGGTTTCTATCAGTGCTTTCTGTTAGTTCTCATTTCTGGATGTGGTGGAATGTTATGAAATACAATGTAATTGGGTTCTTTCTTCAGAGTAGTTTTACGTTTGCATTGTCTCAGACATCATCTTAAAGAATTAAATGAAGAAAAAGAGGAACGTTTACTTTCCCTGAACTTGGATCACAAAGCACCTTCTTAGAAATTGTTTTGAATTTCCCTCATGTCATACAAAAGAGTCCTTCCTTTTCCTTTAGTTGTGAGACAAATATCCCCCTACCCCCAGAGGCACAGAATGATGGCGACTGAAGGAGTATTTTGAAATTTTTAAGCTTTTTAGTTGGAACATGTGCTGGTGTTACTGTGGAAACCTGGGAAATACTTTCCCAGTAAAAATGAAGTGAGAGAAAATGCCTTTTCAATGCTGAATAACCCTCCTCTGCTTTAAATATGGAGAAGCTTTGGTATTTTGGATTTAACGAGCCCTAAATATGTCAACATTGGAGGCTGTTTGCTTCTGTTAAATAGTTGGCATGCTGTACTAGCTGGCATTGTTGTATTTGGTCTGTCAAAATCCTATTCATCTCATCATTTTCTGATCTATATGGATTTAGCTCTTTGGCCTTGACTTTATATTAGGTTGATCTTTCTAGTTTTAGGGTGAACCATATCTGCTCTTTATTTCATTTTTGTCCAAATGTCTTGCTATTTCTTCTCTTATGCATTAATATGCATATTACAAATTAATATGACTAATTCTTTTGAATAAAGCCAGCCCAAAAAAATGATGCATCAAGTGATGCATTTGAATTGTGAACCGAGGAAGTGTAGCTCATCAGGACTCTCTAAAGCAGCCCATTTGTGTTTCAAATTGGTTTCTGACCCTCTTAGCCAGGGACACAAGACTCAAAAGCGGGGAGTAGGTAGGTGTGCAGTCATATCTGAAATCTCCTGAGCTCCCAAAGGAATTATATGTTACAAGTGACCAGTCTATAATCTACTATCAGATTCTCCACCAAAAATAGTTCTAGTCACAAAGTCTACTTATGTTAGTACATAAAAGACATTTTTCCTCCACTGCAGCTTTTTTTTTTCTCTTCCTTTATGCCTAGTGTGAAATGACTACAATAAATTATTTCCTTTGTTGTAGCACATATCTCTTGTGAGTACAATGCTAGAATTATAATGTAAATTGTTAATATGCAATCCTGAGCACTGAAGTCAATGGAAACTTGGCACATAGGATGATGAGATTATCAGTATAAATTCAGAAAAAGGCATGTAAATGCTATTGCTTTCCTGCGTCATTTTCCATGAAGTAGTTTAGGAATATCGAGTTCTTTATTTTTCTCCAAAGATTTTGATGGCCTGCTTAAAGAAAAGTTTTAAAAAAATAAAAATATCTTGGGGATCATAAAAGAAACTCCTACAGAGATGATGCAGAACTGGTCTGAAAACTTTCTTAGAAAGAGTCCTTACTGCTTCACTGGGAAAACAGAGAAGTGAAATGAATAGGCTTCTCTAGAGAGCTGCTTGTGTTCAGGGTCAATCAATTTTTATTAGTGACCTGGCTGATGGAATAGGCATCATATATATGTCAAGGAGTCTGAAAGGCTTGTAAGTATCTTGGAAGACAAAATTAGAATTCAAAATGATCTTGACAAGCTGAGGAAATGACCTGGGTAAAGAGAGGGGATTAATTAGTGGGTATAAGTGTAAACTGTTGTGTTTCATCAGGAATTGCCAACTTCACAGGTACTAATGTTGTGGACAACTTGCAGAAATAAAAATTGGGTATTACAATGAAACACAAATTGAGCTGTAGTCCTGTCCTAGTGGTTCACAAAAGCTAAATCTCATGCTGGAAATATACATATTTGAGTTTAAATGCAAAAGATGTGAAGATGTCCTTCTGGTCAATTCAGCTTCAAATTTCACAGAGTGAGTCTGGAGAAGATCATTGGGAATGAAGGAGAATCTAAAATGTGTTCTGTGACAAAGACCAGAAAAATGTGACTTATTTGTTTTAAAGAAGAGTAATAAATGGGAGATTTGGTAACAGTCCTCAACTATGTTTAAAAATAAAAAAATCAGCTACAAGGATACAGTCTCCACATGCATAGTGCTAGATGATGCAATTTAGAAATTAGGGAAGACTTTATAGAGTAATATGCTGTTTGGAATATTTGCCTGAGGAGGTTATAAAATCCTCATTACTGGAGGTTAATAAATACATAAACCAACATCTGTTAGGGATGACAGAGATAAGGTTCACCAGCCTTGGCCACAGTGGAAGTAGAGTAGTCTTCTTTTGGAGGAGCTACAACTCTGTTTTTTGGTTTTCTAAGAGGGTTTGCTTGTTTGTTTTGTGATTATATGGAGAAACTGCTTTTATCTGATTTTACCTACTCTGACATCTTGATGGTGAATAACATATAATGTTAGTATTATGGCTCTTTTTTAAGTGTCAGATTAATTTTGATTATTACTGCAACCTTCTGAAAATAGTAATTTGGAAAACACAAAATTGTTAATGGGCTGCATAGGCACATTAGTCTGTTTGGGATTAGACTTTATTTCTAACTTCAACATAAGTTCTTACGATAAAGCAGAATTTGGCTCTTTGTCTTTGGTCTTATTCATACAGATGCAGCCTTACAAGTGGCATGAAACTTACATGGAAAGTAGCATAAAATAAGATTGGAAAGTAGCACAAGGACACAGAGATGAATAACTTAGTAGCATCTGATGAAGATTTGGGATCCTATTGATGAGGATTCTGTTTCTTTTTTTCTCTGTCTTTCCCATCCAGAGATGGGCATAGCACAACAGGAAGGGCTCCATGTGTTGTTCAATGTAGGACACCTGAGTTAATCCTTTGTAGGGGTGAGCAGTCACCAGAAGTGCCACAGACTGAAAGTCATTCTGCTTGCTCCTAGTACCTTTCATTCTATGTTTTTAGAAAAACAAAACAAAAATGCAATCAACTAACCAACATGTAATTTCAAGTTGGGGTGCGTATATATAGAATAAAATCAGCCAAAGCTTGATGTTGCATTGCTAAGAATAAATTCCAGAGCTCTGGAAGACCATCCTTCAGCATGGACTGTGCCTCAGTAAGTGTGTATAAACCATGCTCTGCATGCAGGTACTTTAGTAAGGACACCATAAAACACTTATTTGCTAGAGAAAGCAAGTTTTTGATCCTCAGAGGTGTGGATCACATCATTGTGGATAACAGGCGTGCTGGAAACTGGTGTTTCAGTCCATAAAATAGATCCATAATTAAGTAATGGAAGGATCAAGAACTAAAACATTTTTACTGAGAAAAAAAAAAAAAGATAATTTCCCATTAGTTGTATACAACAGTGAAATATTTACAGGCACTGTGATAGAAAATTGGAATCCTAACAGCAAACTGCAAATTACACTTGAATTGAGAAGCTTCTTTTTTATTTTTTCATGCTTTACATGTGTTCACATTTCTGTCCAAATGTATTTTCAATTCCTTTTGTTACCTTAAATATCATCCATCTTTTAGATTTTGAAGAACAGACACAAGGCTCTTTTGTTCTGAATTGCAACATTGCTTCATGGTTTTATCCTGTCACATAGCAGCAAACGCTTAGCTGCGTTAGCTGGCTTACAGCATCATGCAAAGTTCTACATGAATCTGATATTGTACAAGATGTCAGCTCCACTGTAAAGGTTCAGCACTGAAATCTGATCCCATTCTAACTGAACTCAATCTCAATGCTTACTGTCATTTAAAAAAAAATCAATCAATGACTGTAGTAATAACAGCAGCCCACTGCAGCTCCCGAAGGTTGTGAGCATTGCCTTGCAAGCATTGCTGTATGAGCGTTGGAATTTGGTTTATAAGATTGTTGTGTTGTACGATGATTACTACTTGAAAACACTTTCATATATGAACAGTCTCCATATGTACGTGAAGAAGAACAGCCAAGATGTGTCTGGTACTGACTGATGACATTGGTAATTTTCTGTAGTGAAATCAATTTTTTATGAAAGCTGCAGCATTCCAAACTACATTAGAACATGAAATTCCAAGGTTAAGACTGAATTCAGGATGTTTCCGAGTGGTGAAACATTGCCAGAAAGGCACAAGTGTACACCAGATGAAGAAGCCCTTGTTCTGTAGGCCTTGAACTGCTCTGCCTGCACTCTTCTGCTGAGTTTGACTCGAGTTTCTGGGGAGAAGAAACAAATGCGCTTCAATTATGACAATAACTTTTAGTTTAGCATGGAATAACTTCTCAGTTAATTGATTCTTAATTCACTTGGATTAGCAGAGTTTAGGATGAAAGTTATTTTTACGAATGCTCTACATACTGAATACAATGGGAAAATAACAGTTACAGGGTACACTTTTTTGAAGTGCTCTTTAGAGCATTAATTGTTAGTTATAAAGTATGTTGTTCCCTGTCGGCATGGTTAGTGGTAGCTAGTAGACAAATAAGACAACACTGGAATACCTGCTTGACTTTGGAGGAGCAAGTGGCTTTCTTCTGGAACTCAAAGTGGCTCTGGCTCCTGTGATAACCCAAGAAGGGCTGCTGTCAGTAGGTCTTGTCTGCTGCAAGTTCTTCCAAACTCCTACGTGCACTTAGTGGGGCATTTAACAGAATCAGTGCTGCTAGTAGTTGTTACTACAGGGTTTATGGCATGTAATGCAAATTCCGGTTTTTGTATTGCTGGTTTCTGAAACCAATTTCTGGCAATATTCCCTGCAATGCAGAACCTGTTAGCAAAACCAAGGGGAGGAATGGTAGCATTCCTCTCATACTGAGGTTTAAATGAAAAGACAAATAATACCATTGTGGAATCAGAGGAGTCTCTATGGTCATTAATTTTCCCTTGGAAATCTTCCCTATATTTTCAGTGTGTTTGAGGTTGTGATTGAATTTGGTTTCAAACAGGAAGCATATGGTGGTGGGCTGGGGAACTGGGACATTGCTGAGATACAGAACATGCAAAAGAAGCCACACAAGTAATTGAATCACTTGTTATGGCTGAGTAGAGCAGCAGAAAATTGCAAGTTTTCTGTGAATATTAGCTCACATTTGAAAATTATTTCATTTCAATCCTGTCTAGACCTATCTTGTGTTCATTTTCTACAAATAGACTTCAGCAAATGGCAGGATTTGCCAAATCAATACACTTAGAGTATGCATTACAGAATACTCCAGGATGGTAATTGGAGTTTATAATCACAAATGCTCAGAGGAGAAGCCTGATTCTTTAAGTCATACCCGATCAGGCAAAAACTAACTCAACATGTTACCTTATCTCCGATCAGAGCTCATCTATCTCCATCAAACACAGCTAAGAGGCTACAGATCAAGAATTCCTTTACAAATAATGACATGTATTGTTGATTTTTTCACATAATTTACAAACAGAAAAGACATTTGTTTGAATAAATACCATAATGTAACAATCAGTGATATTTTTGTGTACCGGGAAGTATTTAGTGCTCATATGCATAGAAAACACAGGTCTCAATTCCAAGCATTTTACTTTTTATTACAGGCTTGACGGGTGGATTGTCTTCTACCACTCAGCATCTCTTTCTTTGTCGTGTACATCTTTGTAGAATATTTACCATATTCAGAAAATGCGATTTGTCTGACTGTTTTCAGAGCTTTTCCTTTTCTCTGTTATAGTAGAAACTAGGGTGGTTAGGGTGGTAAGTGAATTTGGAGAGGATAAGCTAAATCTAGAGTAAGTAAATGGAGGTAACACAGTAAAATAAGCAGACTACTGTAGTTTTAAATGAACAATTTTCCAGCCATCTGTCATGTTTTTCTCTGCAGAATTGATGGCAGGGTACCAAAACTGTAGAGTAGTTAGTGATAGCTTTTAGAGGTATCTGTACATTGCCTATATGTAGTGGTTCACAAATAGTGAGGATAGATCACTGGTGATCTCTAAGTTTGTGGGCAGTGTGTCACAGCTAATCTGTGGAAATACATTGCATGTATGCTATTTTCAATTGGAAATTTGAAGCATAGTGATATTTGAAATATTCTGACAGAGATGCACTTATCCAAAGTTTTTGGAACCACTTGCCAAAAGACAAATGGACTTAAGGCACTTCTCTTCCCTGAGATGGGACAGTAAATTGAAACCAAGCACTGATATGCTAAAATAGCACATAATAGAAAATTCCAAAGCAAATACAAATAGGTCTTCTCATCCATGTGCCAAGGATGCCTGACTTTGCTATCAATACTGTCAGTGATGCTCTACCTGCAATTTAGATGAAATCTGTGCTTAGCATGCCCAGCTTTCAAAATAAGTAATAATGCATTTCTCTTCCCTTGCTGATGCTATACACAGAGTCTTGTGTAGTCACAGTGAAAAGATAAGAATAAAATGGGAAAAAAAAAGAACAGTAGCAAAAACCAATGCTATTCTGTTGGGGAAAAGGCAAAGAAAAGATAGGTATAAAAGGAAGATTGTATGTGTAATTGGTGCTGTGATATTAATTTGAAAAGCAATTACTAAAGGTCAGCTATCTCCAAAGGCAAACTTTGCGCTGCTGCTCATGGACTTGTAGGATGCAGGGAGAGGAGGGGGACCGAAAGCAGGAGGCTTACAGGAAGTTACAATAAGGAATGGGGTGGCAAACAGAAGGTAGCTGATAATATTTTTCCCCTAGAGAGACATTAGATTTTCTAATAATGAAATCACATACATTTCTAGTAATCGTATACCTAACAGTATGGCTTGTTTACTGCATCTTCAAGGCATAGATTGCTCCATTCCTGTTTTCTTATACCTTTGCCTTTGTGTAACCACTGTGCTAGCAATGGAGGAACAGTGGAACTAATTCCATCCCATGTTATTCTATGGCATTTGGCACATTTACTAACAAAGACAACATCTTCCCTCCCCACCCCCCCAATTTTATACCTAAAAACTTGAAGAGGCAATTGTAAAGCATAAAATTGAAGCCCGAATATCTACATTCAGCACGCATAACTCAAATTTTCTTTTAGATACTGCATTAAAATATGACATAAATATTCTTCTTTTGTTTCCTTTTGCACTTGACAGAATGTGCATTTAAATCTGAGAGTCTGAATGTGGTGTTATTTATTATTGTAGATGTTGTTATTTAGTAAAGCCACAGAAATGAAATTGTGAGTAAACAAAGCATCATAATAGGCACAACTCATGGTTTGCTCATAAAGTATTTGTTGCATTAGTTCAACTCTATTGTGTGGTTTGAAATTAATTACATTTTGAATACCAATGTGAATAACTTACTGGCTTGGAATCACTTGAAATTTCTTATCAATACATTAGCTAACATCCCTTACTTATAATTTGCATTCTTAACAGAGTAAGAGACTTAAAGCAACTTCTTATTCAACCTTTTAATAATCATTTACAGTTTCCCATAATCATATGGTAGTTACCTTCACTTTTATGTCCTTCAGTGTCTTAGAGGCAACAGGTATCAATATGGTTCTATGTTTTATGCTTTACTGTAGCAAAAGCAGAAGCTTCTTTGACCTCTTATAAAGTTTGAAGACTTTTGAGGAATCTGAAGCTCAATTGTGTTAAATATACATCTATTTATCAATATAAATATGTGAAATGTTAGAAGAATCAGAAGTAGATACAAAAACTAAACCCAGAAAAAAGAAATGGAATCTGTAAGTGCTAATCAAAATGCTGTCCACACATAGCTGCTGAATAGGCCGTATGTGGCCAATGCAAATACAGGTGTGACGTGACTGATCATTGTTCCACCAGATTAGTAAGTTCCTGAAGACAAAGCATTAATGTTTGAGGACAATTTCTCAGGGATTTCATGGGTCATCTGATTATCATATTTTGTATTATTCTTACTAATCTCATGCTGTACAGTAGATGAAATTGTGAGAAAGTAAACGGGAAGAGTGCAACTATATTGGAAAGAGTTGGAACTAAAGAATACTTTTCCTCCTGAGATACTTATGCAGCAAAGCAAAGGGTCTTTAACAAATAGAAGAAAAAGAAAAAGAAATTGCCTTTTTTTTTTTTTTTTTGGTAACTAAGTAAATGAAGAAAATTTCCTTCCTCCCTCCTTAAACCTATCTGTCTCATTTTCATGCATCTGAAGTGCAGGAATAGGATCCCCCTGTTAGTGACAGAGGAACAAATAGCCCCCTTTTTATGCATTGGACATAATGATGAAAGAATAAATCACCAGATAGGCTGCTTCTCAAATTTTCCCCAAACTTGCTCAATAACAAGTGACTCAGCTTTTGGGGTTCTGTAGATGTTTCTGGAAAGGGGTTTGTATTTGTTAAGTCCTCTGTCTGTCAGTATAGCTTTTTTCTTGTCACATAATGTGGTCTGTGTTTGGCCTCAAAAAATAATGTTCTTCAATAACAAAAAGAAAACCCACAAAGAATAAAAAGTGGCTTAAGAATTGCTGTACTTGTCCTTAATCGTAAAGAGGAATAATGAAGTTTGTCTTGCTTAAAGTACATTACAGATGACCCTACTGTCCAAACTCGTTTACTACTATTAGATCTTTTCAAACCTGAAAAGTGCTGACATCTTGTCATTAATACTCTTGTAAATTCTGAAGTAAACAGATTTCAAAGACACTTGACTGTTAGTGTGAAGACAAGGTCAAAGAGTTGAATGACAAGTCCTCCTGGTACAATAAGACTACCCATCAATCAGTTTTACTAGCAACTTAATAAAGAGAACTGAATGTGACGAAATAATATCTTGAAAAATGTACGTGCACGATGTCCATTTTGGTATCCTTAGACTAGTAGTTAATGAAGAACTAATGTCAACTGTTACATATGATCTAGAAATATGGTAGTCTCTTGTAGAAGACCCTCTTCTGCAGTTTCAAACTTCTCGAACGGATCTTGTCAAAACCTTAAAGTGAAATTTATAAATAGAAAAAAAATCTATTGTGTCAAATCTTTCTTTTTTATTGTATTGCTACCAGAAGATATATTAAAGTAACTAAAATAAGTAAGATAGGTAGATTTTATCTAAGAATTACCAAATTTTAATAGTGGTCACTCAAGGATGGTAATTTACTGCCTTAAAAAAATAATTTTCTTTCAGTTATTAAATATGCTTTTGTATGAGTGTACAAGCTACGCTATCAAGGCATTTGGCAAATACATAGCTCAAAAGTTAGGTCATTTTCCAATAAATTTCTGCAGAAAGATTTTAGAATTTTTTAGCCTGCTCAGTTGTGCAACTGTGTTTCTTTTCCTTAAATTTTCAATGGCATTGATTCTGTAGCATTAGATATTGCAGATAGTGATAAGCAATAATGTTAACTATAGCCAATCTACCAGTTTAACAGCAGGACACAATCTGAATTTAGACAGATGACCTTAGAAGAAGGAATTCCCCTTTACAATAAGTAAATGTATAGGAACAACAAAATTATGATTCTGATCTCTCATTTTATTAGCATAGGATATTAAAAATTAGACAAAATACAAAGAGCCTACATGTGAAATGACTTCGGAAGCTTTCAACAGTGAAGGTATTACGTCTTTAAGATGTATTGCAAAGCTTTTTCAGCTGGTCATTATCTCAATAGTGATGATAAGAGTTTGTCTCAATAAAAAGAAAACAATAGGAAGTTCATAGTCTGATTCAGGGAAGAGAAAAAAAGCCTTGGTCCTTGAAATTAAACACTGGAAGAGATCTTTGGTAAACATGGTGCTATTCTGTGGGTCTGCTGCAGATTTCCTGCATGACATTAAGCTTTTTCCTCTTATGCTAACCCCTCTGGTTCCCCAAAGGCTTAACAGTATTTATCTTTCATTAGATTACTTGGTGAGCTTTTCAAGATATACTGTAGTCTTTCCCACATCTATACAGGGCCTTCCAAGTGAGAGCCCATCTCTGAATTGGAGGCTCTTCAGACAATGAATGAAGAAGTAATGAATAGTAAGTGAAAGTTACTGGGAATCCTAAGTGATTCCTCTTATTTAAATGAAAATGAAGTACTTTGCCTGCTCAGTGGAAAGAATAGTGGAAAGAATATATAACACTTCTGCAGACATACAGAGTTTCCCCAGTTTCATTTTTGTATTCTGTAACCGTATAATTATGGTTCTGGTGTACATGTAGACCAATGTCAAACATCCTTGCTGCCCTCCTTTCTTGTCTTATAATTAACTGCAAGGCTTGACGGTTGTTGTCTGCTTTTAATTAGCTCGAGATCTGCTGTTATAGTTACTGTTTGGAAAATACCATGAAGATTAGAAGTGGTCATGTGAAAGAGACTAATTACAGAAATTAAAATGCCCCTCAGGCATGTTTCCTGACATAAATGACTGAGAAAAGTAACTGTTGCTTGCAGTTTTGGTACATTTAGGGCAGCTGTGAAGCCATTGTAGTTTGTTTGTTTGTTTGTTTGAAAGTATTGAAGAGTCTGATTGTGAAAGATGTCTCTTGTTTTAACTGAGTGATATCTGTTGAAGTTTTGATATTGATAATCTGGATCGGTATGGCCAATTTGTTTTAATAGTATTTAACAAGATTGCAAGTCAACAAGTAGAACTACAAATGCTTTATGTGCACAATGCTCATAACATCACTTACTTCTCAAAAGGAGTAAAGTGCAGTTCTGTGGTCCAGAGGAAATTCTTACGTAAGGATCTGTTTTATTTCCTGTAAGATCTCAGTAACATTCCCTACAAGTGCTATATGGGTTTACAAAAAATGTCAGAGGTGGGGCTAGAGTATTTCATTGGTTTGGTGTTGGTGCTCACTTACATCGTGGCAGCATTCTAGCTACCATTTCTGTTGGAAATGCAAATATACAGTTTTTTTGTTCCGGGTCTTCTGCTGTGAAGTTGGAGGTAGATGCTCAGGCTAGAAGAGGAACCCAGCAAGCTGAATGGGTCTCCATGCAGAACAAAAGACATTTACTTACCTGCAATTGAAGGCTCAGTACCTAACATTATTTAAACAGATGATGAGTTTATATGGAAATTCACTTGACGTTATAAAGCTGAGTGAAGGTCAGCAGACTTGTCTACTGTGTTCCATGGGATTACTCACGAATGTGGGGCAGTTGGCATAATATTGTGTAACCCCTCTCCAGTTGCTCTCTCCAAGAAGAGAGCTGGAATCTTGATTTCTTTGAAAAAGATTGCCTTGAAGTGGATGTAATTTGGAAGTAAGAACAGCAAGTCTATCTTACTCTCCCCAAACATTTGCACATTGGATTTCATTTTTATTGCTTTCCAAGTGATGTATAAAAAGTACTTAATAAAATATGCCTAGTGGGACTAGTGGCTAGCATGTGTGATCTGCACATACATTTGTAGATGAGTAGCATTGTGCTGAACTTTCACTGCTTGACTGCATTACAAAAAAAAAAAAAAAAAAAAAAAAAAAAAAAACCTTTTCATTGGGAAAAAAAACTTTTTTTTTTTTTTTTCTTCCATGTTAGTCTGACTGCTTTGGGCAGAATAAGAATTACCTGAATGCAAGAAGAAATGTAGGTAAAGTGCTTCTCTACCACCTTTTGAACTGCAAATGTGTAGTTTGGGATAGCACTATCATTTCAGACTTAAGATCCAAAGATTTTACAGGCCCAATGTTTTAGGTACATTGCATATTATTAATAAGCATTAGTATATCTTTTGTTGGCTTAACCAACCTTGCCACACAACGTTCAGCACAAGCAAACTCCAGGCAGAGTCTTGATTCCACTGAACTTACAGACCAAGCAAAATGATGAGACGTTTTCTTTTAGTATGGTCAAGACTGTGTAAAGTTGTGGATTTCCTAGAAAATACTCAGATAAGTTCCTTTTATGAGTTGGTAATGCTTTGGTTATTTTTGTTTGTTTGTTTGTTTTAATCTACTGTTACACAGCATCTTCAACAAAGACAAATCATGTTATTTAATTCTGTGTAATTGCCAGTCACGGAATCAATGATGTTGGAAGGGAATTCTTGACATCATGAAGTCCAGACTCTAGACTCTGCTCAAAGCATGGTGCTGTAGACCTTGACCACCTGAGTTTTAAGTATCTTCAAGGATGGAAGTTCTACTGCATCTCTGGGCAAGCTATTCCAGTGTTCAGCCACCCTCACAGTAAGAATGATTTTTTCTTACATTTAAAGGGAAATTCTTGTATTTCATTACCCATTCAATAATTCAGTGCCCATTGCCTCTTCCTTGTCATTGGGCACTGCCAAGTCTCCAAGTTTGTCTCCATCTTCTTTACTCCCTCCCATCAGGTATTTATACATATTGTGTCCCCCTGAGCCTTCTCTTCTGCAAGCTGAACAGCCACAGCCCTCTCAACCTTGTCCTGTGTTAATAGATGCTCCAGTCTGTTAAGTCTGTGTGGGCCTTTGCTGTGCTTAGTCCTGTATGTCCGTGTAGCGAGGAGCCCAGGTTCCCAGATAAGATCATAGCCCTGCAACTGCATATAGACTTCACGTTTTTTCTCTTCATTCCTTAAGCTGCACATATTAGTGTACAGTCACTTCTGATGGACACCTAGTTGTGCTGATTTCTCAGGCAAAGGGTGAAAGCTTCTACTACAGGACCCCTTCTCCTGTGGTCTCTTCCTTATCTATGCGTACACACTTGGCTGGACCTTCTGCTCATCACTGTTGATTATGAGGTCTCTCATGTCCATATCACCCTGCACCCTTTGCTCACCAACCTTGTCCACCTCTTCCTTACTTGATTGTGGATGCTCATCTCCCTCTCCTGTCATTTGTAGTTTAAAGCTCTTCTTACCAGGCTGGACAACCTGTAGGCAAGGATATTTTTGTCCCACTTTGTCAAGTGGTTCTTATCTCTCTCTAGTAGTCCTTGATCACTGGAGAGGATCAAGATATTATTTCATCCATGAGAAAGAGCAGCAGGGATTAAAAAGGGGAAAAATAAGTGAACAACAACAAAACACCTCAGCACTATATCTGCCACATCCCAGATCCATGACCCTGACAAGCAGTAAATCTCCCTAGGCAAAAGCTCAGTTAAGCAGGTGGGGCCCCCCACCCACTGTAGTGAGGAGTCTTCAACTACTTTCACCTGCCACTTTGTCCTGGAGCTGCTGCGTGCTGAGGTGCAGGCAGCAAAATGCATTAGTGGATGCTGCTCCCAGCCCTTCATGCGCTTCCAGGGCACTGGAGGTGGTGTATGGTCATAAATCTGTAGATGAAGCCAGAGCTGTCCTCCATGTTGTGCTAGGACTCACCAGCTTCCAACCTTCGTCATGGAAGGATTCAGGTTCATGTAGCTGCAGTGTCTCAGGATGCTTTGTATCTGTTCCCCATCATTGTGGATGCTGTGAAGGCTGCTGACCTGCGTCTGCGGCTCTTGGTGACCCAGACCTTCCACAAGCACAGAGCTCCTGCAGGGAAGAAGGCCATCTCCTGCTGCCCCCAGCCTCAGTGAGAGACCCTGGACACCCCTGCTGCCCTAGACCAGCAGAGCTGCATCACCTCCTGGCAGCTTCATCTGACCTTGAGTGGTAGGTGCTAGGGGGAGCAGGGCAACATGTAGTAATCCTCACTCCTTCAAAATGAACTTGTTTTTGCATGCACAATCACTTTTTTCTCTTCCTGATCTCCCTGAATGTCAGACAAGAGTGTGATTGAAGTTTTCAACTCCTTGAGTGTTTTGTGTTATTTTAAAGGTAGAGAGTTAATCTTATTCTGTGGGGGTTGTTTTCACTTGCATTTGAAATTACATGGCAACATCTTATAGTGGACCGAGCTTCTGTTAAGAGCAGTTAGTCATCATCAAGTGAACAAATGCATTAGCGTGTCACCCTGGCATATATCAACCCACTCTCCTGTAAAGCACAATGTCAGCTGTGAATGCACTCTTAGCGTGACTTTCTTTTTACAAAATAGATCCAACATGGCATGTGTGCAGAACACAACCTCTACCAAGGATCGTCTCCTTTCTGTTTTATTTTTAGAACATTCATTACCATGGTATGGAAGCACAGTAGATTCATCTGAAAGCGTTAATGGCTGTAAAATCGCCTGCTTCCTGTACTTGTTGCTATGAAGTGTAATCTCAGTTTTGAAACTCCTATGTAAACGCGTGTATTTGTCTTTGGGTTCTGTTTCCTAGCAAACTGATGCAGTGCAAAACGTGCTGCATTTGCTGTGGCTAGCCATTGTAATCTGTCTGCATAATTTATGGGAACACTTCACTGCACCTTCTGCTGCTAATGGTCTCTTGGAGTCCTGCAGAAAAGGTTGGTTCTGCCTTCTAATTTTAAGAGCCATGATGGTGGCACTGTTTGTCTCTTTTCTGGATCTATTTTGGATTTATGTCTGGCCAAGGGTTTGGAAGAGCTGCTATAAAAGCAGAAACATCTGCTGGGGTTTTATGTGCTGCTGGCTTGCCAAGTTCAACAGCAGGCCAAACTACAGCTGATGGGCCCGGCCCTCCCCAGGTGTCACTGCAGTTACAGGAGAATGACTGCAGGGGAAATTTGGCTGCTGAAAAGCTCTACAAAAAATAAATATAGAAAGGCTTCAGCAATAGTAGAAAGCTATTAGGAGACTATGGATGGGCTCATTAGCAAGTAAAAGAAACAAATCCTGCTGAAGTGGTAGTGAGCATCCGAATTCCCCCGGTTGCCCTGGTGAGTGACTGCGGCCTCCCAAGGTGTGCTCTTCTGTCAGTAACTGCATGTGCAAGCACTGTGCTCAGCAAAGCAGTTCAGGTGGCACAGACACACTGTGATTTTAATGGCTGTTAAGAAAACTTGGTCTTGCTTAACTGTCTGGACATTTTTGTGACTTCGTATACATCACCGCAACCATCGGGCCTACATGGGTGAGGCAGGTAGTGCTTTTGACTCAAGCAGTGAACTCCTGTGGTAGGAGAGGGATTCAAAATGATGCCTTTAAATTCCTTGTAGAGGTTTTGTTCCTGCAGCAACTGTAATAGCTTACAATAATCACTCCTTTAACAGTGGAGACGTAGGAACTGATATCCTACATGAACTTGTGCTCCATCTGGACACTGTCCAGCCTCGATTCATGAGGTGTGCAAGCAGATTCGGAGCAGCGTGCCAGATAAACCCACAAGAGATGACTGTGTGGGACTTGGTAAGTCTATAATACACTCATCATAAGGCTTGACACCTTACAGTGTCTATGTATCCATATTTACCGACTGTTTGGGGATATTTTCATTCTGTTTATAAACATGCCCAGTTACTCCTTGTGTTCTGCCAGGCATTTGGCTTCAGCGGCAGAGTAACAGTCAGATCCCTGACAAAACATTGACTTACTTACCTTTTTATAAAGTGCTACAACCTGTTTGTGTAAAGTGCTCACTGCTCCCCTCACTGAGAGCAATCATAAAGCTGAGGTCAGCACGTGAGCAGGAAAAGTCAAAACTTCCATAAATTGAGTCAAAACTTCTATAAATTGAGTCAAAGAAGAGTTCCACATACAGAAGGTTCAGTAGCCAACTGTTATAGTTGGCAGAGCCCATTACTAGAGGAATACATAATCACATGCAAATATGCACATACAATTATTAAAAGATTATCAGTTATTTTTTAATTTCCTAAGCGTTCTTGTTGCAGCTGGATCTCTCCAGTGATTACAAGAAATTTTGTATTCTGGTTTGAAAGCACAAAGCCAAATTCTCTCATCTCATACATCCCAGCATCCTTACTGCCTTCCAAGGAGCTGCCTTGCCTGACTCATATTAGGAGAATAAAGTTGTTTCAGAAATATTTCAGCTGTGTGTACTGGTTTAAATAAAAGTCCTGGGCTGTGGGAAATACCTAGTATTTTTCCATGAAGGAGAACTGTAATGTTTCTTGCAAACCTCCAGAAAATGTTCTTAAACCAACCTAAGTTTGCCCAAAGAACATAAGGATGTCAGATGAGAAATTTTCCTTGGTAATTACTTTTTTTTTTTTTTTTTTTTCTCCAATCACAGCACTCATAAAAGAGGAATTGTACTGAAAATGATATAAGGATGTTTCTGCTTTTGGCAATCTTGGTAGTAAACCTAATTTTCAAAAATTGTGCTTTAGCACCAATGGCCTTTATTTATTTTTTTCTCTAAATTGTCAACAAACTTTTTTTTTTTTTTTTTTCAAAATCGGTGGAACAAATTTAATAATATATAGGAAGTGATGTATTCATTTCTTTTTTAGGTAGTAACGTAATAGTTAAGAGCCACATTTTTCACTACAGTACTCTCAGAAATAATAAATTGAGGTTGTAAAGGAAAGCCTTTTTATTAAAAAATATACACCTAATAGTAAAATTCTTCCTGTGTTCTAATCCAGGCAGTATTTTTATGATATGAAAGAAAATAAATTAATATTAATAATTTTTGTATTGCTGTATTGAGTTATCAGTTCTGCTATTTTATTTGTGTTTCTAATATGCCAGAGCTGTTTCTCAGCAGCAACCCCCTCAAACCCTCTCTTAAGTACTCCACTCCTTGCTGAGACCTGCTAATGCAATGCTGGATTTGCAGCTACTGAAACTAAATCTACACAGGACTGTTTCTTAGAATAAATGCTTGTTCACAATTAGTTACATGATATGCTGAATTCAGTGAAGAAGGTGTGGTAAGAAAGCTTTCTGTATTTTCCACCATTTCATTCTCATTTTCTACTCACATATTTAGGCAACTACAAGTATTTGAGGGAGTGGGTTGTTAACAGGATTGTTGAAATAAACCAGGTTAAAAAGAAACCTTCAAAAACTATAATTTGGATGTTGATCATTTCAGCTGCCTTGTTTCTAGCAGGACAGAATGGCTGGGGGTAGATTGGTGGGGATTTTTAAGGTGTTCCCCAGAGATGTCTGCATTCTCCAGTGACTGCATCCCAAGGGCTGTGTGTGCTCCTGCTGGCCCCACCCCAGCCTGGGTTGCAAAGGTAGAAAGGAAGAAGTAATGAGATTTTACTTTTGTGATTCATATTCCTGTTCTCCTGAATGCGTCTTATCTCCTTTGTCACTGCAACACTGCATATTATATGGTTGAGTGGATTCATCACAAATATGATGTATGGTGAGTGTGGCTACAGACTATATCCCCTAATATGTGCCCATCAATGGCTTCTGTGCCTTGGTGATTGAATTGATACACCAAGGCAGTAGTTTCAAAATAGATGTCCTACTTAAACTAACAATTTCTGGGAAAAAAGGTGGTGATTGCAGCTAATAGAAGCTAATGCAGTGTTGTGGAAGCCAGTAAAATATGAAGAATAATTATTGGAGCTGTGCAGCAAAGTAATGAGGAGCTTAGAAATGTAACCGATAAGGAGCTCGATTATAGGCTAATGAGCAGGATGTTTGTGGTATATTGAAGGACTAATGAAGGGCTACAAAAGATAACTACGAAGGTGTACAATGAGCCTATGCAGAGCAGGAATATTTAAATACAGCCCTGTAAGATATGTAGCATATATTGAAGACACGGTACTGCTTACTACTGGAATTTAAATGTGTGCATGTCTGTATGTTGTACAGAATACATAGTTTGGTTGTAAGTAATAATCAAATAAAAATACATGATAAATGCAATGGCAGAAGATACCAGTAAGAGAAAACCTGATGCAATAAGTAAAATAAAGAAGAATCAGTGCTTAAATTTCTGTGCCAGATTTATCTGCCAAATGCATGCATACAGGGTTTACTTGCGACCTCCCTCATAAGAACCTGTTAGTGATTCCTGTGTTGTGGTAAGTTTTGTATCTGGGTAACTCTGAGACAGAATAGTTCCTGGAAAGGGTGGCCTTGGAAATACTTGCTGCAGAGGTAGGTATTGCAGCATCAGGGTAGAAAGTTATAAACTGGCATGCCAGTATGAGTAAGTCAGACCAGGTCTGCATCATGGAACACACTGTCAGCTCCTTAGGGGTGAAGCCAATGTGTCACATTGTTTAGAGTTTGTCTTCTTTGATTTTTAAGTGCATTGCAAAACAAGGCAGTGTCCTGTTCCCCATTTTGAAGTTAGTAACCATAGTCCCTGGGGAAGGACATGTCTTCCTAAAGGCACCCAACAGTCTAGTCCTTACTTTTATTACTGGCTACAGAGGGCTGTTTTTCCTTCTCAGAGCAGATGGTTGAGTGAGGTGTATTTTAAACACGGAGTAAAAGTCCAGTTCTAGAAGTCATGACTGTTTGATCCTCCTTGAGCTCTCACTGGTTACGAATGCAGTTGTTCAGTGTTTTGTTTTATTCTGTGGCTTTTTTGGAGGCATTGTTTTACGGTCAAATACAAACATTTACAGATTGCTGAAAAGCCACTGCAAATAGCTGCTTGTCTCTTATTGTGCTTGCATGTAGTGACTGAGACTGTATGGCTGTTCTTGTGCATGTAATATTTGTAATAATGGGAGGGAATCTCTGTAAATGTATAAATACAGGGTTGCACCATCTCCTCATCAGAGCACTACAGAGGAGATCACTTTAGCCAAAAAGGCTGTTGTGATAATCCACATTTCTTTAAAATCTGGCTACTGTTATCAATAAAGGATTGATAAATAAAACTAGAAAAAGTTCATCTTCATGGTGCATATATATGTATATAAAGTAAACTATATATTGCCTAAATTTGAAGTGGGAGAACTGTTTATCTGTTAGCTCTTGACTACACTGTTGATCGTTCAGTGTAAAACTGGATTAAGTCAAATAAACATTTCTATAATTTCTCTATTTCTGAGAGGAAAAACTTGGTGTAACTTCAAAAAAGTTCAACTTTTCTGGAAAGCCTCAGAGTGAAATACTTACATAGAGCTGGTAGCTGATGAGTAATCTGCTAATTGGATTGCTAGCATTCATGCTGTTGTATAGCTGTTGAAGAAACTTTCATCTGCATGAATTCCTAAATACGTGAGTCAGGTATTGGAACTCAACCATTAAAATGTGTTTCTACTGTGAAGAAAGAATTTTTTTTTTGGCGTGTGTGCATGTGTGTGAATGAGGTAAATACTGGATCGTTCTTCTGACCAAAGCAAGGGGAAGGAAAGAAGACGTGCAGTACAATCTGGAAAAGATTCAGGTGGAAAGAAGTCTAGTGAGTGTTATGAACAGATCCACTCGTCCTTGATACTGTAATGTGTATCTCAAGTGAATCTTTTTTCTTTATTTTTTCAAAAATTTATCAATAATAGTGCTTGAGTGCTTTCCTCCTTCTTCAAGGAGGAAAGGTAGAGGAAATCTGATCCACATACGTGCTAACTGTTCCAGCCATTGTCTTTCCAGTCCCTCTCTTCAGTTCACTAAAAGGAAAAGGGAAGGGATATGCGTTTTCAGCTGGCATTTTCTTTGACTAATAAATTTTACTTGGAATTTTGCAATTTTGACCTCTCAAAATTTTTTTCCTTAACATCTAACTATGTACATTTTAATATGGTTGTTATATTTATTTTGCTATATACTTGTAAATATCATCTGGAAAAACACCTAACAGTAATACCGAATCATAGGTGTGAGTCATCAGTGGAGAGCTGTATAATGATAGTGAAGTTTAGACAGGCAAACATTTGGTTTGTGTCTCTTTTTGTATCTGTTAAATTTCTTCTTTCTCAATATTTCTGTTAAAAGATGTCAAGAATCAGAGTTTCCGTACAGTTCCAAATTATTTTAGGCATAGATTTATTTCAGCTCAAGTATAAAAAAGATACATTTTAAAAGACAAGATCCAAATTTCTCCACAGTTTAGGCAGTTTTGAGTGTTTTTTATTTTTATTTTTTTCCCATCATTTCTGTACCAGTTGGAAGATTTCCCAACTATAGTCTGAACTCCCAGCATTAAAACATGATAAAAAGACATAATTCTCTCTGTGCTGTAATATCATTGTTTGATTTTGATGATTGCTATTTCAACACACTGTTATTAGAGTGGCAAGTGACTTCTTAAAAAAAAAAAAAAAAGAAAGAAAAAAAAAAAGGGAAGAAAAGGAAGAAGAATGGCACATATTTCAGCAGAGGCATAGGTTCAAAGAAGCCGTTACCTAGCAGTAGGGCCTGTCTGGCTGTGTGATGTCTGCATCTGTACATGAATAATCACATAGTTTCAGCACCTGATGGTTCTGCCTGTCAGGAATGGCCCATCACCAAAGTACAGAAGGAAGTTTTTCTTATGAGTCCTCCACTTTACTCAGTTTTGCTTTACTAAAAAACATCCACACAATCTGTAGCCCTTGCTTACTGTACCCATGGATAAGGAAGAAGCACATGTAGAGATACCTTGCTGTATCTGCTGGAATGTCTCACAGAAGTGGAAATAGTCACTAGCTGGATCCAGATCACTCAGAGCTGCAGTCAGGCCCATGTTCAAAAATTCAACCTTAACACTTCTTGTTCAGGTTTATGGAGTTCTGCTGTTGTGCTTCCAATGCAAATAAACCACGCTGTGGAAGGATTTTTCCTTTTACTCTTCTTATCAGTTTCATGTGTATCCTCTTTGCATTTTACCTTGAAATATCTTTTCATGAATTTTCAGGAAGGAAAGAGAATAGTTTTTTTTTTTTTTTTTTTTTTTCTGTTTTCTTTTTTTTGTCTGATAAACACAGATTTGTGTTTTGTTTTCTCTACTTTACATTTTCCACATACTAGAAGCTTGGTCTTTAGCACACACACACAAAAAACCATTCTATGACTGGAAAAGAGTTAATGGGCCCCTCCTCTCCTGAATTTGGTACAAAACACATTTTGTATTGCTGCTTATTATATTCACAAAGCAGGCATACTCTGAGATGCCAGAACTTATCCTCCCCAACCCTATAGCTGAGTTATTACAGGGACTTTGTTAATAAAACATTAACTCTTTATATATTCACAGGCAGGAACTTGGAACTTATATCTAAAATAAAAAGTTGTGGTGACCTGTGTTCTCTGGATTAAAGCAAAATTGGAAGACCAACTGATTGTTTTGGAAACAGCTTCCCTTGAACGATGTCCTTGAGCTATGTCCTCTTGTACGTAGATGTCTCAAGGAGTAGCTGGCCTTCCTGGGCTCCTTCAAGGCAAGGTTACAGTAAAAAAAAAAAAAAAAAAAAAGAGTAAATTTCTCTGTTGATCCACAGATCTTCTGCCAATCTGAGTCTTCCTGCTTGGGCATGGTGTACCTGTATGGATATGCATTAGCTTGTTTTACCATGTTGGATTTTTTTTTTTCCTTATTTTTTCCCCTTGAGATAGCTAATTTGTATGAGAAAATAATTTTGACTAGAGTTATTCTACCTTTGTCTGAAAATACTTTTGTTAATTTAGTGTACTCTTTTTGACAATTTATTATTTCTATGTAGTAACTTTTATAAGTCATAATAGTTAGACCAGGAAGTTTTAGACTGGATTTTTTAATCTTTAAAATGGCTTATCCTCTTTGGGCTTCCTGCCTGTACTGCTCTCGTACCTTGATACAGTTGCCGTCACCATCACTCCTGTGGTGTCACTCTCCAGTGGTCCCATTGTATTAATCCTGGAATTGCCTCTTCAAAGTAAATTGGATCATCTTTAAGGTTCAGAGAATTATTTCAGGATTTTATTACTGGGCAAGCCGCTGACCTGATATTCTTGCCTCAAAGAGAATATACCAGGCTCCGTTTCCAGCATAGATACTTGTTCTGTGTGATTTCAGTACATCTGGCTGAAGTCAGTATTTTGGTCTTTCCTTTAATTTCTTTTCTGTCAAACACCTCTGGCAAAATCAGTTTAGCACCGTCCATCCTATTCCCCTGAGAATTTTAGTTAGCTCCATGCTGAATACCCACTGCAGTGCAATTGTGTGTGTTTGATTTCTATATGATTATTCGTCAAAGCTGAATTGCTATGATTATGTTAACTTCTGTAATGCATTGTTGTGTATCTGCAGACCAAACAACATTTTGGAAAAAAATAAAATAATGAAAAAAAGAACTGCATCTGTTCAGACATCACTATAAAAGAGATATGATCTCAACCTTGGGCTGTGGGTATGGTCTGTGTGTCACAGTCATTTTTTGACTGGTAGAGAGGAACGAAAAATAAGGTAAATATGAACCGTTCTTTACTTGGTGTGCCTTTGGTACTGATCCAGACATACCATTCTGTGCCTCATATGTTTGGTGATGCCAGAGACATAAAAACTACTCCAAGACCACAGCTACAAGTTCTTGCAACATGTGGGCAGCTGGATGTGCGATAGAAAAATAGCCGTCTCTGGCTTCATATCATATGTACTCTGACTTAAGTGACGTTCTTGGTGGGATGGGGACACTGGGAGATGGAGGCCAGGTGCGCTCCTGCAGGCAGGTGGCCCATTGGGGACCATTCTGCTTTATGTAGCTTGAAGGAGATCTTCGGCTTTGAGCCACCTGTCAAGGACATGGTTAGCCAGGGATTTGTTATCTCCCTTTTCGCTCTTGCTGTATGCAGTCATGCCTTTGAATTTCGGCAATAACTCAGCTGGGCAGGCGGTATGCAACAACAGAGCCTGCTGAGGAGCAATGAAAATGTGAGAATGGTGCCGTGGGGCAGAAATCAGTTATAGGCAGTCCTCAGTGTCATGCTGGGAAGGACTGAGGTTTCATTGTGATTCCCCTGGATAGGCTGGATAAGAGAGTTGTTGCATGTTCCCATTTGCTGGAATAACCCGAGGTACCTGACAGGGCACCTTCAGTCCTGGCTTTTGACCAAGAGTGTTCTTCCACTGAAGAACAGGGAACCTGGAGTGGGAGTCCACCCAGCAACTCTCTGTCCTAGGGAAGGCTTCTTAGTAGAGAAAGGGACAGGTGCCTTAGATGAGTCTCCTTCCAAATGAGAAGGGAAAATAGGGAGAGACCATATGGTGCAATTTGATCCTGTACAGAACAAATGAGGTTCATCCATAGTGATTTAATTTTGGATGTGACTTGCTTTGAGTTTTGCTTATTAACATTTTGCTAAACTAATGTTGTTGTTTTTATACTAGACTTTGCAGATGCAGGTACCTAAAACAGATGCCATTTCTTGCTGTCAGTTTTTTCAGGAATACAAGGCAATTGCTGCTTGTGCTTACATTTGTTACATTCATAGCTATGTGTGTAAGACATATTGATGGTCAAGAACTTACTTTGTTTTTATTTATTCAGAACCTCTGAAAAAGAGCTTGAGGAGTGGATACCTTTGTCAAGTCTAATGCCTTCCAGATCTCAGGCCAAATTGTTCTTTTATGCAACACCAGACACTGAAATTAGCTTTTCTTTTTCCACATAACTGAGCAGGTGCTGTTAGTACTCGCATACAAGCCTTTGCTCTGCCTAGCTGTTTTTTTGCAACTTGTGGGTGGTGATGGAAAGGTATATATTTTGTGCTTCTCTCGCTGCAGAGGGTAGTGTCAGGATGAAAGCTAGCACTGTGCAGACCTGTGAAATACAGGCAAGACTAGCAATGTTTTTTCAGACCTCGAAAATATTGTTATAGAGGCAGGTTTATTTAGTAGCTAATGAGCAATGAAAAGAACAAAAGGGTGGCAGAGAAGCACTGAAAATGGATAGTTAGTACTACAAAGTGTGTGTGAATGCTTTTGGTTGGTTGGTTGGTTTGGCTTTTTGTTTTCCCAACGAGCTTCCATGCTGAAGCTTTTAGAGGAAAGCACTTACACGTGTTTGATTTCTTTCAGATCCTCAGATTTTGGGACGTTATACACGAAGTTGAATCTGCAGCCTGGGATTGCCACTGTTATTGACAATTTCTACATTTGTCCCACCAACAAAAAAAAGGTATGTGGTAAAAAAAAAAAAAATGACATTTTATAGTGCAATGCAGGCTCTCTGACTATGTGAAGTGTGTTTTATTGGCTTGTAAAAAAAAAAGTGGAAAGATTTTCACAAAGTTGCTGGTCACTTTAGGTACATTTGTGACATATGCAAGTGGGATATTTATTCTTCCTGAATAGTATAGAAGGGGAAAATGCCTTGAAGGACTATGAAAACTTTTGAGGCCATTGACTTCTGGAAATGAAGTTTCCATGGTGTTTTCCCCAGAAAGAGAAAAGCAATGTCTGAAGGTTTCATACATCCACACACATTCTGGGACTAGCATTCAACCTCTTCATCCTTTATACACAATTTAAAAGTCCTTTAGGATGTTCCTGAGTATAAAGTTTAGGGATTGAACAGGCTGTTGTTGAGAATGATGTTTACCCTGTACAAAACCTTAATTAAAAAAACAAAACCCACCTCTTGGAACTCTTTTTTAAAAAGCATGTCCCTACATGATTACTGAACCAAAAAGCTTTTCATGGCACCTAGGAAGATTAAGTAGACTTTATAAGTGAGAGTGAAATCGACCCATTGAGTGTATTTACAATGGATGTTATATTAGAAGCGGCAAGAAGAGTGATTATGAGAAAAAAACAATAACAAGCCTTCTAGGTCTGCAAAATGCTTGTGATTTAAACTGCAGGAATTGTGAAATACGTTGTGAATAGCACAAGCACAGTAGGTCTTCCATGAAATAAGAACTTTCTGTTGATAGGGGCCTTTTAACTACAGTGTAATACAGAAGAATTGATTTCATGCAGAGGCCACTGATTGGAAGGACAATTTTAGCTGTGTTTATCTGTCTCTTCTGTTTAATCAAAAATCAGTAGAATTTGTTGAGACTGCCTGGATGCTTAAGTACGTATTTTATTTCTCTCTCAATTGTGACTGGAGTTTTTGTGACCAAGCTATGCTATTCCTTGGTAATATATTTTTAATCTGCTACAAAGTCAGAAATATATATTTATATTTATTATTTATTGGAGTGGAACTGCCACCAAGCACAAAGTTTCTGTGTACTGTCTGTCTTGGAGCTAAAATTTACTGATGATTTCAAGTCCAAAAAGAATCAACAAAGCTTTATCCATTTTGGTTTCTGGATTGGAAACTGAAAGTATGAGAAGGATGACAGCTCCGTGGAGAATTTTTCCCCCTATAAAAGCCTATAGAAGTATGTCAGTGCCTGTGTGATTGTGCCAGTTGTCTGGCAAAAATGGTAAGATCACTGCTGAATTTCAAGCCTGAAGAGGGATGTTTACAAAAAATCTCATGTTAACCTGGTCTTAAAAAAACAACAACGCTATTTTCTGCTCAAAGCAACTTGAAGTCCTTAGAGATACATATCTGTCTTAGTAAATTGATATTGTATTGCAATCCACTGGTTATAGAGAGCGCTTTTGTTGTTAGTCATTAAATACGCTATTTTTATGCTGTTCTGTTTTTCCGAAGCTGATGTTCGATACTATAGGAACAACAAAACCAGAAGAACAGAAGGATTTCTAGGGACTGTAAATTATGCCAGAAGGAGATATATGTATACATGCAGATGTACACACATACATGGTACAAAAAAAGTGAAAGCACTGGAATCAAACGGTGTAGCCAACAGCTTCAAACTTGGCTTGGAGGTGATGTGGTCACACATGGTGTGGTCAAGTAAGCAGGAAGTCTCCACGTCATAAGAACTTGGTCAGTTGAAATGGCAAATTTTCTGGTGTTGGACATATAATTAGGATACAATGACTAATGTCTGATCTCACAGAAGTCATTTGGAAAGATGGAAGAAAATTTATCCCTACCGTCCACTTCAGGACAAATGCACTAGGGTGTAAGAAAACATTTACAGCTCTGACTTCCTTTACTGAGCTGAGCAAAAGTTTCAAGTTTTGACTTTTTACTGATATTACTAGCCTTCAGATCACTGTGGTGTGGGTTTTCTTCATCCAGTTCACATCTTTTGAAATGTGCTGAAAATGGGAGCTGTGCTGGAGTGCTGACTGTGCTTACTGGCACTGAGCGTGCACTTAAATTTAAGGCGTAAGTAGTCCCAGGCTACCAGTTAACATTTAGGGACTGGGAATATGCATGAAAGCAAAGATAAAAGACACTGATGGGGATTTTTTGAATACTTTGCATATTGAGCATTATTCTGTGCTTTAATTTTGTTTACCTATTGTAGACCTTGTCTGTGGAAGAACTGATACTGCATATATAATGCTCATCTTTTACACCTCAGTGTCATCAGTGCTTTTATCTCACCTGAATTTAGGTGTTCTGTCAAGTCCCCTCCCTCTGTAGTCAGTGGAAAAGCTTGGATACCTCCAGGCAATTCATCCTGTCAAAGTCATAGATTATTATACATATGAGAATAAGACTGAATGTTCTTGCGGAGGTTGCTGTAAAAGATTTTGTGACTCTAGTGGGTCTGCAGTAAGACTCACTGCAGCTTCCTACAAAGAGAAATGAAGAGATGGAAAATAGTTTTCAGTTTGGAATGTTATTAAATGAACTATTTGCTAGAAGGCTCCAGTCTAGTTCTTGGATTGACATTATTTCTTCAGTTTACCTCTGCCTATATGCCTGCACCTGGAAGGCCTTAGAATTTCGCTCAATGTGCCTGCAGTCTGTGAGGTGTAATTATATCATAAAGACCAATGGACTTGTAAGTGAGATTTATACAGAAAACGTGAAGTTATACTGGAAATTTTGGATCCTGTGAATTGCTCATTTGTACTTTCTTAAGATGCAAAAAACCCTTAATTCTTATCTTCTCAACACCATTGTTTAAGAAGTTAAAATTCCACAAAATCATAATGCTGTTTATGATTAAGTGCATTTGCAAGTTCAGAGGTTAGAACCACATCCTTTTCACACAGTACTCCATGGAAAAGTGATCGTATTTCTAAATAAAAATAAAATATTTTTACAAGGTAAGCTATAGGAATGCTGAGGACTTTCAAGTAGCTGATGGAAGGAAGAAAGTCAATTTACAAACCCCACTGAATGCATCCAAAGAAGTGACACGTTGCTTTTCTATGTTACTCTTCTGTGAGTGGGTTGTGATGAGTACTGTTCACAGGTCTGCAAGAAGAATCAGTACAGAATTGTATCAAGGTCATGTCTACACAATCTTTTGTAGGTGGTTCTTGTTCTGTCTGAATGCAGAAGAACTCTGATGTAAAAATTGTGTTGCTGTGGTTGTCACAGGACTCAACCTATGAAACCCAGTTTTGACAAGAAATGATGACAAACATCTGAGGGTAGAGCTTTAGGGTGTTTTGCATTACTCTGAATGAACCTTTCTGAGGACATCATGGCATCAGGGTGTGTGCTGTGACTGTTCTGGTTGTGAATCAGAGCTGACTGCAGTCAGCCTGAAGCACAAGAAGACATTTATACCTACTTGCAAAAGTTTCTGTAGGTTCACCCTGAATTGCTGTGAAACAATGGAATAAATAGGAGAGGTAATACTAATTGAAATTTCACACTTCCTGAGGATGCATTATTTGCTTTTTATTCTGGCTGCTTTTAGCATAGTATAAAACTGCAACCAAAGACAGGGAAACCATTAATCATGTTGTTCTGCCATGGTTTTGGAAAGTTGTAAGGTAATGTGGGCGACATCTCTTACGCAGTGTCTCTGACAGTAACTTCTGCATATGAACTAATTTTTCATTGATCTGTGACATAAAATACCCTTAGTTTATGCAGGCCTTGAAGTGCTGTGCATTGATAAGGGATGTTCTTTCACTTGAAACAACAGAAACAACTTTGCAGTAATTACTGTATGCTGATAGCATCAAACATTGCAGGCTTTCTAGAATGTACCATGTGGAGAAAACCATTTGATCTGTATCCTCTGATTTTTTATTTTTATTTTTTCAACTAACCAGCATGATAATTAGGCTGATGAAGTGATGCACACAGTTCACGGAATACAGAATTATGTTTTCCATAGGGTCATTCTGGAGTCAGATAAACAAAGTATTTTTTTTTTTTTCTATAGAAGACAAAAATTAGCAGAAGTCACATTCACTGAGCTAAATTAACAACAGAGCATATAACATTTTTATAGGTCATACATGGTGGGTTGTAGAAGTTACGTATTTATTTTAAATCTGCTTTTATATTTTTGCTGGACAGGAGTTGAACGAAAATGCTGTTCTTTTCCCACCCTGAGTGCATATTTTAATTTTCATTGATGCACGTGAGTCTGACGCATCCATCCTCTGTTTACACACTTCTGGAAAAGAAGCAGCTAAGCAGTTTATCTTCAGGATTTTCATGTTAATAGAAAGTAAATGTCAATTGTGTCTATGCTGACTTAATAGTTAAATGGGCTGAACACTTACATTCTCCAGCTGTCACAATAACCAATAGCTGCATGTTTTTCCAAGCTAAAAGGCAAGATGACAGACATGGACTCTTGCTTGACAAACCTTGCAGAACATGTAAAATAACAGTAAGGATATAGGCATCCTCTACAATATTTTAACTCCTGATACCTTAAAAAATAGTATCATTTACACTTGATAGCAAAATGGTATTTGCCACAGCTATAAAAGCATTTCCCAAGATGCAACTGGGTTGAGCGATGTTTGTAATCGCTAACAGGTAAATGCAGTCCTACAGCATTTTGGCATTTGTCTTTCAGAGCAAAATAGTTGGTAGTGGAAGTTGTCAAAATGCAGCATGGCTACATTTACTTGTAAGGAATAATTCTGCTCGAGTTTCAATTTCCTTAGAGACCATACCAGAATGTCTTGAAACATACAGAGCAGAATGATCTTACACTTTTATTAGTAGTTGTTGTCAACTAAGAAATATTTCTTTCAATAACCCAAGTAGTTTCTTAAGGAAGGTTTCACTGTGAAATTGCAGAATATAATCTGTATCTTGTGATGCATCATCATGATGTATTATTTCCTTATAAATAGTGTCAACATTCAGTTTTATTCTAGTTATGCACCACCAAAATGTAGTCTGGCTGCGTCACTTTGCCTCAAACATCTGTCCGGCAATGTTCAGTTCATTTTCAGATATTCCAGATCCTCCCAAAATTAAGCTCAGTAATTAAAAATTTATTCCACCCATAGTTTGCTACTAAGTGGATTGCTGTGAGAATCAGTCCTGTGCAGAAATTCCAGATGTATTCACACACAACTGATGAGTAGTTGCATCAGTTGATGGCCTGTCTGGGAAGCTCCGAGGTGAAAGTGGAACTAAATTGGTTAAAACAGTCAGAGCTTTCCCTGAAATGTTTATTAGAGGTCACCATCTACAACAGAAGTTCATGTAGCACCACTGAGACATAGCCATTTGGGGAGAAGATTTGATGGATACTATTTGATATACATAGATGTGGAAAAAGTGTAATAAAAGTTTGAAAAGCTGAGAGAGAAGTAGCTGAAAATTAAGAACATATATTTAATAATTACTAGGAATATGGCTATTAGAAAAGTATTGAGCTAAGTACTGGCTGAACGGAGGCTAGGAACTACAACTTCCTCTGTCTGACCGATGCCAGCTATGTTTGAGAAACCAGGGATTTTTCAGACTTCATATGTAAACGGAACTGTATCAGAAATACATAATTCTAATAAGATTTTTGCATTCTAACTCCTCAGAACACCTCCAATAAGTCAAAGATAATAGCAGCATTACAGTATTTAAATAGGCCATGTCTTTTAAATAGACTTTGAATACATTTTTTTCTATATAGTGTGATGGAGAAAGGTTTGGTTTGGTTTCTGTAACAAGATTTGCAGGCACTTTCTGTGCTTTTCGTCATCCTGGTCTTCTACATGTGGAGCTTGAAAGGAATCCCTTCTCTTGTTGACAAAGATGAATTGTTGCCTGCATGCTTTTCTACTAGAACACTGAACCACTGAACACTGAAGCTGCCTTTAAACTTTTTTGTTTCAGTTTTGCTCTCTTTGACCTCCAAATGTTTTATAGACAAGCTCATGAGGTAGACCATGCTCAAAGGCTGCACCTCATTAAAAAACAAAACGGAACAAAACAAACCTGGCAAACAGTGCAAGTCTAGTCGTGACCAGTCTGTAGGTTTGCCATAGCATGTAGGGCAATTGCTCATTAAGGTAGAGGGTATGTGGGCTAGATGGGTGAACACTTGAACAGACATTCTATATTATTATTGTATCCTGTAATTTATTTGATGTTTAATGTGGAGATCTCAATTGAAGTTTTTGAAACTGACCTTCAGCTGTGATTTTATGCCCTAATGTGTAACTTCTGCATTCTTTTGTGCTCAGGCATACAATTATTCTAGTGAGAAATACTTTTGTTTTTACCGCATGCTTATTATAGATTCTTTTGTTCTGTTTTTATGAATTTCCTGACTAAAACTCATTAATCACAACTGCAGGCCAACAACTACAAAAAGCCCTAATGTTAAATTGTGTTTACTGTAGGGAAACCAAAAATAAAAAAAGACTAGTTTGTGGGAGTACAACATAAAAAAAAAAAAAAAAAAAAAGATTTATGTGAAAATGGAAAAGACCTGTGAGCAAGTGTTAAGAGACTGTTGTGCATGTGATTCTGCATGTGAAAGATGTCCATTTCCCTTCCAGTAATTCTGGGAAGAGAAGGAATCCAAGCATCATGTTTTCAGCAAGGTTTGATTTCCTGTTATGATGAGCAGGTCATTGCCAGGAGAAATAGAAGTAGTCAATCAAGAGCATATAGTAGAAAGCATATCTCGAGCTCCCTTCTGCACCTATGGCACTGGATGCTGCTGAAGGGGTGTCTGGTCAGAGAGGAGCCCTAAACTGGAAAGCTTAATGCTCCATACCAGACAGATTTTAAGATCTGGGATTTTGATTTGGTACATCTAAAAATAAAGTGAATTTCACAGAATTTAGATCAGGCTGTCATTTCAAATCTCTTTATCTTGTATTTAGGCCCAACTCTACATCTGAGTCATATCTCAGAATCACAGAATGGCTGAGGTTGGAAGGGAACTCTGAAGATCCTCCTGTGCTTCAGTTTGTGCCCGTTGCCTCTCATCCTGTCGCTGGGCACAACTGAAAAGAGACTGACTCCATCCTCTGGACATCTTCTTGTGAGATATTTACACACATTGATGAGGTCTCCACTCAGTCTTCTCTTTTCCAGGCCTCTCAGCCTGTCCTTGTACAACAGATGCAGCAGTCCTCTGATCATCTTCATAGCCCTCCTCTGGACTCTCTGTCCCTCTTGTGTACCAGAGAAAAATCTAAGATGTGTTGATAGATACAATGGGCAGGTGATGTGTTTCTTTGGTCTGCCCATGAACTCATTGGCCTGAAAGGACTTCTTAATTCCTCTTTTGCTTCAGAAGAGAACTGAAGAGGAAACCAAAATCAACTCACTGAACAAAGTTGTCTGTGAGGGAGACCTCAGCTTTCCTCTGGCACGCAGGCAGCAACTTTTTGCATCGTAGCAAGAGCTACAACTGCAGTCTTCTGGTCAATAGCTATTAGGATCACACAGTTTTTGAATGCGGTATGTTCCTATGAGAACATAATCCCAGCAGATTTTCTCATGCAACATGGAGTTCACAGTTTGAAATATAACGAAGAGGCAAATGGTAATATAGCGTCCAAAAGAGAAGGTATCCATATGAAATCTGCTATGGATAAAAGAACCAGAGTAGAAGAGGCTATTATATCAGCAGTGCTCAAACTTTGCGAAAGGAAAGTGGAGAAAAAAGAGAGAAGGTAATGTAAAGAGGGAGTGGTTAAGGGTTAGTAGCAGGCATCCTACAGTACTGAATAAGTAATTGTCTGACCTGTGTGCTGAAATGGATGCAGTTGTGCCCGTAGAACAAATTCCTGCTAAATCCAGTGTGCAAAAAGGCCTTTCTGTGATGAATTCTATTTATATCCATTGCAATTATTCTGAGATGTGTTGAGATGACTTCGGTGCAATTTTTTGAGCATCACAACGTGCCGTGGGGTTCCTCTGTTGCAGAAGGGAACAAATTGGGAACTCTTTCATCTCGACTTAGTCTAAACACAGCAGTAACTAAGCACCAAGACAATCTTTAGGAGATAACATGAAAACTTCTAAACACCATTTGAAGAAAATGAGTAACACTGTTCAGCAGATCTGCAAGGACAATGTACAGTAGGCAGATTCCCCAGACAGCCTGGAAATAATGGTGTACCGAGTTTGAAACATATTCATCATGCTTGCTGATGAATCTTATGCATCTCCTGGGGACCTGTGAGTTTCCTTCTCATTTCCCCAATGATGGAACAGCAGCACGAGTCCCAGCTTCCACGCTTCATGCTCTGTTAGCATTTTCCAATCTACTGATGTGTCAGATTTTGCTTCTCTTCACTGCAGCTGTTCGAGTTCCCTCTACTCGTGCTGACCACACAAACTTCTCGTGCTCTCTCAGGAGCAGAGATGAAGGAGGATTTTTTTTTTTTTTTTTTCCCCAGGCTTGGCATGGAAGCACAGTGGAAATGAGCAGGGTTTAAACTGCTGGCAGCGTGCTCACCCCATTTTGCAGGGCTGGTGGTATGCTTACCCCACTGAGAATCCCCGGGGTTGTTCCCCCCATCCTTGCTGGGAATAAACCTGCTGCTTGCACTGGTCAGCTGCCGCAATCTCACTGCTGTGGCACAAATATTTATAAAATTGAAAAGACTCCTAAACTACTGGAATCTCACAGTTATATTCCAGCAAATTTGTTTATTCTAACCTCTAAAACCATGCATTGTGGCATTTACTAGAAGGGTTGAATGTAGCTGTTTCTTTACTTGTGACTGTTTCTGGAATTAGTGCTGATTCTTGGTAGCCTCAGCACTCTGCAGCAGCAAACTTCTACTGAAAAGGCAGGGCCAGTGTGACAAATACATTTTAATCATGTCTTTCTTGTGCAGCCTGTACCATTTATTTGAATATAGTCATCAGAAATTCATGCTAACATATAAAAGGATTTTTTTTTTCATTTCACACTGTGCGCTTCTGTCAGGCAGGGAAGGATTCTTACTCATGGAAACTGAGATCTCATATGTTTAACTAAGCCATCTCTGAAGCTTTCTTGACAGTCGCCTCTTTCACACTCTCACTCTAGAGACAGATTTTTTCCATTTGTGAGAGTAATGCACCAGGCTGCTGTAGTCCCTTCATACCAGAAGATTACTGTCAGGTGAATGGTGGATTCTTCATAATTCCTGATTATTATTTTTTATTTATTTGTCTGCCTACCTATCTATCTATTTATTTTTGTGGTAGAATCTCCTGCAAGCTTGTTTTGTGCTGTGCCTAACCGGTATTCTTCCCTCCCCGTTTTTTCCATAATTATTTTTCACAACCTTTCATTACCTCTTTCTGCCCATCCACATTACCTCTTTCTGCCCATCCAACACTTAATCTCTTCTAACTCTTTCTTGTATTCCCGCTTTTCTTTCTTCCATTGCTGAGCACTACTCCTTGTTATACTTTTCATGTAGTTTCTGGACTGAACAAAACCTTTTTATTTCACAGTTACAATTATTGAAGAAAGATATTACTGAGAAAAATATAACTAATAGTTGACATTTGTATTCAAAATCATAAATTTGTTGGGATAATAATAAAAAATGCTGACAAATCACTAACTGTAATTCATAAAATGAACCTCTTCAACAGCAAGAGCAGGATGATTCGATCAGGGAGCTGTTAGCCAGGAGACCTGACTTCAGTCTCTATGACCTTGAGCAGTCCTGAACTGCTCTGAAGCCTGACTTCCCATTGCCTCACACCTTGCAGTATCATTTGCCTTGTGCTAAAACGTTATGCCATGCCATTATTTGACAGTCTACCTTGAGGTCAGATTACAAGATTTTGCAAAATATATAGGAAAAGCCTGCTTTTGTTTCCTTATGTATAAACTTAAGAAAATAATACTGAAATGCAGTGCACCTGTGATCCTTAAATAAATGCTGACTATTGTTATCATTCCATTTTGAGAAGAATGCATATTTATAAGGTATTTTTTATGTCATATTCCTGCATTACTGAACAGCATTTTAAGATTTGCAACATGCTGAAAATAATTGTTATAAATAAGTTCCTATGTTTCTCAGTATTGCCTAGCATTTATCAGGCATGGCTGTTTCAGAATATAGGTAGTAATTTGAATATGATGGTAGCATTTCTGCTCTCACATAAATGAGGAAATTAAACTGCTTGCCCCAAACAGAACAGGATTAATTTCAGCTATGATTGCTGGAACTACAGTTTATGGATTTACAATCCTGTTCTCAGTCCTCTAAACAATATTACCACTCTGGGCATTGAAATGACATTTAGATTTGACTTTAAAATGCTCTTATTCTTTTCCAGAAGACTCTAAGCCTATTCAAGGAGATCTTGTGGGAAGGTCTGGCAGGAGAAGTGCCTCAGGTAGCACTGAGGGATTGTGGAGTGTTTATCTTGTGAAGCTTGGTGCCAAAACCCGGCGACTGCTAGTTGCATAAAAAGCTCTGCTTTCAGGGTAACTATGACTACAGGAATTGGACCAGCATCCCTGGGAATAAGCAAACATCTCGTGTCCACTTAAGATATTAAATGCACTGGAGTTGGTCATCTTTAATATGCTAGTATACGTTCTGTTTATTTAATTCAGTCATACCTGAGAAGTAATTTTTTTCCGCATTGCATCACTTCATAGCATTTTCTCTGTTTAAGTGTTTGTGATGTGGTGCAGGCAAACATAAATGAGGGTGTTTTTGGCTAAATGTTCAAGCCTGTCTGTGTGAATAATAGCGTGCAGCAACTTGTGCTTTATGTGGGCTCCAGCAAAGACAACAGCTCTGTTACCTGCTGCAGCGGAAGGTTGGAGAAATGCTTCTCTTTTTTTTTTGCTCTGCACAGCTCAGAAGCAGAAGATCAGGGTCTCTACGGCCAGGCAGAGCCCTGGAGTACAGGGCTTCTGCTGTGCTTTGAGACTGCAAAGCAGAAAGGCTCCTCAGAAACTCTCCCACAATGTGTATTATTGCAAGGGCCAGCCATAACTTTTTGCTTGACTTAGGCAGACAAACTCTATAAAGCTGTCCTTTCTGGGATAAAATGCTGTTCCGAAGGTACTAATGTTCCATTCTAATATTGTTTGGTATATTGTAAGACCATATTAAATCCACTTGTGAGTTGTACTCTGCCATAAGATCTCAGAATTTTATATGCTTGTAGATGATTTTGTGTCTCCTGTTAATAGCTTTGGGAATTGAGGAGGTTATATGATTTCCATTTTACAGACGTGGAAACAGAAAGATGTAAATGACTTGCCTGGGAAATAAATGAGAGAAATTTAATAATATGCTGTGAGTCTAAGCCAGCCTCTCAGCTTCAAGCACAAAGCAACCCTTCTGCCCCTCAAGAAAATAATAGAATGCTTAAATCTAATGCATTTCTACCAGTTCAAAGGAGAGTATGGGTTTGTGGAAGATCTATTGATACTGTAAACATTATCAGAAGTCAAATATATGAAAGTTTTTATAAACAAACACCAGAATAGATAATATTTTTAGAATAAAGGACTGAAATCTATTTTTTGTTATTATTTCACAAGATTAAATAGACAAATACAGTGAATTTGATAAAATGTTCAGAAAAACCTCTCTTAAGACTAAAGATGTGATTTTTAAGCCAAATTTCTTTAAGAAAGAAAGCTAATTTGTGAAAATAACAAGAAAAGTTTAATATCTGTTAGAAGCAATTTGAGCAGCATCTTAAAAAATATATTGAAGAACAAAGAAGGGAGATAAATTCACATCTAGAACCTTAATTTTAGCTTTGCTGAAAAAACATTGGTCCTCTTTCTTCATGATTTTTAAAATTCACTTTATTTTAACAATCATGTACTATAACCCAGTTACCATGTAAAACATGTCTAGATTAGGATAAGGTCAGAAACGATTTTGAATCCCTTGAGAAGTTCTGAAAAAATTGTATCTGGACTTACAGATGAAAATAAAAAACTTCTAAAAGAGTTGATGTATCTGAGATAAGAAAAAATAAATGTGATTAATTGAAATATTTTTGTTTAAATTGTGACTTTCTTAAATGCAGTGTTTTAAAAGTATCTTGAAGTTTACTTATAAAAATCATAAATACTCAAAATTAATATTTGAACTGGGAAAATTGTCAAAATCAAAACATGAACTGGAAAACATTGATTTTGCCATTTCAGCATTTTCTGACCAAAATTTATTTTTCCAGAAAGTGCCTTGGCATCTTTAATAGCTAGTGAAGTGCCAGGATCTTATACGTTTTTTTCCTCTGGTATCTGGTACATTTTTGACTAGCATAATATTAATGACTCTGAGTTTATCTCAAAGCATTAATGTATTCAGTTTTACTTATATATTTTTCTTCCCATGGGATTTTTTGATTCATGAGGAGGCAAATTCATCAGACTGGTACTCTAGACTGCATGTAAATCTGCTATATTTTACTTTTTTTGTCTTTTTTTTTTTTTTTCCTGTACTCAGTCGTTCATGATGTACATAATTATCAGTCATATATCTTTGAATATTTTGATAGCACATTTCTCTTATTTCTTTTTTCCTTTTTTTTTCTTTTTTCTTTTTCTTTTTCATTTTCATTTTCATTTTAATTTTTTTCCTTTTTTTTTTTTTTTTTTCCTTTGTCTTTTTTCTTTTGTCTCCTTTCTTTTTTCTTTTTCTCTTCTCTCTCATCAGCCACCTCTGTCTGGAGAAGCTAATGCACCTTGTCAGTGGCTGAGGTTCGACACTTTGTTCCTTAATACTACTGTGACACCTGCCACTGCATTTAAGCCATGTTAACAAATGTAAGCTAAATATTGCCCAGTTAAAACCCAGAGAGGCAAAATCTCTAAATGCTCATAACAGCAAATAAGTTTATTTAAAAGTCACTGTGCGTCCCCCCTTTCTGCCTTTTTTGGAGGTTAGTTTATAAGCTTCAGCTCACACAATTACCCCCAGAGAACACTGTGATTGTAAACTGTCATTGACATCTACTGTGGCAGCGGGCTGTAGGCTGTTACCCAAAATCTCAAAACCAGGTCTACTCCGAAAGCTGTGTTATTTTTGTCAGATCATCAAAAGGTGAAAGAATGACATAAGAATGCACAATAATTTGGCAGCCCACTTTTTAATCCAGTAAATATTTGTGGTGGCTGGGCAGTAAGATATCATTGTGCTTTTTCCCTGAAGGATTTGAGTTTGCAACTCATTTTTATTCTTAAGGATCTGCAAAAATTAGGAGGAAACTGCCCATTTAGGCTTGCCCATCTCCATTGCACTATATTACACGGTAATCAAGCATACTTCAGATTGATGACCTTTCATCTAGAGCTGTTGTTTAACAGCATACAGTGCTGCAATCTGGGCTTTCGTGTGTTTTGAGTATTGATTTTCCAGAACTGCAATAATAACCAGGGGAGGTTTGGCAACACTGTGACCTGGTTTGCTTTTATTCTTTATGGCTCTAGGCAACACAGTCGGTTCCCAGGAGCTGTGGGCTGTAACCAGCTCTCCCTCCAGCTTTCCTCTTCAGCTTCTTTCCATTCCACTTCTCTTCTCTTCCCAACCTCCCTGTTGCAGATCTGCCCACTGGGGCCTTTCCCAGCTCCCCAGGAGCAGCAGTGCTCAACCCAGCCTGCATTGCTAAGCAGCCTTGCACTGGCACTAGTAATGGCAGAGGGTCAGAAAACAAGGTGCATATCAGGTGCACAATTGCATATCAAATTCAATTTTGGTCAAGAATTGCTTCAAAATGGTGCTGTGCTTTGATAACATGTTGTCTCTTTCCTTTGGATAAAGAAATGTGCTGGCACTGTCTGGTTCAAAATTCTGTGTAAGTTTCCTTCTTCCCTTCCTAAAGCTCTAGGGTATGAATCCCATTCACACTGGGGTACCATGGTGATAGGTGGCTTACAAATACCAAAGACAGAAAGTATGGTGATGGTTGCTGTGGTATGCTTAATCCTCTTGTGATCCTCTTTATAGGAGACTAATTCTGTGTGAGGCACCTATGATCCAAACTAAATGCTCTCCATGTCAATTAGATGAGAATATGAGGAGCAGGGGTGTCTCGTGGGACTGAGCTGGTGACTGATGTCAGTACTCTGTTTCTAAAGCTTTCTAAAGCACCAGATGCCTTTGTAATCTTTCATACATTTACTTGATCTAAAAGACTCTGGAAATGGGGTTCTCTCTTATGTGATTGAGCTTACTTACCGCTATTTCAGAATACAATATGCTGTCAGTATTTGTTCATCACAGGTAATGGTGAGTATGCAATATGTATAGGGTCTTTCCCTTAGGATTACCACTGGGAATAGCAGAGTCACAGCCAATTGCCACAGCTGCTACTTATAAAAGCTAGCTCAGTTACCAAACCTTGGTTGGAGTAATGTAGCCATGCATTGTGAGTGTACTACCCAGAAGATGCAATGCAGTTGATACCTCTTCGAAGAGACTCACTCATTTCAAAAGTCTCAGGAGACAAATAAGTTATCTGTGTGGCTGAATCACTGAACAAAAGAGAAGCCATTTGTTATCTGAAGGAACAGGACAGCTTATGTTTCACTGCAGTGTGTCTGGCAGCCTAGAGCCTTGAAAAATATGTTATTGTCTTCAGGGGAGCACAGACATCAACTTTGTGCATCTCAAGAGGTGTTAAAACAACATCTGATGAGTCAAGTTGCAATCAAATTAGCCTTGCTAGGGAAGAGCAAGCAACATATTCAAAATTTTGGCAACTGCCTTTTTACCTTTGCCTTTTTTAAGCACAGAAAATCCACTGTGGTTTCTCACAAGTTTTCTTGAGCTTTACAAAAAAGAAAGATGCCCTGAGCAATTGTGTCTCTCACCCAACCATCTTGAAATTTTAACTTTAGAAGTGAAAATAAAAAGTTAAAAAACGGGCAGGATGCTTGCTTCTGCTCTCTCACCTATTAAAAATTGTTGAGTTTGTCACCCAAGATTTACTGAATTAGTTAGTAAATCAGAAAGGAGGCCCATGGAGCTTGTCCCTAATCTGGAAAAAGTAAATGTTAATTTTTAATTTTACAATTTCAAATAACACTTTGCCAAACAAATACCCCAAGGAGTCAATTCTGCAGATGTACACAGTCCTAAATTTGTCATGTATGTGTTCAGATATCCACGCCATCTGTCTTCATGATTTTTTCAAAAATCTGTTACTTGTGACCCTTCAGGTTTGTATTTTGCAGTAGAACATGTCAATGATGCCCACACTTTTACCACCGTCAGGCTGGTAAAGAAAAGATGGTAATGACTAGAGACTTCTTATGCCCGGCAGCTTGAAAACACTACGGAGACTAGTGTCCTTGCACAAGATAAACATGAAAGGTGTGTGAAATAGTTTTTAAAGTCCATATGGTTTCTACAAGGCTGAGCAATTTCATGAGGGACTTTATTTGTTGCTGGTGAAAACGACTTGGTCAACAGAGGTAATATACATAAAAGTATGTTGAGGGGTTATTTGCTCTGGTTAGATCTGCAATTCCATTATTCTGTCTGAGTAAAAGGTGAGTGGTAAAGAAGTTTAACAGCAGAGCCCGAACCACAGATTCTCTGGAAGCAGAGGTTTAGGCAGAGAAACCATATCTGCCTAGACTGAGCTGGCTGCAGGTGGAAGCAGAGGTTGATTTCACAACACCTAACTGTGGAAGACCTTCAGCTGGGGCTATGACACATTCATTAATGGAAAATACTTAACTATGTTGATATCAGTGTTCAGACTGTTCCAGTCTTCTGGAATAGTGAACAGCTTCATTGCTTGACCACGTTTGCTAGTACTACTGCAAACCAGTCGTTAGTGTGGAGTCATGCAGTATTCTTGTCAAATCCATTTAGATGCAATTGCAACAACCTGTGAAAAGGTAGATAACTTAGAGACCTGAACCTGTTTATGTTTTGCTTCACCTGAATCAAAGCTGCTGTGCTTAGTTTCCCAACCCATCCTTCTACTACAATGTGCTGAACAGGGTGTAGGCAAATGAGAAGAGATGCCTTAGATGTGAGGCTTTTCATTTCTGATATATGTTTTTTTAACCTCCAAATTCCTTTTTACCTCACAGAAATCATGTTTTTAATGGAAATTAAGGATTAAAGAAAACCCTTTCATCTTCTGTCCTGTTCCTATGGAAGGTAATTAATACTGGGAAGTAGAGAGACTGACCTGTTCTATATACAGAAGTAATACAGAAAAATGAAATCAATCAATATAGAATATTTCAATATAAGCAGGTGAAACTGCTTAGCTGTGCCTGTTTCATCATGAAGAAGTTTTTGCATTAGGATGGCTAATAATTGCCTGAATGAATGACCTCCTATTTCAACAGCATACCTCTGTGGTTCCACATTAATTAAAATTATCAAGGTAATAGAGTGGCTTGTGCATGTGAGATTGCATTCTGTTGACATCATCGTATCAATACTTGGACACAGGATGATTGGTTCAGGTGGCTCGTGGGTGGCAGTGATTAGTAGGTGAGATAGCAGGTAGACAACGCTCTTAAATATTTTTACTTTTTTCACTTTTGGCTTTTCCATGGCAGTGAACAATATAGAAGAACATAACAGGCTTTTTTTTTTTTTTTTTTTAAGTAAATTAGGTGGATTTACTTTTCCATATCGAAGCAAAGGGGCAGTTAGTGAAAAGTTGTACAAAACTTCTGCTATGTTTATTTGTGTCCCTATAATTTCATTTACACATCATCACATGGAGCCTAAGCCTTTTGTCTGTCACTAGAACTTGCATGTTGAAAATAGTTTCTTAATTATTCTGGGCACTGTAAGCGTTTCTTACAATCAGATTATTTCCTCCCAGCATAGAATATAGCTAGATATGTATAATATGCAATATAAATATGATAAGCAGTGTCACTAGAGCTCATCTTTGATTAAGAATTTATTTTACTCTCCTCTTAACAAGGATTGACTGGATCACAGGCCATTTCATTTAGGAGGCTGTATGTGAGAGCTTTGTTGATTTTTAATTTTCCTCCATTGATTTTCTGCATCCAGAGAGCACTTGTTCTCTAATGGCTCTCTGTGTTGGTGTTTGCTTGCAAATTGAAGTAAAAGATAAATGGCTTTCAGGGTAATACCTCTCCAAGGACTTCCACTTGAGGGTTGGTGGCTGTTAGCAGAGCTGCAGTGTGTTCTGAAAAGTTCTGTGCTCAAAGAAAGACATTCCTGAGTCTCAATGTGGTAAAATTAGTTTATTCCTTGCCCTGGTGTGACAACAGTATCAAGGTGATTGATAATTCTTTAGAAGGAAGCAAGCCCTATTTGTCCACATTTTTGTATGAAAGTGAAATGCTCTGCACTTTTCTCAGTAGGGATTCAAATGTTTTCCTTATACAGGTTTCCTCAACAACATCAACATTTTGCAGTAAAAGAAAGGGAGAAGAGGTGCTCGTATTTGGTTAGTTATGGACAAGTATTTGAACTGAAATATGGTAAAGATATGCTTCTGCTAAAATTGAAAGATTTGGCCTCTCTATTGGAAAACAATACTTGGAAAAGACTATAAATTTAATTTTCAAAATCTTTGCTAGCTTATGAATCTTAAGCACATATTAAGTGTGAATTGACTTATATTTGGGTATTTTAGACCTGCTTAAATTCTGCTGCTGTGACACCTTACTGCGTTGTGTCACTGTGCATTGTGTCTTGAAGCTGCTGCTAAAGAAAGGGTCCTGTCATGGTCCTTATTCATTACCTAGTCAGGCCAGGTTTCGCTATTTGGAAAACGCATATGCTCTCCCTAGTTCTGGAGTACAAAAACCATGAAGAAGGTGTGTCAATCTCTTGGAGCTCCAGGGAGATGATGCTGAGGATAGCGGGTCTCATCTCCCGCAGGTGCTGAGCATCTCTTCCCATGGGCTCTTCTGGGAATGCTGCTTGTTGCCTCAGTTGTATTTGCGTGTTGGATAGCTTTATACAGTGCATATGCAGTATATATTTTCCTACATTTACATGTTAAAGTTAGGCTAACCCATTTTTAAAGGTGTTCATTTATTCAAGATAAACTGCATGTCCATGTATGTTGTTTCTTTGCTAGGTTTTCAATTTTTCAAGAGTGTCTTGGCCTAAGGAACCTTAGATACATTTCTGGTACTCTCTGTTTCTCTTGGCACTTGCATTAGGCTTAATTCAAGCAGCTTCCACAAAGGTCTGGAGCAAGATATAAATTCACATGTACTGAAGCAGCCTAACAGGTGACTCTATTACCAAGCAGGTGTAAGAAACTAAAGACTTAGTCTGGAATGAAGAGGAGCTGCAGGTCCTGGGCTCCTTTCTCAGTTCTTTGTTCAGTCACTCTGTCTCCCAGATGGACATTAAGGACAGTATTCCTTATAGTCCCCTAGCCATGCAGTGCCCGGCATCAGTAGGAATTCAAGAACAGGAAGAATGGAGATCTGAATTTCAGGTTGGTTTCTATGTTCTGGTTTGGAAAAAAAAGTTTAAGCTGTTCATGTTTGTCATTAAGTGTGTACATGATGCCATTGACTTCAGTTCAGCGCATAACGTTAAGCATTTGCACAATTGCATTTGGGAACTGGGGAATAAAATGGAATGCACAAAAATTAGTCATTACCAGAAGAGCGGGAGAGCAACCTCGCCATGTCTTAATTTATAAATGAGAAGAGTAGATATTTTCCAAGCAAATGAAGTCACAGTTTTACAGCAAAATGCAGTTTATCTGAAGCCTTCCATTAGCTCTTTTTTTAAAGCCATAAATTGCTGATGGCTGTATGTGCCACAAGGCACACTGAAATCTTTTGCTGAAGACTTTGTTTCAAGGCTTTGGGGCTTTTCCTTCTAAATAGCTAGGCTTATTACATCATGTTCTTCTGTTTTGTTTCCTCAGTGCAGCTTTCAGGGTGACCTCTGCTGAGATAAAAGGACTAAAACCACTGTGAATTTTCCTGTTCCTGAAGCAACATCTTCAGCAATGATGGGCAGGCAATTCAGTGCTCTGAAAGCAATTGCATACTCCTGAAAATAATCCAAAATAGTCCTGACCAGGCCTGGCAGAATTCTTAGTTTACTCTGTCCTTCCTGATTCATTGCTTATGAATCAGAGCATCAATGTTAAATTGTAAAATGCAGTAATATATGTAATGACTGTATTAGTTTTACAGCCCGAGAAAAGGTGTCTTATTTTTTCTTGAGGAATTAAAGGAGTATTGTAACGTGTTTACATTCTTGGTCGGCTGTTCAGTGGGGGCTTCTCTAGAAGAGCTTGAATTTGGGGCTCTGTTTCTTCACTGCCTTGCTTAGTGTCATTTAAACATGCAAAGTAGTTTAAAGTATTGCCAAAGTGAGGGCTGGTTTTAATCTTCTGTTATGAGAAGCAATAGGAGAAGGTTGTAAGCAAAATTAGACCGTTTCACAATCCATAGGATAATCCATGTGCTTTGAAATGAGTGTGCTGTGTGTGTCTGTTTATCAGCAAGGGATTCTGTAGGAGAGTTTTCATGGAAACGAGCAAAAGTACTATTAGGGAATGGTCCTGGAATAAGAAACAGGTTGATAAAATAATGAATGTTTTCCATAATAGTTCTTTTTAATAAGATGCCTAACAAGGGAGTTGAGGGAGGGCATTGGAGTGGTCTGAAACTGAAAATCAAGCATTTTTATGGAAATAGCCTCATTAAAGCTGCCTGTTAAAGAAGCGCAACTGTTTTTCTATGAACATGATATTCATTCAGTGATTGAAATATGGTTCTTAAAAATACATCCTGTCAGATTTTACTTTTTTTTGGTCTAAGTGTTTCGTGAATGCTACTTATAGGCGGACTAGAAATATTAGCCCAGAAAGCCTGGAGCACATCTACCTGCTTTGTAGTAGTCCATTAATACAATCAACCCACAAAACAAAAGTTCAGTTTATTACCTTTTGGTATATTACTAATACAAATCAGTAAATAGATAAGTGGCTTTACATTGCAGCATGTGTTGTCTAATGGTGATGAACCAGACACAAGCTGGTTTAAATTCTTTGCATTTTTCAAAAGAAGTTACAGGAACTAATGACTTATTTTACAATATATTTTACAATATATTTTACAATTTATTTTTAAAGAGCATTTCTAATTAGATCACTCTGCCCCCAGCTTCGTCTACTTGAGCAGGAATCTGGGCTGGATACCTCCTGAGGTCTGCTGGGCTTCTGGGGTTAGTGAAAGACACACGTGTTCAGAATTTAGTTCCATGGTTCTTTCAGTCAGACGTTATGATTTACTTAATCTGTTTTTATTTTATATATCCATTTGTTTAACTTGAATTCAGGACTGCTTATGAGTTTTTTTTTTTTTTTTTTTTTTTTTTTTTTTTTAAATAAGACGAGCAGTATGAATTGCACCATATATGTTTACAATCTGGTTATATATTGTAGAGTTAAAAACACCACGAGAAAGGAAAATGCTATGAAGCATGCAGTATAAATCCTTGAAATAGATCCTCTGAGTCTTGAAGTCACCAATTTCTTACTGCTCATGGTATGAAAAAACATTGATTCAATTCTTCAGTTGGTCACAGGGCCCATTTTAATCATTTATTTCTCATTTCCTTGATATCCATTCTCCTTTGTAAGTATCTGAACTAGAATTTTTGCAAAACTGTAGCATTTCCTTCCTCCCTGTCCCCTGATGGGGCAAAGAATTGGTGTCTTGTTAGACTGAGAGCATCCTGATTTCTCAAGGGATGGAAAGCCATGCTGTTGTAAGCAAGATGACCCAAGTTGGCTTGGTTTTGTTCCATTATGTATATTGATATTGGTTCTTTTGTCACTTGGCTGACTTGTCACTTAACTCCCTGACTTGAAGTCTAAGTGGCACTCTGGAGACCAGTTGAAACAGAGAGGCACTGGTGATCTGTTGCGGGGGAGTTACAGATGTATGAAGCTGTGGTGTGCAGTTCAGTGAATGCTGCACAGTTCTTGTGGCAGATGCCATTAGTTATGGTTTCCCTTCAAGCAAAAGATTTGCAAGTGACTTTGTACCAACTTCACTGGTGAAACAGAAAGCTGTAGTATGCAAATGGAGCATTCACTCCACTACAGAGCAGTGCCCTCTCCTGCATATTTTTTTCTTTTGCATAGCATTACATACTTTGCTGTTTATTGACAGGGTCTTCCCTCCCTCCAGGTTGTTCAAAGACATCAAAACATGCTAAAGATTTGTATCCAACCCCTAGCAAAAGTGAGGGTGAGGTGCTGGAATGCTATTTTTCATGGAAAAGGAGACACAGAGAGAGGTAGAGGGAGTTGAGGCAGGTCACACACCATGTGTGACTGAATCATGGGTGGCTTGCAGAGTGCTGATTGCATTCCAGTTAATAGACCTGGTTCTCAGCCTTTAGTTCCCTAGTTCCTTAGGCATATATTCTCACTGTTCAGTGTACGAACTGCTGGGTCTTTTGCTGTTGACACAGAGTATTGAAGGCTGACTTGCACAGATCTTCCTTTTTCTTCCTTTCTTTCTCTTTTTGAAGTCTTTTTAGTGGAGGCAAGCTGTGAGAATCTCCAATGTGCCTACAGGTGAAGTGCATTCTGTGCAGCCCATTTGGTGACCCCTTTGAGTTCTCCCAGTAAACAGCAGAGCATGTATTGATGGGCTTTGTGTTGGCATTTTCCTTAGGTTTCTGAAGAGGCAACATTGCTGTCTAGAACAATAAAGCTCAGTTAGATTTACTGATTACACTATTCCCTTTTCCCGAGACAAACAGCAAGTTAGTAATTGCACAGCGTACTATATTTTCTAGCAGCTCTACCCAGCCACACCTGTCAGTTTGCATGTATTGTAAGGCAGGGTTCGGATCACTTCAGATCTCTTTCTTCTCTTATACTGCTGTGAGCTGATGGACTTTCTTTAGTGGAAAAGGAGGAACATGCTTTTCACAATCTGAGCTCACCACTGCAGTCTTCAGAGCAGTGACCATAACATGAAACAAATCTTTTGAGATTTTAAGAGGTTAGGTTGTGACAGCTGAGTGTGCTATCTTAAAAAACAGGTGGACTATTTCAGTATAGCATACTAATGCAGCAAATTTATAGCAACAAATTAAGATACTGTAGTATGTTCCACTGACCTCCACTTTCACTGTTTTATTTTATTTTATTTTTTTCTGGAATGCAAATAGACTTTTTGTTATTGCCAAGACTTTGCTAGGAATGTTAGATGCATTATATGTTGTTAGCTCGTATCTACTCTTTTTCTGTATATTATCAGGCATGCCAGTTGTCAGTCTGTGAAGCAGTAGGTCTCCAGCACACATAAAAGCTCTGGACTTAGTATTACGTGTTGGGCCTCTTGAGCAAACCAAATGCCAGTCAAGAAAACCCGATGTTGAAGTCTTTGAGCTGCGAGTAATTAATTCATTTAATCAAGCCTATCTGTATATCTGCAAACCGCTGTGCTACATGTTAATGGGCATGTCTGTCCAACTGTCTTTTTCTCCCTAGGTTTGGTAAAGCAGGTACATCTCCTCTTTGAAAATTCAGGTCATGTATGACTCCTGAGGAAAATACATGCTAAATAACGCAAAATAGGTAGATGAGAACTTCTATTCCCATAATCACATTTTCTCCAGAATTGCTGTTGCTTTTTAGTAATCTATTTACTGCTATAAGAGTGGTGCAATTACTGGACTAAAGTGTGCTTACTAACTATCTCTGAAGTATGTCCTCCTTTAATTTGATGACCTACTAGGGAGTTACAGCTACTCCCTCGCTATTTCCTTATTTCTGAAGCACAGATTCTCAGTTGACATAAATAAAGTTTCACTGACAACACTACAGATTTTGAGCCCTGTCTTTGCCATGCCCTCTCCTGTACTTCTGTTGCTGAAAGAGGCTCTTCTCATCAGCCTTCAAAATTTCTTTTGGTAAATATAATCGCTTTACCCTCCCTCTTGCTGGGTGCGCAGATATCATATAACTAGAGAATCTGTGGGAAAAGCAGGGAAGGATTCAGGGATGCTGAAATGCCCCCTTTTAGGAGGTTGTGTCTCTTTAAAAAAATAATTTTAATAGTCTTGGGGCATGATTGTCCACCGTCCTCAAACCTGCTTAATGACTTCTAAAATTGAGAGGTAAAGCTCCAAATTCCCTATTACTCTTTTAACTCATTGACAATGCAAAATGAAGGCATCAGAGAAACAGACCTGTTTTCATGTTGCAGAAAGAAATGATTTGAGGGTCCTGATGCTAGACTTAATAAATGTTCTCAAGGGTACAAGCAGCTTGAATTTCTTAATGAGTATTTTATTAAATTTCAGACAACCATTTCTCCAAAATTACTGTCTTTGTTTTCTTTGAAACAGAATGACCTGCAGCTGAACTGTGATCAGACACAGGTTTAACAGAATTATTCCAGCTGCTAATAGAGAGGTAGCAAAAACAGGTGCTAGATTCACTGCTGGTATAAATTGATGCAATTAGATGGTGTTGAGGGGAGTGCTGCTCGTTACAGGAACCTGAGGATCTGGTGGTTGGGGCTTTTCTGAGACTGATGGGTAGCCTGTGGCTGCTATTTTCACATGTGCTTTGTTGTTTTGCTTACAGTGAGATAGTGCAAATACCTGTTTTTAAGTCTTAGAGATTATTTTCTTTGAGTTTGAAGAGTCTCCTGAATTTGACCTGTTGCAACCGCTAATGCTTCCCAGCTCTTGAAGAGCACGATGGGCTGTCTGCCTGGCTGGTTACGTGCCAGCCTCTCAGAGATGCTGAACCTCCCTAAGGTAGGCATCAATACATGGGATATCTTTTTTCACTTAACAGTGTAGATGTACTTAAAAGGAAGTTCAATTTTCAAGAAAAAGCTGTGTTGTTGCTTTGAAGATATTTACATGTGAGCAGCATCTGTTTATCTGCATCATGATCTTAGTCATCGGTTTGCGGGTAGGTGGAAATAAGGGAAAGAAGTTGGTAGGCTCATGTTTTCCAGGTTATCTACTGTTCAGGGAAAATATACCTGTGCCTTTCTTCATTAGATGAATTTATCTTCTCTAGAAATTATTATTATTTTAATATTAGAATGTCAATGAACAGCTTAATCTCATTATTTTCATGTGGTTTTCTTGTAGTGCTCTTAAATTATAAAATCCATGGGAGATAGCTGCAGTAGAAGAGAGTCACTAAGTCTAGAGGGATCTTGAAAGAAATACTAGGCTGCCTTTGTCCAAAGCTGTGTTTTTCAGTATTTATCTACAATAGTGCAATGTCTGTGATGAATTGAGACTTCTTTTCTTTTTTTTTTTTTTTTTTTTTTTTTTTTTTTTTTTTTTTTGACACTGAAGCAGTAATTTTATGTTAAAGATGTTACTTGGTAATCTGTGCTGACTCCAGCATGCAGAACTAAAAGTCTTCAAAAGAAATAAAGGCAACTATGCTAAAGGTATTTTGAACATCTTTACTATTTTGGATGTCTGAACTGACATGTTCTCAAGTGATTATTGCCTGCTGTTTTCTAAAGCAGGGATTATCTCCAACTTCATATACTAGATTGAGATATCAAATCCTTTATCTGAGTCTGCCTTTTAGGTAGCATATTGTAGCTAGAGGGAAGGGCTAAAAATGTTAAATGATGCATCCAGGGACATAGATATTAATTTCAGAGACAGCATTAGGATTTGGAAAAATTAGTACCGTCCTTGGATTTATACCTTTTGGTGGAAAAAATCTTGGACTCTTTAAATTTCCTTGCAATAAGTAAATTTTTCTTTATAAAGATTTGTGTGTGTGTCTATATGCTTCTCTTAAATTGATGTTTGTCTAAGTTACTTCCCTCTCCTAATATATACTATTTCTTATGACAAGGGGGACCAATCCTTTATTTGTAAAGTGGGATTGTATGTATTTCTAGCTTGTTTTGGTCTGGTTCAGCAGGTGGAAGTGGGAATTGAATTCCTGCCAGGTGTGCACGCTCTGCATCACCAGCAGGTTAACTGCTGGCCTCTAGTGGTAAATGGGGAGCAATCTGGGAGACTGAATGTGTCTTGCCTAGAGACATCTTACGATGTTACTTCATGTAAGATACAGCAAAATTTGAAGCATGAGTGCGAGAGACTATGGCTGTTATTTATTTTGTTACATGAATTATCTTCGGTGTGGTTCAGATAATCGTGAAATGAAATGCTCTTCATTTTTACAGGTGTAAATAAAGCTCAAGCTGTGTGTGAGGACTGGAAGAAAGCAATTCTTGTAGTGAGAGCAGAGGGAATGTGCAGTCAGTATCTTATTTCTGTAATGAAGAAATGATGCTGTCAGGCTGCTTTTGGTGGAGAAATAATGTCATTATAAAACATGTAATCCTCTGAAGAGGATATATATATTTATTTAAAGTGGTTTTATAAAGAGATAGGGCTCTCCCTGGTCAGTCTGGGTAGTTCTCTTTTTCTACAGTTAATAAGGAAAAGAGTACAAAGGCCAGTTTGGTGGCCTACAGGTACATGCTGTGTGACAGGGCTGATGGAGACGCTGCTGATACGACGAGCTGTTGTGTTCCCCTTATTAGCACATCACTGAGCTGCCATGCAGTCCGTCAAGTTTTGTAGTGGTGCTCACGTGAACTCTCCTGATTAAAATCTAGTTGTCACCTGGAAATTATACCCCAAGCATGCTCGATCTGTTCAGCAGCCTCTAGGACAGATGATCATTATAACAATACTCTAGAGGAATTCAAAGAAGGGAGGAAAAATCAAACGTTTCAGGACAGTTAAGAAGAAGAAAAACCCTTCATTAGCCCAAGATGCAATTAGTATGGAAGCAAGACATTTAGTAATTTGTGTATCTTCAGATGTTTTTACATTGCTTTAATCTCCTATGATAAGTGTGAATTAAAACTTTTCCATTGCCCAACTTGTACTAATACACAATGTAGTTACTTTCAGCTCAGTTCAGTCCTTTTTAAAGGGCAGAAATAATCTGAGCCCTGCTCATTGAAAATAATGCAACTCAAAGGCAGAATCAAAGGGTTTGTGCTAAGGTGAAACCAGAATGGAATCAGATTAACTTGCTTTGAGTCGAGTTTGACTGACTCTGAGGGAGCTCTAGCATTTTTGGGTTAGCTCAGACTAGCTGCCATTTCTTCAAGGAGGATATTCCCTTCTGTAAGCCCTCCTTCATCTTCTTTTTGCTCCCTCTTCTCAGTCAGTGGAGTGACAGAAAGGATCTGCTTACGCTTACATGGACCTCAATAACAGTATTTGCCAAACATTCTTTGGCAGGACATTTTGTGGTGACTGGAAATTTCTCTTTTTTTATCCATTTACTCTCTTTTTTGCCTATTTGGGGGCATCTAAGGCATCTTCTGGGTTTCTGGATGCATTTTATCCAGCAGAGGAAGGCATAACAGACTGAGAAATTCTAGAAATACAATAATATACTTCTCTCCATGACAGATAGTTTTCAGCACAGGCTGCTCAGCAACAGACCAATGGCTAAATTGGGCAGAGCCCAGCTTTTCCCGCTGTGGGCTGACTGCACGCAAAGTGTTAGGACCTGAAGGAAGAAAATGGCACAAGCAAATTAAAAAGCCAAACCTGCAAGAAGCTTGAATGGCTAGGTGTTGTTTACCTTGTATTCTTTCTTTGAGTCTATTGCTGTAGAAGTTTTAAGTTGTAAGATTTGCCTCTTAAAACTTCTGTATTTCAGCAGCTCTGAAGTCTCTCAGAGCTTTCCCCCAGTGTCCGCATCTTTGAAGACCGTGTGGCTGTACTGTAGCTGTTGGAAATCAGTCTTTGTGTTTGTTTCTTAGAGCTGTTCTCCTCATTCACAGGGAGCAGTGGCTTGGAAGAAAAGCCTGGTGCCCCTCCTGGCATTCATAATAGGATTTCCTTCCATTTACAGGCCCTTAACATTACTTACTCAGCTGTGCAGGGGTTGATGTCAGTGAATAGCTGGCTGAGTCATTTTTGAGTTATTTAATGTGTTGAGAATAAGCTTGCAGCTGTCAGACAAGTAACATCCACATAGGCTTTTTCTAGCTGCAGCCATACTTAATTTCTACACTATATTAAAGCCAAGCTAATAATAGTACTTTAGGTGATACTTTTGATGGGAAGCCTTTATAATGTGTGTGTGAGGACTGAAGAGGCCTCAGTAGTGTCATTGCACTTCTAACATTTCTGTTAAACTGGAGACTGAATGAATAGACGGTGCAGCTTGTTGTTTTGCCGGAGATATGGTATCTGTATATAGGTCTCTGCAGCGAATTAGCTGGTGAATAGGTGCCATAGCTGGATTTACTTCTTTTCTTTCTCTTTCACCATGGTTACTTAGTGTTTCAAGCAGAAACTGGATTGTTAAAAGTGAGACAAATTTTAAGACTTAGGGTACAGATGCTGAGTTCCTTGTAACCCATTAGCACTTGTTCTCATCATGGTGTTGTGTTTTTTTTATTTGTCTTCCCCAGACATAACCTAGCATTTAGCCAAAGCTAATCAGAAGGGAGGAGAGTGGTTCATCTATTTCTGCTGCTGGTAGTCAATGTACAAATGGCACCCATACCTGGACAACTGTGCAGCAAAATAGAGCCACCCCTGAACTATTCAGTGACTTGAGAATGTTAAAAAGAGTGACAGCAATGAGCTGCATCTGAGAAGAGCAGGCAGTCGTGGTACTGGAGAGATGGATAAGGCCACCATTGTAGCAGAGCTATCTGTCAAATATACCTGTGCCTGGAGAACCAAATCCCCTATCGCTTGCTGTGACAGTCAGTGAAGCTATGGCAACTTGCTACATGTGAGAAATTATCTCAAATGGTATGTTGTCTTATTAATGCTTTTTGTTTAATGGCATGGAACGGCTGGTGTCTACCACTGCCTAACCTGTGTGAAGAACCTGTACTGTTGTGGTTAAGAAAGTAAGATTAGAAAGTTAACAGTAAATACAATAGTCATTGTAAGGCTGTAACCCTTTAGATGTCATACTGATTTTTGTCTTAAAATTATGTTCAGTTAGATATTAACTGGACATCAGATCTTTCTTTAAATTAATAATTTTGTATGTATTATCAATAAACTAATTGATACTGAATAGTGTGTTGTTTTCTGTGGATATCTTTGTGCTTTTTTTAATATATATGTCCAGGTGGAATTGCTGTGTGAGAACTAAATGTGTTAGTATTTTGTCAGGGATTATTTTGTTTGCTTTCTTGTTTTTCTTTACCCCTTGGGGTCTCTCCGTGGAGCAACTTTTCTGTATTAGGTAAATTCTATTCCTTGTACAGAATTGTATAGATAAGCTTGAAAACCATTTTGAAAGAAAACGCTCTGTGAATTGGGTTTTATTTCCTTTGTCCATACAGTATAAGGCCATAGTGGAAGAATTACGTTATACGGCATTGTTTAGTTTCAGTAACTGTGGCAGAAAAAAGCTTCATGTATTTGAGTAATTTCTTTGTATGCGTCTGTGAAAACAGCAAGGGCACCACAAAGAAACAGGCCAGCATAGCCTGAAAATGCTCTTACATGACTGAAATGCTCTGGACTACTGAAAAAGATGATGAAAAATTAAAACATATAGCAATGTGAAGAAACCGAGCTTGAGATAGCCTCTTGTTGCCTTTCCATAAATCTCCATGTTTAAGGAGGTAAGCTAGCTTTTGAAGTCCTGTGGCAGGAGACTCAATGAATGTGTACTTGTTATTGACCCACTGCCAGCTTCTCTGTAGCACTTTAACTCTTGGAGCACATGCTTGGATTGAAACAAGTTAATCTGGTGTCTGTGTTTTAAATATAGCGAAGCTGTAGCTCTGGCAGGTTAAGAGATGGCTCTGGGGCTGCCCAGTGACAGGAGGCAGATGCAGAATGCAGCTTGTGCAAGGCTTGCTTCTGTCTCTGCCACACTGAGGTATGCAGGACATAAGGTGCAGTGATTACCACCATCATCTTCCTTTGGGGTTTTGTTGTCTTCTGATTACAGAATATTGCTCAGTGTAGAGTCACAAAACACGTCCTTCACATTACTTCTTCACAAGGAGCATTGTGGAGACCACCAGTGCATGTTATCCTGTGGAAGATATTGGCTGTAATCTATATTCAATATACAAAGGGTACATAGCAGTGGCAGTTCTGTCCACATCTACTCCCCTTTGTGAAGGGAGAAAAGCAATGGGATCAGTGCTCTGTATTATGTTCTGTTACGTAAGGAGATAAGCTTCTCTCTCGTATTCTCTTTCTGATTTCATTGCATGTTTTGTTTCCTTTTTTCCCTCTTTGTGCATTGGCCAGTTGATAAACCTTGAAAGCAATGTGCAAGAATAAACAGATTGTCCACTTTCTGTATCCCTTACAGACAATGGACATGGAAATGTTGCCTTTTTTTTTCTCTTGTGGCTAGAAATGTCAAAACAGTCAGTGACTGGAAAGCTACTGCTCTGTGTTACTGGAAAATGTTGACACAATTTTTACTAGCATCAAGGCTCTTAATGAGCAACTATTAAGGGACAGAAGACCAAAACAAGTAATTGCATTGTTCATTGTGATTATTCTGCCAGCTACAGTCCTCCTTTTCTGAAAAGTAGAGCAATATTTCTATGATAATTAGAGATGTAAGATCTGAGAGTCTCTTCTTACACCTGAAATTGGAAATTACCTATCATTCTGAAAACCTGAATAGATAGTTTGGCCACAGCGTGTTGAGAGCAAACTTGCAAATGTGGCTCAGAGCCATTAATGAGTCATTGGTAGATCGGTGTCCTAACCTTCTCTTGGCCTCCATGCCATTCACAGTCAGTGTGAATACTTTCGGAGGATATAACTGAGTAGGATGCCCCTTCTGGAGTTTTCTAATGCTGGAATAGCTGCAGCCGTTTGTCTAGTACAGTGATATTTGCAGTGGCAGTGAAACAGGCACATTTCTAGTAGTTAAAACAGTGAATAACGGAAGCTGAGGGAAATAGTCTCACTTCTCTTTGTGGGATTTAAGTGTGCAGAGTCTATTAATGCAAATGGTGGTAATTAGTTTAAACTCTGCTAGTACTCACATGTAAGAAATATGCAAAATCAGCTAAAATACGTACCTTTTTTTCACCAGGATTGTCTGAAAATTAGCAAACTGCTGTTCTAGTTTTTACTAAAGTGGGTTTTGTTTTTAATGAAAAAAATAGAGCTATCATAAGCTTCATTAAAAGGACACCATGGTTTATGTACTGTACAGCTGTGGTGCTTTCTGCTTTCTCTACTGATTCCACTGTCGTTATCCCAGGTATAAAGGCTGTTCATGCAGGATCTCTATGCAATAAAAAGCTTTTTTTTTTTTTTTTTTTTTTTTTTAAATACATAGACCTTTAAAGATAACTCTGTGTAAGGATTGGTTAAATATTGGGATGGAGTCAGAAGGGAATGGTGGAGTCCAAATTCAGGTTCTCCAAACATTAAAAGTGTTTGGTTGATGAAAGAACTTCAAGAGGTCCTTGTTTCAATGAGAAAAATATTTTTATGTGTTTAGGAGTATTTTTTTTTGGTTAGTATAGAAGCAGATCTTTGTGTTGCAACTGGTGTTAATATTTCAAGTAACGCAGGAAAAAAGTCAGGAGCTGGAATAAAAACAAACAAATCTAACAACAACAAAAAATCACAAATTATTTTCTCTACTCTCTTGTTACTTTTTTTGGTAAATGGTACTTCCTACTTGACTTCTTGATTATGTGATGATTTAGAAGAACTGCCAACTTGACAAAGGCTTGGAAAATGGAGTTGCCTACACACATCCAGAATATTTATTTTTTTCTTTTGGATTTATTTTGTGACTATTAGTGCTAAGGGCCTGATTCTAATAACTACCAACTCTGTTGGTTTTATATTTTCATTACAGCTTCACCTGTAGAAATTAGATTAGAGTCAAACCTTGTAGCAGTAACAAGGACTGACTTGTTTGCTCCTGAATTCTTCGGTTGTACGTCCTCATCTCTCAAAAGGTCACATGTTCTGTCTGTCCCTCAGGTTTTGAACAAAGTGAGAACCTTTAGATGCATTTTGTGTATCAGCCTAACCAATAATGTTTAGTTATGTACTTAATGAAAAAGATTGCTTGTGGATGCTCTCTCTTTACTTTCGGTTATCTGTGCTCATCGATCCATGAGAGCAGTTTAATTGCACTAAAAATGAATGTCCATGGATGTAGAAAAAATAAATCTGTAATCTCTCTCGTGTATGGCACTGACACAACTGACTTCATAGAGTACCTTAGGAAAGGTTAAAATGGAGATACAATGCTCTGTTTGGCTGCTTCCTTCAAAACTCACGTTTAACCTGCCACTATTTTTAAAATCAAGAGTGACAATGAGTAGATTTGTAGATGAGAGTTCTGGAGGCTTTGGGTAATCTGTCTCCATGTGATACCTTGTACATATATTGCTTTGATTTACTGTGAATTTATTTCAGCCACACTTAAGACTGCAAGAATTAGCCATGAAAGGATAAGAAACAGCCGTAACTCTTACCCCAAAACCAGAAAGAGTTATTGACTGAGCTTATCTCTCTCTCTTAAATAGCCAAGTGGCAACACTTGAGTGGGAAATGTAGACTTTGTTCTGTTTTGCTACAAGGAAGTGGATTCTGATTTTTTTCCCCCTTGAATGTAATGTATTGTTGAACAATCAGAATCACCAGCTGTGTTTTCCAAATTGTGGAATTCAAGACATCTATTTGTATGCATGTAGGGCAGAAGGGTAATTGATGTTTAGGTCAGTACCTTTAATGGTCTCTCAAAATAACATAGTAGTAGTGTGATCTGATTGTTGCTAATCTCATTTCCTGGTTTAAAAAGTGTTTGAGATTTTTGGCTGTGTTTTCTGGCAGTCTGCTGAATTGCTGGGTGAAAATATGGTAATTTAGAACAACTCACATTTCTTTAACTTGATTGGTAAGTGAATTTCTCAAAAGGCTTGATAAAGCCTTTAATTACAGGGTAGCTCAAAAAAACCTGTCCATATGACAATGCAGATACCATTTCAGTCTCAGCTATATTGCCTTTATGGCAATCACTCTTAATGTCAGCTAATGAGTATAGTGTTGAGGAGAGAGCAGGTATTGGCAGTATAACAGCTGTTTCTGCAACTATAAAAGGTCATTGGATTGTTAAGCTTTCAGTTAGCAAACAGCTACTTAAAAGGAACTGGGAGTGATGTTTCAGCCATACAAACCAACAACGAAGCCTTCTATTAAACGGTTATCAAATCACATTTAGGATGGATTTTTTTTTTTTTTTGGCCCTTCTCTAAGTATGTTATGGTGCTTACTTTTGAAGCTGAGACTGAAACAATCACTCTGAAGTCAGACAGGAGCTGGGTTGACGAGTTGGAAATCATAACTTGGCTCTCCTGGTGCATGTTTGACATCTTGTCCTTTGGCTTGTGCTTTCCCCATCAGTGGTGCATGTCCAGTGTTTTCAGCTTGCTCCTGTTGTTGGTATTATAGTCAAAGTAATGAGTATTGTCCATCTCGCTTCCTGCTAGACCATGTATTATATTAAAATCTGTTTTTCTATGTTATCCTTAACTTGAACTTGATGGTGGTTATATTATAGTTTTTAAACACTACTATTTGTATTCCTCTGTTCTTTATTTGCAATCACTGAAAGGAGACACCTGACCAGGTGCATTGGACAGAGAAGTAATTTACAAAATATGGAAGAAAAGATGAATGGGAAGGAGGAAACACTGCTTGTAAAACAGGACCTTTTAGTTTCTCATCATTTAGGAACAGGAGAAATTATTCAGCTAAGTTTGTTATTTAAAGAATTGCATGTCCTGATGTAATTCTTTCATTTTTACACATCATTGAATCAAAAATTAAGATGTTTGCTATATTGCTATATAGCATCTACTTATCTAGGAGAGAAATTCACTTCTAAATGATAATGTGAATTTCTCTCTTCCTCTTTAGCCATCCAGAAAGTTAGGTGTTTAGCGTACATTAATTGTCAAAATTAATTGACAGAACAATAGCATCTCAACATGATGCATTGTAAAATTGGAGTGAGAGACAGCTGAAATGTATCATTGAATGTGAGAAGAGCTGAGATGACCAGTTTTGTCTAGAGACTGGGAATATTATCACTGAGAAGCAGGTTTTTAGAAATAACAAGTGCAGAAGATTTTAGAAACTGGCCTTTCATTGTCATTATTGACTTCTGCTTTGTGTGTGATCACTGTTAAAACCTTAAGCATCTAATCCTGTGTTAAGTTTGCATTCCTAAATCAATACCACCAGAGGAGAATTTTGCTTACAGAGTTTATTCCATGTTTGACAAATGAAAACTATTAATGAGGAATTCCTAATTTCCATCTACATTTCTGCTATTCATCTAGCTTAAATGATTGATTGATGTTATAGTGCTTAGTCATTCATCTTCCTTTCTTCTGATAGAAATTACCATTATTATTATTACTTAGAATATGCTAAGTGGACATTTTTGTCACTGTTGATCTGTTGATATTTCTTGGTGCACCAACAGACATGTTGAACACCTCTCAAAGCAGTAAAATGTGACTTCTGAACCTGGGGAACTGTGATGCAAATTGGTGTAATGAGGATGTAGCAATGAAGATAGTAAACTAGAAGTGTTCCTATATTCAGTAAGGTTATAGCGTGCCTGGAGGTGAACAAAGTGAACTGGGGATGTTTGTTTTACTTTTGTTAGTTGCTGGTCTCCTTGCAGTGCAGGTCTTATGTCTTTGTAAAAACTATGTCCTTTCTCAATTGTGTGTGTGTTCAGCAATAAATTACTTTAAAAAAATCAAAATTGTGTACACACCCATGAAAAATTAGTCTTAAATTCCATCTCTACTCAAGTGTCTTCACTACTTCACTACTAAAAGTAACTTGTTGCTGCTTTTCGAAAGTATAATAGAAAACGTGCAGCAAGATGATGTGACACCATTTTAAGTAGTCTTTATTGTCCATGGCTGTTTCCTGTTGAATTAGAAGGGTATACATGTTTGCTGCGTGTTCTTCCCAGAAGGGATCTGTCTCTCTTTCAAGACTGTGGATATACTAATGTTAAGAAGGTATTCCTGAAGACATGACAAATAGAAGATGATAACAGTTCTTTCTATGGTTAATCAAACAAAAATCTTAAAAATAAATGGATTGGTGGCCTCTTGATAAAGGTAATTCTGTATTTGTGGGTCAAGGCCATCTGCAGATCATCTTGAGCATGTAAAGATTTGCAGTAGGCATTGTCATTGTTTTAATAGGGTATAGCAGCACATTGTCTGAGGGTCAACAAGGTATGACTGAAGTAATTCCTCTAGAATTAACCCTCAATAAAAAAAATCCCAATGTGATTAATGAAGAAGGGAGATCAGTAATAAAGGATATCTTTTTATACTACCAACACGAAAATCTGAAAAATGCTTTGATATATTTGTAGAGCTTGAGGGTCTTCCTCAGTTGCACAACAGTACATGGCTTCTGAAGTACACAGTAGGTGGACTGCACTAGTGTGGTACGCACCAGATTGGCAGCAGGCATGAGTGATGCTCATCTACCTTCTGAAGCAATTTGTCAGTCATTCAATTTAACATATGGGTGTTTGCCACTGAGGGTGGAAATACCAATGTGGTACTAGGTTGATGAGGATATTTAGGTACTGTGGCTCTTTTAGCAAAAGTGGTTGGTTTTTTTTTTTTTTGTTTGTTTGTTTTTAATTTCCCTGTCACTAAGATTGTAATCTGCTGAAGTCTGTAATTGTTAGGCACGTTCTTTAGCTGTCAGCTGTCGCTGTATTGCAGAAGCTGGAGATTTTCATTGGCACTGTACATGACTTTGAAATCTTCTGGGGTGAGCAGAACTGCTGTGTTAAAGTATTGCTAATAAAAATGTAAATACCAAAAGACACATTATCCAGGGAAATTCAGATCTGCAGAATGTGCAGATCTGTGCTGGGAACCTTTGTGAGGAGGAGCAGCAATAGAGATTTGGGTATTGAGATGAGCAGCACTGGCTTTTGACTCTTCAAAGTGTCACAGATGGCAGGGAGGTAAATTAACAATTCTTTGAGAAAACAGTTGTGTGTGTTACCAGGATTCTGACAGATGGGTTTCTGCAATAAGGCCTGCAAGCTATAGTTTCCTCTGCTGCTGTTGACTTACGAATTCAGGGGAGTTAGTGCTGGATCAATAGGGATTTCAGAAGGCTTCAAGGCTTATACTCAAAGGTGAGTAAGTGATATCCTTGGACATTCAAGAGGTTACTCAGTAATAAATCAGGCAAAGATATGAATTTATGCCACAGTAGTGATATTAAAGAATGAACTATGTAGCTTGGAAGGTACTGTTTTTTTCCTGTCTTTAGCAAATGCACATATGACCAAGATTTAGTTAATTTGGTTTGGTAATTGGATCAACAGTTTCTGTGCAAAGCCTGTCTACTGGTAGTGCTGATGACAAAAGTGCTGTTCTGTTACCCATCTGAAGAGCTGAAAGGCTAATCCTTCCTGTCCTGTTTTCTGAGGTGCCATCGCTGATGGTCCTCTGGTGGGAACAGCATCCTGTGGTTCTGCCACATCTGTGGTGCATGCATTGAACCACTCTTGTTCCTGGAGTGGGGGGGGAAGAAAAGACTTTCAGGAAATGACAGTACTCCAAGCTGCTACTCTTTGATTAAGAAAGAAATTGGAGGAGCTCTAAATCCTTTCTCTTCAGACTTGATAAAAAAAAAAAAAAAAAAAAAAAGGAAAAAGGTTTAGACCAGCAAAGGGTCTCTGCTGTACATGTGAATGCGTATGAGGTCCTCTTACAGGAAGAGGAGAAGGCAAGTGCATACTGATGTTCTAATTTCTTTCTCTCAAGTTTCTTTTTTTCTGGATGTATTCAGTTGTGATAAAGAAAAAAAGCTCGGATTAAACTAACCTCAGATCTCTTACAGAACATCATATCAAATGCAGAGAGAGAATCCCTCTTGAGAGAATTGTGAGTTATCTGAATGGTTATAGAAATTCCTGTCATATTAAAAAAAAAAAAAAGCAATGTGCAGAAATGCAGAATTAGGAGGCAATGAAAACGTGTAATGTAAATAAGAACACTAGGATTTATTGGTGTCAGTAAAAGGTTTGCCTCGCTTCAAGAGGCATGGAGGGTTGCATGGTGGGGTATTTAATGGACATAGAATCCCAGAATGGTTTGGGTTGGAAGGGACATTAATGATCATCTAATTCCAACACCCCTGCTATGGGTAGGGACGCCTCCCCCTAAACTAGGTTGCTCAGGGCCACATCCAGCCTGGCCTTGAACACCTCTGGTGTGGAGCATCCACAGCTTCTCTGGGCAACCTGTGTCAGTGCCTCACTATCCTCATAAAATTTGCATCTCATTTTGGATTCAAAATTAGAGGTGCAATACAATATAACGTGCTGAAATTTCCACCTGCAGAACAAAAATCCTCTTGCAGAGGCAAGGGGAGCAAATAGGGTCACATCACATATTGTATCACCCTTGGTATACCCTTGGCATACCTACGGTATGCCCTTGATCTGGGTCAAGTAAACCCCTACGTGCCTTTCCTAGACCACCTGCTAATGGCTAAAACACCTCACTACTTGAACATATAACCCAGTGTTGCCCTTGAGGAAGTCCTTCTTAGATCCTCAGGAGCACAAGCTGGGAATGGAAATTATGGGAATGCTGTTTTGGATTCCATGGCCCCCAACATGAAATTTTGACTAAACACCTAGCAGGGGGGAACCCTGATTGCACCCGGACCACTATGCACCAAAATGCAGATGTATTAATTAACATTGTAATAAAAGCAGCAACTACATATGACATTAATCTATTGGGGAAAAAAAAATGTTGTTATTCTAAAATTACTGAACTTTTAAGTAATTCAGCTTCCAAACATTTGTAATTCTTATTGTCCTGTATCAGTCAGCAGAATACCTAGTACCAGGTAGGGGATGTTTCATACTGACACAGTAAATGTTAGGGACAGCCTGTCAGGTTTATTGGTGAGAGCATCTTCTGGGTAGACTGATAGACAAGAATAATAAAGCTAGGTCTTAAGAACATGAAAGAGCAAGCTCTTGGCAGGAAGCCATAGGCAAAAAGTTCATCTCTGTTTTTAGAAATGAGTAAAATTCCAATAGAAAGGAGGTGGAAATAAGTGCAGCTAGATGGGTAGAAGTGTAAGCAGAGCACTGATGCTATTTACAATGGGAACGCAGAGCTGCATATTGCATGTGGACTCATCACAGATTCATCCTTATTTCAGGGTCTGAGAATAGAAAAGGGGCAAATGAAATCATGCAAAATTCAGACTTCCGTTAAATTTTGAGTAGTGGTGTACTGAGAGCAAGACATCTGCTGAAATTAGTTCTACCCCAAAGCACTCCCTGCTGCAAGCAAACACAGAAAGCTCAGGAATGACCAGTGCCTGAAGCCTCAGCAGTGGCAGAAGACCTAGGAGTATTTGCCCCTAGCCTGTGCTGAGCACTTTCAACTGAACGGTTCTCTGTCAGTATGGACTAGGGTATGATCCCTTCCCAGTTCTAAAACTAACATGAACATAAAGGAGATGAAACCATGAGCTTAAACAATATTTGCAAAGCTGTCATGTATTTTTTTCTGCTTTCATCTATGATATTCTAACATACATATGTATTTAAAAAAAAATGAGTATTTCTCTTCAGTTCCATATTTTATCCTAAGTACCAATGAATGTTGTTATTCTAAAATTACTGAACTTCTAAGTAATTCAGTTTCCAAACACTTGTCATTCTTCTTATTGCGCCGTATCAATCACCAGAATGCCTAGTACCAGAGAGGGAATGCTTCAGGGTAGTTTGCTCTTGATAACAGATTGAGCTTTGGAGACTGTCCATTGTAAAACTGACTTTTCATCCCTGTGAACATTTCATTTTTATTTTTATTTTTTACAGTTCCAACAACATTATCACACTGTATATGCCCCCTGCTTTATACTCTGTGTGTTTTGTTGTTTTTTTTTTTTTTGTCACCTACAAATGCTACAAAGAAAAAATCTGTGTTGTCAGTGATGGTGGCTGGTTGGGGTGGAGGGGGAAAACAACCCTGAACAATGCTGAACTGTGTATGCTGCAACTGGGGCAGCTGAGTATTTCTTGAACTTGTCACAAAATATGTAACTGCAATTGTGGTGTTGGCCTAGATCTGTTCCTGCTGGAGACCATAGTAAACTTCTTTTTCTATCCAGTGGGACCTAAATTAGTCAGGCAATGAGAGCTTTAGAAAATCCCACCCTACAATTACAACCAAAAATAATTTTATAGCAAATGGTTGTTTCTGGTTTCTTTCTTTAAAGCTAAGCCACCCACTGGGAGTTTGATTCTGTAGGACTGTGAAGATGATTTGAGGGGGGAAATATCAACCTAAAAATAACTTGTTGAGGCATAAAAGAGCTTCTGTAAAGTCACAGTTGTAGGCCTGTTATTTCTGGACCTCTGGGCTGAGAAAAAAGTGGTGGATACTTTGAAAAGAGAATGTGTGTGCATGCATGTGCCTGTGTGCTTTGAATGCATACACGGACATTTTTTCTATTTTTGCCATTCTCGGAATGGATTAGAAACGTTTATTCAAGAACGTTGATTACTCCCTTCTTCAACATTCTCATTGCATTTGTTATAGTTAATCCTCAAAGTACTGCAGTTGTTAAGAATCGTAATTATTAGAAAAGTTATTGAAAATCTTTTAGTTATGATTTACAAAAGTGAGGCTGATACAGGCAAGTGAATCATTGTCAGCAGAGCAGCAGAAAAAGCTGGAATTTTAGCAAGAATATGAGGAGCTGCTTTGTAAGTATGACAATAGGCAGGGGACCCTTTTCTGCTCAGAACTCTCACCAGAGTTGATCCAGATTTGGGAACTTGAACAAATCTGTGCTAACTTCCTGGTGTGTTCATGTGAGAGCAGAATATGCCCTGTGGTGTTCTGCTGCTTGCTGTACCCTAGGGCCGGTTAACAAGGTTCTCTGTGCCGGCTGTTGCCAATTTGGGACTAGCACTACTGCATCTTCCCTTTGCCACGCACCTGGCTGTAACATCATTGGAGGCTGATGACAATGTCGCTTGGGAATGAGGTGGCTAATTCCTGTGCATAAAAGGCACTTTTTCCTCTCCAAGGATCCCAAGTGTTGGTTGCTTTCAGTTTTCAGAGGATTTGGCAGGTGTTCACACTTCTTATGTTGTTGTTTACTTGAGTTGAATGATTTGGGAATACAGTCTTTCTGCCTTTCAGGGTGGACGTCACTGGTCTTGCAGTGTAAATGCATGAGGCTATCTGCAATTCTGTGCTGCAGTTCTGCTGGCAGAGCTGGCTGTGAGGTGTAAGGTGAAGCTAAAGCCAGAAATGGAACAAATCCTGCTTGAATTCTGTAGTTCTTCCACAAAGAGTTAATGTTCATGCATGGTTTTTGTGTATTTATTTTTTCTTTGAGCCTTCATTAACACACATCAGCCTGGTGTATGGAGGATTTGCAGTCAGATGCTACTTGGGAAGAAGCAAGGATGTAAACGTTGCTGCTTGCTTCATAAAGAAGCATATTAATCTTACTCCACCAGGCCTTTGTAAATGTTTGCAGTGGATAAATGATATTACAGTTCTTCAAGCATGTAGAAAAGGGAAAGCTGGTTCCTTCACTTGTGCTGTCAGCTGTCATTGGCAACATAAAGTCTGTGTTCCTACAGTTGCTGACAGTTTGTAGAAATCATGAATAAAAATATGCATTTTTAGTCAAAGTGTGCTGTCTAACCCCAGTATGCTGTTAGCATGATATCCTATTACTGGGAGGAATATAATAATTTGATTGAATAATTCTGTTTTGAATTAATATTTCATTTTTATGTCTGTATTCTCAAGGCTATAAATATATTCATGTGATCATTCTGATGTGTAATAAAGAGCTATGATAATTCCTGAATAACATATAATAATTCATTTTTCAATTTAGTTCAAATGTTAAATATATATATACATGTCTCAATGATTATGCAACACTATATTTTTGTCACCATTTTACAAAAAACTTACAATTGCAGTCTTTTAGGACTATAATTTCAAGAAAAATTCCATGTGGTAGTCTAAGTGTTGATTGGTGCTAGACAAGGTGGATTACAGAAAGGATTCCATTCTGTCTTCCAGAGGTCATAAATAGAATTGCACATACCACAGTAATACGAATTTTAATTTATATTTCTGTTCAGCTATAGAAAACATTTGCAGTTATTTGTCCTCTGTAATTTGCCGACTGTTTTGTGTAAATGCCAGCTGTACCATTTTTCTATATATTTTCCATTTCTTAGCTGAACAAAAATGTCATTTCCCAGTAGACCAAGTCCTCTGTAAATAAAGTAAAAACACAAATTTAAAATGTCAGCAACTGTTTTCTTTTAAAGAAGGCCATTTTGTTTGTGTGTTTGCATGCAGTGGGTAGGGAAAAGGAGTTGTATTTTTTTTTTTTCATTATTGCCAATAAGCGTGGTATTTCAAGCAGCATCTTTAATTCTTCTTCAGGGGCTGGTTGCTATAAAATGATGATAATGAATTATTAACAGTTTTTAACAGAGATGCTGTTCAGTGTGCCTGTATTCCACAGTCAGGTCCTGTCCTCCTCAGAGGAATAGCACTTTGTTCTGTGAGATCAGTAGGATTTCAGCTGTGGTCGGATGATTTTTGATAAACAGCTCTAGTGGCAGGAGGTGTTACTGTCTCTGAACTGCTCACCTTTGTGTTGGAGTTTGGGCTGGAGGACAGTTCTGTTAGGGGACAAGTTTTGCTCATCAGTAGCTTTGATAACAAACCAACTTTTGCTGTTCAATCATGTCTCACTTAAAGTTAAGCCATCTGACTCTGTGCTGAAGAGGAGAAATGCTCGTACAATCAGCTCATCAGTGGACAGTGGAAGGAGTTGTCTCCAGCTGAAGAGTTAGCAAATGGCTAACAAGTTACAAATACAAGTTAAAAGCTTAAACCGTATAGAAACAGGTAGCTCTGGGAAATACCAGCCGTCAGGTTTTCTTAGCTTATTTGAAACATGGGGAACAAAGTTGTGGAGGGTAACACCTGTGCATTAGAGCCCAGATTCATTCCAAGAACTGAGTAGATGGCAGGTGAGGAAGGTAAATTGTAGTCTTCATCTGAAGAGAGAGACAGGCATTTTGAGGTTGTTTCCTTCCACCTAGGTTTTAAATAGTCCTGTGCTCGACCTTCTCATTTTTTCTGTAGAAGGACCACATGCCATTGTATACACATACATTAAGTATTATCCTTTGCTTATCTTACACATCCCTAGGTAAGATGAATGTAGTGTTAGCAGCTCAAACTCACAGTTACTGTGCTAACAAATTGCCTCTGATAAAGTCATGCAAGTTATCTTGCATATCTCTCACTGTGTGTTAAGTTGTAGTGCATTAATTTGCAGTTAACGTCTAAAACTGTGCACAGTGACGGCTGCCAGGGGTAAGCTGATATTTTGTAGGTAAATAAACCATAGTAACTGGTTTTGGAATCTAAGCCCAAGTTGAATGTGCATATAAAGAGTATTGATGTGACTTAACTTGTTTAGTAGTGCAGCTGTGTACTAAGAAACCAGGAATTAAAGTAACAGGTTCTGTCTAAATTACAGTAATATACTCTGTCTAAGATAGGTAAATGTGATCAGCTTAATTTAGTACCCTATCTCTAGAAGAAATTTGTTTGAGGAAAGGTCAGTAACTTAGAACAAAGAGGAAAAGGGAAAGTTTTTTTTTTTTTTAATAAATATATGACTATTCTATTTCATTGAATGACCTATACTCTTCTGTCAGGAGACAGAGAACCGAAGTTTCCTCTCAGCATATCATTATTTTAGCTACATTAGTTGTGCATTTTCTTATTTCCCTTCTGGGATGAGCATTATTAATGTTTTCAAGTTCTGTTTACAAAGAATTTCTGAAAATATGGTTAATCTTAGAAGTGTTTTCCAGATAAATTTATCTAATAAATGTAACATCTCTGTTACAAGAAAACATTGTGGAAAACATGGAGTCAGAAAATAATGTCCTATCTGTTCATTCACCTTGTACTAGTATCTTTAGACTAAGCCTGAGAGCTAGCATGAGATAATCTATCTGGCTATGTTTGGGGATGAAGAAAGAGCAACATATTTCTCATAAAGCCAGCTGTTAGTGAGTCAGGGTTTTTAATTGAGTTGCTGGATTGCCCAGCTCCCCAGCAGTGTGTTAGAATGGCTTAACAAAGAGAAGCATAAACCAGACAATACAGTCACTAGAGAAACAAAGATAATCTACATATTTATGAGAATAAATAAAGACAACATTTGTACTACTTCTTCTTGCTGTCTCAGTTGCTTCTTCCAATTATAGCACCCTTTCTTTAGTCTTTCTTCATCTTTTTCTTAATACTGGTAAACTCATCTTCATCTATGTTGTCTAGACATCTTTTTCTTACTTAAATATTTATATTTTAAATTTGTTTTAATTTATGATCACAATGTACTCTGAGTGAGATAGTATGAATACCCCTAGTTGTGTTTGCCCTAGGCTACTTTTATGGTGTATTTATGATGTTTAAGGTGGAGTTAGAGAGAGAAAACCTGTCTTTTACGTAACCAGTGGTGAGAGGTATGACACCTTGAGGGTAGATGAGGATGTATATATTGGGAATTTGAACAGATATGTGCCTCTTTTTTTTCTCAGAAAACCAACTTTTTCACATCTTAATACTGTAACATTTCAATTAGAAGTCTTACTGCAATGGTCATCTTTTAGATAAGTGTTTTTTGTTTGTTTATTTTTAACAATCTGGGCACTGGTGCTAAGTTTATTACAGATGAGGGAGAGCGTTCAAGAGCATTAGAATGCATGTTAGTATGTTCTTCAAATCAGAAGACTTGTTTGGTTTGCTGCTGCACAGGTACAATGGTAATCTGAAAGGACCAAGGCATTAGAGACATTTTAAATTAGGTTTTACAGCTTAATGTATTTTCTTACATAATGACAGGTGACTTGTTTTACAATACAAATAAAGTCATTTGAATTAGTTATGAAGGATAAACTTAAACATAAACTTGCTGAGCCCCTGCTGGATTGTGATGTAGTAATTATTATAACCGTTTGTCAAATTCTGTGTAATGAAGTCTTAGTATAAAATAAAAAGGTAACTTGTAAAAAGATAGGCCAAAAAAGGTAATCTCACAACTAGCCAAAGGGTTGTTGGTACATCCACCTGTATCATGCTTTTTAGCATTTGAGAAGAACACTAAAGGGGAAGAAGCTACAAGGGGAATGTGTCTTATAACTAGTGTCTGTGCTGGCTAACCATGACTTTGCATAGCAAGAAATGTGCATACCTTGTTGAAGCCTTTATGTAGTAAAGAAGAGAGCTAAGAAGGACTCAATCCTTACTAAATGTTTCAGAGTATACATTCCCACCACAATCCTGAACAGGATCATTGCTGCTGTAGAACAACAGCAGCAGCAGCAGTTGTAGAACAACAGCAGCAGAGAAGCCTGAATTTTGCACTAAATCAGGGTGATCCAGATAAAATCAGGATAGTTCAGATAAAATGGATTTGAATCGGAGGGTATTCCAATTTGTTTTATATAAATGTAATTTGATGTTTTAATATGCGTTTATATAGACTTTTATGGTTGTGTTTATTTGGTATTGTTTTGCTGCAAGAAAATAATTCTTGAAGTCTAACTAAGATTTTTTTCCTTTGTTAGTAAAAATAAAAACACAAAGTTAATCTGGCAAAATAAAAACCAAGTGTCTACTCCATTTTACGCATAAAGGCTAGATAAACGCCAATCTTACATATTTTGTAATAAAATTTAGCAAAGGTTCCTTGACTAACTCTTGCACTTTTGCTCATTGGTATTATATTAGGTGAAATACCTTCTTTATTCAGTCCACAATTGTACAGATAAATTAAACCATAATAACAGTGAAGCTGTTTCTTATTTGGGAAAGAAATCACGGTGGTCAGCTCCAATACTGGTACACGTATTTGGGCCCAGGACTTAGGATGATGTAGCCTATGTCTGTCTACTAAAATCACTGTTCAATTTCTGCTACATAAGCTTTAAATGCTGTAAAGGTCCCAGGGATGATACTGGTGCTTCTCATGGGTAGTATCTCCTTTTATTGTCGGAGAAATCATTTTGACTTCAAATATTTCCCATGGTAGTCTGATATTTTGAACAGTTCTAACAATTAATCAGTTACTTAATGATTTTTAAAAGTACTGAAGATATATGGAAATATTCAAGGAATTACCTAATCTATTCAGTGTAAGTGTTAAATGTAATGTATTTGATATAATTAAGAGTAATAGTAATTGAGTTATTAAGAAAGTATTTCTCTTTTTTTCTTTCTTTTAAAACCTTCTCTATTGTTAGCTACTAGCTAGAAGAATTGAAACTTTTTGACAATCTAAATTATCTTTGGAATTATCAAATACAGAGGAAAAAAAAGGAAAAAGGGAACAGCAATTAATTAAGTTGGAAAAGTTTTATCCATGGCTGGATGATTTTTTTATTGTCTGAATGAGTTTCTCTTAGCAGTGGCCCGTACAGGAGACACTAATTGTAGTTCATATAATTTGAGTAGCAAAGGCCTAAACCCCAAGTTTAAAGTCAACAGTGCTTCCGAACCACAACAAATTGCTCCTCTGTGTTACTCTGCTAATGTATTTTATGTTTATATAAAGTATTTCTGTGAGTGTGTGTGTGTCAAAATTCTCCATTATATCCCGGATGGGATCCACCCAAGGGTACTGAGGGAACTGGCAGAGGAGCTGGCCAAGCCACTGTCCATCATTTATCAGCAGTCCTGGCTATCGGGGGAGGTCCCAATCGACTGGCGGCTAGCAAACGTGATGCCCATCTACAAGAAGGGCCGGAGGGCAGACCCGGGAAACTACAGGCCTGTCAGTTTGACCTCAGTGCCAGGAAAGCTCATGGAGCAGATCCTCCTGAGAGTCATCATGCAGCACTTGCAGGGGAAGCAGGCGATCAGGCCCAGTCAGCATGGGTTTATGAAAGGCAGGTCATGCCTGACGAACCTGATCTCCTTCTATGACAGAGTGACGCGCTGGGTGGATGAGGGAAAGGCTGTGGATGTGGTCTACCTTGACTTCAGCAAGGCTTTTGACACCGTCTCCCACAGCATTCTCCTCAAGAAACTGGCTGCTCTTGGCTTGGACTGGCGCACGCTTCGTTGGGTTAGAAACTGGCTGGATAGCCGGGCCCAAAGAGTCGTGGTGAATGGAGCCAAGTCCAGTTGGAGGCCAGTCACTAGTGGCGTCCCCCAGGGCTCGGTGCTGGGGCCGGTCCTCTTTAATATCTTCATCGATGATCTGGACGAGGGCATCGAGTGCACCCTCAGTAAGTTCGCAGATGACACCAAGTTAGGTGCGTGTGTCGATCTGCTTGAGGGTAGGAAGGCTCTGCAGGAGGATCTGGATAGGCTGCACCGATGGGCTGAGGTCAACTGCATGAAGTTTAACAAGGCCAAGTGTCGGGTCCTGCACCTGGGGCGCAATAACCCCAAGCAGAGCTACAGGCTGGGAGATGAGTGGTTGGAGAGCTGCCAGGCAGAGAAGGACCTGGGAGTGCTGGTGGATAGTCGGCTGAATATGAGCCAGCAGTGTGCTCAGGTGGCCAAGAAGGCCAACGGCATCCTGGCTTGTATCAGGAACAGCGTGACCAGCAGGGCTAGGGAGGTGATCGTCCCCCTGTACTCAGCTCTGGTGAGGCCGCACCTCGAGTACTGTGTTCAGTTTTGGGCCCCTCGCTACAAGAAGGACATCGAGGTGCTTGAGTGGGTGCAGAGAAGGGCGACAAAGCTGGTGAGGGGCCTGGAGAACAAGTCCTATGAGGAGCGGCTGAAGGAGCTGGGCTTGTTCAGCCTGGAGAAGAGGAGGCTCAGTGGTGACCTTATCGCTCTTTTTAGGTACCTCAAGGGAGGCTGTAGCAAGGTGGGGGTTGGCCTGTTCTCCCACGTGCCTGGTGACAGGACGAGGGGGAATGGGTTTAAGTTGAGCCAGGGGAGTTTTAGGTTAGATGTTAGGAAGAACTTCTTCACTGAAAGGGTTGTGAGGCACTGGAACAGGCTGCCCAGGGAAGTGGTGGAGTCACCATCCCTGGAAGTCTTCAAAAGACGCTTAGATGTAGAGCTTAGGGATATGGTTTAGTGGTGGGCTGTTAGCGTTAGGTTGGAGGTTGGACTCGATGACCTTGAGGTCTCTTCCAACCTGGAAAATTCTGTGATTCTGTGATTCTGTGATAAGAACAAATACATTTAATTCATGTTCATAACATTTGGGGAGCTCCTTTTCCCCTTTTATTGTGATTCCTTTTTGATTGCATTTTTGAATTTTTCTGCTGGTCTAGCTTATGCACGTGAAGACTCCTGTGCTGATGAACAACAAGCTATTTGTGATTGCAACAGATGTTTGTGGCATTTTGCAGAGCATATTTTGCTATTTGTTCTACTCCAGGAGTAAATGCAGGCATGAATTCCCTGAAATCAACACTTGGCAACTAGGGCTACTTGCGGGAAAAATCTGTTTCCAGAAGTCCTTGAACCATCTCTTCTGTGATGGTTGATTCAGACTTTTGAGGCAGAGAAGATTTTTATCAGTTGTGCAAGTACTTGACTGAAGGCAGCCTTTCAGAACCGGAAACTTGAATGGGTGGTGTACTTGTCTGGTGCTTTCAGTTACCTAACGGTGTTATATCATGGACTGTAAATCTGACTAAGGACTGTACCATCATAATTGTCATATAACTGCATCTGGAAAAATGTTTGTCTGCCATTAAACAAACATTTCAGTGCTTTAAGACAGCAGCACACTTACAACAGTTTCAGATCGTTCATCTGTCCAGCTTTTGATCTACTGTGAAAAGAAATGACAAAGTTTATGTACTTGGTCACGCTGCTGACAGATTCGTCAAGATGCTTTGAAGAAATCTGGCAGCTCCAATTTCAGTTTATTAATGTAAGAAAGTGTTTTTTAAAGGGAATAAATATTTTATGTGGGGAGCTGCAGTCTTGCCTGGGAAAGTGTTTGGCTTTACAAAAACAGAAAGCAAACAAACTCTCCATCCATAAAAAGGATAGGGCTTTTCAGTAATACTGTTAGACAAAAGTATATCATTAAATCTGCAAAAAGTTTGCTGAAGAAAATGAAGGATTCTATAGACTATTGCATTTCTAGGGGGAAAAAATGAAAGTTGAGAAACATTCTAACAGACAAAGTTAAACTGCATGATTAAAAAACAAAACAAAAATCTTTCATTTTTTTCAAATTTTTTTTTTTTTTAATTCTAAATTTAACATGACATATTGGCCTCAATATGATTCTTTAGGGAAATGCCTTTACAAAGGATAAATCCAAATGTTCAGTATTTTTAGATAATTCTTGTGTTTATGGACTAACCTGAAACTTTGTATTTAAGCTCTCAAAGTTGCTGATGTATCCAAACCACATGCTTTGGTTTAGGACTGTCTCACGTTTTACAACTAACTGGTTGAAGATACTTCTTCAGTCATTTTATACATCTGGAAACAGAGTGAGAGTGCAGTTAGGGTAATTGTTTCATCCAAACATACAGAGCAAGAAATAGTTCAGGAGAGGAGGCTGCCACAACACAAGTTTGGGCTCTGTAGTGTCTCCTATACAAATGGAGAACAAGGAATAAGAAAACTGATCTCTCCCTTCCTATTCAAATTAGATTGATTTCCTTAGTGCTTTTTAAAACAGTATAAATGAAATAGATTTTAACCTGAGCTTGTAGAAGAACTTAATTGCTGTTCAGGACAATTACTTGTTTTCTGCTGTACTGTAATATATAATGCCACCCCTATCCCCAAGATAGTGTGTCTCATTTTAGGTTGAAAACACTTACTGGTAATTACTCTGCTTTTCAGCTATATGCAGCCATGGAAAGGTAATTATTATATTATTCCAGATGTGAAAGGAACATAGGGATAAAAAAAAAACTGGGCTTTTTAACCTCTTAATTATATCTGTTGTGTCACCAGAGAGCTAAAAGGTCTCAAATATACCTCAGAATTGAGGGACATGGGGGTGATCTGTAGAACTACTCAGTAATCCCAATATCTATAAATAATTGTTTAAAAAATAAAAAATTAGAATAAAAAGATAAAATTGAAATAATATAGAAAGAATTCTATATGAAACTGAATGTCTCAAAAATCTGTTGGAGCTTTTTGGAAGAACTGATCAAATATATGAACAGGTGAGATTTGGTTGTTTTAGTCTACCTGGATTTTTCAACAAAACACCCTAGCAAATTCTTTAAAGCAATTGAACTACTGTAGCTTGAGAAGTCCTACTTTTCTACATCTACTGCTGCTTTAAGTGCTTCATTATTGGCATAAGATTCTGTGGATGCTAAAAATTTGCATTGGTTTAAAAAGGGATTAAGAAATTAGTGGAAGAAAAGTACATCCAGACTATTAAGCACAAAGCTTTCATTCTTGGCTTGGAAACTACTGAACCATGAGCTGTGGGAAGATGGCAGTGTAGAAAAACCGTAGGGCAAAAAACACAGGGCAAAGATTTACTTTGCTATTATGGTTTTCCTCAGAAATCTATTCCTTTCTGGTCTGGGAGAAAAGACACTGATATGCACCCTCTGTCTGCTCCAGTGTGGCTAATCTTAGAACTATTTGAGGAGTATAAAACTGCAAAAGCCCCTACATAGCATCTGCACCTTGCACTGGCCAGTGCTCTCTGTAGCTATATTTTTATGTGAGGTAATAAAAGTACTCAAAAGAAATTTTTAAATTAAATATTATGGTTGTTCTCTGAATAGGTTATTATTCAATGCTTACCCTCCTACAGCTGAAAATACTTGATTTAAAACCATTGCAATACCATTGTGCAGTATATGATTTTCTTCAGAAGGATGTACCAAAACATACCTGGGTATACCTGAAATGACTCCAAATGACCCAACATTCTGAATTGAATTCCCTTATAACTTTATTATGTGATATTTTCTATATATTATCTTTAAGTGTTGGATTCACTGAATGAACATGTTATTGGGTGCTGAGCTTTCTCATAGCTTTCTAAATCTAATTTCTTTCAGGAGACAGATATTGATACGGTCTTCTGTGTAAATATAACACATCTCCCTACTTTGTTGATTCTTATAGCACGGTCATTGTCTTTCTCTTAAGACTAGCTCAACATTTAGCATCTAAATATGGTTCAGTTGGAATTAAAGTGCAATGTCACTGGGCAAGTCAGAATCTCTGGAAGTCCAACTTTTTTCTACTAGTGGAGTTATTAAAGTGCCTAGTATTTTACTGCCAAGCAAGCTAGGGGCGAGTCTGTCTTTGTCTTGGCACCTGTCTTGTGCCTGAGGCAGTCAGTGTGTGTGATTATCAAAGCAGGCATCTCAGTGCTTGATCCCTCAAGCCAACAATATAGTAGGTATATTTAGCACATGTCTAGCTGACGCTCAGTGTTGCAAAGGTATGGCTATTGCAATTGCAACAAGTGGTAGTTATACCTACAGACCTGTAGGTAATTCATAAGGGTGTCTATCCAGGGAATGGAAAATCAGGATCCTAGAAATTCGGATAAAGTCAATTAAATCAGAGCTTGCACTTTTCAGAGGTGTATACTAAATATCAGTTTGTGTTTTACAGTAAATAATTTGTGTATATATAAAATACACATCTGTAAGCAAGGGCCAAATCCTGGACATTGCCTTCCCAGATGATTCCCAGAGGAACTAGACAGGATACTGCTGCTACTTTGCCCTTCGTCCCTCCATAAATCTCTTGCTGATGCAATGGCCAAGCATTAGTGTGTGAGTTGGATTGTGACCTTGTTCAGTTTGGCTGAAAGCCAAAGGTGGCATAATCTTTAACCTTGTGAGTAGGTTACCAAAGATAGTAAATAACAATTATTATACTCCTTTGTCTGACTTAAAAATGAAAAATGTATGTCATCTTTGTCCATAAATATTAAGCATTTAGCTTGGGGGAGAGGATTTCAAGCTGATAATGCCATCTTCTGTAAGTATCTAACTCAAGTCTTTTGCTCAGTGTGAAGTCTCTGGTGGTATTCTTCATCACTTTACCTTGCTTTAAGTGCACCCTCAATTCTCTGCCCTTTTCAGTGTATTGACTGTAGGTATATCCCACTTTTGCTGCCTCAGTATCAGTCTACAGAGTGTTTTTTTTTTTTTTAAACAAACAACAACAAAAAACTACAATTAACACAGACTGGAGGGATGCCACAAAGGCATGGCACAATATGCATGCATTTACTCCTATTTTTTCCTTTATATTTTTTTTTCTTTCTAGGATCAATTCATCTGTTTTTGTATAGAATCATGGAATGTTTTGGGTTGGAGGGGACCTTAAAGATCATCTAGTTTCAGCCCCACTGCCATGGGCAGGGGCACGTCCCACTAGATCAGGTTGCTCAAAGCCCCATCCTGCCTGGCCTTCAGCACTTCCAGGAAGGGGACAACCTCTTCCTGCATGAAGGATGTGTGAGCTCAGGGGTCTCTGCATCACACTTTTGCTTACAGGACTGGCTCAGGAAACCCTGTTGGGGAACTTGGTTAGACAAACTTTCATGCCCCTTAAGCAGGCTTTGTAATTTGGCTTTGGTAGGTAGGTGTCTTTACTTTCCTTCTGGATGTGACCAATGGATTGTGTGGCTATGTGTGCTGTAACTCAGCATATGTTTTCATACTCTTCTGTGTTTTTAAAATATGCTTATACCTCTTCCAGAAGGACAGTAACTTAAGCTGTGGAAGTTTTATAACTAAATGCATTGAAATTGCCATATAGTATGAAGAAAATTTGAAGACATGGTTCAATATTTTGTTTTAAATGGATTTGTAATTACATATGGGGATTCTTTGCTTCCGCAGTCCTTAATGGGACAGAAGGAGAAGAATGACAGCATGTGTGGGAGTATTGATTTTGAATAACCAGAGTATTAAATGATAGCAAAAAATGCATCACTGAGTAGGTACCGCTAGGGATGATATCACATTCATCTGTCACTGTGGAATGAAAAGAACTTTTAGACTAATACCTCAGCTTTTTATATAGATTTTTATGGAGTTTTTTTTCTTTTATAATTGGATTAGAATTGTTGCACTTGTAACCTTTTTAGTAACTAGTCATTCCAGTATCGACATAGGTATGTTTTATTAGCATCAACCTTATTATGCAAGGGCTTGTGCTACAAACAAATGGATATCTGGTTCTCTAGAAACGTCTCTCAATGACCACAAATTCAAAAAAATACATAATTTATAATATTATTGATTTTCATTTTTTCCCCTTTACTTCAATTTAAGAACATCTATTCAGGTCGACAGTGCTGGCTATTAAAAACCTCTGTTCAGGTTCAGATTAAACTTTTCTCCCTGCATAACAGTTAAATCATGTCAGCCTTTCTGAAAGGTCTTTTATGACTGTTTAATAGAGTTGGGAGGTGTTTTGTTGTTTATAATAGTTGTATCCAGTGAAAGATACAGAGCTTTGGCTAATAAAACTATTTTTAAGTTTTTGTTGAAGTAATAACATTATTAGTTAAAGTGTGGGGAAAAAGGTTGTGATATTGTGAGACAGATATTTTTATTAAGATGACTTTCACTTTTAAGTTGTTCTAACTTAAAAATAAAATGCATTAAGATAGGTGATTAGGCAATGCAGTAGTTTTTAATTCCTTTCTCACTTTCAGTATCTAGAAACAAAGGAAGTGCTAGAACCATTTTTTTTTTTCACAGCAAAATCTCTTTAGAAATTTAGAAACTCACGATCAGGAATTAGGAATTAATAGCATCACATAGATACAAAAAACATTGAACTGGAGAGTAGGCATTATCATATTTCATGCAGAAATGCAACAGATACTTTCATACAGTTTACATGTAGACAGTATGTATTTCAGCTGGTGAAGTCTCAAAAGCAAACGAATATGCTTAATCCAAAATGAATAACTGCTAACTGTGTAATGTTGATCCAAAGAAGGCTTTTGTGATCTTAGAGTAGTTTATTTTTAATGTATGCACAAGATGTAATATTTTGAAATTTTGTTGCTGTGCTCAAGACCATATAGCTGTCCTGGATTATAGCATCCTGAGGAAAGAAGTTCAGTGCATTTCAGTTTTGGTAACGCTGGTGGGAGATTGATGTGAGAAGGTGATTTAACACCTTCCTAATGCAGATAGATAGTGGGGAATCCACCCTAATGGTGTTTATAATAATAAAAATAGCACATGCTATTAAGGCCTAATCCTGTACCTGACTTGTGAGGTGTGTCTCAATTAGGAATATTTGTATAGACAAGGACAGTAACATTTCCAATTCACTCTTTCCCAAAATACAGTCATCAGGAGTTAGATGATGTGCAATGCTAACAATATGGAAGTGCTCATTTAAAGAATGTTTTTAATCTTATTTTAAGTAAAACATTTTGTATTCTTCCAAACCATATTTTTTTTCTGTACAGTTGACTCTAAATATCTGAGCTCAGCTGCGGAAATGATACCCATGTAAACAGTCCTATTAATGTTGAGGTTTGTGGCTAATCATCCTGCAGTATAACTGCTCAAAGGCATAGGCTTATATTCTCCTGGGAGCTCTTTAAGATAGGAAGTTCTCTCTGATTTTTTTTTTTTCCCTCCATCATCTACCTAGTTCTGCTGCTTTGTCTGCTTGTTTCTCTTTCTCACTCTTAAAGAAAAGAGATTCAGAGCTTATATACTTTACACACGAGTAATTGTTTTCATTTTAAAGAGTCATCGAATCCTTCGGTTGGAAGGGACCTTAAAGATCATCTAATTCCAACCCCCTGCCATGGGCAGGGACACCTCCCACCAGACCAGGTTGTCCAGAGCCCCATCCAGCCTGGCCTTGAGCACTTCCAGGGATGGGGCATCCACAGTTTCTCTGGGCAATCTGATCCAGTACCTCATGACCTTCACATTAAAGAATTTCATCTGTATATCTAATCTAAATTGACTCTCATTTAGCTTAAAACAATTACCCCTATCACTACACCCCCTGACAAAGAGTCCCTACCCAGCTTTCCTGTATGCCCCCTTTAGGTACTGAAAGGCAGCTTTAAGAGCCTTCTCTTCTCCAGGCTGCCCAGGTCAGTGGGAACTAGCTGACCACCTATGATATTTGACTGCACATCACCTTCATTCCTTGGAGCTGGAATTACTTCTCATCCAATACAGTGCTATGCACGTTGTCAACACTGTAAACAAATTAGTAGTATCTATATAAAAAATACCAAAAATACTAGGCTTAGATTTATCAGTGTTTAGGAAAGTACAATAATAGTGGTTTTGGTGGTGGTCTTTGTTCTTTTCTTCCCCCCCTAACAAAATTGTTTTCTCTTGTAAACTTATTGTGCATGAATAACTCAAAACGGGCAAAATGATCTTGTATTAACCTTCCTGAAGTATTTTCTTTTGGAATCGAGAACAGGCAAGAGCAGTATCATCCCAGATGCAAGCATTTTTTAGGAGCCTTACATGACAGAAAAGGGCCAGTTAGAAGTGAAAAATGTTATCTCAACTTGACCTTGAACGCCTGTCACCAGGTGATGCTCTGTGAATAGTTCTGGTGAGGCTCGCTGCAGTCTTGATCCTTATCCTTAATGTCTGATGCATTTCTGATAATACAGGATAGGAATATGTTAACAGAAGTTATGTTGGTGATGCTAAAAATCTCTGTGGTGGTGAGAGACATGTTGTGGTGGTTTAGTAGGGAGAGCTTTCAGCTTGGAAAAGAGGCTGAGGTGTGGCCATAGCCTTTTGTTTGTTTGTTGTCTCCCCCCCCAGCACATTGCAAGCATCTTTCTATTTGTGTTTCTAAGATGTGAATCTTTCCTCTAGGACTCTATATGTGCTTCAAACAAAACAGAAATGACCTTTCACTGAATCAAAGGCAGACTATCTCTGGAATAATCACAATCTTTACAATCTAAAACTGCATTTTTAATCAGGTCAAGTAGGCAAGAAACAGTTATTTTCTGGATCGCTAAGTGTTACCTTCCTTGTTCTCCCCTCCTTGATGCACTGTGCATAATTGGGTATAAGTTAATGTGAACTTACAGCTCCTGCTTTGGGACCTTACTATATAAGCTTGCTTGTATTTCATACAGGTGATGGAGTGGGAGCAAGCACCATCAGGGTGATCCAACCTTTCCTTCCTGGTGGCATTTCTTAAATTGCACGTTGCAGTAGGTTCAGTAGCATTGTCTGAAGCATCTCAGGCTAATAATTGAGGTCACTCAGGTGTTTTTTATTTTTTTTCTGGTAAATTCATTTTCCAGTACAGAAGGTTGCTGCAGGAGGCAAATGCAGAGTCCAGTCAGAAGAGCACCAGATGCTGCCTACTACAGAAAGGGGTTGAAAGGGATTTTGAGGACATGAAATGAGGATAAAGAGAAAAGTGAGCTGCATATATGTTTTGAAAGCTTTTGAAGCCATAATCCAGTTCTATCATAGGATCTGGGGGATGTTTAGAATCCCACGTAAGGGCAGCTTTTTCAGGGTTGGATACTTGTGTTGGCATAAGGTTAAATTAAAAAAAAAAATAAAAATGTGAGAAGTTGTAGCAACTCCAGTATCAGAAAAAAAAAGTGTAGTCACGGGTGAACAACAGCTGACATCAAAGTGTAAAGTATGTTTTATCTTGGTTCTCAGTCCTTTTGTAAGATATTAATGGTTTATTTGAAATGCAAATGAGAAAGTACTAAATTTTATAGCTAAACCATATTCCACATCAAACTTTGATGTTTGATTATACAGCGAGAACTTCTATTTTTTTCCGTAGTTTTAAAATCAGCTCAGCATATTCTTAAAGGGCCTGAATTTGTTTAAGATAAAAGACTCAGTAAGCAAACAGCAGTTGCTGTTTTAAGTACAATTTCCTATTCTCCAATGTATCAAGCAACAGAATCATTAACTCTCCTTTGTTTAACTCAAGTGGGAAGAGGAGGCAGGAGGTGAGTAAAGACATTGTGTTTTTTTGTTTTGTTTTGTTTTTTTTCCACAGAGACTGTTTTATACAGCCTGTCTGTACCACCTGACTGTGGATCAATACCACTTTATTGGAAAACAAACAAGCAAAATGAGAACCCTAGAAAGTGCATGAACATATCTGCCTGTGTTGCCATTGGGAAATGAAAGTTTTCTTCAACTTTCAGCATTTGCACAAAAGGGCAGCAATGCTGATTTTTTTGTTCTTATATTACATTATTATATTTGACTTTTTGATTTTTTTCTACAGGAATCATATTCTAATATATTTTTTCCTGTGTGTGGGATATGAACCATGTATCCTCTTATGTGCTCTCTCTCTTTTTAACCGTATTCAGCTCTATTTTCTTCTTTCCCTCTTTTCTTTCCCTTCTCCCAAACCCTGTCCTCACCTCCACTTCTATACAATGGTGTAAATGGCAAACAAATTGCAGGGAAGTGGAGAAGTATTTTCAAATGACACAGAGAAACTCTTGATCTCTTTGGTTTGCACTTTGGATGTCTTATCTGTATGCCTTACTGTACTGAGAAAGTGTTATCAACTGAACAAGGTAAAAGAGAAGTCAACTCTGTAATTGAAAGTGGAAAAAAATGAAATGGAAGCTTGTTTCCAAAGTGAAAGAAAAAAAAGTTTAATCACTTCATCAGAAAAATGTGGCAAGTCTGTGATAATTTGTGAATGGAAAGAGATTCACTTCTAAAAGTTGGCATTAAAATAAAGACTACTGACCCAAGTAATGGCTTCTAGCCTTGAAGGAAAGTCCCCTAAAATTACTACCATGGTTTTTGTCTTCCATATGCTTCTCTTCTCCTTCTCTTCAATGGTATTTTAGAAATTAATGATGGTTAACTTTGGGGGAAGAATTTGTTTTCCTTGGACCTAAGGAGATGTTAGCATCTCAGTTTAAAGTGGGTGGAAGGAACTGCACTTTTAGGATGCAGTTCAATTCATAGAACGAACTTAACCTGTACAACAGAATTGCTTATTTCTCTTTGTTGTTTAGAGAAGCTTGGGTAACTAACTAACATCTAGGTATTTATGTAGATGTCTAAATTTAGAAGTTAATTTTATGCTCTAACTTGGTGACATTCAGTTAAAAATAGACTTTGGCATAAGTGTATATAGCTGAATTCAGGCTCCTATTTATTGTGCAACAGCTGTCAAAAATAAATACTTAAAGGAACAGGAGGAGGAAAACACTATTGCTACCATTTTATTAAAAAAAAAAAAGTCAGTGTGATTCCCTCACCTGGAATATTGCATTTTGTTTTGATTGCTATATCGGAAAGATATATTGGAAAAACAGAGTACTTGAGAGAGAAGATGAGAATGATAGGGGTATGGAGAAAATGTTCTGATATGAAAAGAAGTTGAAAAGACTTGGACTATTTAGAGAGATACGAGTAAGAGAGAAACAATGAAACTACCCAAAATAATGATTACTGTAAAGAAAAATAGGATGGGAACTTGGACTATATTTCTAAAGCATGGATAGAAGAACAAGGAAACACTGATTGAATCTGGAAGGGGGAAATTGAAAACTGATGTAAGGAAAGACTTTATTCACACATTTAATAACTAACCCATGGCATTCATTTCCCTAAAATGGCATTGAAGCTAGTGTTTTAGCAGGATTTGTAAAAGGGGCTGGAAGTATATATGGGAAAAAGCAAAACATCTACAGCAATGGTAATATGCAGCAGCTCCAGTCAAAACCAAGAGAGAAATTCTGAGTCTTTTCCAAGTATTTTCAGTGCTCCTAGAGCAGTTTGATTTTGGGGATAATTTCAGATTTCACTGCTTCTGAACCAAGAAGAAAGTAAATGGTTTTGAGGATTTTTTTTTAAGAGGTAATTTGTTTATGCAAAATAAATGTACTGTTTGAAACCATCAGATTTGATATTGCATAGTTATCATCTGTTCTCATTTATTCAACTTTATGCAAAATCTATTGTAGGCCTCTATCAGAATGAAGGCGTGTTTTTGTTCGTGATATATTAAGGGCAAAATAGCAGTAATATTTCAAAGAGTGGGCTAAATCAGTTTCAGTACATTGTCTGGCTGGGAGATGAGCTCAAAGGAATCTCAAAGCAATTCAAGGAGGCTGCAGCCTTTAAATGCTAATCGGGTTTGTCTGCAATGTTATTGACAGAGCCTCTAAGGAAGGGAATAAGAATTCATTATCTTTTATATGAATAACCAAAGGAAGAGGAAGTGAATTAAAGGCAGATGTACTTTTTCTTCTGAAAGTCTAGATTTATCAAACTGAATTCACTCATTTGAATCTTGTGTCTGGTGGTTAAGGTAATGTTTAAGATTTTGTTCTGTTTGAAGGTCACTAATTATCTGCTGCAAATATCAGTGCATTTTGACTTAAGCAGCTAGCAAGAATATGATCTCTAGTTAATTGCTCCAGTTGGGGTTAAACATAGCAGCGCATAATTTCTATGTCTGTTTTGGTCTACTCCATAAGGAATATGCAAAGTCCTGTTTCTTTGAGTTAAGAATAATTAAGAATATACAGTTTTCTGAGAGCCTAAAAATTGGTGGCAGGTCCTTTTTTTAAAAAAGCTCCCCACTCAACTCTTAAATTCTTAAATGTCTCCTTGCCTTTTTTTTTTTTTTCCCTTGGAAACTTGGAATTTCTCTTGTCTCAGCACGCACTCCTTTCTGTGACATTGGATTACGCAGTTCTTAAAGATGAATCAACTGGGGCTGTACAGGGTTGGTGAAAGAAAAAGCACACAGAGCAGCTTTCTGAAATTAAGTTGTGCTCCCTGGAAAAAGATACAGGGACACAACTTCCAGAAATGTATGAGAAAAAGTGTGTGAGGTAGCACATTGATCAGAGGTAGTATAAAGCAGCAAGAATGGAGCTGCTTGAAAATAAACTTTGTTGTTGTTTTGTTTTAATGTTGTTGGTTTTTGTTTTGTTTTCTTTCACTAATCTGGAATGGTATTCTGGCTGCGTGCAATTTTCTCCCTTTTCTCAGTACAGTTTTCTGCGGTCTAACCCTTAGCATTAATAGGAACCCCAGATTTCCACTAAGCTGCTGTGAGTATAGAATTGGGTTAGAATGTGACTAGGGATTAACATGAACAGAGTAAGGAGTTTAGAACTGGGAGCAATGGGTTACATTCATTAGTGTTTACCAACTATTCTGTCTTGATATGAAGGGTGTGAAAACAGATCAGGAGATTAAACTAAATTTATGGCTGCTTTATGTTACTTTCAAAGCAGCTGCCCTTCTGTACTGGTGAATCCCTCTAATTTTGAGACTGGTTTGAAAAGGAAGGCCATTCATCTTTTAGATTTATTTTGTTAAACCTGAAGGAAAATGGGTGTCATTGAGAAGACTACTATTTTTCATGGACTTGCAGAAAAACTAGAGAGCACCTGTAAAGATTCTGGATACTGTATGAGCATACTACAGATAGCCATGCCCCAAACATCTTAAGAACCATTTGCTGAAATGTTTTTTTTTTTTCCTATTTCAGTGATGTTCTTTCAATTATTTTTTTTTTATTGATATGTAAAACAGATTTTAACCTAAGAGCTTGCAAGCTCTGATATTCACTGATGAAGTGTATTATTTATTTATTTTTAGATTTGTTGTTGTTATTGTGGCATTGAAATAAATGTTATAATTATGCTCTCTCTCAAATCAACGCAAAAAACATTTCTTTGTGGCTAGGCACAAGTTAGTGTGCCCTACTACACATGTTGCGGGCTCATGTATTTCTTGGCATTCTCTCTTAATCATGAAATTTGAACCAGAACAACGATAAAAGTTGTAGTAGTACAGAATTTTGCCTGAATTTTCCTGTTTTCTTCATTGTAATACCTCTTTGCAGTTGCTTTTATAGGGTATTCCCAGCCATTCTCACTATATTTCTTTCACACTTGTCTTTTGTAATGTTGATATATTGAGAGCTGTCTGGATAAAATGATCCAGCACAATAACTCTGTCTGTCTTGTGGCCTTATGGGAAAGGAAGAGGGGAGGGAAGGGAACAGGAGAGGAAGAGGAGAAAGAGGCATGGCATAGCAAATGACTGATTTGCAAGGTTCCTGAAGAGGTCTTGTTTCCTATGATGTTCATGGGATGTAATGCTCATCACCTCTTCTGAAAATCAGTCCCTGTCTTCCCAGTCCTTAATGCAAGTGTGTTGGACTTAGTGGGACCCTCTGCTTAAGTTTCTTAACTTTACTACAGGATGTGTCATTTCAAAAGTAACATTTTCCTCTGAACTATTTGGTTCTCACAGCAATATATACTAAAGGCATTTCTGTATATTGCTCCATTATTAAGTACTATGTAATTATTAAGAAAAGAGCGATAATGGAAGTAAACATAATGCAAAAAATCATATTTTCTCCTCTGTTCAGGCCATAAGTGATAGAGATTAAATATAAACATTATATAAGATGATATATCTACTTGGTAGCTGCCAAATTAAAGAAGAATGGATGCATGTTTAAACTGAACTTGCTTTGAATTCCCAAGCACCAAATATAAACTGCTAGAGTCATTGCAGCTCTTTGTGTTACAGCTCGTGAGGAGAAAATATGTGTAAATGAAGGAGGGGGAGAGAGTTTATAGGATTCTAACTGTGAAACCCAAACTCTAAAACCAATGAGGATAATTGTCAAAGTTATTCCAGTTATATTTTAATACATATTAATTATAGTAAATCTAGTCTGCCCAAGAGAAAACTAAAAGCTCTGTAATCATGTGTATAAAAGAAAAAAAAAAAACTTTACATCTGCAGCAGAAAGAAATGTTTCAGAAGGAAGGTTTAGAAAGCATAAATTTGTAAAAGAGAGTCAAGTTAGAGAGAAATAAAAGAATGAACCTATGTAATAACCTGTCTTATGTCACAGAGAGAATATGTTATGGCCAGTATTAAGTATTAGCATAAGTATTAGCAGATGATGAGTAGGATTGTTATCTTAAGTCATTATTGTTACTTCCCTATTTTACAATGACGGGCAGGCATGGAGCACTTCCAGTTGGTCTGCTGAGCCAGGGAAGCATCAGATGCTTTTTGCTAATGGCTGTTGAATTGAACCTTGGCATTAGAGTTTTTCAGTTTTTTTTTTTTTTTTTTCCACTTAACTAAATTAGTACAAATATTGAAAATTTTTGATATTATACGTATGCTTCCTTCATGATTGTGTTTGTTAAGTATCCTTTTGGTGCTGGTTCAATACCCAGGAAGTTATCACAACCAGTGCAGAGAAAAACAGGAAAAAAAATGTCAGTGTGACGTGAGAAGTGAAAGTGCAGTTGATAAAAATGTGTGTCTAGTGCAAATGCAGGCCAAGTTTGATTTTCAGACAGCTGGATGGAGAGCACTGCATTAGATTTAAATTTGAGTATTGTAAAATGTGAATGATACTGGTGTAAAACAGATGAGGAATTAGAATAACAGTTTCTATTTTCCTAGTGCTTCATGTGCTCCAGCGATGCAAACAGAATGGAAGCATTGGTTAAAGTGAGTTTAAAATAAGATGAAACCTGTTCCTCTGTTGTGTATATCAGTGAGGTTTGAAAAAAATGAGGGGGAGAGAGAGAGGGCTTGGGAAAGAAAGCATTGTCTGTAAATTTACTGCCATGAAAATGAGTAGTCTTGAAAATCAGCACAGTAGTCATAGATATGTTTTCTTTTTCTCCATTATATTGGTATTGCTAACAAGAAAATTTCAAAATTATTTACCTTCTTTGAAATGGTGACCAAAGCTTTCCTACAGCTCATTTGCCTTTTGCTTTCCAAGGGGAGGCACCACAGACTGGCAACATGAGCAGAAAGGTTCATTAAATGAGAATATGATAGGGTTTCAAGGCATTCCATATTAGCTGCACATGCTTAAAGAGGCTATCTACTTTCCATTATGAACCATATACCACAATTAATTGGACTACCTTTGAGAATTTTTACAGCCATCTGGATATCTACAGAAATGGTGGTAGAGGCTTACTTTTTTTTTTTTTTCAAATTCACTAATCTCACATAAAGGCTTTAACATCTGTTGCTAGAACTAATAGTCCATAACCATCAGAATTTTGAGCATCAAATATTAAAGGCTCAAACGTATCTGACTTAGCAGTATAAAAACTGCACATCTAGCTTGAGCTGATTTTCTAGTGTCTCTGTCTTGTCAATTGTGGTGGTTTTACTTGGGTGAGCAGCCGAGCTCCACCACAACCGGTCTCTCACTCCCCCCCCCTTCAAAGAGGATCAAGGAGAAAATACAATGAAAGGGGCTCAAGGGTTGAGATAAGGATGAGGAGATCGTGCAGTAATTATCGTGACAGGCAAAACAGACTCAGCATAGGGAGACAGTAAGTTTTATTGCCTATTACTAGTGAGCTAGAGAAGTGAGAAACAAAGGAAAGAAACCAAAAGCACCTTCCCCCCCCATCCACTCTCTTCTACCTCCTCCCCCCAAGCAGCGCAGGGGAATGGGGGAATGGGAGTTATGGTCAGTCTATAGCGCTTCTTCTTCTGCTGCTCCTTCTCGGTCACTCTCATCCCCTGTGCTGTGGGGTCCCTCCCACGGGATGCAGTCCTTGATGAACTGATCCGGTGTGGGCTTCCCACAGGCAGCAGCTCTGCAAGAACTGCTCCAGATATGGGTCCGTACCACGGGGTCCATCCCTCAGGAGCAAACTGCTCCAACCTGGGTCCCCCATGGGCAGCAGCTCCTGCCAGGTCACCTGCTCCTGCGTGGTCTCCTCTCCACGGGCTGCAGCTCCGGTCCGGAATCTGCTCCGGCAGGGGTCTTCCACAGGCCACAGCCTCCATCGGTGCAGGTCCACCTGCTCCACTGTGGTCTCCTCCATGGGCTGCAGCGTGGAACCCTGCTCCACCATGGTACTCCATGGGCTGCAGGGGTACAGCCTGCTTCACCATGGGCCTCACCACAGGCTGCAGGGGACTTCTTCTCTGGTGCCTGGAGCACCTCTCCCCCTCCTTCTTCACTGACCTTGGCGCCTGCAAGGCTGTTCCTCACTCCTCTCACTCTCCCAGCTGCTGTGTGGTGCAGCATTTTTTTCCCTGTCTTAAATCTGCTCTCACAGAGGTGCAAAACAACATCACTTATTGGCTCGGCTCTGGTCAGCAGCGGGGCCCTTACCTAACATGGGGCAGCTTCGAGATCCTTCTCACAGAAGCCACCCCTATGGCCCCTGCTACCAAAACCCTGCCACATAAACCCACTACATCAATGGACAGAGGTATCTTGGAGGATCACTTGTTCTGTCCTAAAGTCTAGGATGTGTAGCAGGAATTGCCATTTCAAGCTGCCTCCCTATATGGTATGACCTTACAGAGAAACTAGGCTTTTATCTGTAGATTGCTAGGGTGAAATCTGGTTAATTCCACTCAAGATACAAAACTGCAGCTTATTTTATATATATATATATATATATATATATATATGCATACATATATATATAAAAAGAAGTGCAAGGTGATGGTGGCTATCGTATAGCAGGTATAAGTCAAGTGGCATATTTGACTTATCAGAAGATTGGATTTGGAAGTAGTGGTATGTAGGGATGGGACAGGATAAAAGACTTTGGAATTAAATAAGACAAGACATTATACGAGGAACACAATACTCTTATGTTTGTTTTCACTTGGTCAACTTAGGTCTGAACCCCAAACAGATTTGTGCAGAAGGTACTGTCTTGGCTGTTTAAGTATGACTACTTTTTAAGCTGTGAAATTATTTTTTTTTACAGCTACTCAAGCATAGATGCTGATGATTCTGTGCTATAAGGGTAATTACCATTTTCTCACCTTAATATAACTTTTTCTAAGGAAATTAGAGCATTCCTGTCTCCATACTTCTTTCTCCATGATTTAGCAAATCCCTAGTGTATTTGAATTGTTCATTAACCAGATGCTACCTACATTAGAAAGAAAAAGGTAATCTACCATGCAACATGACCCAATACTTGCTTAAAAATGAACTAAATTCATTCCAAGCCATAGTAAATAACATGGGCTTGTCTCCTGGGCTTTGCACTGAAAATTTTATTCACAGTTTATAAATGTTGCTCATATGCAGTTTGTACGCGTGCCATTTCTGTATAGTGAGATGTCAGTTTTGGACAGAGCTGTAATAATCTTGGAATAATTTAAACAATCAAATAGCTCTGTAGAGGTTCTGGAATTAGATCTGGTGCCCTTCTTCATAGATTTGTTTATTTAGGATTTCATGACATTTTAAGGTCATGTGAACAGACTCTAGTTAAGGTTAAAGGGTGGACCTGGTGCTTAGTGACATGGTTTAGTGGGTGACATTGGTAGTAGGGTGATGGTTGGACCAGATGATCTTGAAGGTATTTTCCAACTTTAATGATTCTATGATTCTATGAAATGGGTTATATGCTGTTCATAAGGAGACTAAGGGACCATAGGAAGCTGACTTCGTGCAGGACTTGAGTAAATGTTTAACACTTTGGTGATTAAAACTAAAGTTTAGCTAAACCATTGTGGGCACTACTGTAGATCATTCCAAACACATCTTTATATTTGAGTACTCAGAGTAACTTGTGCGACTACATGATCTAAAACCTCCAATAAACGTATACTACTTGTTTTTTTTTTCTTTAATATTCTATATCTGCATGCAGAACACCAGAAATATTCTGAAAATGAGTGCTATAGAAGAAGCCAAGATTCTTAGTTCTTCCCACTTTTTTACTTGTACTGTGTTTTTAAATTCCACATAAGCCACAGGAAAGGACACAGTTCTTACCTGAGAAACCTGCAAATATGGCATAGTTTTCAACAGTTTTTTTCTGATTTGTTTTAATTTCTGGAAAATAGCTGCAAGTCACCTGATTTTCCAGGGACTGAGTACCTACTCCGCTGGCTACTGTTTGAAACTGGTGGGTTTTGTATAAAAATCAGAAGAGAGGATAAACCACAAATCAAAAGGTGCTCTTTAAAAGTGTGCAGTAGAGATGGAGGCAACAAGAAAATGGAGCATATTGAAAAAAGCATGTTTATGATAGGTTTTGTATGATGACAATGGTAATAGTAACATAGTAGTAAAGTAATATACTCAAGATACCCATTTGTCATCTACTCACTATTAAAAAAAGGTCTGTAACTTGTGTTTGTTTTGGTGTTCAATGCCAATATTCTAGCTAGATTTAACTTCAATTTTGGTTCTTTTATGTTATTGCTCAGTGTTACTCCTAATATTTTAGATATTTCCTTTCTTCTTAACTCCTCAGTGAGAGATAGGAGGAAAGTGCTGTGATCTTGAACAGATCAAACTGTCATGATGGAGTTCAAATTTTGTGAAATGACTTCACTCATTTTAGATATTGATATAAAATATACTGGTAGTTAATATTAAAAAATATTTTTAAAAAATTATAGTGGGATGAATTACTCCATGATCTTATGAATCTTTAGTATTATGAAGCAATGCTTTTCTTCTGGAGAAGTTCTAATGTCATCATGCTGTAATGCAATAATTTTTTTTTTTTTTTTTTTTCCTCCTGTAGAAAGCCTAACAGTATTTCAATTGTTTCACAGAATCACAGAATTTCCAGGTTGGAAGAGACCTCAAGGTCATCGAGTCCAACCTCCAACCTAACGCTAACAGCCCACCACTAAACCATATCCCTAAGCTCTACATCTAAGCGTCTTTTGAAGACTTCCAGGGATGGTGACTCCACCACTTCCCTGGGCAGCCTGTTCCAGTGCCTCACAACCCTTTCAGTGAAGAAGTTCTTCCTAACATCTAACCTAAAACTCCCCTGGCTCAACTTAAACCCATTCCCCCTCGTCCTGTCACCAGGCACGTGGGAGAACAGGCCAACCCCCACCTCGCTACAGCCTCCCTTGAGGTACCTAAAAAGAGCGATAAGGTCACCCCTGAGCCTCCTCTTCTCCAGGCTGAACAAGCCCAGCTCCCTCAGCCGCTCCTCATAGGACTTGTTCTCCAGGCCCCTCACCAGCTTTGTCGCCCTTCTCTGCACCCGCTCAAGCACCTTGATGTCCTTCTTGTAGCGAGGGGCCCAAAACTGAACACAGTACTTGAGGTGCGGCCTCACCAGAGCTGAGTACAGGGGGACGATCACCTCCCTAGCCCTGCTGGTCACGTTGTTCCTGATACAAGCCAGGATGCCGTTGGCCTTCTTGGCCACCTGAGCACACTGCTGGCTCATATTCAGCCGACTATCCACCAGCACTCCCAGGTCCTTCTCTGCCTGGCAGCTTTCCAACCATTCCTCTCCCAACCTGTAGCTCTGCTTGGGGTTATTGCGCCCCAGGTGCAGGACCCGACACTTGGCCTTGTTAAACTTCATGCAGTTGACCTCAGCCCATCGGTGCAGCCTATCCAGATTCATTCCAGTTTCATTCACAAAGGTGTTACATAATTTATATGCTACTTTGTATTCACTTCTACAGCTCCTCAATGAGCAAATTAAAGCTTAAAAAGTCTGTTGGGTGTGTGGAGCAGAATTGTTTTCCGCTCCTCAAATCTTTTATCTTAATCCTCTCTTCTACTTCCATCTATCCTTCTTGTGTGTGTTGCTCATACCTTTCTGACCCTCTGCTTCTGTTCTCCCATATTTGTCTTATCTTCTATCTACAGAATTTCCATTTCTGCAAAAATAGCCACATTTCCACAACCTACTCAAAATTTGTACTTTCTATATAGTTAATTCTGTAAGTTACAGAAAAGTATCAAATTTGAACCCATTGCAATGGAGGGGGTGAGGAAATTAAAATTTCTGTTCACTTATTGACAGATATCCTCCCTTGAGACATCTGCTGAGTAGCTGGACTATCAGCCATGTATTCTCTCTGTGCTGCTTGGAGCCTTAACCAAAAATTCTTCACCCTATTTGCATGAATGTAAAATATGAAATACTTCCATTAGAATCAAAAAGGCAAACAGTTTATTTATACAAAGTTTATACTATTTATTTTCTGTTGCATAACGACTAAATACTCATATGAGTTCACAATGAAGAAATTAAGTGTCTTACAAGGCTCTAAGTCAGCTCTTTGCTGACTCCAGAATTAACAATGTAAAGACTGGAGGTAATCACTTGTCAGTTAACAATCTAATTAGCATGATATATGTGTAGGTTTTGATAGGTTTTGAGGACAGCGAGAAAATCTGAAAGGCATCTAGAAAAATTCAACTCCAGTAATTTCCTTCTTGAACTGGGATAGTGGGGGTACTTTGATGCTAGGAGAAAACATTCATGCACTGAGCACAGTGGGTATCACTGCAGACCAAAACTACAATCTTTTGCAAGGAAGGAGAGGAATTCGTTCTGTTGCAGGCAATATTTCACTGCATTAAAGTGTTAATAAAAATAACTTACAGTTAAGCTGTGAAAATCAGGAAGGTTACATTCATGGATAATTTCATGCTAAAATGTATGTGCTCAATGGCAGTCTCCTTGTAAGTGTGTTAAACATGCATGAGACACTCAAATATATCTCAGAGCTGTTAGAGATAACTTCAATAAGGTGACATTGATATTCTGTCAATGTCTAGGTTTTTTCTGTCTAGGTTTTACTAGTAATCAATAAGAAAAGGTTGACAGCGATGTTGCTTATTAGCACATAGGTGGTTTTTTAGCACCACTTTCCATTTTTTGAGGAAAAAAATCAAATTTTGATCTAAAATCCTTAAATTATTGACATGTCCTGAATATTTTTATGACTTAGAGTAAATTAATAGAGCTAAGACTTGCCAGACCAGTGTTACCAGTTAAAATCATCTTCATGTATGGTGGTTTGATTTTTGTTTGTTTGTTTGTTTCAAAGATGCAAGAGAAGATAAGCTGTTTGGAAGTAAGAGCAGACATCTCGGCAGTTATTGAATGGTCAAAGTTGAGTTAGAGGTAGTTTAAAGACTGGAAAATGAAGCCAAGAATGCTGTAGTTCATAGGTATAGGAAAAAAAAAAAGGGGGGGGGGGGGGCAGGGGAGAAAGCCAGAGGAGGAAAGCAAAGAAGAGAATAAAGAAGTTTTTTGAATGAGTGTCAGTGGGACAAGGCAGCATTTGCAAAGGCCAGGAAATATGAATCTGCAGGAACAGTATGACAAAGTAATATGTTGAACAAGACTGAACAACATGGTAGGAAATTTGTATCTTAGATTTGGCATAGTGCCTGCTAAGTGTAAATGCATGGTAAAAAGGCACATGAAGTGGAAAGTTCCTCAATCAAGATAAATCATCACCTTCTCCTAATCCAGAAGCTCTTAAATTACTGACTATTTTTCTTTAATAAAACATATGTTTTACCAAATAAGCCTAACTGCTATTTAAGAGTGTTTAGTTGATTTAAGCATGTATACAGTTTAGATTTATAACAAATTAATGAGATCAATTTAAAACTGATTTGAGTTAAACCAGTTCAACTTCTCATGAAGATTAAATTACAGATAGGTCAACTACTGGAACAAGAGATTAGGGCAAAGTTTTCTTTCACAAGGAGAATTTCTAGATATTGGACAGTTACAAAATTCAAACTTCTAATTGAGTGGCTAAATCAGATGTGGGAACTTAACTCTGCTCTCTTTTCTTCTCTTGGCCTTAGTGACTTGCCCAGGGTCACTCTGTGAGTCAATGGCAGAGCTGGAAATAAACCCAAAGAATTATTACTCCCAGTCACAGGCACTAACCACAAGACAATCTTTCTTCTCATTCTTCTCATTTCCCTTTTAATGGACAACACTTGCATTTAGCATTCCACACCAGTCAACAGGGTAAAATTACTGGCTACAGTTAGACAACCGTACTAAAGAGTACCTCAGTTTATGGATGAAAACAGCTATAAAAATGCTCAGTTTTATTATTATTATTTATTGTTTGCAAACATGGAAATTCAATAAAAGTTTACTGATAAAGGAGGCCCAGCACTGGACTTAAATTTCCCATTTATTTTTTTTTTTCCTGTTCCAAAAGCAATATGCATTACTTAAAACATTTAGCTGACAGACTTTGTTGCCAACATTTTTTTGGTATTTATTCTTGGAAAAGTATATCAAAATATGGAAGAACTCATTATTACAAATTATTTTAAATGATCTTTTTCCAGTTCTTCTCTTCTTCACCTAGTAATTATTACGCAGTTCTCTGCTAGTAATAAAAAAATAGTACCTATTACTGATATTAAGAGTACCTATAGTTCTGAGTAGTCTATGAAAGGTTTTGTTTCATTGCCAGATCATTTTCACTAGTCTGTCCACACTAAGGTCAATTCCATTTTTTTAAAGTTGTTTTGTCTTCCTGTCTTTGCCTATCAGTATAAATGAATGGTGGGCATGAGTTGTATTATCAAGTACCATTCAACAAGTACAGCCCATAAAAATGTCTCTATTTTTCTTTTGGGGATGCCGTTAATTTAAATGTGAACCACATTTGATAGCAATCATTTGCACCATGGATTGAAATAACTGGGAATTGAGATGAAAAGCTAAGTTTGGCAAGCTGTGAATCTTCAGACAGTTTGACTGCACAAAATTGGCAAGGACATCACAGCATCTCTAGTCATGAGATGAAGGCTCTGTCTTCTTGGAGATCTCATGGTCATGAAATAAAGCAAAAAGATCTGCGTATCTGGCAGAACCTGGCTGTAATGCTCCACCAAAAACATGTCAGCCAAACAGGCAGCAAGCAGTGTTGGTTTTGAATATCAACTATTGTTCTTGTGAGCGAGATGCAGAGAGATATGCCATGCAACTCACCATCGAGAGCAGAGAACCTTCAGGTTATTCGTGTGCAGTTGTGAGGCTTGAGGGCAGCACTTCATCATGTTTAAGAATTTCAAATTACTTCTATAACCAGAGGACTTATCCCCATGCATTCAGTGTGCTAGAGGGGTGCTGTGTATATCTAGTTGCAGAAGAGGCAATGGGGTAACATACTGATGCTTTTAAGGACTCTAAGCCCCTGCAATAAATGGTCATGTATTTTTGAATTCAGAATAACTTATTCTATAGCTTATGGGTATGGAATGAGCATCTGTGAATGAAATCAAAGTGGTGAAATGTGGGATTGATGCTGATAATAGATAATATGCTAGTACTGCTGTGAAAGGGTGAATACATTAGCATTAGCAAGTAATCCAGTAGTGCTACTGCAGAAATGAGATGGGTGGTTTTGTATGACATGCTTAGGCAAGTAAAGTCAAATACAGAAGCAAAAATATTTGCTGATATGTCTTGTATTGCTATCTATTGTTATCTATGCTAAACTTGAAAAACATGCCAAAAATAACTTTTGTTTGGGATTGCAGACAAATACATGTGCACTGATGTAGCTAGTACAAAGTGGGGCTTTTTGTTGTTCATCATGTCCACCCTGTGCTCTTTCTATTTCTCTTTCCATTTGTTTATTACCAAAGGATTGAGAGAGTCTTGGCCAACTCAATCAACTTGAGTTGGCCAAGAAACAGCAATTTTAAAGCTTCCTGCTCCTTGGTCATTTGTGTGACTCATATACTTAAGTTTTTTCTCATTCATTTATGCTAAATCCTAGCAGAGTGAGTGAAGAAAAAAAGAAAGGAAGTTTCAGAACATGACACAAACCAGTCAACAAGTAGCAGAATCCAATAGCAAATTTCAAGCTTCGCTTGACTACAAATTAATTCTGCATTCTAACTTTGCTCTTTGGGTCATTAACATTCCAGTTTCTTTTGTGTTTTCTGAGCACTGCGTTTAACTGTAGCACATCCCAGTTTACTTCTGCATAACAACATTCCAGTAGCAGGCAGCTATCTCTGTGAAATACTTTTTTTTTTTTTTTTTTTTTTTGAAACCTCCACTTAAATGTTTTTCTCATCAAAGATGTTCTGCCATCAGTTTCCTTAAGACAAGATTTAATGAAAGATTGAGGATAAAGTAAGCAAATAAGTGTGAGTACATCAGTGCAACTTATTTTTCTGAACTTTAAGCCATCTGGATCTTTCCAAATGATCTTAAAGTCATTAATAACATTTTGGTGCCCTTCAGTCTCATTAAAGAGACTTAAGCTATGAAATAGACTCAAGAAGGTACGTGTGTGTGGGGAGAACTGTCTATGTTAGAAACAATACCAAGTTCTTCTGGCCCTCCCCACACCTCTAAGATACAATTTATAACTAGTAATCTGAGAATAATGTAAAGAAGTGCTTATACTGCAGAAGTGAGTACAGTAAACTTTGGTGAATGTGAGATCATCATGTACTTGCTTTAAGATAAAGTACAAATGATGTGAACTGTGAAGCTTTGGGTTTGCAAGCTGATCAACTGAAGCAAGAGAAATCTCCTAATCTCCAGGTGCATGAGGTTTTATGCATTCCTCTAAAGCATTAGACCACAGCTGGAAACAGATGAGGATGATCTATGGCATTTAGTGTAACAATTCCCAGAAAAATACGCATTTAGCATTTGCAGCCATGAAACAAGTACATTTATTTAATGGATTTATGTTATTTTTCCTTGGACAAATGGTATTCCAAAAATGAATTGTTTGGCAGACTGCAATACAGTGTGAGATATTTTTATTATTATTATTATTATTATTCTCTAGTAAAAGGCTAACAATGTGATGTAACTGTTTCACTCTGTTCTGCTTCGTGCACTTCAGTCACGAACACTAAATGTTACTGTGCTGTGACTTGTGTCTCTTGTACAAGCTGCTCCATAGTTTAAATGTTCAGGGATTCAGATCTGAGTTTGGAGCCCTGTTCCTGGGTTTATTTATATTTTTTCAGATGGTGGCTGTTTAACACACAATGAGTAAACTAAGCAGAAGACATAACCAAGATTCTCCCTCTTCCCACTGGGTACCTTGAGTATGAGGCCACAGAAGCAGCTCGCTCTGTAAGTGAATGCCTTCATGCTGCACATGCTGGGGGTGAGGTGCTCCTTCCACTGCATTCTTCTGTAGCATGGTGGACGGGCACTTTGGCTTGTATTTGTCTCCCTAAATTTTAGGCGCTTAATTGAAATGTTAAGAGGAGATCAGTATCTTACCTCAATAATGAACAGAAAGAATGTTCAATGGTCTCCCTTTGACATATTTACAATGAAATTGCTCATGGGAGGTACATCTTTCTCTCTTGAACATAGAGAAACCTGATAAATATTCTCTGAGTTTAGGAAAACACCTAGATTGATGTGGGATTAAGTCATGCCTCTCTGAGATGCATGGCAAATGCTTTTGAGTTTCTTCTGCCCAAGGGAAGACAAAGAATTCCTGTCATCCATTCCTGGTTAGATGTGTTAATCTATATGGCACTTTGCAAGTGATTATTGTCACCCACCATTGGATGTGGCTTAGAGATATGAGTCCTAACTGCAGCTGTGGAACCTGAATATCAAGGGACTCATTTAGGTGCCTTCATTTCAGAGCATGACAGGAATTTGGAGGCAGCCTTGTTGTCCAGTTGTAGGTTTCTCCTTGCTAATTTTTGGGCTTTCTACGTTGGAAGTTTTTGCTACTTTTCTGCTGCTTTTTTATTTATTTGTTGATGTTGTTGAGGGTACAGAGTACCCTCAACAACCTCTACCCTCAATGAGGGTACAGAGTACTTGGTTAAATGCAAAACGAGCACATATATTTTACCACCTGTCTCTGTGAACTGACTTATTTAGCAGTCCCATTCGCAGTCACTAGCATAGCCAGGCTTGGGAGGTTTCAGACAGTTCCCAACCAAACTTCTTCAGGTCTTTAGCTCTGCAAAAGCTGTTCTCTCTCTGCTCAGCAGGATAAGGGGTAATATTCATTTTACTCCTTCCTTGTGTTCTGGATGAAGAGAACATGAGTAGGGCTGACTGCAACCACATAAAATTACTAATAATTTCTGGCAGCCTGGTATTAATATACCCATCACATTATCAAATCCTGGTGCTGTGAGAAGGAATACACATCTACTTAAAACTCTTAGCCTGGAAGATACTATTTAGTTATGAATAGGGATACATCTATTGAAAATAAAATATCCTTTCCCTAGTTTTGCCCTGAAGACAAAACTGGTTGCAGTCTTTTCTCCTCTCACTGTAAGCACTGAAGAGTAAGCAAAATGCCCCTTCTCAATATGCAGTTACGCCATTTTTATATTGTTAAAACTTGCTAGTTTGGGTGGAAAAAAAATCTAACTGGAACAGGTTCTCCTGAATTCTGTTGATTTTATTTTTATTTTTTTCCCCTCTTCCCTCTGAGAAGTGATTATCTAATAATATCAGAAGATGTAACAAGTAACATTTTGGCCAATGCACTATGAAGTGCCTTGCTGTAAATTGAAATAGACCATGTTTTTGACTTGCATTTTAAATTAAACAACATTCTCTGTCAAACACACAATGAGATGGTTTGCTGAAAAAGGAAGTCCTAAAGAAGGAAAGGAAAAACTATTCCTTCTTTTTCCAATAGAACTGTTTTTGTTTGTTGCTTAATAATAGGGAAGAAGTGATTTGGCTTCACTGTGCTTTTTAATAACACAATTCTGCTAGCATCTTTTTAGTACAGCTCCTTCTATAGGTTGTGTAAATAGGGCAAGGTGAGTGTTGTCTTGTGAATGATAAGGAATTACATCTGACAGAAAATGTATATGCATTCCTGTTTAAAGCGACATTAACAATTCTTTGGTTGGCTGTAGGGCAGAAAACACACATATAATATGGCATTTCTTTAGTACTTTCAAAGACTGCCTTGAGTTTTACAAAAATAGTAATAATTAAGCACTCATTAAAATCAATCCATTAAAAAGTTCAATAATTACAGTACAGTGAAATGACACTTTTTTATTTATTTTAGGTTTTTGAGTTACACTTTTATTATGCTTAAATAAGTAAAGTATTTGAATAAGGTCATTTTCTCCAACTCTTAAAATGTCACAATTGTATTTATAAGAGGAAAAAAAAAAAAAAACAGTTTGGGATTAAGGAGCTACGTTTTTGTTTTTTTTTTTTTTAGATTGCATGTAAATTGAATCAACTAAGCATTTGAAAATGCTCTTAGCTTTAAATTAATAGCTGTTATTTCCATTCTACATGGGACTTAAGCAGTTCAGCGGGTTTTATAATCTCCTTGACTTCATTTCCTGGAAAAGTATTGGAAGTCACTAAAAGTATCTGTAAGCACCTAGAAAAATAAAGGAGATGAGAAATGGCAAACATATATTTGCCAAGAACAAAATACATCAAACCAATTTATTTTTTTAATCTGTTATAGAATAATAGGCCTTTTGGGTAAAGGACAGGCAGTAGATGTCTTATATTTTGACTTCAGCAGAATAAATTATTGTAGGTGGATAGAAAACTGTTCAAAAACTATAATAGGAGAGTGTTATTAATATTTCACTGTCAAAAGAAAGCATGTATCAAGAAAGTGCTTATTAAATCTGGATAACACCAACCTGTGAAGTACTGTAAGCACTTGGAAAATAGTGAAGAAAAATATCAGGAAAAAAGTTAAAATGTAATTACATAAGGAGAGAGGTACATGGAAAATGTAATGATGTTGCAGTAATGTAGGGATGTTTCAGTTTTCCAGAAGTTTAATATAAATTGAGGCTGAATAAAAAGCGAAGCAGATCACTACATTTGCTATTTTTCTTGACTGCATTTGAAAAAGATCTGAGATGATACTTCTGTCTAATGATTTGTGTGAAAGAGGTTGTGTAAATGACAAGGGACGTAGTGTATTTGAGAAAAGTACATATCTTGTATATAAAAATGTACAGCTATTTTACATCACAGCTGGCTGAAACTTGGATTTCAGCATTGGAATGGATACCTCCATTCTACCCAGCCATAAGCATTTATTGTATTTATTAAATTTTTATCATTTAAATAGGCAAAATATGCTTTATTTGATAATTTAAAAATATAAGAGTGGAAATTCTGTAAAGAAGCAATTTTCATCTCTGTATAACAATGAGAAAGCAAATATTCTGTGATAAAAGCAGCATAACATTGTATTTGAATATTGTCATTTAAAAGACATTATCCACTTTGTTACTTATTTTTGATACTATATATTGCTTCTGATAGAAGTATACTAATGTCTTAATATACCATCTACATATGCATATATGCATGTTTATGTAATGCATGTATATATGTATGTTAATAATACCTGAGAGCCTCACAGTTTTCAAAAGACTATCCTTAAACCCTCATTTAGGAAGTTACTGTTATTTTAATAAAATTATTTACTTTCACAAAATAAATATGGAGGGACTGGAATTCAAATCCCAGTTCCCCTAATAGCATTGTGTTAAACTCATTAAAGAAATTCTATTAAGTGTGGGAGCACTGTGGGTTAAGTAAAGGATTGCTGAACAGTTTCTTTTCATTCCATCAAATTACTACATTTAAGCAATCAAGTCCCAGCAAAATAAAGGATTCCAAAATTTGTTTAATTTCAAAATAACTATGGGAAGTATTTTTTTTTTTATGAATCTGCTGTTTATTTACCCTGTTAACATTTAATTTGTTGTTTCTAGTCAATACATTTTTAAATGTTAATGCCATTAGTGGTTTTTACCATATTTTTTTAGTAAGGTTGTTCTATGTTCACTGAAATCATTATATTTTCTTTAATAAGATGAACATTTACATGTTCTTATCTCTTGGCATGAATTAATTTTTAATAAACCATTAATAAGTCAGATCTCTGTGGATTTCTTTCCCCTAAAAATCAAGACTCTTCCAGCAAGTTTTTGATAGATCTCAACACTTAAATTTATTGTAATATTTTCAACATTACTCATACTAAGAAGAAAGGGAAAATTTTGTTTTATTATAGGATAGGTGATTTTTCCCCTTTCGATACATTTTCGAGATGTTGTAAAATTTGTACTGCTAGAGAAGCTGATTACTTTAAGCTGTGGTGAAGCCTGGGTTATTATACCTTCTGTTTCATTTTCCTAGCAGCAATTGGCAAATTTGCAAATTATTCCTATTTATCTACCTGTCAGAATGTCTGTGTAGTAATACTTGTATTTATTTATTTTTACAAGCACCAATTCACTATTCAGTTGGTTGATGAGCCACCATGATAGTTTTTGAATTGATGCTTCAAAGAGCTGAGTTACAGAAGTGACATGATCTGAGTACAGAAACAGGAATTCTACTTAGAACTGGAAAACCTAGCGTGGTAAACTGCAAATATTTCCTTTTATCTGTTCTGTTTGTGACTTACAAAGCAGATAGTATTGGTGGTTGATTTGATATTTTTAAAGATCGGTCTTCAACACATAAATTAAACGTGTCTGAGTCTGCATATGAACTCCATGAAAAACTCTCTCTGGGGGGTGGGCGTACATGCTGGGTTAGTTTTTGTTGCACTGACTGTAGGGTTGGGAAAAGGTGGAAAACATTTTGGGCTTTCCAGTTCATAACAGAAGCATCAAACTTCCAAGTGAACAGGTTGTCAGAGTTCAGTTATATTGATATCAGGTAAACCATTTGGGAACAGGTGTGTTACCTGTAGATAGAGTGGAAGAGGCTGAGTTGTGTGTGCTCTCCAAGGAAAAGGAGATCAAGACTAACAATTTAAATTTTTTCCTACGCATTTAAAAGAAATGAAATTCTACGCAAATTGCTCTATGCAAGTTTAGGAAATTTGGCTGTCTTTTTTCTACTTGCAGATATTCAGCATTTATAACAGAGAGATTTTGTTGACCTCGAGTGGGTTGCTGCATTCAACTGAAGTCAATGGCTTTTCCCATTTAATGTAGAGTTGGAGTTGGAGTCATGTAACCTCTTGCACGTGGCCCATGGTTCCATAGACACTTCTGTTAGCTGAGAACAAAAGGCCATATAGTGGAAGGCTTCTCTGGGATCATGTTGTGCATCTGGAGTTATTTCAGTATAAAATTTGGTAGATGTTTGCTTAAAGCTTACAGAAAGTATAGATTGTTTTGGATTTCAGATTCTATTTTATTATAGAGTGCAAGGAGAGAGCTGGGTACAGAACCATTTGGTCAGGATCTACCCTGAGGGAAAACCTACCCTTGATCCTTACAAATTTAAATGACTTTTCGGGTGTCTGTGGCCTGGCTCCAGCATAGCACCTAATTATCAGCTCAATTTCAACTGTGTTAGCAGTTCCTTTGAATTAAATGGGGCTCCTTCCATTCTTCTAGTTGGAACACAGCAGGTGCTGTGCAGGATCAGGCCATACATAAACCGTGCTTCAGTGACTTTGCTATTCAATGATGAGCCCAAGGCCTTTTTTCAAAGAACTGTATGTTATTAATGAAATGGTGGTGAACCTGAGATAACTTAAGCATTTTAAAGAAGCTGCAGCAAAGCAGAGAAATATGAAACATAGATGTTTGTTTTCTGCAAAACAGTTGTAGTAGTTCCTTCCTCCATTTCACTATGGAGACAACATTTTGCTCAGGTTTGAACCCTTCTCTCTGTGCCCAAAAGTGCTGCTGTTTTTGTAGAATTCAAAGAAAAGGAATATTGTGCTCAGTATGATTGCGTATTGAAGATATTCTCAGTCTGAACCATTAGTTTAAGAGGAAACCATTTATTTTGGTTAAATTGGAGTGAAATGTTTTTAGTATAGACTTCAAAGGCACATGGATAAAACAGGCTGAATAACTTGTAACTGGTCTGGATTTAGAAACTATGTAGTTTATACATTTTGTGGTTACTTCCAAGAAACTCATCAGCTTCTTGCTTTAAAAATGCTGGCAGTTCTACTGTGGCATAGTCTGAATAAGCATGCAGACATGCAAATAGATAATGTTTTACTAACACTAACAGACAATTGATCAAGTTGAGTGACGGAGGAGGCCGTGAAGGGCTAAACCAAAGTCTGAAAATGATTCTCCTTGCCTTTGTATTCCTTTTAATTAATTCTAAATCACTGAGGTATGTGAAGGGGAACACCCACAGACATTTCACTGTAATGTAGTTCTGTGACCATTTGGGACATGCCTTTTGCAAGCATCTTTTTTAACCAGTTACTGATGCTTTGTACCTCACAACATAGCCATTTTTATTATTTTCTAACTTAGTTATGGTACATCCCAATGCTTTTGTTATATATATATATACTATATATAACGTTCAGAAAATTGCTGTTAAGTGCAGCATGGTTTGCTTTTTTGTTTTTGCTCTCTGTTACGAAACAAATTAATTAAATTAGAAATAGAAAATAGAAATACCATAGAATAACTAGGCAAATACAATTAGAAAGTGCTTTTGTTGGAGGTGGGTTTTTTTTGGTCATCTAACAACTGTTCAGGCAATACTTGTTGGATATGATAAGTGCCTTATTTGTATGGGTGCGTTATCAAGCTACCATATACTGCAATATTTGCATGCATTGAATTTGGCCAGTACAATAACCAGATGGTTGAGGGATTTTTTTTTTTCTTTTCCCTGAAATAACACTGCTATAGTTACAGCAGCAGCTTTCTGAATGGTAATGAGTGTGAAGGCTGCATGGTTTAGAAAGTCTGCACAGTCTTGAGAGTTCAGCTCGTGCACATAGCTGTCAAGCTCTGGTGCAGAAGACATACTGTTAGGTGCACCATAGAGAGGCTAAAGGAATAACAGCTAAGTGTCCCAAAATAAATATTGAGCAGGTGGGCAGGAAAAGCTGTTGAGGTACAAGTTCATTTGCCATCTCCTTTGGACAGTCTAATAAGAAAACAGTAAGGAAAATAAGTCCTAAATCAAACTGTGGTCTTCTAAATGTAGTTTAGAGGAATCTTCTGAAGGTACTTGTGTCTTACGTTGTTAGTTAAGTATTTGCTTTTGAGATGAGATAGATTCAGCGCTGTTGTCAGCATGACAGAGCTCTGTCTCTCTGCTCCTGATGAAAATTGCCATTGTGGACAGTGTAGGAAGCAAAAGAGAGGAACAGAGGAGACAAAGAAAATACAGGAAAGAAAACACAGGAATGGTCTGAATCCTTGTGACTCTGCTTCTGTATTAAGCAACAACTGTTTAATATAAAAGATACGAGTGGTCTTGTAAACAATGCAAGGCTGATGCAAGGCTTCATAATCCCTGTTTCTCTGCAGTCCATCCTCCCTATGAGGTGGTCTCATAGTTACAGCCCCTTTGATGGGAGACATGGAATTGAACCCTTTCAAGCAGAGGAAGATGTTGGACTTCACTTTCCTGTTCTGCAGGAATTGTGTTTTGTGCAGATTTTTGTACCTTTTGTACCAGCAGTAAATGTTAACAATACCTTGAGAACTTCTACCAGACTGAGGCTCCAAAGACTAATAGTAATAATAATAGACTAATAGTAATAATAGTAATATATATATATAGATATATAATCTAGCTGGTCTTTGCCATGATACTTATTTAGCAAAACCTTGGTGAGAAGGGCAAACATAATGCCATCTGTAGAACAAGGGAAGAAGGCATATTCTTGGCATTGTGAGGTTATCTGCTTTACGCTGGAAGATATAAAAACAGTATTTGTAAGCAACTAAAAGATGATAAGGAAGTAAATAACTGTAATCAATAAGTCAAGAGTAATCAAGAAAAAAAAGCCAGTGTCATATGAGTTCAATTCTCAATTCTTACAGCTTAACAGTTCTGGCAGATAGAAGCCAGAATATGTCTCTACACATACTTGTTAGAAAATTTGTCAAAGTGGACAGATGTATCAAATGGGACTTTTCAAGAGCCTGACTTCAGTCCAATTTCTATTCCTATGTTTTCTTCGGATAAAGGATAGAGACTGCTTATTCAATCTTCAGATGAAAACATCATGGGAAAATGCACAAGGATGTTTGGGAGACATGGTTTGAATTCTATGAATACAAAAACATTTGAGTCATTCTATTCTGGAAACACTATGGGAAAAATAAAATAAGCATAACTGGGTTGCTATGTAGAAAGGATAGATTTAAACTTCTATATTTAGATAGGAATAATTAACCATACAAGCACAGGATGGGTAATGACTCCTTAGGCGTCAGCAATACAAGAAAAAATGTGGACTACTAGTCAATCTCAACTTGAAAGTAGGTAAACAATATCTTGTCAATCATGTTAAACACCATCTGGAGTGTAAGGAACATTGTGTTAAATAGTAGAAGAAATTCTTTAGCTCTCCTTGAACCTACTAAGGTCAAAAAGGATATGGACCAATTTAGGAGAGTCCAAAGAGAAATAATGAGAATCTTCAGAGGTCTGTTTAAGAGGGGAAAAAAAAAAAAAAAAAAAAAAAGACTAATAATAAAAGGTTGAAGGAGCTGGATTTTTTTTTTTTTTGAATGCAGAGAATGTAGGACTAAAGTGTCATGATACAACTTTCAGATACATAAAAGGCTGCTGCAAAGAGGTAGCGAATACATGCATGGTCTTTCACAGGGAGATCAGTGAGATACAGACTTCAATTACGGCAAGGAAGATTTAGGTTATACATCATAAAAAACAAAAACAAACAACAACAAAAAACAAACAAACAAAAACTTCCAACAGTCAGGGTGGTGAAGCTTTGGAACAGATAGCCTAGGGAAAATGTGAGGTTTCTGTTATTTGAGGTTTCAAGAACCAGTACTCAGTATTGGGGGGAATGGAGCAGGAGCCTGAGGAGTTCCTTGACTTTACGGTAGTGACACATATAAATCTGATACAGAGAGTAAAGCAGTTTATTGTCCTTGTTGTATTTTTGGAGATGTTCTTGTAATCACGTGTCTGTTACATGATACTGATATACGAAAACACTATGATGTAACCTACCAAAATATGCACTGAACCTGAGAAGAGGAACATATTCCCTTGCACTCTCATTCTTCTGAGCAAAGGGATTTCTATCTGTCAGTCTTTCAAAGGTGAAGCACAGAAGAAACCTGAACTGCTTTTCTTACAGATTGCTCCATCTTGAAATGCTGGTTCAGCACCAGTGTTTCTCAGCAGCTCAGCGTGCAACACTTCCTCTGGAGAGCTGTAGTTCTGTCCTAGCCCCATTCTAACAGCACCGCTGGGCCCAATGCTTCTTGGCCAGTCCTTGCTATTCACTGATTTTTGCAGAATGTGACAGCTAAGGTCCTGCATATTCCAAACTTGTTAAATTTTTGTTTCTGTGTTTCATAACTTCTTTAGCAGGCACAAAAAAGGCTTCAAAAAACTTCTCTCTGCAGTCCTCCCCTACTCACCCCCCTTTGTCTAACCCTGGTTGGGATTGTTTCAAACGGTGTTTGTAAGCATTGGATCCACAGCGACCTCTCTACTTGGCCCCTGCTTTTGTTGAGAAAATAGATCTCTTTTGGTCTTGTTTTTTAAACAGCAAAGGGCTTCACTTCAGGTCACGCTATCTGAAAGGCACTTCAGAGATAAAAAGAAGAAAGCTGTATTTATCTTGCAGTAACAGCAACATCCAGTGAATGATGCAGCTTTCTCCCTTGGCTCCTATGTCTGAGATGCAAACAAACCAGCTATAGGAGTTCATGTTGCTATAGACTCTCGATTTAAGCACTGCATATTAAAGGACATGTACATGGCCTATATTTTTTCCCAGTTTTACTCCCTGAGGAGGAAAACAGACCTAGCTGTTTTTCAGTCACAAAAGTTCTCAGTCCCAGCAGACAGACAAGTCATCACCTCTCTTTTCCTTAAGTGGGGAAAAAGGACATTTTGTCAGTTTTTAGAAGTGGATGCAAAAATCAATAGCTCCTGTGTTGTTAAAGCAGTTCACATCAACATATTTGTAAAATAGCTTAATGTAGTGAATAAAAACAAAGGATCACAATAAGAAAACCTCACTAATTTAGCCAGAGTATTTGCTATTACCTCTCTCAAATATTAATATAGTTCCAAAATACAGTTTGTTTTCCTGCTAATCTAACACAGACTTGATTTTTAAACCTAAAATGAATTTCTTGTGTTTCTTGTCTTCTAAAGACTTATTTACCTTAAAATTTAATTTGTCACTAGCTTAGCTAGTACTGTATGCATTGTAAGCTGTGACTGGTAAGAATTGTTTGTACAACCATGTCTGTGCAGAAGTGACTCAAAGGCACAAAGCGGGTAGATGGGGGTTGCTTCACTGAGTTTTGTTTTGAACGGTCTGCAGTATGTAGCTGAGCCTCTACTGCAATATCCTCTGGTGGTGACATTTCAAGGTACTGGAATTTGTCTAGGATAAATGCATTGAGTCTCCTGGTGAGTATAAACTTTCTTTGTTCTGGAAAGTTAAGTGCATGAGGGGGAAATCATTCTTCTGTAATTAACGGCAGCTCTTTCACTTATCTTGACCTGTGGTGTTGTTTTTTTTTCTGCCCCTCCGGAATACGTGACACACTTTGATTCCTCAATGACATTGTTCATTTGAGACCTCATGGCCATCTGCAACTCGCTTTAGTTTTTCTAAGTTTGAAACTAAACTTTGTATTTAAAGACACTTAGGACTTTTCATCATTTTGTGAAACTCTGTTTTATTTCAGATTTAAGAGCTTGATAAGGAGAGCTGGAATTATGTTGTTCTGGCTGTGTTATGTCAATAAGCTTTAACAGAAATGTATTTCTCATCTCATTTATGTTTTAGCAGATGTTAAAAAAAAAAAAAAAAAGCTTGTTTGAATGTAATGTGTGAGAGACTGAGATCCAAGTTCATTGTCTTCAGGCAGAACTAAGATACAAATCTCTAGTTCTCGTATGACAGATAACTGCCCCAGTCTCTGTGTATTGGGTGTTCTGCCTTGTTGGGGCTTTGGAAAGATCACTTGGGAAGGTAGCGAATAGTTGAATTTGTAATGAATAATTTCATACCTGACACTAGCTCATGGTCATAGTTATTCTTGCTAGTGATGAACATCACTTTTATACTGTATGGTATTAATGTGGCATATTACTATCTTCATGAAAACTCAATAATGTTTATGTTTACATGCCAATCAGATTGTTTACTGAGCAGAAAGCAGTTACATCTATGAAAATCCATTGAAAGCAGTTGGTTTGAAATACCAGTAAAGTCAGGATTGGGTGCTGTGTTACTGGCTTGTTTTGAATGATCTTAATTTTTTGAATAATCTTAATTTTACACATGAAGCAGTATTTCTGGTGTTGACAAACTTCTGAGTAGTTCAGCTTGACTTTGCACATTGATATTTTTAGTGGGAAGAAAAGTAAATAGTTGTGAAAATCTTGGAAGGAGTATGTCTTGTGCTGTGAAATTTTGCAGTCATTTATTTTTAATGAGAATTATACTAAATGCCTCTATTTTCAGGATAAGCAGGAATGGTCTTTTCTTGTTCAGAAAGATTTAGCCTACATTACAGAGAAATCTCTATCTTATCACAGATTTCCTTATGTCATAACAAGGTATTATCAACCACATTACTGCGACATCAGATCTTGTTTTCTTCTAGAGAACAATTTTGTTTGCAGTAGTAGATTTCATTCAGCATATTGTTTTCAAGGTGAAGACTTGAGATATCCTTCTCCTAATGAGAAAATCTTGACTTCTTAGATGTCATCATTGCTTAGGTTTAGAGGAAGTTGTGTTAAATTTCAAATGTGTTAGTAAAGATGGTCAATTGGTTAAAGAATTCATTCTTTTATCTGTATAACATCTCTAAAATTGCACCTTTTTTGGTTCTGACTTTAAAGATTAAAGGTGACTGAGGGGGTTGTTAGAGGTGGATTTCACTGAACGCTTTGAAGAAAATCCTGGACCACTATTCAAAGAAGATACAAAGCTGTAATTCTTTCTTTGATGAAGTCCACCACTGTGTGATTTGACACTTCAGTCCCCATTGTATTCTGTACACGCATGATGGATTTTTGATAAAAGTATGTGCTGCTCTCTCATCTGGCTTTGTGTGTGTTTGTGTGGTTATTTTAGAAGATATATAACATCTCTGTCCATTTTTGCTGTCAGTGTTCTCAGGGTAGTTAACAGAAGATCTTCTAAAAGTTTTATTGTATAAATTAAATTGTAGACGAAGAGGAACGTAGTGGCTCATTACTACAAAGAAGAAATACAAATTCTTTTTTAATTGGCAGTTGCACTGCAAAACACGTATGCGTAGTCTTCTGAGAATTTTGTGCTCAATGTATTGTTTCCTCTCTTAACAGTTTTTTAAGAAAGAGCAGAATTCAATTTTGAGTACTTGATATGCGGCAGTTAAGCATAAGAATTAACTAAATGTAGTTTGGTCACATTCTTGATAAGAATATTAAGAAAAAATTTCTGATTAGTGCTTTATCATGATTTTGCCCTACCTAAACAACATCACCTGTGGGAAGATACAATTACTTCAACCTGAAGAATTTCTATTGAGACTTGTGCTTCTCATCCCTTTCAAAAATAAGCAAGTAAAATAGGCAGAGTTCTGAAACGAGCAACTCTGAAATGATCCTTTGTGGCATGTACTCAACAAAAATGCCAGAGTTTTAGTCTTATGCTTACGGCTTGCCTTAATTTTTTTTTTTTTTTTTTTTTTTTTTTTCAGACATATTGGCAGGTATTTTATCTGATCTCTTAACAACTCTGTGCTACTGGCCTAAGGTACAGCTTCAGTTAAAAGGAGCATGTTGGAGCAAAATCAAAGGAACTACAATTCCTCCTGGGCATGACAAGATCACCACTTGTATGACATCACACCGGCAGAATAGACGCGAGGATTTGTATGCTGTGTGATTTTTTGGGGGGGGTCCTAGGCATGTGATGACAAGCTATTAACCCTTAGGTCCTCAGCTGGCTCTGAAGCACATCATCCTGAGCATTGACCATTTTTACAGCTGGGTTAGAAGAATAGGAAAAATAAATATTACAGCTGGATGGATATCTTTTGGACTTGGTGGCTGGTGGATTTCCTATTGGGCATTTGGTAAGGTGGAATTGCAGAGAAGTAAGGGAGATGTTAATTGGAGGGAGGGGCTTAGAAGCTAGGCATAGAAAAATCATTTGTCAGAGAAATACAAGTGGATTAGGCACCTTGGCATTGGTCTGTAACAGCTGTGGTGATCTGAGGTTTTAGCAGCTGCAGAGAGCAGGAAAGGTGCTAGAGATGTACTGTATGCTTTGAATGCTCAACAACAGTTGAGAATGCAGCAGAGGATGCAGCACTTCTTTAGTCCTGGCAGGTTAACAATAAATCTTTCCACTGTATTTTTCAAGTGGTTTTTGTGTGTTGTTAGCAGGCTCACCGAGTGTCCACCCTCATCCAGGGTCTCTCTCACAGCTGCAGTTATTCATCCTGGTGATGTCTTCTCAGGCTTTGAAGTAATACCAGCGTGTTAAAATCTTGTCAGTATTTTATATCAGCAATTTAATGAAAGGTAGTACCCCAATATTTCCTCCTCCGCTGAAGTTTATTTATTTATTTATTTTACAGAATCACAGAATTTCTAGGTTGGAAGAGACCTCAAGATCATTGAGGTCATCCAACCTCTGACCTAACACTAACAGTCCCCACTAAACCATATCGCTAAGCTCTACATCTAAACGTCTTTTAAAGACCTCCAGGGATGGTGACTCCACCACTTCCCTGGGCAGCCCGTTCCAACGTCTAACAACCCTTTTGGTAAAGAAGTTCTTCCTAAGATCCAACCTAAAACTCCCCTGGCGCAACTTAAGCCCATTCCCCCTCGTCCTGTCACCAGGCACGTGGGAGAACAGACCAACCCCCACCTCGCTACAGCCTCCCTTGAGGTACCTGTAGAGAGCGATAAGGTCACCCCTGAGCCTCCTTTTCTCCAGGCTGAACAAGCCCAGCTCCCTCAGCCGCTCCTCATAGGACTTGTTCTCCAGACCCCTCACCAGCTTTGTAGCCCTTCTCTGGACTCGCTCATTTAATTTGGAATCAGGGAAGAATTTGCATATGTTTGCTTTATTTGGCTAAGACAGTAGGATAAGAGGGGCACATAGACTGAATGCCTGCAGGTTTTCTTTAACCTGTGCGGGTAATGCTCTCAAATGAATAAAAATCACTAGGAATCTCCATTATTATTCAGTGGACTTGGGAATTAGATGAGAGATTTCAGTCACCTGCGGCTTACCTTGATGCTCTTGTATTCATGCAGAACTGGAATCTTCTGCAGCATGATTTAAAAAACAAAAAAAAAGGAAGTCCAGATTGTCACAGATTAGGTGAGTGTTTTGCTGCTAGAAAACTGCATATTTTGAGGGATTTTTAAAACGGTTTTCAAACAGTGTGATCTCATTAGTTTATCTAAAGAATTATCAAGATATGACTTGACTATGATTTGTGAGTATTGTAACTAGAGATTTCAAGAAACAGTAAGCCAGAGAGTTTAAAATTCATACTGCTTGCAAATTTTGATGGGTTGTGACTTTTTACCTCTTGAGGTTCCTGGCTCAAAACTGGTGTCCTGTTGTATAATATAAAATACGCTATCGGCAAATGCTAGTTGAACTTGAGAATAATAAGCTCCATTCCATGGCCATCACTGCACTGATTTTGGGCTATGAGTCCTGATGACTCCTTACACCAGAAATTGGTTAATCAATGATTACCAAGTACTTAAAAAAAGGCCTGTGACAAATCTAAGCTAAAGTAGACCGCTGTATTTCTTATTCAAAATTAATCAGCCAAGTTAGACCAAAAAATGGAACTAAGTTTCACTTGTGGAATGAAAACCTGTCTTCAGTAGAACTGGAAAAATAGGGGAATTGAAAATCATAAACTTTTCATGAGATCTTGGCAGTTACATCTGGCTTGTTTTACATTCCTGTATCCCAAGCAGAATAAGCACTTGGCACATAATCTTTGTTACAGTAAGTGCAACAATCTGTGTTAATTCTAATTAATTTATTCCAAACTTCATGTCCTTTTTTTTTTTTTTCAGTTTTAAATATTCTAAATAAGCCTCATGATGAGCTCTCTCTTACTCTTCATTTGTTTCATATCTGACTTGACCAATCCTGATTGAAATGGATGGCTGCAAATTTGTGAAAATTGTCTGCTTTAGAAACTGTTCTTCTGAATCTTTTCTGAGCTAATGATAATGTTGAGACTTGATCCTGTAATAGCATGGCTGTCACTCTGTTCCTCAGGAAACTTTTTTTTTTTTCCTTCTTATTTATGCAAGAAAGTTATCAGCTTTATGGGAGAAATACTGCTTGAGTTGCAGCTGCTAAAGCAGGCCTGTTCCATCAACTTTTGGTCACTCTCTGCCAATTCTGGTGTTTTGTAGTATTGATCATCCTAAACAGAGATTTCTCCTGCAAACCATTTTGTTGTAATGATATTGTGATTCATTAGTGGCCTGCTGATTTGTGAATGGTATTGAACATCAGTCTTTCCTATCATCCCAACCAACTGCTCTTCACGCAATTAGCAGAATTATTTGCATTTGTGAGAGTTAGGGATGTAATATTAAATGGATGGTAAGAGCAGACTATCCACGAAATAACAGGCATAATGAAAAGTTCTTAAGAAATTGCTTGTCTAACAAAAAATGAAATTAGGTGGTCATTCAATAAAGGCACCAAGAGAATGAAAGGAGAGCTCTCCACCATCCTTATGCTGTGTATTTAAAAAGCTAGGGAAATGTGTCATAGCTGTCCCAATGTGATATGTAAGTAGTTTGTACCAAACCATTGCACCTGTATTTTCAAAATTAAAGGCATGTAGATAGTCTTTCTTATTTTTAAATACTTTCCCTTACTTTCCGTCTAGATTTGGTGTATTCAGCAGGACCATGCTTAGCCATGGCCACAAACCTGCCCTTAGGGCAACATATTGGTGGGGACAGGACACAGCCAAAAGCCCTGTTACCTTCTTTCTTATGCTGGAGCCAGTCTTCGGAGACTGTTTGCCAGGAGGGTTCAGGACATGTGCTGGGGTCTGTGCTGCCAGTAGGCTGCAGCTCCCATCGCCACCAGCTTGCCACCAGCCACAAATCAGAAGCACAACTCACAAAGGCCCTTCTCCCATTTTTCCATTTGTTTTCTCTTCCTTTTTCAGAGGAAAATTACTTGTGACCATTAGAATTCATGAAGTTACCAAACTCAGACTGTTTCAGGGTGGAGGGAGTGACTTATAATAGATGAAGAATATGAATGAGACCTGAAACAGCCATGATGAAGCAATAATTGCTGCTCTTGGGTTGCTTTTTGAAGGAAATGTATAAAATCATAAATATTAAGCCCAGAGGTCTGTTGAATGTTTTTTGTGTATGACAGATCAGACCGTCACCTGTGTGATGAGCTGAATACCTTGACTGGAATCTGTAGGCAAACAGGTTGTTTCTGAGATGTCTTAATTATTTTTGAAATACTAGATTATTAAATCAGAAGAATATCAGTAAAATATTTTGATTTTTGAGGTGTATAATACATAGAATACAGAAATACTTTCTAAATATGCATAGAGATTAACAAATGTTTGCTATAGTATGAGACAATAATGGCTGCTCTTCAGTAAGACATTTCCTGTTCATTACGGGCATTTGTGTAGGCTTTAAAATATTTGATTTTTATATTTAAATATAATTTTACTACAGAGGTTCCTGCAACTTTATGACTTCAACAGAAAAAAAAAAGAATAGGAAATTTCTAAACAAAGAGTTCTCATAAAGTGATTTCCTAGCAGTGCCAGGCTGTTGTATCTGGAAGTTGTCTATTTTGAGACAAACTCCAGTACCAAGCTATGCATCTGTACAAAGACATGTTCTTTTGTGTTTTGTTTATTTGCTTTTTAAAAAATTCATGCTGAATCAATGCTGCTTGCTCAGTCCCTGACATCTTGATTTTTTTTTTTTTTCTCCCTCATCTCTTGCAGAGCCAACACCAACTCCCTTTTAACAAAGGGATGCAATCTGTGATTTTATCAGTATGCTTTCTTTCCAACTGCTTGTTGTTCTCAACAAGGCTGAGGAGTCTGTTGCTAGCTAACTTAAGTTGTTTTTGGAAATGAGCTCCATCAATTTTATACTGCAGTAGAACCCAGAATTTCTTTGTCATGAATTTTCTTGATAAATTGGGGCAAATAGATGAACTGTGAAGGTGTATTGCTGTGTACTTGTCAGGGAGGTATCCTAAAATACAATACAGAAATATTCCCTTTGCAACGTTGTTGTGCGTCATGGGGGAAATATTTGTGCAGAAAATGCTGTAAATCAGTTTGCTGAACTATGTCATCCATGATTCCTAAATTTCTAGTTCTCAGCTAGAAGCAGGGTTTTATTAATCATGACTCAGTCGGGAGTTTTATAATAATCTGTCATCACCTCTCCTTCCTCCCAACCTGTCCTGTCTGACCCTTTTCTCCTGCTAATCAGTGACAGAGATGTTTTTATTTCCTTGAATTTTGTCATCTTGGTGACTCCTCTGGAGGTAGTGCTGAGCTCAGATAATCCATTTCAGCTTAAAGCTCTAGACAAGTGCAGAGGAAGACAGCAGGGAGTGATAGAAAATGGTATTTGGAGGAATAGAGGATAAGCAATAAATTTTTATATCACAAGTGATGAAGAGGTGGGGACACAGGAAAAGAAATAGCAGCAAAAATATTTTCATGAATAAGACATGTTTTCAAGTAATTGTTGGGAAATAATGTGTCATGTTATGTAGTTCTGAATCCTTGCTTGGAAATTCTAAAGAGACATTGTACATGTGGCATCAAAAAAGGCACTGTGATGTTAAATGCTAAGTTCGTTATGAGGGTGATTTTTCTGATGTGCATTTGCTTCCATTACTACCATTTTGTTTGTATTCCACTTCCAAGTTCATGAATTTGTTATGTCAAGATAACTAGAAAGATTTTTGGTAATCAGCTTTTTGGTGCACCATAGTTTTCACTAATTGAAATTCTCACAGTGATTTTGATGTTCAGAATACGTTTGAAGAAACATCGTGATTTATCAAATCGGCACTGCTCGCTTCTCAGGATTACACTTGCATCTTCTTGCAGTTCACAGCACATAGTTTACAAAAGCAAAATCCTGGTTATGTGCCTAGCCCCACAATAGGGTGGTGCTCAAAGGTAAGCACAGCTGAGATGCCAACACCAATTTTCTGCAAGACCTGAGATTTTTTTTTACACTTTTTTTCTTTTCAAATTAATTTAGTGAATCACACAGAAAAGTTGTCTAAGGTCACACATGGTTCAATGCCTATTTTTTCCCTAGGCATTTTATCCCTTTTTTTAAGTACCTGATGGCACAGTCTCATTAAAAATGAACTGGAAGCAAGAATATACAGGAATCCTATCAAATCCTAACAATTACTGCAGTATAGAAATTTATGCCACTCAAATGGTATGATTTAAGATTAAGCAGAGTTAGAGTGGCTTTCCAACACCTTTGTTTCAGGAGGACGTAACTGATAATCAAAAAATGAGTCAGTAGGGTAACAGTTACTGCATGATGTAGCTAAGTGCTTTCCAAGTAGTGATGCAGTGGAGGGTAGGTGAAGTAAATTTACTCTGCTTCCCATTTTTGATTACCATTGATTACACTGCCTTGAGGGAAGCAAAAATTTATTATTGTGTTTTGATCTAAAACTGAAGAAGTTACTTAGTGGTAGAGTACATTAGCTAGCTCAAATAAAACAGTAAACACAGTGGATATTTATAAATCCTTTTGACTATGAAAAAATCAACTATCACAGTCATTGGTTGAATTTGTACTCAAGCCGTAAAGAAAGCTTGAAAATATTTAAATGTGAAAGATATCAAAGCAGTCCTATGATGTCTATTACTAAAAGATATCTTCTCTGTAGTAACTGTTCTTATGCATGAGCAGTGTCTGTGCTGGACAAGGCAAAAACCTCTCTTCAAAGCTGTCAGTCCGAAACAGGCAACCTTTGAGTAGAGCAGGCTTCAAAAAGCTTAGAGAGGGCTTGGTTGTTGCTGCCTTGCTTCAGGTCAGTAATACAGGTTATCAGACAGTGAATTCTGTTAACATGCACATGAAACACTTTATTTATTTTTATTTATTTATTTTTTTCAAGTGTCAGAATAATCCCATGTTGTGGAGTGTTTTGTATGTTTGTGAAGTAACGAAAGCAATAGACTAAGTTTTCTTTCAGTTTCATTTTGGCACAGAAAGCAACTATAACTCTTTTTTAAATTATTTTTCTGCAAGGGACAAGCATATGTAAGAAAAGACCTCATTCTACCACCGTTGAGGTCAATAGTAAATAGCTTCCTCAAAGATTCTTGTCAGTACAGGTCTTCCTATTAATCTCGGTGTTCATGGGCCAGCCTCAATAGAAAGGGAGAAGGTCCCTAGCAGAGGAAATGCAAAAAGAGCAGAAAAGAAATTTTCACCTTGACTTTAATCTGTTTTGAAGGGCCTTGAAGTTTTGAATCCCCTGAAGGGACAGTGAGCCATCCTCACCTTCGTTCCCTGGAAGTGTCTCATATCTACCAGCAGGCCTGCAGATGACCTAGGAAAGGACTTATTGCTGCAGATCATCTCAGTTGTCTTTAAAATATCCAGCTGCAGAAATGAAGCCCACAACCCCATCATCCAGCACCTGTTCTTTATAAAGTGCAGGGGAGACTCAGATGTCCAAGCACGTGAACTGTGCAGGAATGTCTAAGCCAGCTCAGAGCTGTAGCCAGTTGCCTGAGGCTGCTGAGGGTAATGCAAGCTGGTCTCAGCAGCAGCTGCAGGCTGACAGCTGTACTGTGAAGTACAGGGAACGAACAAGATCCCAGAAGATGTGAGAGGAAAGAGTGAGATCCCAGAAGAGAGCAGGGAGGAGAAAGAGAGACATGCAGCTTGGAGAGCTATGATCCCTGGTCCTTCAAACCAAGTCCATGTAAATGTGCAGATCCCAGTACTCTCTGCATCCTCCCGTATCAGCCCCTTCTGATCCTCTAGCCCTTGAAATCCTGATGGCTGGTTCTGTCACTTCTGCTGTTCTTAACTCACTGCAAAAGTGAATTTTACTAATGATATTGAAGCCTGAGGTCACCTGTGAGACATTCAACAGGAAAAGAACAACAAAAAATGAGGAAAAAAAAGAAAAGGTAAAAAAAAAAATACAAAAACTTGTCTGGGACTATTAAGTATGGAGGGTTTTGTATATCTGCTCACACTTGGACCCTACCTAAATTCTGCCTGAGTTGCATTTTGGATGCCTGAGTGTTTTTTTGGAACTCTTCCTAACTATGGACAGACAAATATGTCTTGGGTAAAATTGAGGCGCACACAATTAGTCTATGTGTATTGCTATGGAACGTTTTATGTTAGAAATTAGTTTTCAGAATTATGGATGGATTTTTTTTTTATGATCTTCCTTTTCATTAATTGTATATTGGAATCTGCTAGGAGTTAATGATCTAAAGATATAATAGGCACTGAATTTTGCAAGTTAGATAATACATAAATTATTATTTTTTTTCAAGGAAGGGAAAGATAATGCAACTCAAAATGTATTTTATTAATTTGTTTGACAAATGTAGATTAATACTGAATTAAAGGCTTCCCATAATGCTAATAAGTATTATTAAATTTCAGCAAAGCTTGAGATTCTTACCATAATGCAGAGTAAATTGCAAATCTCATTATGTCAGTCTTTAGAAATCCTTTCTGAGAAGGTGGTAGGTGGTGATTATAATGCAAATTGTGGAGTGCAAACTAACCATTACCTAGTAAGGTACTATTCTGTTTAGATTTTATTATTTTTATTTTTTCGATAGATAAACCTACTGCATTTGTTTTTTAAAATAAATAATGTTATGGAATTTGTGCCTATTGTGCACTAATTTTATTGTTTATTTTTAATTTGTGGCTGTTGTTGAATCTGATCCCATTTGTACATGAAGATGCAGAAAAATGCTCCCCTTCACTCTTTCCTCCTCCTCTGAAACTTTTTACTTTCTGCAGCGACTGCTTACTTTGCAGTAGTAGAAGGAAAGGTGATTTGAACTGGTGTGACATGGCATTCTGGCTTTCCTGGCAGTTCCTCTGGCCTTAATTTCTCTAGATTTGTCATGACTTCCCAATGAACTGTCATCCTGGCTCTCCCCAAAGTGATGATTCTCACTACTGCTATGACACCCTTTCATGACGATGTGCTTATCAGAAGTGTAACTATTCCCCAGCATATGCAGTATATAATGAAACTGTCTTTATGTCCAGGGTGGGTTCCCATGGCAACAGCAATGTGTTTACTGAAAGGTTAATTACAGTCATGTTGGTAAATGAAGTGCTCCAGAGAGCTGGTGCTGAGTGGTGACTAATCTCTTCTACCTTTGCCAGCCACAGTGGTGATGCTTGGTTTGGGAGAACATGGCATTCACCATGTTTTTGAATTACGCAGACCATGAAGCAATTCCTTCTACAAAGATCAGGGCAGAACAAATTTGACTGGCATTATTTTGGTTAGATTTGGGCTAAGGGCACAGCCTGGTAAGCAGCCCTCCACTACTGAAGTCTGGTTTCACAGGGCTGGGGGCAGTTGGTGCTTCTGAAGCACCTTATGGGGTATTTCCATTGACACACCCTGGCAATGAAATACCAGCTTTGTAACCTGACAGCAGATATTTTTCACTTCTGACTGCATATTTTAAAAATTATTTGAGGGGAAAAAAAGAAAAAGTTTTGCAGTGAGAACAATCAGTCAGGGGAACAACCTCCCGGGGGTGTGCTGGAGCCTCCACATCACTGGAGGGTTTTAAGATGAGTTTATATAGGGTGCTAGGTAGTCTCATCTAGGCTCCCTTTCCCACAAAAGGTTAGACCAGATGATCTTCTGAGGTTTCTTCTAACTTGGGACATTCTATGATTTGGTTTCTGGGTTTCCTACTGCGGAAATGTAATGTCAAATTTCAGCAGAAATAATTCTGGAAAACATGATAAAGGAAGGAGCAGCCAGTGGCTTATGTGCAGACAGAACATTATCTATTCTTCCTTGTTTAACCCCACCACCAAGAGTCTGGTATTAACTGTTACACAGAGTGGAAAGTTCCAAAACAGATCCTTATAGACTTCCTAGAATCCATTTTATTGTTATCTGACAAAAGATATGAGAAAGTGTAATCTCAGAATTAGCCCTACAAAGGTATCAATACATCAGCAATATATTGAGAGAAAAATCCTCTGAAACGCAATGGAGGGAAAGCTACAGTTCTTGTCCTTAAGATGTGACTAAACTTTTCAAAGACAACAGACTGAATTCTGAATAAATGCATCTTTTATTTCAGATAGTTAGTTCTTTCAGTTTCATTTGTTTATTAGTATCTCTGTTAAGCCAGTCATCTTGATTTTTTGCATTTTGTTTTTGAAAGCAAATACTAATTCAGCAATTTTGCTTTCATAATATAAAGTGTAGGTAAAATCCTTAGGAATGTAATGCAGACTGGGAATGTCTTCATGTGAGAAACTGAGATGTTACTCTACCATTTAGTCCCAGATCGAATGCAGTGAGAAGGGTATATTGCAGGATTTGTACACATTGCTGTCTCCCTTTTATCAAGCAATGACTAAGAAATGTGTGCAGAGGAAGGAACAGCAGATACAGTTTAGCAAACAAAATGTATACTGAGCTTAGCCATGCTTTTATCTATTTTCTTTTTCTTCCTTTGCTTAGTTTGATTTTATGCCCTTCAGAATAGTATCTGTCTATAAGAAGTACATCACTGTTCCTTTCTGATAGGATGCAAGTAATAAACATTAACAGAACTTTACCTGACCTACAGTGAGAAGCCAGGGACGCTTGGTCAGAGAAATTTCCTTAGCAAAGCACTGGATGCACAGAAATGTTTGGTTTTCTTATATTTCTTATGGTGTTTTTTTTTTTTTTTTTTGGTACAAGTAAATCTGTTTTGTAGAGATCAGAGTCTTTTAAATAAATCTACTGTGAAATGAGATGGCTTATTGCTTATTTCTTAGTCGAAGCTTAGATCATTTCAGTGATGGATGCAGAACAGTTAGATATCCTGTTTCTAGTGTGATTGAAGCCTCAAGAGACCCGATAGCTGCTCATCAGCAGAGATAGCTGGCAATATGTTTGAAGGACATGATGGAGGTCACTTTAAAAAAAATCTATCTAAGTTCTGTCAACATTTTTGGAGCCACTTATAATTCTGCAACATTTGAGTCTGATTAGTCTCAAAAAGAAAAAGAGTTAGTAGGAAGTAGGTGCATTGTTTTGTTGGCTTGTTTTTGATATTTTTCCCCCCAGCTGTCTGTCCATTTGCACAGAACAGAGTAATCCAACTAGAAATCACAGAAATATTCAGGAACTGGAGAGGCAGTTTTTACTATCAGTAACTGTTTCTGAAATAATCAAAAAATATCTTCTTACCACGGTGTTCTCATCCCGAGAACTAAGTCAATCAGATCTTTGTAGGGACAAGGAGGTGAACGGTAATAAATATGGTATCTACATGTGAAAAAAGTGTGTGAATGAGATAAGGCTGTTCCCCAGTTTTAGTAGGGAACTTGAGGGTGGGGTATTTGGAAAACAAATGTAAAAGCTGTATTGAAACAAAGACGGAAGGCATGCCATGGTTTACTGCTTTGTGTGGATAATATAGATGCAGTGTTGAAGTAATGCTTTTGGACAGCTAAACCAGTATGTAAAAAATTGTGTATGGTCTGTCTAACAGTAATTTTATTTCCCAAAGCCTTCAGATTTTCCTTGAGGGGACAGCATACATTCAGCTGAAAAAATATAAATAATAATAATAATAAAAAAACAATGTAGATATATGCTGTTATAATGATAGGAATTGACTTCAAAGGCAGGGATCCTAGTCAAGTAGGTTTTGACCCAAAGCTGTATGTGCCGTTAGTAAGGTTTATTCTCCAGAGTTGTATGTAAAGGCTAGAAAAGCACATATGTTTACACAAAAGACATGAATGTTGGCTGTTAAATAAGTGGCTGGATTACTGCCATCTTTGGGTAATCTTCTACAATAGCATATGTTGGCAAGAAAATATGTTTATGTAAATGACCAATTTGTAGACAAGGAATGCTGAGTGAGATTTGACTTGTCTAAGCATGCCTAACATTAGAAGACTGGAAGATTAGCCTTGTCAATTGTAATCACTCTCTCTTCCTCCAGCCCTTGCAGGGGAAGAATGATACCCTATGCACTTCACTCCTCAGTACCTGCTGACGTGTGATAATTACTTTGACTCAATCAAGAAAATTAAAATATTATTTCTAATTCATCTGCAAATAAACATTTTCTTGCATTTCTTAATGGGAGGTCAAATTGTGCAGTTTCTTATCCCAATAAGCTAAAACTTCATCAGAAAATAACTAAAATTTACCTTGGTGTTTTTGCATTACTGTGGAAGTGTTGTTTAGAAGGTTTCATCCTGATGATTTCTATATGCACAGCTAACAGGCAAAAAAACAAAGTTCAAAGTTAATTTGTAGAATGATTTTAGCTTTCATCTTCACATTAAAGTCTAAACATTCTGATTGCTTCCACATCTGAGGCAGATCAATGTGGGAGGAGATTTATTATAGTACTTCTAGCAGATAGGGTGGGGAATCTCTTTTCTGTCATAAGTATGTTATGTAAGAACAGGCATAAACTTACTCTCCTTATTGCTGTGTATGGGAAGGCCAGTTTTCTCATTCTCTCTCCACCAAGAATTAGTGTAAAAAGTTGCTTCATAATCCAGCATCCTTTTGTGATCTCTTTTTCATTGCTGACATAACTTACATATACCTTACACTTAAATTGTGCATTATGGGAGTGTTGACAGTTTTTGTCCTTCCCCTTTCATTTTGTGATGACAGGTATTATCATTGTCGCTTTTATGAAGAAGTTTAACAGGAAAGAGAAGAGTCTTCTCCATCATGGCTCACTAGCAGAGGGTTAGACCCAAAAAGTGGTAACACCAGCAGTAGAGTGGCTGGTCGCTAGAGTGCAGTTCTAAGCAGTGCACCATGCTGTCTTGTTGGAAGGAGAGATAAGACAGGATTTAATGTGAGACAGACTAAGAGGGCTGGGGATGTTCAGCCTGTAGCAGAGAAAACTTTGGTAGACCTTGTTGCAGCCTTTCAATACTTAAAGGGTTCTTATTAAAAGGATGGAGAAGGATTCTTTACTTGGGTAGATAATGATAGGACAAGGGGGGGTGGTCTTAAACTAAAAGAGGATAGATTCAGATTATACATTAGGAGGAAATTCTTCACTGTATGTGTAGCAAGGCATTGGATCAGGTTGACCAGAGAAGCTGTGGATGCCCCATCACTGGAGGTGTTCAAGGCCTGGCTGGATGGGGCTTTGGCCAGCCTGCTCTGGTGGGTGGCATTCCTGCCAATGGCAGGGGGATTGAAGTTACATGATCTTTAAGGTCCCTTTAAGGTCCCTTCCAACCCAATCCATTCTATGATTAGGAAATGAGACAATATATATCAAAAGATTTATATAGCTGTTGTATTTTCTTACCAGGGAAGTGGGAGCATAAATATTCAGCCAGATTTCTAAGTATCCTTAGCCAGTCAGTGTGAATATGCAATCTGTGCATTAAGAGTTACTGTGAATACAATATCAGTTTTTAGTTGCAGGACAGTTTTCTCTCTCATGTTGTATCATCTTATTTGGGATATACATCAAGCATAGTCATCAGATACCTGTAATTCCTGTCCTGTTTTCTTTCTCTGAATGTACACAGTAAGTGACCAGTTTACAGGCAGATTTCCTGAAAGTCATTTTGTTTCAGCTGTAATGGTACTCACTTTTTGCATAAGCTATCTGGTTACCCACCAGACAGGTATTTATGCAGTGATTCCAGAGAAGGCTTGCTTGAGGAGATTTCTTCAAGTAAATGAAATTTTATCTTTCTTTCTCTCTTTTGTGTTTTGGGTATGGAACTTTTTTGTTTTTTTTTGTTTTTCTGTTCATGTGTGTGTTTGAAGGTAGGTAAAGGGATAGGGATAATGCAGCTATGGATTTTGGTCTATGAAAGTATGAAATTCCTTTATTGAAGGCATGGGTCATGATATGGTCTATTTTTCCTTTACTGTCTCCAGATCTCCTTCTATGTAAATCTTTGTTATCCTTGTCCTGAAGAATTTCTTACCTCATCCTAGCTATAGAAATAAGTAAATTTGATTCCCACTGATTTAAAGCAATTAATTCTTTCTGAAAACATCACTATGCCATCTTCTGCTTTGCTCTTCTGATGACTGTAGCCTTAGTATCTCATATTCATTCACTATCTTGTCTGTTTTCAGTTTTATGCACACCTATACAGTTTACATTAATTTTATCATCTAAATTACTTAGCACTTGAAAAGTGAAACACATATCATGCGTTGGACTCATCCACTGTAACTTGTGTTTCTTTGTGATTTTGTATTTTCCACTAAAACTGAGAAGGGAAGAACTCACTGATGTAAGCAGAAGTAGTAGTCCTAGCAAACAAACAAAAACACTACCTAGTAGTAGTCAAAGCAAAAATGGAATCTAGAGCTGATATCCTGCTTGTAGTCTAAGTACAATCAAGCCCAGGCTGATGAAAAAATTGAATATTCCCAAAAGATCTTTTTTTGCATTCAGTCATTGTGACAAAACCATCACAAATAGTAACAGTGAGTCAGAAACTGGTAATCTTTAATATTTTTCTTTTCCTTAGGAAATTGAGTTGTTTTACCATTAATACGGTATCTGATTTTGTATAAGCTATACTACTTAAAGACAAACTCTATTCTGTGTAATGACAGCTTAGCATAAATGCTTCCAATTTAGCCTGCTACTTTGACCCCATATTATTAGTGTCTGACATATTTATGTCTCATCATAATTTGGCCAAGATGACATTAAAGTATTAGCAAATTTCTTGAAGCTACATAATGTAACTTTCTGTAACGGTTAAGCTTCTCAAGTCAGTAACATATTAAAAAAAAAGCTGAAGGGTAAGAGAAAAGTTGTCTACAGTGTTTTGGAATCCTGGAGATGAAAATCCTAAATACTTCATAGTAAACTATTATTATTATTATAAAAATAAAAGGCTGAAATTCTTCCCAAGATAGTATTTATTTATCTTGTTGTCAAATAATATGACATCCAACTAGTTCAGTCCTTGAAAAGCTTGAATGTGTGTGAAAAGTCAAGCAATTAAATAAACTAGGTGATTGAACCAAAGAGATTCCATAGTTTGAGGTCAAAGCAGAGTGGCCTAAAATTGTCACGGTAGGTTTATCTCAGGATAGCATCTCATGCCATTGGTCAAGGTCATCCAATCTGTCCAGTTCCTGTTATATTTTATATTCTCCTGGATAAGCTGTTTGACAGGTTGTAAGAATCAAGTTTTAACCCAGGATCTGTGGGGATGGAGAGGCACCAATACATTTATTCAAATACTTATTGTATTGGTTTTACTAGATGCTTGATGTTGGAATTTATCTGTTTGTGATAGTGTTTAACTTGCAGATGACACACAGAAGTCTTTCAACATGAGTAACTCCTCTTTTATTATATATAATAAATATATGAGATATATATAATCATCCCTGTGTTTTTGTTCTAATATGCATGTTCTTTCACCATAAATATGAAATGCAGATCCTCCAACAGAAGAGTTTTTACAGCAGTGTTTTCCTGCCTGAGCAACTTATCTATTGTACAACTGTCTACTGAAAAAAAGTTCAAAATTTCCAGAAATAATCAGCACTGAAAGACAAAGGAATTAAAAAAAATTGTAGTAACAGATAATGGTGGAAAGAGTGTGCAGGTGAAGATGAAACCTTTTGTGAAGATGACACCTTCTTTCAAAGGTGTTTTATTTTCCTCCAAATGTTTGTTTCTTTTTCAAATCTGGCCTCTGTTGGAAAGTTTGTTTTACGTAACTGATTTTGTGGTACATAAACCCTAGATGACATGTCTAATATATACTGCAGGCATCTGTTCTCTGATACAAACTTCTGCTAGAACAAGCCTTTCAGCTACCAGATGGCTACATGTATTTTCAAAAGAGCTTTTTCATTTTGAACCTAGGCTCAGGTTATTGTCGTCCAACCAGTTTGGTATGTGAATTCTGAACACAGTGTTGGAAAAATAAATGAGTGCAGTGCTACACGGTTTAATAAAACGTACTCATCAAAGTTTTCCCTTTTTTAAGCACTAACATTTAAAGGAAAGAGAATCACAGTAGTCCATTTCATGATGGTTTGTTTTCTTTTGTATAACATGATTTGGGGGAGGAATGTGGCAGTTCTTTGGGCATTTAACAAATGAATGTTGAATTTTCATATTGAAGCTGAAGAATTTCAAGTATGTGTGGCACAAAGTGAAGTGCATTAACAAGCAGAATCAACATGTCTTGTGTCATTTAAGACACAGCCATGGTTTGATCGAGTTTTAAATTTAGTGAAATGCTTTTTTTAAAAAAGTGTGTGTGTGTGAGAAAAGACCCATATATTAAGATTTTAATACCTTAAATAATAGGTTCCTTATCAGTTTTAAAAACTTTATTAAGTAGTCACAGTAGAGATAGCATCGAGTCACCTTGTTTATTTTTTTCGCGTTGCTCATTTTAGTTAACCGTATCAAGGAGAATTTTTAAAAGTGACTAAAAAGTAACACATGGCAGTGAAAATAGTGTGTTCAGATTTTTTTTTTTAAAAGATCTGTTTACTGTAACCTGTGATGGATGATGAATTTTACAAATAGCGCAAAAAGTACTTCAACAAAATGAAGCGCTCTCATGCATTTATTGACGATTTTGATTAAAACCTTCATCTTCAGTGCATAAGCATTGTTTTAAAACATTAAAAATAAAATGGCTTGAAAAGGCCACAAGTAGCCTTGAACTTTTTGTCCTTTCTACAAGATTTGATGTAACACTCTGTGTCGTTTCTAAGCAAAACCAGAAGTAACAGGAATGTTTTAAACAGCCAGAGGATTTGGAGCATCCGTGAATAATTGAGAGAATGGAATTGACCTTGACTGAAGGTTGGCTTGCTTATAGGGTCTGAAGTTTAATAGAATATTACATTTTGCTTTACTTGCCTGTTACATGAGAGCCTGATTCCAAGCTGAATCTTCTTATATCCTCTACTGGGTTTTGAATAGATTTCACAATGCAAAAGCATGGTTATTATAAATGTTAATAAGTTAATGTTTGTGCAATACATAGAAAATGTAAGGTAATCCCCTACCCAGTGAATATCTTGAATTTAGAAGCAGCTATAGTCCAGGTATGGATTGAGAGAAAGGGTGTGAAAGGTTGAAGCAAGCTACATGTCTTCATTATCTGCAGCTAGGCTAACTAGTAATGCTAGGATGTAGATTTTGTCTTACTAAGCCACACTAGACAAGCAGATTTTATTATTTGTTTGCCCAAAGACCAACAGTGTATGAATGGGGTACTTTTAGATTTGCTCTCATGAAAGGTAGTTTATTGCAAAAGTTAAATAAATACAGTTCCATTGTGTATGTGTTCCCAGTCATGATATGCCTTTTTAAATCTGAAGGATTCCCCTTGAGGGAAGAAGCCAGAAAGTATATGAAGACAGGAGAGGGCTGAACTTTGAGACCATTCAAAGGAAATCTGCACTTTTTCATACGACTATGTCATGTCTAGAATAGTGAAACCAATTAGCAGTACTCTGGGCTTGTAGAGCAGTCCCTATGGGCACGTTAAAAGAAAAAAGTGACACTCAGTAGTGGAGTGGAAATTAACATACCTTTAAAGATGTTTGGCTCCCTGCTCTATTTCACCCTCCAACGTAGAGTTTAGCTTAAGAGCCTGTAGCTTTAGGAAGATTCATTGTTTAAACAATATTTTAATATGTTTTTGCTTGGAAGCAGGTACTGGTAAACTCTGCACTAAGCCATGAAGTCTTTCCTTTTTATTGTAGTGTTTTTTAAACAAAAAATTGTTGCCAAAGGGATGTTACCTTGCTTTATTGCCTGACATTTTTTTGCCTCACCTTTTCAGTAAAGTGCAATTGAGATCAAGGAGGATAGTGAACTTTTGAGGTAAAAATCAGGGACAGCTGCAAGGTATGTTTTACAGCCAAAGAGGATCACTTATCATCTGTGTTACTAAGAGCCATGCGGTACCTTCTGTCTCCATATACATCTTTGTAGAAAAACTTGAAGATAATCAAAGATGCTGAGAAACATTGGTTTAATCCTGCCTCTTGCACAAGAGAGGAGTGAAAATTGAACAGAAAAGCCTAGAGAACACACTGAAGTGCTGTAATAAATAAACAAATTTGGCAGCGGATGAAGATAATTGGACATCTCCCTCTAGAGATGTATAATGCAGTCCTGTGTGGCAGCCAGAGGGGTCAGTTAAGAGTGATCTGAGCTGCTAGCAGCCTCCAGGAGATATTAACAATTGGATTTAATGCTTATGTAGCACTTTTCCAGTGTTTAACTGGATTACTGGAGACTTGTAACTTAAGGCTTCTGGTGACTTGAAACAGAAAAATAGCTGAAACCCATTCAAAACATAAAATGCCCACAAAAAAACCACCACCACCAAAAAACCTCGGTGTCCCCTGCCTAAATCTCTTGCTCTCCAACAAGAGCATGATTAAAAAATAAATACAACCAGAGGGAAGAAACATCTTCCTCCTTACAGAAATACTCTAGGACAAAAGCACTCAATAAATAAATAAATAAGAGGACATGAGTACTCTCAGACTTTAACTTCACCAAATGTATCTTGTTGCATTCAGACTTGGCATCAAAATATCTGGCAAGACAAAAAATTGCAATCTTTCTTCTTTTTTACTTTAACTCAGCAAATTCTGTTACAGCTGGTAGGAATTTGATAGAATATGGAGTGAATAAATACTGAGGTGGTATATCAAGATTTGGCTTCTCTTAGTAAGGGGATAAAAAGAGGTATTCTGATGCCAATAGCTCAGCACACTACAAATATAACAATGCACAAGCCACATGAGCAGTTATGAGCATGGTTGACCAAACAAATATAATTGTGCTCAGTCAACGTGGTGTGATGGTGACACATCCAGCAAGAAAGGATGTGCAGTTTCATCATGACATGTTGCATGGGCCACTATTCTACGTAGAAATGCTTTTGGTAGAAAAGATCAAATGAAGTTGATCTGATGTAAGTACTGAGGAAAATACATTGTAGCTGTGTTTCTTCTTGAGGTTTATACATCAATTTTTCTGGATGACAAATGAAACGTTTCATTTTAAAAAATGAAAGTATCTGGTGCATTGCCATTTAATCTTAATCTCTGAGTTTCCTATTGTATATTTCAAATTTTTGTTTTTATTGTGTTGGTTTTTTTCTCCCAAACATATGTGCAACCAGAAGACTATATTTTGTTTTCAATAACATACAATAACATAAAACAAAATAACAATAACATAACAGGTGTATAGAACACAAGCTAGAGCTTTGTTCTCACTGTGTTCATAGTGGTGATGAAAATTCAGTCGCTGTTCCTATGAAGATCCAATTACACATCTGCATCTACTTGTATGCATAATCATACAAGCACCTTAAAAAAAAAAAAAAAAAAGATCATTTATAATTTTGCCTACTCTGCCCCTGACAAAATGGTCAGTCATTTTACTATTCCAAGACCATCTTACTATTCCGAGAGTTAACTAGTTTATGATTACAGAAACACTTCAGTTCTCAGCTGAATGGGAAAGCTGATTAATTGTGAACAGTGCCGGCAGACTTCAAAGCTTGTTTCACAGCTCCTTAATTGTAGACAGTTGTGCTTCCTTGGGACTCTTCCCAGGGAGGCTCCACTTTGGAATTGCAGGCACCTAAATCCTTCTGTGATGAACAAAAATGTTGGAAGCATGTCTATCCTATGGAGAACCATTTTTTGGAGAATTATGATGCATTGGTGGTATTTACTGGTGGTTCTAATATGGTGTTAGAGTTAATGAAGTGCTCACTGGACTGCTGGCTTATTACAGGCCCTATGCGTACCTTCTATCCATCAAACAGTGATTTTTTTTCTGTGGATTTTTTTTGGGGGGGAAAAGAGGTTTAAAGGTTTTATATCTATTCCAAAAACATTTCAGCCAAACTGCATGTTTCTCTTACATATTTCTTTTATGACTATCTGCTGAAACACAATCTTATTTTTATTTTTCCAGTATTTTTTTTTCCTTGCAACACTGATTAAAAATGAGAAACGGCAAGGAATTCTTCTTTCTGAATGTATCTGCACAATGTTTGGTAGTAATCATGTAATCTGTCTGATTACATAGGCTGATTACAAAAGCAGGTGTTCAAATTGATTACACAAAACAGCTTCCCTATTGCAAATAACTGTCATTAAGGGACGGATTGTACTCTTATACTAGCATAATTCCAAAGTCACTTCATTTAAAATTAATGGAAAGTCTCTGGATTTCAACCAAGATATTGTGTTTAGTGAACAATTCAGGTGGCAAACTGACAGCTATATGTATCTGGCTTATTACTGTATAAATCTGTTTCTTGGGTGTTCTCTTAAAGCCAGAGAGAATGCTTTCAGATGATTGTCTGGAGGTCATTATCTGAAGTAGATATTAAAGAAAGGAGCTATGTAAAGTAGATTTTTTTTAAGCTTGTTTGTCTTAAAGAGTGGGAAGTTCAGGTCTGAGTGATATAAATCAAGTATATCATTTTGTTGGTGTCTTAAACGGCACTAAGAAATAGGCCCCAGGCAGAAAAATAGAGTTTTCTTCAGGAGCATCATTTATTTGCCATGGCTACGTCTGCAATTTCTAATGTTGGTAATGCTCTTCCTTGACAGCTGTAGACCATTCTGCAGTTGAAGTATGAGTCCATTAATGTAGAGATGCATTGAGGTTACTTGGATACTAATTAATGACCCAAACTATTGCTGCCAAACTATTGAATCCCTCATAGGGGATTCGTTTGCTATGATATTAAATATGGTGGTTTTAGCATAACTCTCACTAGCTCCTCCTGGGCTTTGGATCTTTCTGCTAATGAGATGGACTAAAATTTTACAAAAACAACAAAACACATTCACTAATTTAGGAAATAAGCTGGCATAATTTTGAATTTTACTCTACATGATAGTGTTTTGTTGTTTTGTTGTTGTTGTAAAAAAGTAAAGGCAGCGTAGTATTAAATAAATAATTAATAGAGATCTGTGGAAAATCTGGCAAGCCAGCACAATTATACAAGTGCAAAAGTGACATTAGAAATCAACAATACTATCACATGCAGTTTCAGCAGTGTTACACTCATAAAAGAGTCTGTGTTTGTGGCCCCTTCTAGCCTTAAAAAGTATGAATCTGTGAGATTTTTATAGTTACTGAAAATATTGAAATTGCTGTGTATTTTTATGGTAAACGAGTACTTCTAAAATTGCTTGGTGTCAATACACATAACTGAGTAAGTTGTATATAAATGGGTTGCAGTCTGCCTTTTAGATCAATACCTCCAACAAATGGAAGCGTCATAATAAATGTCTTTAAGCACTGTATGGTGCTTAATGTTAATAATAAGGCACAGCCAAAGCATTTTATGATTTCTTACTGGGCTTTATTGTCTTTGATGTGTCACAGAAAGAGAGATAAAGGGCTTTCTTCACTTACTGAACTTTCTCAAGCATGCCCTGCATTTGAACAGGAATATTGCTTAATACCATCATATTAGAATTCAAATTCATTGCAACAAAGCCAACATTGTCATGATTTGAGCACTTCTGAGTTGATTCTGTTGTTTAATCTGTAAATTCACAATCTGCTGTACAAGCAATAGCTTATCAAAACTTGATTAAGAGGTAGAAACTGAGTAGGCAGGATAGGAATCTCAAATGCTATACCTTTTCAACTCTCACTTTAAAACCCTGACGACAAATAGCTGATAGCAGTACTTTGCTATTGCAAAGGCTAAAAGAGAACTGGTAAAGGGCAGTGGTGCACATCTATGTCAGATGTGTATCAGCAGTGATATCTGCATCTCAATTACATTTATCTCTGAAATTTTATTACATAACACTGTCATAAAACAAACTAAAAAAATCCTGTACATAGAGCCCAGTAAAAAGTTGTCTGTCTTCTACAGATGCTGAACTGGAAAGTTACTGAAGGAGGATCTGTAAAAGAGTGATGAAATTCAGAAGAGAAAAACACTTTAATAAATCCTAACTCTTGACTCTAATGAATGTTGATTGACTGTGTAACTTTTAGGTAGGACTGAGTTGGAATAAATGTCAAATATAATTCAGTTCACACAGCAGTGTGAAAAGAACTGTTACTTCCCTCGGAGAAAACCTGACAGCCCAACTTTCTTAAAGGGCTTTTCTGTCTTTCTTGTTCGTTATCTCTCTTTAATGAAGCCTTTCACAATTGACATTTCCCTAACAAAAGGTAACACAGGTCATTCTATTAAACAGAATATTCTTCCATCAGTGACATCGCAGCTGAAATCTGAGATCAGATACTTTTATTTACTTTTCATCTCATGGAAATTTGAATTGTTACTTATAAGAATAGTGTGGTTTTCTAGAGTGGTATCTCTGTACCTCAGGTGACTGGTATTGATGGCATATGTTGAGAACTGGTAGCAGGTATTTATTTGCCATAAGTATTAAAAACTAAAATGATCAACAACAACAACAAACACTCTATTTATATATGAAACTAAGAAATGCGTGGTATTAAGTTCTTCAGTGAAACTGAAAATGCATTGCATTAATTCCCAGCTCTACGATAGACTTCATGTCTACAGAATCCTTTTGGGAGTGGATATAGGGGCTGGTGAGGGAGGAGAGAAAGGGTCAAAATTCCTTACTGCTTATCATTAAGATCAGACTTCCAAGAGCTTATAGTACTGAGTTCTAACATAATTGGAAAATGTCCTCATGGGGTCACAGTAACAGTTGCTGTATGAATACCATTCTTGAAGACTAGGCCTTCATTTAGAAAAAGGAATCATTGAATCATTAAGGTTGGAAAAGACCTCCAAGATCATCATCGCCAACAATCCTCCCCCCACCCACTAAACCGTGTCCCTAAGCACTAAGTCTGACCTTTCCTTAAACACCCTCAGGGATGGTGACTTCATCACCTCCCTGAGCAACCCATTTCAATGCCTAACCATTCCTTCTGAGAATTTTTTGTTTTCCTTCTTTCCTTTCTTCCTGGAGAGCAATGATATTTTTCCCTTGTCTTTACTTTGTTCTGTTATTTACATTATCAATGAAGCTCAGGATATCTCTCTCCTTCTCTGTGCTCACAGTTCTGTTTTGCTGTGGTTGGTACAGAGTCAAACATGTATTCAGAAGTCCTTCATATCCATCTGTTATATTTTACCCTTTTGGGGCATGATCACGCTGCTTTTCATTGTTGGAGATGACTGAGAGGAAGGCCAATACATACGCCGGGCAAGTTACGAGGTGCAGGAGTGTTTTGATTTTCTCCTAACAGGGAAGGATAAATTGGGTTGAGAAAGGAATAGTTTCCCTTCAGTTGAAATTAGGAGTGGTGCAGGAGCAGAGAGAGAAAGGAAAAGCAGGAGCAGAAAGCTGTAGGTGCTAGAGATTGCTTTTGACAAGTGATTCAGAAAGCAACTGTCATGTCAATAATTCAGCTAAGTCGAACCGAGCCACCTACAGTGCTGCTCCTTGTTAGAAGTTGAGATATGCGTTAATTCAGCATGTTAGTGAAAATAAATAAATAACTGTGTCTGACTGACAGGAAGCTGGGTTGAGCCACTAATGAAATGGAAAAAGGGTTGCCCCTGTAAAATGGAAAGAGTTCTGTAATTAAACAAAACAGATAGTAGGGAAATACAAAGGAGGAAAAAATATACATGTAGCTGTTCTCAGGTAAGACTGAGATTCTGCTTGTATTTGTATTTGTTACTAGGAAAAAATAAAATAAAAGGAAAATAAAGATCCTCTTTGAAAATCATTGTCCTGTTTCCTTGTGAAGAAATGAGTTTTGAGAGATTCTTGTACTTACAAAAGGAAGGATGATTCATCCATCCATCTATCCACTCCACAAGGGGAGCCTGTCTTTGCTCAGTCCTTGGCAAGTTTAGAGCTTCACTTACTGACTTTTTGGGAAAAAAGGGAGGGCAAAAAGGAGGGAGTGGATGTTTGTTAATGTTGCTTTCTTGCTCTGTAGTGAATGAGTACTTACAGCTTTTGGCTTGATGGGACTTAGCTTTTGCACAGTGGAATTATTTATGTATCGAGTAGTAATTGTGAAGAAAAAGCTTTTCTATTACTGGCAATGTTTTTTTTTAATTATTATTTTATATTTGTCTTGAGATGATTAAGAAAATCATTTTGGTAGTCCAATCTGAAGATCAATTTTGACTCTCTAATCATTCTGTAAGTACAGTTGTTTATGACTTGGGAGAAGCCGGCTATGTGGTATGGATAATGATGATATCCCTACTGATTACTTGGAAGGCAGCAGGAGTGGTAAGGTTTTCTGGGATTTTTGTCTAGATGTGTTGTAAAAAAACCACTAAGGGATATAATATTTCTCAAACAAAAAAATACTGTTCTTTGAAGGTTCTCAGAATTACTCTAGTAAATGTATTTTCTATGTAGGTAAAAGCTAAATAACTTACATCTTAGAATGATTTGCAGTGCCGTATTTCTCTGCCATATTTTGCTGCCGTGGTATATATTCCCCCCTGAGTAGGAACACATTAATACTGCTTTGAAGTAAGAATCATATTGATTTTCCCTCCTTTTAGCCATTTATCTTCTTCTAAGATGACCATTTCAAGGTGGGAAGGCTGTGGTACACACTTAATGCTTTCCAATTGCTCAATTCAGAATTGAGTTTCAGTCCAGACCACAGGAAAAGTGCACTGGCTGTTAGAATAGCCCACTGTGGTTGCCTCCCAAGTGCTTCATGAGAGAAGTATCCCGGATTCAGGCTCATGTGACCATTTGCTTCTATAGGACCTGCTCTGGCTTAACCTCTCTGTTCAGCCTACTTCACAATCTCAGAAGCTGTTAATTAGCCTTGTTGGCTAATTATTTAGTAGGTAGATTAGTCTGAGGTTATTGTGATTTCAAAGCATGTTTCAGTACTGCACAGTAGATTGGTTTCATTTTGTTTCTAGCACATGCAGGAAGCCCACTCTGCTCTGTGAAATTTAGCGATGGGATCAGCTGGGATTCCAGAGATCTACCAAGCCATGTCACTTGACTGAACTGTGGGAAAAGTAGATGTATATTTTGAAGGAATCCATAGAGAACAATGATGATGCATCAGGATGAAAATCAGGGATTGAGGTAGATAAAGAAAATATTCTGATAATTCAGCAGAGTGTACAAAATCATGTATTTGTTTATTTGCTATTGAAATCTGTAGATATTGAAGTTCTGTGTTATTGTATTACTCACTAGCCTAATGGATAAAGCTTGTGTCTGCAGAATACAAAAATTCCTTGGGATTTGGTCTGAAGGAAGGTTTAAGAACTGTCCACAAACTCCGTGCGTTCTACAAGGGGCACACTTGATCTTGTATTCTTCAGAGTGCAGAAATACATATATTGATGATTGGGTCATCTTTTAGTAAAACTTCTGATAGAAGCTGTCCACAAGTGCCTCCACAAAACCTTATTTTTAAGGTTTTCTTTGTGATCAGGATATATTGATCCATTTATTCAAATTAGTTGTTTCAGAACTTAGCATCCAGAAACACTGCTAACTCACAGTGCTAATGAAATGTTTTTTCTTCTGAGGCAAAGTTTTATACTGACTTGTATGGAGCATGATTTGACATGAAATGACTTATGATTCCTTTTTACTGAATAATTTAAGGGCAGTCCATCCAAAACTCGTAACATAATTGTGATTCTGCTTTTTCCTCAGATCAAAAACCAGACAGCTAGCTAACTTCGGATGAGAAATGGGTATAAACAATGAACTACTAGTACAAGTGTTAACTTGTTACATTGAATTCACCACCTCTTGATAACATGAAAGCCACAGAACTGAAGCTAAGTATAATCTTGCAAATATTGGTGTTCTTGAGAGGATAATATAGCTCTGCAGCCTAAACGCTTACACCTCTGAAAACTAAGACACTTATCACAAATTGTTTTACTTTAGCAGGTGGCTATGGAACATGATTGCATAGCCTTCTCTTACAAAAGATAGGTTTACCTATTTCTGTAAAACATAAGTTAAAATGGAGAAAGACTATATAGACCCCTACCTCTAATGTCTTAACTATTTTTTTTGGAAGGTCACAATAGATCTTGACTTCATAGATCTAGCCACAATTTTTACATTGGTAGACGTGACTGAAGTAGATTTTATGTCAAGGGATTTTATTACGCAGAATAGAGATTCATATCTGTTTGAGTTTCAGCAAATTTATGGTTGGCTATGTCATTTCTAGAGGGAACTCTGAGGCTGGATGAGTGGAGGTGACACCTTATGGAAAAACTTCTCTTGAGACTTCATAATGATAGTACAAAAGATGTTTATTTTTCTTCACCGTAGTGTTGGTTTTCTTGTTCATTGGCTACTTTTTTGACCTACATTATGCACCTTACAATGATAATTTTACATTAAATTGTTAAAATGCTAACATGAAAAACAAAATAAATTATCAGGGTGAAACCTGTGTGCTTTTGTGGAGAAGTGTAAGCCAGGGTATTCTGAAGTACTTGGGACAGAGAACAGTTTAAGTCGTATTGTAATGCCATCATCTTTGTCCTACAGAGCACGTAGGTATTATCTCTATTAAGTTGATGTGCATCCAAAAGCACAGAGAGGTAAAATAAACACTTAGTTTTATAGTCTTATAGCAAATTGTTGAGAAAATCTCAAATACAGCATGAAATGCTGACTCCCGAATACCTGTTTTGACTGCCTGCACAACACAGTCAGGTCCTTGTTGGGATTGAGAGTCATCTTCTGGTCAATCATATGAGTATCCTCCGTATTGATGATTTAAACAGTATACTAGTCTGTGACTCAGGCAGGCATTTTGCCATTCCTTTTCTAGAGGGTAACCAAAGAGGTTATACACAAAGAGGTATATGCACACGAATCTCAAAATACAGCACATTTGGCATAACTTTAGTGTTTTGTGTTGAGGACGAAGGCTTTATAAGCATGTAATTTTATTACAAATCTCCTGTTGGAAAAAAAAAAAAAAAAAAAGGGCTGTGCTTTTTGCAGCCGTGATCTACATGTGTGTAGTGCAATGTACTTTGGGAAACAGTTACTGTACCTTGTCAGCTTGCATTATGTTACAGTATTCACAGAAAAAAAAAAAAAAAAAAAAAAAAACACTCTCCCATGAATTAAACCAATTGAAAGCTTCTTTACATGTAACAAAGTCAGTATGGATTAATAATGGTCACAGATGATTATTATGTCTAAAAATACAGTAGCTGGATTTGGAGAATAGATACAAACATTCCAGTGCATTCCCCAGTTCTCAAGGCAAGCATAGACAAAATACTGACAAAACCAAGCCATTCTTCACTATGTGATAATTTAGAGTATCACATGTTCACCCATTGCTATTGTGCTACATAATGGAAACTACAGAACACCAAATGCTGTCCTGTGGGGCCCAGATCTGATAGAGATACAGGTCAGCACATAAATCACTGTAACTGCAGCTTTTGTTGAAGACACTTATATGAGCGTTTCTTGTTTAAATTGCCTATAACCTGCACTGCTCATGCTCCTTTCCCTTCAGTGATAGGTGGTCAACTTGTAGTTTCATTTAGAAATGAATAATGGGGAGAAATCAAAAGATGGACTCGGGGTTGAAGGAACAAAAGACATAAATTCCCAGCCTGAGCATGGAAAACTTTGGATACTAATGATAATAAAAACTTGAAATGCATGTTGTAATGTGATCTGTATCCCATGAATGTTTCCAATGCCTTGCAGACATGTAAAAACAGAAATTATCTCTGGGTCATAGGTTATTATATGGACACGTTGGTAGGCTACAGAATTTAGCTGATTGTTTTCTGTCTTCCTGAGAAATATCTCAACATAAGGCATACTTTTTTTTTTTTTTTTTCCTCCAGTGAGATTACGGAATTATATGACTGTTGAATTAATTCTAGTTAGAAACCAGATCTGCACTATATTGAGCTATGTGGCCTCGGTTCACTGATAAGTGAATAGGTGTAGATAACATACTCCATAAGAAAATTTGTGCCCTAAGTCTAAGTTCACAAATTACTCTCCTCCAAACAGAGACAAACTAAAAATATTCATTAAGTGTAAATAAGAATGTGAAGAAGGGAAAAAAAAAAGTCAGCAATTATTTTATTTTTTTTTTTAGAAAAATCTTAGCATAGTATTACAGGTGCCCTTAAAGTTTGGATTTTTGGAAATGACCTGTGCTGTTGACCTGTGCCCAGTTCAGCAGAGGAACCTGAGCCTTTGATACCATGGAGAGAGTGTGCGATGACAGCCAGATGAGTGGGACTTAAGTCTTGACAGATTGAGTCTGTTGGTTTTGGGAATTTGTAGGGATTTGCTATTCCCCAGAACTGATATGCCCCATGCAAAAAAAAAAAAAAAAAAAAAAAGCCAACTTCTTGTTTTGTCCTGTTTAAACTAGCTGTTGGCAATATGACATTTCTTAGTCAGAGCTTGTATTCCAGGTGATGAACAGTTCATCTTCTCACTGGCTTGCAGTGATTACAGTCAGTTAGCATGGTGCCACGACAGGTTGTTCAGGCATGAACCTGTGTTGTTCTGTTTTACTCTCTTCCTTGCTGGTTGCAGCAATTTTAACAGCCTGAATCACATCAAGCCTTTCATTAATACCCACTGCTCCCTACAAAACTTGTCCATGATTGTTTACAAAGTCACATTCATAGCTCCAGGATACTGAAAACTCTTCCCAGTGATAAACCTTGAAAAAGATGCTCAGAATATGAAGCTTAGCAGACTCGGGCTGCTCTGTAGGCATAGATTTAACATCTCTGAAATTTGTGGAAAGCATGAAAGATGATGATGCAAATGGGAATTTCTGGTGCTTAGCATTTTGCAAATCACACCTCTAGTATATGAGCAGTAGTACAACAAATTAAATTAATGGAGTTGCTTTCTGTTTACGGTGGTGGAAATGACAGCAGTGTGTAGCTCATTTGAATTAATTTGCCATAAATATTCAATGTTTCCCCCACAATCACTAAGTTCTCATTTAGGGGTTAAAAAAAAAAATAATAATTGAGTTCTAAAAATGCTCAGCAGCTCTCAGCACTCAGTGTGACCAGTCTGGTTTTTGCAGCTGTATTTATTTACTTTTATCATGGTTGCACCTACAGGCAAAGGTATGATTGAGCTTGGCACTGTCCAGATGTGAAAGAGAGAGACAGTCTTGCCCTGGGCAACTTGTAATCAAGCTGACAGAGGAGCATAGATGTGCTGAAGCTTTTTGAGAACTTAGCCAGGACTATAGGCATGCTGACTGTGTTTTAGGTGGTGGGATCCCATTGCTGCTTTGTTTATGAATTTTAACTTGTGTTATTTCTGCATCCTTAAACACCACCTTGATTTATGCAGCTGCAACTGACAGAAATGTTAGTTATTACTTTCTGAAACATTTTGATTTAAGATGCTTTGGTTCTGTATAAACATGCAGTATTGTTTAGTAATCAAAAGAAATTATTTCACAGACCAGAAAGGTCTGTTTGGAGGCAATTTGGGAAGACTAGCCGTCCACCTGGGCAATCTTTTTTCTTGAACGAGACTGAGACTTTTTTTCTCTTGGGATTGAGCTTTTTTTGGTCAATGTAGCATCTTTGTTGTCTTTTATGTCTCACAGGCCCTTTTGTTTTCAGTAACAGTAAATGAGTTATAGGCTATTCCTCTACTTTTTTCTTGCCTGCTTACTGATTCTCTCAAAGAAATGCATAGGAGCAAGCTAATGAAGTGAGGTAGATTTGAATATGAGACACTGTCAAGGAAGAGAGTAAATAACCTTCTTTTTCTTTTTTCTTTCTTTCTTTTTTTTTTCTTTTTCCCTCCTGTCACTGAACTGTTTAACTTGCAATAAATTATCAAGAACTGTTAGTAAATTAGTATGCCACCTGGGACAGGCTGTTGATTATTGTGTGATTTTTTTGTTAGTTTGTTTACTTCTCTGGAATGGGCTGCAGTCTCAGATGAGTGCTTCTTTCAGGAAACTCGCTTGTATAAATGACAAAAGGCCATTTTTCCTGGATATAGATTATACTAAGAGTTAATTAACTTTTAATTATGTGAAAGAAGCTCTTCATAACTTCTAATGTTCCTTGTTTTATGGCTCATCCTTTCTGGCTAACTCACACCATCCAGCCTCTACCCAGTAAGATGTGTTATATTGCACACAGTTTGATGGTGCTTACAACTTTTTAGGAACATTACTTCAAATGCAATTGATATAAAAGACCATAAATCTTCTGGTGCTTTTAATCAGTGGCTAACTGTGGTCCAGGGCAGCAATGGATTAAAACATAGGACGTGAAGGACAAGGTGTCCCAGAAAGATATATTGGAAAGATTTATAAGCTTAAGAAAACACAAGAACAAAAAGCAATTTTTGAAACAAATCTAAGGACCAAAAAATATTATTTGAATGCATTCTAGAATATAGTTGAGCTAATAAACGTTCTGTGATGGTTTTATCCTGCTGGGCAGCTAAACAACCACAACTGCCCTCTCACTCCCCCTCCTCAAAAGAATGGGGAGGAGAAGAAAGTATGCTGGAAAGAAAAAGAAGGTTCACAGGTTGAGATAGGAATAACTTAATTAAAGCAAAAACGAAGAAAAAAAAAACATTTAAAGGCCATGCAGCAGAAGCACAGAGAGAAGGAAAAAAAAATAATCTGTAGTTCCCACCAGTGAACGATGTTTGGCAACATCCTGGGAAGCAGGGCCTCAATACAAGTATCAGTTGCTTGGGAGGACAGACGTCTTCATAAGGAGAGCCCGCCCTCTCCTTCCCGTTTCTCACCTCTTATTGCTGAGTGTGATACCATATGATATAGAATATTCCTTTGGTTGGTTTAGGTCAGCTGCCCTGGTGATGTCCCCTCCCTGCTGCTGGCTTTGGGGGCTTGGAGGGAGTCTTGGTGCTGTGCCAGCACTGCTCAGCAGTAGACAAAACACCGGTGTGATACCAACGCTCTTCTAGCTACAAGTGCAGAGCGCAGCACTGTATGGGCTGCTGCAGGGAAAGTTAACTCCATCCCAGCCAGACCCAGTACACGTTCCTAATTATTGTAACTGACACTAGAAGATCAAGGGTGGAAAGTCATCCTTTCTAATTTAGGAATTTTGACAGAGATCCTACCTCATCATACGTTGAGGCTTGGCCTAGGGGGCAATTGACCTCACTTTACCTGGGAATCTAGCTTTCTCCAACAAGATAAATAGAAATTGTTAGGTGGCTACATCTACTCACATTTTTTCAAGATGGCACTTTCAGAGTCACCCACTGTGGAGAAAAAAAAAAAAAAAAAAAAAAAAAACACTGGGAGAAAAAAAAATCCTGTGTGTGGGATGTAAGAACTCCAGCAATTGTACAAACAGGAGACTGACTGGCTAGAAAGCAGCTTTGCTGAAAAGATCTGGTGGGTCCTCATTGAACTGCCAAGGGCAGAGCAGTGTGCCTTTTCAGCAAAGAAAACCAACTACGTATTTTGGAAAGAATGTAGCGAGCAGGTCCAGGGAAGTAATCCTTCCCCTCTCCTTGCCAGTTTTTGAGACTGCATCTGGAACAGTTCATCCCGTTTTAGGCTCCCCAGGACAAGAGAGGCATTGACATAGCAGGAGCTTGGTGGAGGACATGCTGGGCTTGCTCAGCCTGAAGAAGACTCAGGGGAGATCTTACTGATGTCTAAAAGCAGGTGTATCCGAAGCTGGAGACTTTTCTGGAGACATGGACTGGAAGGAGAGGCAGCAACACAAACTGGATCATAGGAAACCCCAACAACTTACAGGGAAAAACATTTTTATGATGAGGACAAACACTGAAACAGGCTGTCCAGATTGTGGGATCTCCATCCTTAGTGATACTCAGGACTTGAGGGAATATGGTCTTGAAATATATACTCTACCTGGCCTTTCCTGGAGGAGGAGGTTGAGCTAGATGACTTCTGGAAGTCCCTTCCTACCTACGTGTTTCTGTTATTTGCTATTCTTTGAACATTCTAGGATTTATCCACACAACCCCTCCGTTAGCACAACAGGGGATCTGAGGAGCACAGGCAAAGGAGAGGGGGGAAAAAAGAGCTGAACTTCTAACCCAGAAATAAGAGCACATTCATTTGAAAGGAAAGAAGGAAAGAGATTGTAAAAACAAACAACTTCCAAGTCAAAGAACTATATTCTTATGCAACACCTGGGCAGTATCCTTCAGTGTTTATCAAACACTGGAATTGCATCTGCCAGAACAAGAGCTAATTACCAACTGAGATTGTTTTCATCTTTTCTGCTTAACCCAGGTTATTTAAGACTGCCTGTTCAGATCCAAAGGCACCCAGGTCTGTGTTTTGTTTGCTGTGTTTGTACGTGCCAGCTGACCTGCAGATTTAATCAAAAGCATGCACATCTGCACAGCTGAGATTAGAAATCAGTTCTGGAGCAGTGAGGTGGTGTTCTCTCATGAAAGTTAACTCTAAGATACAGAGACCACTGAAACCATCAGTATGGTGCAGTGTTAATGTACAGGAAATGGGTGAATTTCATTATTCAGTCATTGAAAATGGTTCTTTAAACTGAAATTTTGAAGTTACATTGAAATAGCTAAATTTTTCACAAGTCAGAATAAAGCCTAGTACTAATATGAACTATTTTTTGTGATTAATGTTTGTTTCATTAAAAGCATGGGCGTGGGGTTTGCCTTTTTATTTACTCCTATAATTCTTTTTGTTCTTGGGGGGTTGCTTCCAGTAGCCCCATATATACTTCCAGTATGCCCAAAACAGTAAAATGACTCATCTGGTATCAGGCACTTGCTGCTAATGAAATGAAAATATGAACAATATGGAGTTTTTGAGGAGAATGGTAGAGATTTTTTATCCTTTCTTTGAAATTTCAATGCATCTTCAGAGTTTTGTTCTCCCATTCTTGAATTTCACTCTGTTTGGAATTCTTCCATTTCCCTTTTAATACCAACTGTACGTAAATACAAAATTTTATTCCCATCCTGTTGGTATTGTTGTAAAAGTTAGAGAAACTGTGATGTATGTAAAAGCTTTATATGAAATTCACATTATAGCCTCAAATACTAAAACAAAATCTTCCTAAGTGCCAGGCTGGTGGTAAGGCCAAAGACTTTTGGATTCTGCTTTCGATGGTGTCAATGCCAGGGTCTGCATCATGGACCATTTGTGAAGTTCACTCACGCTGACTCTGAGAACAGAATTGGTACCCCAAGATTAACCTCAGCCTGAGATTTTTAGAGCTCTCTGTAGCTTTCTTATTTAGATTTAAAAAAAAACTAATAATTGTATCACTTCAATTTGTTTTTTCAGTAGCAGCTGTAATTTATATCTGAATCTCCTTAGCGATATTCTTGCCAAGACAGGAAGCTCCTGAAATCTCCCTACCTGCCTTCTGTGAACTCACTGTCAGGGTCCAAGCTCTCCGATTTTGAAATTGCAGTAAAATAAAATTATGCTTCCACTCCACCCTGTAAATAAATAAATAAAAATGAAGCAGCCCAGGATAAATTGCAAACTTTTCATGGGGATTAAACATTAGTAAAAGTGAGAGAAGGAGGATTAGCAGAAATGCTTTATACTTGTGCATTCATTTTGTTTACTTTCCTACTTCTGAACTTCTCATTAAAATGTTCTAATAAGAGCCAGAATAATGTACTTGGGAACAAACATAGAAACTATATACCTTAGCACCAAAGTTTACAAATCTAGAACATGAGCAAAGAACATTTCTTGTATTTCTGTCTTGGTTCTGCTGATGTGTGACCCCTTCTCTCTAAAACATATGAGAATACGTAGAGAATTGCCTATGCTTTATGAATCATGACATTTGACTGGGAAGGTACCAGGAGTCATGTTTCTGCAATGACACGAGTGCTCTAACAACTGATGCACAAAGTCAGTGTGTCTGTCCCAGCAAATATTTTCTATTTACGTGTGTAAGGTGGAACAGACCCAGAAAAAAAATCCTCTGCCCCTATTGCCCCCCTGGCCTTTTGAATCATGCTGGTAAATTTGTTGTTGTAAGTTTTCAGCAAAAGCCATCAGTTATGACAAAATGATGCTTTTCAATAAAATAAGTAAACAAAATAATCTTTTAAAAGCTACAATCAACACCCACCCTCATTACACCTGGAGAAAACCAGCACATTGAGTGACAGATATGTGTTTTTTCTAAAACCCTACCTCAATATAAAATGGGTATTTTACAAAAATCTAGACCCTGATGGAGAGAGGTTTATTATCTACAGAGCTGCTAGAATCAGGCACAGCAGTACTGTATGCTTCTGAATATAAAAGCTCCATTCTTCAGCGAAGTCCTTTTTCTATTAATGAGATTCACCCTAATGGGACCAAAAATTACTTTAAAAGACATTTTCTTTCTGCTTTTCAAGGGCTTTTTTTCCAGTCCATTTGGACTGGATATCAAAGATAAGGGGAAATATTTCAATAGCAAGATATTTTATAATTAAGCTTTGCAGTCCACATAATGGAGATATAGCCAAATTCAAGTGAAAAATAATTACTGTTTTTGCAGCGCTTGCTTCTTCTCCTTTGCCTCCCTTTCTTCTCCCCCTTCGTTTTCCTCTTCAAAACCACATAATCGGCTGTGGCTTATGTACAAAAGACTTGCTTGATGTAGCTCTTTCCCCAAGGTTTCCTATTTTCCCTGTAGTTTTGAAGAGAAGAGCTGCTCAATTTTTAACTACTCCCAAACCTCCATTAAGGAGAGCATCTTCAGTTCTTTAAAGGAAGCAGGTGCTTCTTTAAGGGTAAGGACTTTAATAACTCACTTTGTAGTGCCAGCTATCCCTTTAGATATGGGAACAGACAAGTTCAAAATATGGCGTGAGACTTTGTAGATGACGCTAGGATGAGCACAGTGTTTCTCTTTTTCCAGTCTTCAGGAACCTCTCCCAATCACTAGAACCTTTCAGAGCTCTCAGTGAATTCAGCCAGCTGCTTCAACAAGTTTGGGTGTATCCCATCTGGTTACATTAACCTTTGCATGGGTAGAAATTGTATACACTGATATACATATATCCAGTTTTGGAATATGCTGCATACTCTTTATGAATTCCAATACAGTCAGTGAATACGCTGATCTCCGCGAGACCTGCTCTATAGCATCAGGAGAGAAACAAATGGAGGTGCTTGAAGTTGATGCCAGAGCTGGAGTTAGGGATACCTTGGGAACATATTTACATGGCCTTTGCAAGAACACCAGGAATCTGTTGAGACTTTAGGACTGGAGGGGACAATTTGGACACACCTGATTTTTAGTGTGGAGGAATAGTTTTAACTTTACTCAATACGGTGGGTCTTGATCAATGCTATACAACTGATATTTTTAACCACCATAACTGCTTTCCTTCATGGTGGTTTTTTTTTTTTTTTTTTTTTTTTTTCTCTACCTGCTAATTACTATCTATGTAATTTCTCTTCAAAGTTAGTGCGGTTTTTCATCCGAACAAATTAATGGTTGAAGGCTGGGGACTGTTTGACCCGTCTCTCCATTAAATTAGATCAATGCATATATGCAGTCATTTTTTGTGCATCCAATAAACTGTTTGGGAAGCATTGTTTTATATTTATGCTCTGTGATGTCTTCAGGCAGAATATATTTACAGGTTTATTGGAGGTCTGCAAAATACTTATTGAATTAGATTAGTTAGTGAATGCTCAAATTAAAAAAGATCAGTGTGTCTGTTCTGTCTGGAAATGTTTGTGGAGATGTTGGTGAGAGAACAAAACTTGCCCATTTCTGCTGTGCTATCCAATTCACCCTCCCCCCCCCTTTTTATTTTCTCCAAGTCATACAAAATGACCTTATTTTATCAGCAGTATAAAACCTGGTTAGAGAACATTCTCCTGCTGTGACAAGAACTGCCGTATGCCTCCCCCAGTGCTATTTCCCACTCAAACTGCTGACTTAGAGCATACTGAAAGACTGATTTTGTTCCTGGTGTACTGGAGTACATTATTTTAAATGAAACCATATGAATATGTGAAGATATCAATATGATAATCATCTCTCAAAACATCTTAAGACAAGATTTTGTTATTTTTAGATGTAGAAAGCTATAAGTGGTACATTAAATGATCACTTTTGCTTGAGAATTAGCAATAGCCAGGTTAACATTGGACCTTGCAGGAATATTAAAGGACTCTTCACTTTTCACTTTAATCCCAATGGTACCATACAGAAATGCAAACTGAAATATACAGAGACAAAACAAAACAAAAACAAACAAAAAAGGTACAAATAACAATATCAAAACAATATCAAGATTTGCTATTAAAAAAGAACTATCTGTAAAGACTTTGAGGACTTTGCACAAGGAGAAAGAGTCCTCTTTCTCCTTTGACAAATTCACCTCTCTATCTCAGTATACTGCAGGAATGCCAACTTTGCTTAACATTTGCCCATTACTGTAGAATCTTTGGTCCAGTGGTATCAGTTACTGCTCTGAAATGCTTTTGAACAAAGCATTCCTTGTGAAAATTGGGTTTGCTACTCTAGTTGAGTTGCAATGTTTTTTTTTGTTTGTTTGTTTTTGTTTCTTCCAGCGGGTTACAGGTGGGTGAATGTGCTCCCACAGAGGGAGAGGTAATGTCTCAGCTTCCCTACCCTACCCAACACTTTACTTTTCTAAATAAGAAAACTGAAGAACAGAGCTGCAGGTAGCATTCCCCAGAGATTGACTCAGTGTAGTCAGCATCTTTGAGGGGTTCGGTTATAGAGATCAAGCAGATTTAAGTATATACAAATATATATACAAATTGCCAACAAGTGCAACGGGAAGATTTTCAGGCTGGTCATCAACATCAGTCAGAACTTTTGTAGCTGTTTATCTGTGGGCATTCGTAACAATGATACACAGCCTACCTTCAACTTGCTGCCCATATAGCAAAAGACCTAGAGAAAAGGTAACTCTTTCAAAACTGAGCCCTCAAGAAAAGGTAACTCTTTCAAAACTGTTTCCTCTTACTAGCAGATTATGTAATTTCATATTGCCTAGTTGAAGTTTAAGCCATTTGTTGCTAGCATCAAATGTGATGCTATCACATTGCTATGATATTTTTCTGTTTAGATACTGATTCTGATGCTCATTTTCTCCTCATCATGTTTCACCTGTAACTAACGACTCCAGTTTGTAACCAGCTTGTTTTAAGATCCTAAATTATTTATATTTGCTCCACATCCTAACATGCCTAACAAGTTGTTGGTACTAGATTAATGATATTAGAGCTTCAGTTGTGATTCTCCAAGTGATTAATGAGCTGACAGCAACACGGGGGAGATGAAACTGTACTACATGCTTTCCATTAGCCCCACCATATTGTTGCATATAACCTTTGATTGAGTCCTGAGATTATGTGATCAGTGCAGCAGATGTATCTCGGGAGCCCTCCTTAACATTCCCACCTTCCATTCCCTAATGGCAATTTTCACAGAAACCAGTTGCTGTTTTGGAGTGCATATGTGTGACAGTTGGAGAAGACTCTTCAAAAGAAAGAAAATATGAATTCTCAAAGTTGTTAATGTTTACCAGGAAAAGTAATATTTTGGGATGTATGTATATTAATGGATGTATGTATACTAATGTTATGCACATATGGATGTGCGTTTATGCAATTCAGTTGCACAAAGAAGCTGCATTTCTAGCTCTTCTCATTTTTCAATGATTCATTAGTGATTACATTCACTAATAACTATAAAATTTACAAGAAGTGATTTTGGGTGCAATATCAAGGAAATATGTACAAGATTAACCTGCTAGCTGAAAGGCATTTTATTTTACTATCTGCTTGGAATTACCCTGGTTCAATTCTTTAGATATTGTTTTTACCACTGTGAGAGTAACGGAACTATATTTCACTCAGCAGCTTTGCCACCCTTGAGTTATCAGGTCTTTCATACCATCCAAGATAAAAATCATAACCCTTGGCAGTCTGCATTCTGTTTTATGAATGCCGTCTGAGAAGCAACATCTCATTTACAATTGTGACCAGGAGCTAGAGTAATTTCTATATCAGCCAGGCACATCTAATAACACATAAATAATGTAAACTGTAAGATCGAGAAAAATAGATGACTTAGTTACTTAATCTCAAAAAATGTTGAGGGTGTGATTGCAGTGCTGTGAAGCTGTATGAATATTGCCCTGAGATAGCTTCAACAGTCATGCAGATGTGCAGTTTTATGTGGTGATATCAGTAGGATTTCAGGGTTGCCTTGTGCCCAGCAGCCTTGAGTCCCGTTCAGCTAACAGCCTTCATCTAGGCATAACATTACACGTTCTTAATGGAAGTTAATTGACCTTAGTGGGGATGGCTCATAAGTTTAAAATTAGTTCTGTCATTAAGGTTTTTGCTGGAATGAGTCCAGCACTTCTTAGGAGTGAATGCCCATAGTCAAGTCCTCTGTGTCTACTGGAGGGCCTGGAGAGGCGTAGGTGCTTCCTGGGCATGCTTGACTACTGTTGTATGGCTGCTGTATACCCTTAAATGAAGAGTTTATGCATTTCAATACCTTACTCAGCCCTTTCTTTTTTCCAAGTACAGCTTAGAGTGCTCAGGAATACGGGGTGTCCTGATTTCTGACCATTTACAGGCTTATATAATTAAAAATGGAGTGTATTATCTCTCTCACCACTTCCTGAAGAACTCTCCTGGAGCAAGTCAGATACTGCAAGTCTAGAAATTTCTTCATGATGGACATTTTGATGATGGATATTTTGACTTTTTTCCTTTTTTTTTTTTTTTTTTTTTAATACTAGAGAAAAGGAATGGAAATAAAAGCTAGAATTATAATTAAGATCAGTTGCTGAAGCTGAAAAAGACAGCACAATTGTAATTTGTTAGAAGATTGCCTTGTTTTAGAGAAAGTGCTGATTAAGATCAAATTTATCTTGAGTTTACATTTTGATTGGACCTAGGCTGAGGGGAGGGGGTTATATTTCAGACACAGTGCAAATGATGCATGTTAATATCCTGTGTTTATTGCCACTTGAAATTACAGCATAGCTTTGAATTGCTGCCAAATCTACAGTTAAGACTCCCTGGTAATCACTATGATTATTTCAAGTCTTCATGGTAATAGTGGGAAGAAGAAGTATGATACCCAAGCTACTGTAGCCTCTGCTGTCAGTGTCGTTTTATCCTTTGGTGCTCAGACTGTGATTCCACCCAGTAGAGGGAGCAGACAAACATATATATTGACCAATCAATCCTGAAAGAGAGATTAAATATAAATATAAAAATATAAATATTAATCACATTATTTTTGGATTTATTTGGCTGTTATATTTCTTCCTGCTTCACTGTCTTTTTCTGAAACAAGAAAAAACTTGGCTTTCCTTAATTTGGGGGATTTGTAATTTTTAATTCATATATTGACTTGGTGTATTATTTTATTTTTTCTTTTTTTTTTTTTAAGAAATATTTTTTGCACTCCTCCCTGTTGATCTCATAGCATCACCTTTTACTCACTTGCTTGATAATCCATGGGTTATGTTCTCACCTTTGAAACATTCTTCTACTTACACTCAATTATGGGAAATTGTAAATTTACACCTGATCTAAATATATACATATTTATTAAAGTGGTCTGTTTAACTGATGGAAAATTAAGAAGTGAGATAAGGGATAAACAGCATAATATTAAGCTCAATTTCATTAAAAAAGAAACATAAGAGTTTGACAGGAAAGAGAAATGCCATGTTAAAAAAAAAAATGTTTAAAAGAAGCTGAAGTGAGGTTTAGATGTGATTAAAATCTGTTCTGGTTTTTGGATACTAAATTATTCAAGCAAATAGCTGTTTATTCTGAGTTAAAACACTCAGCACTTCTAGTCAGCACTCTCCAGATAGTATGTCCCAGTTGCATCCCTTCATCAGTTGCTAGCAGGAAGGTTTGGGTATTTCTTGCACTTACAAAGTAAATAAAACGTTATGAAAAGCATTTAATGTGGGTACAATATTTACTCTGGAATATCTTCCTCAATAAGTAGTGCTAGCCAGCAGGCAAGTCTGAGCACCCAGTGCGTTAGCTGTGGGGAGCAAATCTGCATGCTTGGCACAAAATTATCAGTTTAAACTATGGAAATATAAATCAGAGCACTGAGTGAAATTCAAAAATATTTCATTAAATGAATCGTGATACGTGTGTAGGTAAGGGTATAGTAAGGGACTCTGCCATGTATGCTTAAATGTCTACAATCTTTAGGCTATATTTTTTCTCACAGATTTAACTCTGAAAGATGCATAATATTTTTTTAAGGACACCATTAGCAATTCTCACAGTGTGTTTGCATTTCATTATATCTGACATTTTTCCTCAGACTTCAATTTCTCGAATGCTGTTCTTTGAAAGTTGCTTTCTTGGTCCTCGGTATGGATGAGAAACAGAAATATCTGTACTCAATGTTCATCAGGTGTGACAGCCGGTCTCAGATTTATAAAATTAATTCCTTTATTATTTTGAAACCAATCTTCAGGTATTTTTGTGATCACAAGATTTACTGGGCCAAAAAAAAGAAAGCGGAACAGTAACACTGTATTCTCTGGACTGTAGTCACTCTACACTGTGGTCTCTGGTTATTATTCTCTTTAGGTGCAATCTATACCTTTTCTGGGGTGTATGCTGCAGTGATTTGTCTTAGTTGTATATGTTGTAAAGACATAAACAGAAGATAATGATATTTATGGAAATTATTTGGACTAGCAGACGTTATACAAAGGAATTAAACTTTCTATATGGAATTAGTCCCATACTGCATCTAGTGAGGCATGCTGCAAGCTATGCATGAGTCTCAGGACCAGTCTTGTCCACCATCCACACATTAACAAGCTTCAGCAGGATTTGTGGAACTGTTATTGCAGCCTTCCTTGTGGAGTTTGCTTGACCCTTTTACACAGAACTGTGCGTTTTTTTCTGTCATCTGGTCAGAAACCAATGGGTTTGAGCGTTAGGTAGCTCAGGCAGCATGCTGACAGTTTGAATTCTTTTATTTCCAAGAAAAATTAGATGTTTTGAGCCTGAGTTGCAGTTAGCAGTACAGCAAGGGAAGTCTCCACACTGGACATAAATACTTCTCTGTACTTTGTGATGCAAGCAGAGGTGCAGGGAAACACATTATAGCTACATTCAACTTTAGTCTGGTGTCATGCCCTATGCAGAAAATTGCTGAATTAACATGCTACAAGAATCTTTAAATGCAGTATATATTAAAAAATTAAACAGATACTGTTTGAAGAGTTTACCAAGGATAAAGGAAGCCATTACATGCTGTAGGGATGAGATGGCTCTTGTGAAAATGTCATTTATAAAGGCCTTACAATAAAAATGACACGTTTTCATACTCTTGGGTAAAGTTACAATTAAAAATATGGAAAATCATGGGAAGGTTATGGGCTATTATCATGCTCTTCTGACTGATCTAGTCACACAGCTAATCACTGTAGTTTTGGTTTAATGAATGCATTAGCATGGGGTTTCAGAGATGGACCATGGGTCCTGAAGTATGTGTAAGTTTCTAGTTCAGCAATCTATTCCAATAAGTGATATATGAAAGCAATGCAGAAATTTGTGAAACTGTGTATGTGTTTCAAGTACAAACGCACACATCCTTAAGTATTCAGTTTTACCCCCAAGCAGTGGTATAGCAGTAAAAGCCCCCAACCATTTGCCAGATCTGTGCAATTCATTAGAGATTTCAATTTTTTGAACTTCAGCTTCACCCTAAAAAGATGACTACATAAAAATTGTGCTGTTTTTGTCTAATGTATTTACTTCTCTATATTCATATTATGGTAATCCTGTTTGCATAACTGTTTGCCATTTAGCTCTGTTAGCAAGTTGCAGTCACTATATAGCAATGATCAGGATTCTGTGACATTTGCTGAATATTTTGAATATATTTTGATTCTAGGATTATTACTTTTGTATTGTCTTTAAAGGGTGAACTAAATAGAGCCCATCTGGCCTTTTGAAAATCCATGTTTTGTTTGTTGGCTGTCAGTTAATAAGGGCACCTTTTCACTTGCAAATGGGGTCCATTTGGTCTGGAGAGACAATAAAAATGGATCTTCACATAGTCATTTTTTAGAACCATGCTGTAACACACTGAGCATACAAAAGGTGAAGAAGTTTAAAAGAATGTAATTCTGATTAAATTATATGAGTAGAATTTCCTTGTTTCTGAAAGCCTCACACAAATTTCACACAAGAAAACAGATCAAATTATTACTAACATGCGAAGGAAATGCAAATAATTGATTGGCTTATATTTCTGCACTAAAGTGAATTTCCATTTTGTCCAAAACGTGGAGGAGAAAGCAGGTAGAGAACGGTGAAGCAATGGAAATATGTTATAAAGTAGTTATTTCTTTTATTTTTTTTTCTTTACTATTTTTTAATATATTTATTTTTTCTTTATTATTTTCTTTATATATTTCTATTATTTTCTTTATTATTTTTATGTTTTGTATTTATAAAGGTAGCCTCACTAGATAAAGCAATATATTTATATGGGCATGTTAAGGTAAGTCCTTATTAGTATTAGATCTTTTTTGGTTAGTCTCGAGATTTTCTCTTGTAGCTTCATGAACCTTGCATAAGAACCAAAATCTAAGGCAGTTATTTTTAGTAGAGATGAGAATTGTGATCAGTTTGGTGTGATTTGCAAGAGAAACTATAGAGTTTAAGATTCACAGATTAGGTCAGGGAAGATTAATAGGATCTTGCTGTCCCTACATCATAAAATGCCTTTGAGTTTCTTTTCCATAGGATTTTGATAGATAAGGTGTGTACAAATTCTGGCATTTACGGAACAAAAATAAGACTTCATTTTCTTTTTTAGAGAAAACAATCTTCTGAGTGAATGTTTGTTGTCATTTTTGTCTTTTAGATCATTCTTGTAAGCTCTTCTCATAATGACCGTGACCAAAGCCTTTTCATAAGCACGGATGAAGGAGCTACTTTCCAGAAGCAACCTATTACTTTTTTTGTGGAAACTCTCCTTTTTCACCCCAAAGAAGAAGACAAAGTGCTCGCTTACACAAAGGAAGGCAAGGTAAAGTATGAAGATATTGCATTTTTTTTTGAAATTTAGGAACTAAATTTCAAGGAATTCACTAAGAAGTTAAGGAGATATAAAACTGTTGTGGTATGTCATTGAGCACTGGGTTTTTACGAAATACCAGTTGTCCAAAAGGAAAGCATATTCAGTTTTTGAGAGGCCTATTTGAATATTTATTTCATTCATGTGTCATGTTTCATTCATCTTTGCTCTACGGTAACTTCAATCCTGACATTTTTGGTTGATATGGATATTGGTAGTATTTATCCTCCTGGAGAGGAGTTGAATACTACCTCTGTCTAGTGGGTTTACATGGCAAGGTTTTGGTAGCAGGGGCCATAGGGGTGGCTTCTGTGAGAAGGATCTCGAAGCTGCCCCATGTTAGGTAAGGGCCCCGCTGCTGACCAGAGCCGAGCCAATAAGTGATGTTGTTTTGCACCTCTGTGAGAGCAGATTTAAGATGGGGAAAAAATGCTGCACCACACAGCAGCTGGGAGGGTGAGAGGAGTGAGGAACAGCCTTGCAGGCGCCAAGGTCAGTGAAGAAGGAGAGGGAGAGGTGCCTCAGGTGCCGGAGCAGAAGTCCCCTGCGGCCTGTGGTGAGGCCCATGGTGAAGCAGGCTGTACCCCTGCAGCCAATGGAGTACCACGGTGGAGCAGGGTTCCACGCTGCAGCCCATGGAGGAGACCACAGTGGAGCAGGTGGGCCTGCACTGATGGAGGTTGCAGCCAGAGCAGATTCCAGGCAGGACCTGTAGCCTGTGGAGAGACCATGCAGGAGCAGGTGACCTGGCAGGAGCTGCTGCCCATGGGGAACCCCGGTTGGAGCAGTTTGCTCCCGAGGGATGGACCCCGTGGTACGGACCCATATCTGGAGCAGTTCTTGAAGAGCTGCTGCCTGTGGGAAGCCCACATCCGATCAGTTCAGCAAGGACTGCATCCCGTGGGAGGGACCCCACAGCACAGGGGATGAGAGTGACCGAGAAGGAGCAGCAGAGAAGAAGCACTGTAGACTGACCATAACTCCCATTCCCCCATTCCCCTGCGCTGCTTGGGGGGAGGAGGTAGAAGGGGGTGGATGGGTGGGGGAAGGTGCTTTTGGTTTCCTTTGTTTCTCACTTCTCTAGCTCATTAGTAATAGGCAATAAATCTTACTATTTCCCTATGCTGAATCTGTTTTGCCCGTCACAATAATTACTGTGCAGTCTTCCTGGCCTTATCTCAACCCTTGAGCCCCTTTCATCATATTTGCTCCCTGTTCCTCTTTGAGGAGGGAGAGTGAGAGACCGGTTGTGGTGGAGCTCGGCCGCCCACCCGAGTAAAACCAACACACTCTGAAATGTGCTCCTCTCTAGAAACCTAATGTAAGCAATTGCTCTTTAATTCATAATGTATTAGAAAGTTAATAAAGCTGAAATGCTTCCTTCAAAGGCCTTTCATAGGACGTAAAGTAAAATAAACTGTTCAGTCATACAGCAGAAGAGGATTTTGGTAATCACTGAATCTGTAGAAACAGAGATTTCTGTCAACAGTAGATTAATTCTCTCTCTCATGATATAATACATTAAGATTCATCATTATGTAAATTTTGACCATCTTGGATATTTTTTTTTTTTCTGATTAAATTTTAAAGTCATCTCTCTGGATGGGTTAGGCTAACCACCAACAAGTGAGCAGACAATCTGTAAGAGTGTCATTCATCTCTTTTTCGTAGTGCCCAAACTGCAACTTTAAAGTCACCGTGATTCTGATCCTGATAGTGGTCTTGCCTGTCTTCAGTTGTTACTCCTGTTTTAAAATGAAATTAGACAAACACTAGTCCAAAAATGAACCCTTTTAAGAGATCACAGAAGGTGAGAGTAGTCAGACTAAGTTGCTAATGCTGGAGCCAAATACTACACTGATTTCAGTTATGTTACATCAAGTCATCCTTTGGGATATTTTCAGTAATATATAACTTAATAGCCTATCCCAAAACAATTTGTGTTTACAGGAATTTGCAAATAAGGATGGAAGCCTAATTATAATAATAATAATAAAAACTGTAGGAAACCAAACTCAGTCTCAAATTACATGGAGTATTTTACTTACTAGTTTCAATTTCAAATCCTAACACAATTAACTGTTACAAATGTGGGGAATACGTTATGCGAACAAAATGCTTCAGGGAAGCCTTAAGTTATGAAAAGCCTATGTTATGAAAGGTGCTGTTCTCAGTTTGACTTTTGTTTCTGATGATCGATATAATCCCCAATTTCACTATAGTTAGGAGATCAAATGGCTCAAAAAACTAAATGGCAGAATCTTTAAGTGTCATAGCATACTGAAGATGCTGACCATCCTCACACAAGTGTTTTGAAGTGATTAAAAATATTTGTCAGGAAAGAGAAGGAGATAGGAGCTCAAAGTGAGGCATTTCCATTGTGTTTTGAGAAATTATGCAGTAGGGAGATTTTCAGGTATTTTATACTTGGGTAATTATCCAAAACAAGTGATACTATTGCTAGCCACACTTAAAGTGCAACTGCACAAAAAACTACAAAATACTAAATAATAACTTCTTAGTAGTAGCAGGGAAGGTTAGGTAGAGTCAACCATAATTCACTGGATAAGCCCTGCATCTTTACCTAAGATGTTAAAGAAAGAAGGGTGCCTTTGACTGTAACTGGACAAGTAATCTGCTTCACTTTTAAGATCTGACAAAGCTGGCTTATGAGGAAGAAGTAATATTGGCAAAAGAGGAGTTGAAAATCAGACTGGCAGCTTGACATGAAAAGAAGTCACTGTACTAAACTCAAAGTTTTCCAGAGAGTCTGAATCTGAAGCCAAAATCTGAATTTGGCCTAGGGAGATTGCATACTCCAGATTTTTTAGTTAATTAACTTTACTTTCACTGAAATAGCATTGTATCAAGAAGTTATATGAGCTAAAGCTCAGGAGGAGCCATTACCTCCTGTTACTCAAATGATTTCGTACAAAGGCACTTTTGAGAATACAAGGAATGAAGGATCAAGTTCTTCATAAATAGCAATCAGCAAAGCTTCTCTGTCTACTGGAGCATCATGGCCTTTCTCACAACTTCTGATTTGATTTAGTCCTTATTTTATATTGCTAAATCTGCATTGTTCTTTCATTCAGAAGCCTAGATTTTATTTAAATACAGCTCTAGCCTCTGGCTGACACCATAAATGAATGCAAATCTAGTCAATGTAGTTGGACTAATCTATTTACTGTCTCAAATCTATACTCCCTTTTTCTGGCTACCTCAGCAATAATGAATAACAATCAGCTATTCACTGAGTCTCTATAAATGCTTTTTGATTTTTAAAACTTGACAGAGATACAGTAGATTTTAATTGTTCATTGGGAAAGCTGTAAGGATGGAAAAATGGTAAAACTAAGAAATGCATTTTTAATTTCTTTTCAAAGTGATTCCCTACATTTATTATATGGGTGATAATAAACATCTATTAGATGCATTCACTAAAGCCAGAAATTTTAGCTGTCCACTAATATAACTGTTTTCACCTCATATCTAAACTCATTTGGTTGTTTTATTGCAAGCAGCTATTAAAAACCAAAACCCATGTAGGTATTTTTTTTTTTTAATTTTAAGGAATTTGAATGTGTGCATAAGTTTGGTACAGGTTGTTTTTTTATTTCTTTCAAATAATGCATCAGTTAAAAATCCCTCTCAGTTTGAATGTTTCATTATTCCTACTTTGCTCTCCCTTGCAGTAAGATTGCAAGGGCTTCTCACTACACAAAATCGAACTGCTTGTTCATAATTCCCCAGACTTAAAATTTAAATGTGTGTATAAGGTTTATTTGGATCGGGAGAAAGGGCCAGTGTGGTTGGGGTTTGATTTTTTTTTTTCTTTTCTTCTCAAATTTTCATCTGAAATTCATCCATGACAAAAAAATGTATCTTTTTGTTATATGCTACTGTTGTCCATTATTGCAAATAGCTCTTTTCTCTCTTCTAGGAACCTCTGAATTCTTGTTTTCTTTGCAGATTGGACACCAGAGTTAGGGCAACACTTTCAATGATTATCTCTTCCACGTTTATAGTGGGTTGCTGTGGCAGGTACCTAGCTGAGCAGGGCCCACCCTTTGATGACCACAGTCAAAACAGTTGTCATCTTTTCTGCCTGCGGTGACAAATGTTTGAAAAAACAGCTCAGGTTCTCTGCTCTGAATGGTCTGGCAAATGCAAAACCATGCTTCTCCCTCTCAGGAGGATGCTCTTCACTCTGACTTTTTGATTCCTGGATTATTTCTGTCTGTACACTGGCTGGGTCAACATTAAAGTAAACTATTGGAGTCCTGATCATCGTTTCCCACCATTGCTGTGCTCTACTGCTTTAGCTGATTGTGTAGTGGAATGAAGCCCAGTAATTTTCAAGTACATAGTAACTATGGGAGATGCTGTTTTATTTCTAATTCAAATTAATGAATACCTGCAGAGTTTATGTCGAGGGAAGTTACCTCAGCCTTTATCTTTACATAGTAATATTGCTGTTTTTCTCTAGTAAAACAATTTATAGTTTTATTCATTTGCCACTGAACCTGTAATTTTAAAAGAAAAACATTTCTTGTCCTCATAAGATTTTCTCCTCTATAATGGCTGGTGACTGAACAGGTGAATTATTCCCATGTCAGAGTAGGACAATTTTATTTGCATTTTTTCTCCTATTCAAGACATTAACAGAAATCCCATCATATGTAAATTGGATCCATTAAGAAATGCATGTAGACAGCAGGGGGCTTTAAATCTGTCTCATAGGTATTTGCTATTTTAACTAGAGGAAACAGATTATGAAGGCAAATGCTAAAGAAGGGAGATTTTTGAAGAGCTATTTTATTCCCCATTTTATACTAGTTAAAACAGCTTTGGTCTGCTCTACTGATATCCATCCGTATCATTAGCATGTGATCTTTAGCAGGAATGAGCTGTTCTGAGGGAAGGTGGAGCTGGAATCATCCTCTTCCCTCAGGCCATCATCTGCCACTCTGAGTGACCATTTCTCACAGGTCTCGGATTGCTGTCCGTGACGCATGCACCTAAATATGCCTTTTCTCATCAAATCCCTGAAGTATTTCCATTATATCTTTTGGACCTATTTTATCAGAGTTTTAAATCCATTGATTTCCTATCTTAAGTATGTTTGATGGAATTAAGGCCTGAAGCATAAAGGGAGCATTTGTGCTTGGTTTGTCAATGAAGGGAAAGAAGGAGAAGAAAAGTATCCTTGTACCCTCCCTCCTGTGTAACTTCGCTGGGGTCAAAAAGAATCTGACCCAAAATGAATTAACTGTGAATTGTTTTCATGGTGGACAAGAAGGCACTGTCACCGAGTTTTGTTCTTTATAGAAAGTTATCATGAAGAGTTTCAGGAATTTTTTATTTTGTGTGTGTGTGTGCGTGCACAGTCTGTCATTTTAATAGTGACATGGGACCTGTTTTTTAAGATGTATATCATTAAGTTTCCTATTACCTATTCCCTTTCTCTCTCTTTTATTTTTTGTAGGTTTATGCATCCATTGACTTGGGGAAAAAATGGACTCTTCTGCAGGAGCGAGTTTCAAAAGATCATATTTTTTGGTAAGATGCCTGTTATCTTCCAAATAATAATAATAATAAAAAGAGGAGCAAAAATATTTTGTTCTAATCAAGAAAGATGTTTTCAGATGTGCTAAGGACGGTAGGAGCTTTGGTTTCTTTTGCAGATTGAGTATGTCAGCATTGCTGCATCCACTATTGCAAATTTGTGCTCATGCCAGTGATCATGCCAAGTATCAGTGTATATAGGGGTTAATAGGTCTAGTTCTATGGAGCTGAAGATTAAAGAGAACTGTAACGTCCAATGAAATTTCTTTTTGTTTTATTGGTAAAATTGATCTTTAGAAAGGAGAACAGTATTTTCACAGAGAAGAAGTCTGTAACTTTTTAAAGAAATGTTGAATCAGACCCATTAACTGGAGTCATATATAAACTTACGCTATTAGGGAAACTGGTGAAAAATATGACTTTACTGAGTACACATATATCAGATGATTTTATTTTAGCTTGTCTCTCAAAACATTTAGGAAGTGATTTAAGCAGATTGACAACATTTTGAAGGATAAGTCAATGTCTTTTTTTCTGCAAATTAAGTAATTTTGCAAAGTATATAACTTCATTTGCATAAAAATTAAATTTTGATAGTGTTTTTAATTGATTTTGTATTTAAAAGTCTTCAATTTACACAATTCATATTTATCTGATTTCTATTGGAAAAGTCCAGATATTTCCACCTTTCACATTTTACTTCAATGTATTAATATAGAACATTTATAATCATATTATTACAAATAATTAGTATTTATTATTACAGGATTAGTCATAACATGACAGACGCTTTCGTTCTCTAAATGACTTCTGATTTGTTTTAATTCTAGAATTGTCCTTGCACAAATAAGGGAGTTTTTCGTAGTTCCAAATATCCTTTTTTTGTTTGTTTGGTTGGTTGTTTTTTTTTTTTTTTTTTTTTTTTTTGGCCTGCAACCTACTTACTGTCCATACTAGTCTATGTTTTTTCCATAGGAAAACAGCCTGTGGTTTGTTTGTAGTAACACCTATCTGATTTACTCCAGTCTGTGTCAGCCTTTTCTGCTGAAATATTTGAGTCAGCTGGATACTTTCTGCCTCCTTGCTCCTGCAAAATACAGCCTTGCTGCAGAACTTACTGCCACTCAGCAGCTGGAGTTTTACAGGCAACATGCTTTACATGTATCTCAACTATCATGCAAGTGGTATAATCACTTAGAAGTTACACAGTGGTGTTGCTAACAGTTAAGGAAGAACAGTAGAATCCTCTCCCTTGAAAAGTTGTTTAATGATGTTTTTCTTGTCTAATCCTGGGTGTATTTAGGACACTGAAATTATGTAAACTTACCACTGAAATACATGTTGTTTTTGCTCTGACTCAAGCTGTCACTGCTTTTTGAGGAAAAGCAAGCACATATATGCTTAACATTATTAAGTCTGTATTTTTCTGTATTTCAGAATCCTTACACTTCTTTATATTATTCAAACACAGTCAAGGAAAATGTCCCAGAACTTTGGCAGAAATAACTGCCATATATTACTTCAAACAAAGATTGTTCATAAATGTCACATTCCTCTCAGAGAAGAGTAATAAATTACAATAATTTGTATGTTTATAAACATTAGAAATAATTTCTAAGATTTGCTTTCCCCTTTTCAGTGGATGGGCATGTATTCAGGGCATGTATCTCACTGATACTGGCTGGTTGTGCTGAAACATTTCACTGGGCAGGTCTTTAGTAAAGGTTACTTCTTTGGTATCAGTGGAATTTTGGCACTGTATAGAAGTTTATAACATAGCCTGAGATCTTTATTTCAGCATGGTAAATACAGATATCCATCATAATATTTTACTGTGCCTTTTTTTTTTTTTAAAAAAAACAATTTCCTCCTGCGCCTCCAGCAGCAGCCAGATCTTCACACAGTTCCCGAAGAAGCTTTTTTTTTCTTCTTTTTTTTTTTTTTTTCTTTTTTTTTTAGGAAATCTGAATGCAATGAATGTAATGCAGTGCCTTGTATATTTATTTTATGTGAAGGTCAGTAGGGACTGGGTAGTTTAAAATATTTACGTGTAGATCTTATACTATAGATTTCTAAGTAATATATTTAAATAATCTTCTAGGCTTTATGTGCTTTTTCAAGTGTTTTGGACTGTCCCTTAAGTGTTTTTGCAGATCTAACATATGGGATTTGGTCTTTCATGATAGTGGAACTAATGGAAAGATTATTGATATCACTGGAAAGTGTATACTATCATCTCTATTTTAGCAGCACAGAATATTTTCATCCCGTCTGTGATTTAGTGTGGCATTTTCTCCCCCTCCTCCTTCTCCCCCCAGCTGTTTTCCCAATTTGTTTCATTTATACTTTTGGAAAGGAAAGTTGACTAATCCTTCATAGCGGTTTTTCTTCCCAGAGCAGCTTAGGAGGGCCTGGGAGGCTGCAGATGTAAAGGCGGTTGCAAAACTTAAGTATTCTAGAAATATAGAATCATAGAATATCTTGAGTTGGAAGGGACCCATAAGGATCATAGTGTCCTGGAACCGCACCGGTCTACCCAAAATTTTAGACCATGCTCTTTCTTTTTCTATATTTGTTTCCTCATTAAAGTTGAAATGAAGAATCAAAATATAGGGGAAAATAAAACAAAAACTTGTTCAGTAAACTTCCATATCAAAATCCTGAAAATAATTAGTTTCAAAACAAAATAATGAAATGTAGATTTGAAATTAACCTCAGAAAATCAGTTATTAAGTCTCAATATAATTCAAAACAAAATATTTCTGACCAGTTTTACTTCTGCCGATAAACTACAACCAACCGTGCATTATTGTCCTGATGTGAATATTTCTATTAAAGCGGTATTGTAGTGCCTAATCCTTGTATGTAGTTTTTTCCAGTTCTTAGCATATTTGTTGCAGCATATGCAAAGAGTTTACTTTAGAAATAGAATAACCTGTCCCAGCAAAACATAGAGCACCCATACATCATCACAGGGTATATAATTATTGGTTTTATATATCAAGCCCATTAAATAATAATAATAATAATAATAAAGTATATTATTATATTATGTGGTAATAATCTAGAAGAAAAAAGAATTCTGCAGTTTGGGATTCCTCTGCCTCTGCGGCTATTCTTTTCAGTGCCTAAGGCTTATGCACCAGTTAAGTTCCTTCTGATTTCTCAAAATAGAGCTTAGTAATACATAAGAACAGATTGTGAATCAGCTGTCTACACCAGCACAAATATACCCCAAGACAGTAAGACTTGAAGCAGTAATTACCAGAGAATTAGGCCCAGCATACTTTCATTATGATTTTGTCTGGAGCCTTAGAAATGTTTTATCCTCAGCTCACTAGAATATGTGGATACGATGTGAAAGGTATCTATTACTCTTATTTTTAGATATTGGTTCTCCGTTTTCATGAGAGGTGAAAACATAAAAATAAAAAATGATGACTGTATTTGGGTAGAGCAGTTGTTCTCCAGGGACCAAAGTTCTGTTCTTATCATGAAATCCCACATGAGCAATCAATCATAGCTGCAGCTATTAATGTCAAGTGTAGCGAGTTCCTGCCTATTTGAGTGTCAGGTGAAAGAATGGAGTTTAGAGGTGTTATGCCCTGAAGGAGAGAGAAATGGAAAGAAGATTTCATTGAGCTTTTAACATTGAATTTTGTGTGAAAGGCTCTTGTGTGGGAAGCCAGAGATCTGCGTAGGCAGTCATTCTTACATTTGACTTAAGCATTCAGGATGATATTTGTTTCTATTCCTATCTGTGTGGTGATGGGGATGACAAACCACTTTGGCCCTGCTGTTCAGACAAGAGTGGCAGGAAAAATGTTTTTATTAAAAAGTGTTTAGGAATAGGGAGGATATAAGGAGCAGCACACACTGGCTGTGCAAGGCATTGACTGAGTCACTGAAGGTGCATCTTTCAAAGAGATGTGAAGAAGGCAAGGCCTGAAACATAAATCAGTTGTAATCTACTGACTTTAGCTTATATAAATCAAATTGCGGTTTTGTCTCCCTGAGTAATCAGGTTGCCAAGAGTCAGTTGCATTTTAAGCTACTCAGAGAAAGCATCTACATGCTTTTGACTTGCTTTCTAAGCAAGACAGTACCCTTAAACCAATGATGTGAATCACTAGAAATCAGTCAGTGTAAAATGGGAGCTTGTTAACTTTTGGGTAAAGTTCATGTTAAGGGATGATAAGAGGGGCAGACAGGGAGACATGCAAGTTTTCAGATGGCATTTCGTTGAAGACTCAGCCACATCAACAAGTGAGTTTGTTTTGATTTGGTTTTGGATTCGGATAGTATATTTGAAGATGCCTCTTCATTAATACACATCCAAGTGAACTGGAATATGTAACAACGAAGGGACCTATTGGAAGGAGAGGAGACATGTCCACTGCAGACTCTACTTGATTAGTGCTCACAGACAACTGCTCCTCTACAAAATGAGGCCATGCTGCAGAAGTAAAATATAAAATCATAATTACCACATAAGGGATTGATGCTTACAATTCACATTTTGAGGTATGTGTTATTAGTGGTAATTTTTGTTTGTATATATTACATAAATGTCAAATTCTAGGCAAGCATTGACGTTTTTCTAGTATTGCATATAACTGGAATGAGAAATTACTGGGGCAGTTTGCAAGAAAGAGAGCTGAATAAAATCAAGTTGTTATTAAAATAATGCCAGATGTCTGCTAACTTGCATTCTTAACAGAGAACTCTAAATTTTAAATTCTTAGAATTTTAGCATTGTAGTTTAAAAATATAAAATTTTAAATGACTGTATTATGGAGTATATATTTATACACAGACCGAGATGGATGCAGAGATCTTATTAGTCCATTCAATTGCACCATTTTTATGCTGATGTAATGCTGATCAAGTTGGTGTAATGTCTTGGTGGAGCACTAATACAGAAAAGTGAAGGGCATGCAAAATCTAATTTTTTGGAACTTCTCTAAACTCTCAAGCAATATATACATAAAAAAGAGCTGTAGTGTCCCTCAAGAGACCAAATTCAGCCCTGCCTTTGTATATGGAAACAAAAGTGCCTGGATTTTCCTGTGCTTTGCACTTTAATTTATTAGATGCATCTTTATGAACTTTATGACATAATTAAATTTAGACATGCACAATGGCTGCACCACGGCAACCCTGCATCAGTGAACTACCAAAGGTGCTGCTTTTCTTCTGCAGGATTATTTCTCAACTACCTTCATGGTGAGATGGTTTAAGAAACAGGAAACCAATCCCTCCAAAAATTCTCCAGATTACATTTTGCTGATTTAATTTTCCCAAGAGGCACAGACAAGCACCAGTGCTAGCAAAAGGGAGATGATGGGAACTTGTGTTCACAGGAAAAGGAAAAAGCATATTGAGTCTGTCTATATTCACAACACCCTACAATCAAGTCAGTCTATTTTCATTTTGAAGTGTTGTAACTACACTGTAATGCGATCTGAAGTGCTGGCATGTTGCACTTGCTTTAACCAGACCTGTATGCTTGGTAAAGAAATATTTCTTTACCTATAGGAAGTTTATTCTTTTTTTTTTTCTTTTTTTTTTTTTTTCCTCTAGTGGAAATTTTAAGTGCATGTTGTAAAAACTGAAATTGAGAAAAAATAGTTTCCAAGAAAGTGCTCATTGCGCTGAAAGCTTAAGTTTCTATTTGAAAATAGAATTTGATGCTGAAATGACAGCAAAAAAGGAAGAAGCTGTTGAATTTCAAGGTTCCATTTTGTCTGCAAGATGAAAGAGGTCCTGTCCTAGAGCTGGACTAGGATCAGTGAGCTGTGCTTGTGAATAGATCTGTGGAAATAATCCTCACACTGGTATGATGTATCTATGTTGTGGTAGCAATAAGTTTATATATGAAAATGTATATTTTTTAAAAAAGCTTAGATTTCTCCTTCAATATAAAAAAGCATAACTGAGCCTTCCTTTACTGTATGTATGGGTTTTGCCCATCATTTTAGGAAAGCTATATTGCATGAGCAGATGGACTGAGACTGTGTTTAGCCTTGATAGTATGATACACCTTTTCCTTTGGTTCATCCTTTAAACACAGTTGAAATAACAATATTGCTGTTTAAAGTACTGTTGGCAAAGGACTTCACTGAATTGAATGGATTAGTTTATTCTTCAGGGATATTGCTTCAAGTTCTCTGCATTAGCTATATTCCATTCTGAAGATTTTCTTAGTAGCTGTAATAGATGGGTCTTTTTTCAATGAAAGAAAAAAGGACTGTTCCTAAGTGCTTGTAAAAATAGGCGAAAAGACTTCAGAGTTGGGAAACTTTATACTTGATGTTCAAAAGCAGACTTTGAGGGTTTAACGTCTTCAGTGAGTAAATAGAGAGCCATCTGCACAACTGGAGTAATATGAAACACAAAACCTGGCTTTGAAAAAAATGAAGTTGTTTCCTTATTTTATTTACCTAATTTGTGCCTCTCAGAATGAATAAACTCTGCACTTACAGAATACATCTCACATGTTAAACGTATCTAAAGTGAGATATCTATAGGTATAGCTTAATGATCATTTCTTTTGGCAGCTCTGTGGCTTCTGTCTTTGTGGGGTTACCTTTAAATTAGCCAGTTCCAAGCACTGGGACCTGGCTGGTTCAGTGGGACAACTGAGGTGGTGACGGAGAGGCAAGACTGGGAACACAGGAGGGAGGTGGCTTAATCTGGTAGAATAATGAGTAGAAATGGTTGTCAAACTGCAGCATGGAGTTGTCACCCTAAAACTTCTGTGTAGTCAATGGAGGTGATCCAGCTGGTTTAGGAAGAGAGGACGTACCCTCTGGAAGTAACTGTTCTCCTGTTTAATGAAGCATAGTTTCAAAAGGGGGAATAAGGGAAATGTCTGAACTTCAGGGGGAAAGAAGTATTACTTTTTTCCTGGCTGGGTTTAAAAAAGCCTTCCTTGTGATTTTTTTTCACACCTACTGAAATACAAATCTAAACGAGAGATGTAGTCCAGGTTGGAAGCTCTCACGTTCTGTGTACATGCGGTTTTCATTAACACCAATCAGTTACAACCTCTTGCACTAAATGATTACACTGGAAATGAGATTAGATTCTCCTTGTGCCAGCTGCCACTGTTAGCAGGAATGTGATAGACAGATCATTCTCACTTCTGAGCTATTGAAAGAAGTGTGTAAAGGTATTGACATATATCTCAAACTGTGCTCATGAAATCATGTGTGATGAGTTTTAGACAGAAAAGTTTTTTTCACAAGTACCCCAAAGCTGTATTATTGGTACCAATCAGCAAGTCAGGCTGAGCCTCAAAAAACTTCAAGCCTGTTTCTGTTAGTTTGTAGTTCAGCTGCATGAGGTCTAGAACAAAAGATAAAGTATTCTATAAATGTAATTTTCTTCCTTCAAAGAGCTGACTGCAAAGTAAATAGAAGGTTTGATTTGGTATGTTGTGAATATCTAGAAGAAATAGATAGTGTAATAGATAATGTACACTGCAAAAAGTAGTCTGCAGATCTACCCCCACCCCCGCCCCGTTCAGATACACTTTTATCAGACCTCAGTGAATATAATAGCTTTTCTGACTTAATGTACTGTCTCCAAAATACTCTAATAGTTTGTATTTCAGAGGCACAATTTCTTAGAAAATGCAGGACTTTTCCATGCATTTACTAAAAAATTCCTAGTAGAAGTTTGTTTCACATCTCATGGCTTGGCAGAGCTCATCACTCCCCCTCCCCTTCCTTATTCAGACTGATCATTTATCTTATCAGGAAAAAACAGCAATGTGATTATTTCTGGTTGTTATGCAGCTGTGGAAATCATCTAGTCTCTTCCCCCTGGCCTGCATTCCCAAGGAGCCACCAATTACTGAGTCTGAGTTTTCACCGTTCCTCATAAATCAGTGTTATTAAAATCATTAAACAATGATGTAATTTCAATCCAAAGTATTAGCTTTATTGCATTTGATTGTTAATAATTGTATCAAAATGATCATTTTCTCTAAGTATTGTAATGAGTTTTTTTCGTATCTGAGTCCAGCTGCACTTTGTTACTCAGTGCATGTCTTCAGTTCACATCTACTGACTTGATGGACACACGTTGCCAATGAAGAACCTTGTGAAAAGTGACGTAGCAATATGGGAATGGGGATGGATTCTGCTTTGCTTTGTGACAGTATGAGTGTCAGCTCCAAGCTATCTCTGCAGAGTCTTCCTGACTAATGGCAACATAAGGGCCAGGAAAAAGCACAGCCATGGCTGCTGTCCCTAGGTTGGGATGGAAACCCTGAGGCTCATCTTTTGGCTAAGCGTATTTAACATGGGAGATATTAGGAGAAAATCAGCCTGTATTCCCCGTGAACTTTTTCAAAGTTAAGCTGTGCTTTGATCAGTTCTGACTGAATTTCCTTCTCAGGATATCCTTTTCAGAATTATTTTTCACTTTCTTCCTTGGTCAAAGTAGAATCTACTCTTCTTTTGAATATACTTACTAATGACATATCAATTAGTTATGGAAGGGATGTGTCAAGTTTAAGGTATTTCTAATAAGAATGGAATCCAAGTCTTCTCTAGCCCTAAATCTGTCCTGTAGTCTCAAATGTCAGAGGTAATTGTAAAAAGATGCTCTAAAGCTTGCCAGTAAATATGAGTGCACATGTAGCTGTATATATTTATTTATAAACTTGGGATTATAAAGTCTTTTTTTCCAATTTCATAACTATTTTGGTTCTTTTCTCCAGAAATTCTCCAGATCCATTAGGATCTTATTTTTATGCGTATTTGAGTAAGAGGTATTTTAAAGAAATTTAAGGAGAAAAACATAATATTAAGTACAGAAAAAATGGTTTCCATATAATGTTAGTAATGTGACATTATAAATGGGGTTTATTTTAATTTCCCAGCTGGAAGAATGTTAAAGCTGGTTACCATGAAATCCTCTCTTGTCTTCCATCCACATAATTACAATTCTGTAGCTGGCTCTGCATAACTTGATTATATTATGTTCTCAGGGCCGTTGCTGGAGTTGACGGAGACCCTGATTTAGTTCATATGGAAATCCAGGACCCCAGTGGAGGTATGCAAATGAAAATGTTATCATTTGATTCCCTAGGGTGTAGTTATTTCTCTTTGTTTTAGGGAGTACTTTTTGGATTGATTTTTAGTCAGAAGTACAAGTCAGATTCTTGCTCTGTTTATCTGTAGTCAGTAAAGCTGTCTTTTTATATAAAACTATAGCATAATTTAAAATTTACTTGTTTTCCACTCTAAAATGAATTGACATCGAGATGCTATGCTCTGTTGATAACTTCCATTAATAGTGCAATTTGTTCTGGCAGTTAAACATTGAACATTTTTTCCTGATTTGCGAATAAAACTGGCAATGCAGTGGTATTGCTGGGTAAGTGTCTGTTAAAGTGAATCGTTGCATATGTCAGTCTTACTGAACTAACCACTGTCTCCCAGAGTTTCCTCATGTTACAGCATCTAGGATACTCTGAGACTTCAAAAGCAAAATAAATGAAAAAGCAGATCAGCAGTCAGGATGTGATGCAGTAAAGAGTCACCATGATTCAAAAAGTTTGCGTGGTTTCTTGTTGCCAATAGTACTCTTGAAAGATGATTTCATTCCTTGCATCAGGTCATCTAAGCTCCTCTGCAGTCTTATAAATTAATTGTAAAGGATGCACAGTTTGACTTTCCTTGATCCCTGAAGGTTTTTTTTTTTTTTTTTTTTTTTTTCAGCCCTATTAAAAAAAAAGTCAAGAAACCTGGATGACAAAATCCCTAAATCTTTTATATGAACCCTTCACAGCCCCATCAGCTGCTTTGTGTAGAGACATTGTAGCAAGTTTGTTTAGGAGCTGGATGGATTTTTTATTATTATATTTTTTTGTTGTTTAATTTAAGAGAAACAGCAGAAATTGAGGAAAAAAAAACACTGCCTGGATGGGTTCTCAATTAACCACACTTAAGGTCAATACAAGCATTGCCATTAATTTTAGTGGAAGCAGTATATTTGTACTACCTGTCTGATAAAGCACTAAAATGTATGTCCTGTGAACTATTAATAGGTGAAAGACTTTATGGGGGCCCTTTGCTGTGCTGGCTCAAATATCCTTGTGATGATGATTTGGAATTAAGCAAGAGAACTTGGAATGACTCTAGCTGCCTTTTAAACAGATCCAGATTATAAAACAAATATTTGTATTTAGCACACTGGTTTGGCCTTTTCTAATAAAAAATCCATAAAGTATGGAATGCATTTCCTACCACCGCAAAAGTAACAAAGGGCATGCATGGGGGTGCACTGTTTGCTCTTTCACACTGTTATCTGGAGCATGGAAAACATTAATGATCTGAACACAGGGTCATTCATATAACTATTTTCTCACTGCACTTGGGAATAACAGCCATAGTTTGTGTTCAAAGGCTTGTGGTGAAGGGTGAGCTTATACAAGGGCTTGAATCTAGGAGAAGGTTGTTGGGCTGCGGCTGGTTTAAGAAATGATATTGGCTCTCCTCTCCTTTTTTCATAGGAGCAGATTGCATCAAAGATGCAGCAATGCTCTCCTAACTCCCCAGGTAGAAAAGTTATTCCTTGTCCATGGCTAACTGGACAGGAAGAGAGCAGCCATAGCCTCCACTGATACAAATCAGTGCAGGCTTTTTCAACAAGGTATTAACTCTTAGTACAGAAGTCCTGCCCCAACAAAGCAGTTCTAATACTGTGTTAACTTTTCTACAGGGCTTTGAATATAGCCTTTCAAATTCCATACGCTGACTGCTTAACTGAGTCTGATTCTCTTCACTCATCACAGTTTTATATTGGGGCTGATCTACTGATTTCAGTTATGTTGTGTAAGGCTGCCATTTCTACAAGTGAGTAATTTGGCTATGCGCATAGGTTAAGTGAGAAAGAGGCTCCTTCTATTATCCCCACCTATGAATGTCTCATTCACCTAATTCCTAATCTCTCTGGACCAGAAAAATTTGGAGAACAGGCTACCGCCCATGAATGATCTGAACTGTAAGCAGTTAATGTATTCTCAGTACATTGGAAATTTAAAAACTTTTGTATGAAGGCTTTTCATAAGAATATTACAACTAACTCAACTGGCAAAGGCAGCACTTTCCCTACACAAATAAAATTTTATACTGCTTGCTTCTTTTTCCCTTCAAAGCCCTGTCATATGTTTCTGTCTCTCTTCCCTCAGGTTATCGCTATATTACTTGCCAGATGCAAAATTGCTCTGATAAGACAATGGCAGTCCAGTTTGCTGGCAGCACTGATCGGGATTCCCTGACTGTGCAGGATGACTACATATTTCTTCAGGTAAAGCCACTTTCTGGGGATACAACCTATTTTAAAATTCATAAATAAAATTTTAGACAGTACAGTAGGACTGTAATTTAGGAGCATGAAGAAACCTGTTCCAGAGTATGAATGATGATTTATAAATATTTACATGGAAAAACAACAACAACAAAATCATCTTTAATTTGTGCAGCTGGTTGCTTGTGTATCCAGTAGATTTTAATGGATCACTGACCTAGCTTTAATTGGACTGAAATTTTCAAAATGGTTCAAAATTACTTTTTAAAAATACTATTGCATGGTCAGCAGAACATAAAACCTCTGGTGTTACAACTTTTTGTGGGTCCTTTTCATATTTGCGTAGCATGAAAAGATTCCCTGTGAAGAGCATCCAAGAGAAGCCTCTAGCAGAGTAGTGACTCAACTTCTTCATATGGATTCTCCTGTGAAGAGGTGTTGTTGGGAAGGAAGTTACATGACTGTGCTTAGGAAGCAAAAGTGTGGAATGGCCATAGCTTGGGAGCAACTTGTGATGATCCAAATTACATTGGAGTTATTTCATTCCCAAACTAAAAAACCTGCATGAACAAACCTGGGCTGGAGCTCTGTCAGCCTTATGGCACCAACCAAATGCAGCTTAGGCCTAGCTGAAAATATTATTTCAAGTATTTGGGAGTCACCATGATTTGAATCTGCCAGTGCTGCAATTTTCTCAAAGAAAGGCTATATCCTACCTGTTTTTTACAATTTTCCTGTGAGGTCGTGTGTACTTTCCCCAGTTATTGGCTATATTTTTCTTATTTTGATATGTTTTGCTTGTTGTAAGGTTTGTCTGTTTATTGATTCTTGCAGAAAGGCAGCTTTATGTGTGGATAGCTCTCCATACCACTGTCTCGGTGTACATTAGATTGGCTTTGTTTGCAGCTTTCCTCTCTTGTGGTTGTTTCTTCCAAAAGGATTTGTAAATTGATAGAGATGAAAGATTAGCACTCCTCTTAGTCAATGCAGCAGTTTCAAGGACCCATACAGAAACAGCAAAATGGATTTGGAAAAAAAAATTGAATTTGAGTGGACATTTTTCAGCTCAGGTCTAGAACTTGTGGCACCCATTTTATTCAAAGCTATTATTATCTGTGGCTCCCACAAGGTGTGCTTTAAAACCCATTTCCAGTTTGTAGATGTTAAAAAGTGTATCTCACCACATATAGTTGCAGACTTCTGCACTCAGCAAAACACAGGCTGCTTCCTCTTCAAACATTTGTGTATTGCCAGACATCTTGTATAATTGCAAACATTTGTGTATTGCCAGACATCTTGTTTAATTGCATCTTGAGGTGTTGTTGTTCTAACTCATAGCAGGCATGGACAAACAGGAAATGGAAGTCCAACTTGGAAATGTACACATGAATTTAACAGACAATTGCTTTTCCAAAATTATGCCATTGGTAACATAGTCTCTGTAGATCTGAGGCCTATTAATGCTAGTAGAAGAGATATAAACATAAAAGGGTAGCATTCTCTACTTCCCACATAAGGGAAAACATCTCCAGTCTTTTCCTTTCAGACTGTACACAGCATGTACAATAAACCTCTCTTGTTGCATAACTGGTTGACAATTAGCCAGGTCTATGTTACTGAGGGATAGAAAGTATTACTGGGATGCTTTAGTCGGATGTGAAGTGCAGCCACATTTGGGATGTGGTGCAGGACACTGATTTTGGCTTTTCCAGTGAAGCCACATTGCAGCTGTGCATCTGAGAAAGAGCATACTTCTGAAACCAAATGAAAATTCATTTTTTAGCTAGGCTGAAATATTGTTATGGAAGTTATAATCAGACCAGGGACTGCGCTTGACATCATAGCAGTATCTGCCAGAAAGAAGATGTCTCAGAGTCATCTGTGCACAAATTAGTTTGAGACACTTGTATGGCCTCTGGCATCACTCACCCATCCTAACCTGGTGGCTGTGAAACAGAGCATTGCAGTCTGCAGGGCTAATCCTGTCCCCGCTCACAGATTTTTACCAATTTAGAGGATTTCTCATCGCAATATCTTTAGTATGTCTATATCTATGAAGATCAGCAGCTTTCCAACGCTCATTGCTTTTCTCCAGTTTGCACTGTCAGCCAGATGGTTTCAGAGGTGATTTTAACAGGATTAAAGTTTTGACACTGCTTGAAAGCACAGACCAGTCTTTAATGCCAGTGGGGCTTGACACAACTAGCTGCTTCAACTTTGATTCTCCGCTGCCTTGCATCATCTCTAGTCATTTAAAATGAGTGACATAAAATAAATGCCTAATGAATATGAAGACTATTGTAAGATGGATAAGACTGATATTTAACACTAATTAAATAAATGGTGAACTTTTTGCTTTAATCCATCATTTAACAAATCACATTCCTAAAGGGCATCATGTTCTTTCTACCACAAAAAAAAAAAAAGGAGACTGGTTTAAAGGAAGAGTGAAAATGATTTCAGTGTTAAATACTTTGATAATTTTAAAAATATTCAGGCAGGTGGACCTGGTGTCATACATCAACTTGATTTTTTACCAAGAAAAGTCAAGTTTATTTGCTTCAGGATAGGCTGTTCTCCAAATCAGGTTCCTTTTATAAACACATACTTCTTTAAGTATGTGATGGCCTACAGCCAAATAAGCTGTTCGTTGGGGTAAACACCATTTGATTTAAATAGTAACAATTAACTGCAAAACCTGGATTTCTTACTCTCTTTTTAGTATTATGAAATCAACAATGAATATTCATTTGAGATGTATCTTCCCTGAATTTGGTTATTTTTTAAGCCTTTCTTTCATAAATTACGCTGAATTTCTACCTTTCACTTAGCCATCAGCTTACTCCATTTGCTTCCTTCTTTTGCTGTGCTATGACTTATATAGGAGGGTGAAGTAGAAAAACCGAATAAAGATGTGCTCATGTTAACCTCTAAAATTGGCATCTCCTCCTCTATCTTTCTGTCTTAGTAAAATTTCATTTGACTGCTTGAACTAGACAAGATCCGTATTTGTAGAGGGTGTGAAAAACCACATTAAGAATGTTTTTCCCCATGACAATGACTTTGTCAGATGAGGTTTTGGCATTACATTTCTAACTAGAAAAAAATAATGCTGATGTATATCTTCAGCAGTGTTTATTTAAAATCTTTCTTTTGGTCCTTTGGGAACAATATTTGCATTGATTTTTTGGAAATTACATAAAAGTCTTAAAATTACCACTGTATTGCCTATTACAAAGGGGAAATGGGTGCTAATAAATAATAGTTATACACAAGTGTTCCTTTCAATGTGCATTTGTTTGCTTGCTTTGGTGTAAATCTTCATAACCCCCTTGGTATGTTACATAAAACCTAATCTGTCTTCAATTCCATGCATGAAAGCAATTGAAATATGTTCTACCTCTCTATTCAAGTATAGAATTATGTCTTCAGGACATGTAAATGATTTTCAAACTGACTGACCAATGAACTGGGAATTGCATCATTATCTTCCATGCTGCATGTCAGCATCTTGCACTGGAAATGTTTTATCTGGTATACAAAATACTAGTCAAATACAGTGAATTCTTTGTACAATGTTAGCATGCGTTATTCGGTCCTTTATGAACTGCCTTGAACTGTGCTGTTGGAGAACACCACTTGCCCTTGAGGTATTGATGTTCACAGCCAGTGTGCCACCTCCCTGCCTCCTGTCTGGTGAGTCCTGCTGCCAGGGATACTACAAAAGGACAGAAATATGGAAGGCCAATGGGAGAACAGTGTACAGAGATATCAAAAGGACTGAGGTCAGTGAGATGCTGAAGTCTTAGGTGTCACTCAAGGCTGGTGAATTAACAAAAAGAGGGAGGTAAATCTCCTTTCTAAAGAAGGGGAGAGGGGGTTGAGTCTACTTGGAGTCTGTTTTCTCACAATTTTTTAATTTATCCTTTTAGGAGCATACTGTGCAATTAATCCTATGTAATAGAAGTAATAGCTATGTATTTCAATTGCAGGTTAAAAATAATTTTCCAGAGGAAAAAAAATCTTCCTCTTTACATTTAATATAAACTATCAACTATCACAGGGTTCTGTTTTTCCTTTGTATAGACAACATCAGGAAATCGGACAAAGTATTACGTATCTTACCGTCGAAATGGCTTTGTACAGATGAAGTTGCCAAAATATGCATTGCCCAAAGTAAGTATACACGTTTTTCTTTCTACTTCTGTATTTTTCTTCTTCACTTTCACAGTAAACTAGCTTTTCTCCTTTTTAAACCTCATTATTTTGAGATGATAATTTCTCCTTGTAATGGATTTGTAAATCCCATTTTTGCTATGTTCTTCCCCTACTGTTTGTATGTTTATTCTAGGAAAGTAATAGCTTATAAACCATAGAGGACAAGAACATAGGATAGCTTATACATCGTCAGTCACCACAATAGTTTCTGAGCTTTGCTTCTATGAAGCTGTGCTACATACCCTATGGCAATATAATGATATTGAGCAAGTGTTCTTTCAAGAATCAATTACAGTTTAATTCCACATGGTGTTTTCTGGTATAAGCATGAATAGTAATGTAGGAAAAATTTAGCAGTGTATGGGTCTCTATTTCATTAAAGAATCCCAATATAGACTTTAATTACTTAACAGAATGGCAGAGGTTTTTGTGAGATTCCTTCAGTTGAGCATATTTTTATAGTGACAAGGTTACTGTATTTGTGCAGTAAAGCACAGACAGATATTTACATACAGTCTGAATGATGCAATTGAAATTTTGTATTGCACACAATATGTTTCATGTTTTTATGTATAGTTAGAAAGCATCTGCAATCCTGAACTGAAATAGTTTGCAGGTTTTAAAGACTCAGTGGGTAAAACCCAGCTAACCTGATCTGGCCTCACAGTTCACCTTGCTTCCATCAAGAAATTGTTCTTCTGGCCTCATGATGTCTCTCCCTTTTCATGGGATTATTTAGGATTCCTTCATTTTACATATTAGAGAACTAGAATATATCATTGTTGCGTGTCTTGAAATGCATTGATTAATTCCCTGGAAAGGACAAAAGAGTACACTGTATTTACTTGTTTTGTTGTTATTTTTACAAAGCAAAGAATTTGTTAAATGCTGTTTTAGCATTTATTTATTTATTTTTAAACTAAGTGATGGTCTGAAGACTTCTGCTTTCAAGTATACAGCATATTAACAAAACCCTCAAATCAAATTCTCAGATACTATTTAGACAGTGATCTGAAATTTGGCTATGTTCTCAGTAACATTATGCAGATGACTGTTTGTTTGTTTATTTTGAAAAGAAAGGGATAGCCAAGGACAGGTAAATATATCAACCATTCCACATAATTATTTCAATGTTTTAAGGCCTTCAGCATACCCTTTATGCTTTCTTGGAGTTATTTGTAATTAGGAAAACAACAGAAGAATATCCAGATGTAAATGTTAAAATGTTCCAAATGTGGACATCCTGAGAGATTACAACCCACAAGCAACTCCTGCTGGGGCAGGGACCCCCAGATGACTGCAGCTTATGGGTGACCCACACGAGGACAGAAGAAATGAAGAGGGAAGGAGCAAGGGAGGAAAGCAAGGAATAAGCAAGGAAAGAAATCTTCTGGCTGATGACTCCAACAGCCCATTACCTCTTTGAAGTAGTTGGGTGGGACTGAATTAGCACGAAGTGGAAACAAGGAAGTTGAGGCTATGAAGAGAGGTGTTTGAATGAGCTCAGCCTGGATATGGGAGAGGAAAAGTGTTTACCTCAGTGTTTAAATGTTTTTGTTTGCTGGTCTTTGTTTTTCTATATAACGAAATCAGTAATTAATAACATGTTAATTGTCAATAAATTAAAACAAGTAAAATTCTGTTAGTCTTGAATGTTTTGCCAAAATTCCTGAAGAAGTGCCAGCACATTAGTGCAAGCGTTGACGATTCAAATTTGTGTTGCAAAACAGTTATTTGTTGTGAAATGGAACTGGTTGCCCAGAGAAACTGTTGATGACTGGAGGTGCTCAAGGCCAAGCTGGATGGGGCTTTGAGCAACCTCATCTAGTGGGAGGTGTCCCTGCCCATGGCAGGGTGTTAGAACTGGGTGATCTTTAAAGTCCCTTCTAACCCAAGCAGTTCTGTGATTCTATGAAATGGAAGGGTAGAAATCTTGTATGGAAGAGCTGAGCATTTCTTCCTGTGCTTCTGCATGGCATGTTCAGGAATCATAGAATGGCTAGTGTTACAAGAGATCTTAAAGTTCATCTAGTTCCAACCCCCAAATCTGTACCTTTCCACTGCAGTTTCATTCTGATTTCCAGTAATCTACTGCAGCACAGTTTGTGCTTCCTCCTACTGCCATCACAAAGGAGATGGACTTCTAACTTAAGTCTGTGAGAGTTGCACTATGTTCTATGATTACAGACAGTAGTTTATATTCTATGTGGATGAGTATTTCAGGCATCCAAGAAAGTGAATTATTTATAATAAGCAGGGTGCAGACTTTACCTCCTTCAAGAGATGTATCTGATTTAAATATCAATATTAGTTATACGCTGTATTAGTAAAGGATGTGTTATTTTGGTTCAGATCTAGCTGTCAGGTACATCTTAATAAATGGGTGGAGGTTGTCAGAATCCAAGAACTAATTGAATTGTCTAGTTCTCGTAGTCATCTGTGCTTTCAGTAGATGAGCTTGCATCATTGTGAAGAACAGCAGCAAATGTTATTGGGGGGCTAGAAACAAGCCACACAGTGGGGGACCTAGATTACAGGATATTCTATGATTCTATGATTCTATGATTCCTTGGCAGCAAACCCAGTTTAAGAAGTTCCCTTCAGTCGTTGAGAGCTGCCAGGCAGAGAAAGACCTGGGAGTGATGGTTGATAGTCGGCTGAATATGAGCCAGCAGTGTGCTCAGGTGGCCAAGAAGACCAACGGCATCCTGGCCTGTATCAGAAACAGTGTGACCAGCAGGGCTAGGGAGGTGATCGTCCCCCTGTACTCGGCTCTGGTGAGGCCGCACCTTGAGTACTGTGTTCAGTTTGGGGCCCCTCACTACAAGAAGGACATCGAGGTGCTTGAGCGGGTCCAGAGAAGGGCGACGAAGCTGGTGAGGGGCCTGGAGAACAAGTCCTATGAGGAGCGGCTGAGGGAGCTGGGCTTGTTCAGCCTGGAGAAGAGGAGGCTCAGGGGTGACCTTATCGCTCTCTACAGGTACCTCAAAGGAGGCTGTAGCGAGGTGGGGGTAGGTCTGTTCTCCCACATGCCTGGTGACAGGACGAGGGGGAATGGGCTTAAGTTGCACCAGGGGAGTTTTAGGTTGGATCTTAGGAAGAACTTCTTTACTGAAAGGGTTGTTAGACATTGGAACGGGCTGCCCAGGGAAGTGGTGGAGTCACCATCCCTGGAGGTCTTTAAAAGACGTTTAGATGTAGAGCTTAGGGATATGGTTTAGTGGGGACTGTTAGTGTTAGGTCAGAGGTTGGACTCGATGATCTTGAGGTTTCTTCCAACCTAGAAATTCTGTGATTCTGTTAATTTCTACCACTCCTCTGCAGTCCACTGTGACCTCTGTAGTGTTTGTGGGGCCACCGTACAAACAAGACCAGTGCAGTGAAAAATATCCTTAAGAAAAGTATAATTTGTTTTTTCAAAAAGGAAGGTCAAGAACCAATTTGATTATAGTGAAGAAGTCTCCTTATGGGGAGAAAATACTTAAGAGTCTTAAAAAGTGCTTTTGTAGAGAGAGACCCATAGACGGGAACTGAAGCCAGTCTCATTCAAATTAGAAACTCAGCTGAGCTTCTTAATAGTGTTGGTGATTAGTTATTTGAAAAGGTGCCAAGTGACAAATATTCTAGGTTTTGAAGTTTTCAAACCAAAATTGAGTGTTTTTCTGGGGGATTTGCTCTAACCATATATAAGTTATTTGCTCTGCCTGCATCATGTAAGTTGTGCAGAAATAATAGTTGGAAATTCTCTTCTTGGAAAGACAATGAAGAGAGAAAACTAAGGGATCTAATAATCACTTTTAGCCTTGAAATCCATGTGCAAAGGATGCTCAGTTTACCAGGCATATGATCTTACTGAGTGCATTTCTGACATATTCAGTGTCAGTCATAACTCACTGGTCTTTCTGTTGTATGTTGTCTGGATTGTTTGAAATACTGCTGCATGCTGAATTCTTTAAATCTTGGAAAATGTGGGTTTTGTTTGTCCTTTTTTTTTTTTAAAAAAAAAAAACACACTTCTAAGCAGATTAACTCCAAGCTTGGCTGAATCAATAAATTAGAAGCTAATGGTTTTATTTTGGATAGAGTCAATAGCTAGCTAGGAACAGGATGACTGTGTCATTTGGAAAAGGGTGTTTTTGTGTTGTTCCTAGCTGAGGCAGTACCTGATGAGTGGAACGAAATAAACTGCATCCTTTTAGCATTTTTATGATGCCTCCAAGAGAAGTTTCTTTGGTGTCTGCACACAGCAGAGCTCAAAATTTCACTAAGAGGGCCTGGAAGCCAGGCATCCATTAGAACAGCAGTAGATGTGAGTGATTTTAATGCCTTCTGTAAAAGATCTTTTTTTTTTTTTTTTTTTTTTTTTTTAAGTGATTTGCTCTCTTTACATTATAGCAGATATTTTAGATACTACAGAAAATAAGAACACAGCTCTGAAATTTTTCATCCCACTGAATTTCAGTGGGAACCATCAGACTACAGTAGAAATGTATGTTTCGGTCTAATTTGAATGGAAGGAAAAGATAAATATCAGTAAATTACTGGTGAAATTTTGCAAAGAAGCAGAGTATCAGGAAAGACACTGACATATACACAGTACATCTAGGACAAGGCAGTGAAGCTGCTACTTTTATGGTGGTAGGTGATAAAGAAAATGAAATATTTTTAGAAAGAAAAATTTTCAAGTTTGATTAAAAACTATAGCTTTTCAAAGAACTGAGTTTTCAGGGTTTTTCAGTATTAGATTCTGCCTAACCCGGATATGAAGCAGGACTAAAATAGGCTACATCTCCTTTTTCTTGAAAGAATAGAATGAGGCTTCAAAAAATGTGGATAGAGCAGTGGTTGTGTACAGGGAAAGCAAAACTGTCAGAAGATATTGCAGGCTGGTCAAGAATCTGTCTGACAACATCAGGAGAGCCCCAGGCTCTAGCCTGAGGGAATAGCGCTGGGCTCTTCAGATATTCATTTTTTTGCAGCACAGAGGCATTTCACAGTGATTTTAAATGTGGAGATAGAATGAGCGCTTGCAAATTGAGTAATTAAAAATATTGTTGATGGCTCATGTTTTCCTTTCGGTATGTAGATGTTGTAAATCTGAAAAAAAGGGTCTCTCTTATTGTATTTACATTTGTGTTTGTATTGGTCAAAATGTAGCCTCAAAGTAAAAATAGAGAAAAGGATTAAAAGGACATATCTCAAGGCCTCCTTGCTCATGAATCGAAGGCTGATAAAAGCAGCTTCCAGCCAAGCTTTTCAAGTTCTAAGCTTCATTTTATTTGTTGTTTCTTTTAGGCTCCAGCTCTACAGTGCACTTCAGATTGACTTTTTGTAACACATCATAGTTACATGCATGTACAGAACAGAGCTGCTGGGGGCCACCTAATGAACAGAATTTAGATTTTTTTTTTTAAGCTCTTTTCTCTGTTTAAAAGCTCTTTTCTCTGCTTTTCTCTGTTGAGAGATTTTCTGTAGCATGTTTGATGTTGACGTGTATTGAATCATACATCTGTCTCCTGTACTTGGCAGGGGTCATGTGCCGATTGCTGACAGACTGAATGGTCACAGGTTGGTGAGGTCAGTGTCAAAGGCTGCCTCTATGCTCCCCAGAACAGGAGAGGAAATTTGAAGTTATTGCTTTAACACTGCATTGGCTTTAAACTATATTCTGTTTTACCAAGATTTCTTGTTCTCTGCTGCTAAAGGTAGATCAAGAGTGAGTAACTCATAGGAAGCAAATACCAAAATCAAGCCAAGAGTAGCAGGATTGCATTTGTCTTGTTAGACGGCTTCCTGTCCATGCAAATGTGCTCCAGGGGACCCAGATCTGCCAGGCATATGCAGCAATCCCTGTTGGGTTGCTTTCAGCCCAGAGCAGGGTTTCAGCAGCTACCACTGGTAGAGCAGTTCTGCTAAGGGGAACAGGGTGTAGCACCATCTGTCAGCACCCTTGTATTATACAAAAGGTCCTGCAACAATGATTGCCCTTGCCTGGAAGAGCGTGAATTTGAGTAGAATTGTGTTGGTTTCTGGTTCTTATTTAGGATGTTAAGTTATTCCTTAATGTGATTAACAGTAAAACTGGGTACTATTTCATTCTTCAGTTTAAGTGAAAAATGTCTTCAAAAATCTTGCCCAAACCAAGAAATCTGCTGCAAGTCATGTTAGTTTTACTCTTGCAGTTTGGAAGAATTTAATTATTCTGAGTCCCTTTGCTAGCTCTGGTAAATAAACTCCACTGATAATGATCTCCTTTTATCAACTGATGCAAGACATTCATTGATTCTGCATTTGTTCATGCCAGCTGCAAAAACTCAATAATGGAGCAACTATATTGTCCTACTGCAATTCAGAAAGTAAAATACTTTGTTCTGAAAAGATATGATGTGGAAAAAGTTTATTTCATCTATCTTGATCTCCGTATGTCTTTTCTATCTTATGAAATAAGCACTAAAATGAAATTTTTTAGGTAACCAAGATAAAAGAGAGTACATGGAACAAATAAAAATAAAAGAAGAAAAAAGAAAATCCCATTACCTTAGACATAAGTGAATGTCTTTAATGTATTCATGGTAGTATGAATTTCCTATACCTGCTTTTTACCAACTCCGTATTTTCTTTTTATTTGATTAGCGCCTAGTGTTAGAAATACTGATAGTAGTGATATTTGAAGCAGTAGAGTTATTCCTTTCCTGAGAGGTGTCATGGCACCAGCAAGTGAACCTGTGCTGTAGCAGCCGCCACTCTGAATGGCTCCCAAGTCACACAAATCACTTTAAGGTGGATTCAAGGAACTCTTGTTTTCTTCACACCATAGCTTATTATTGATTTCTCTTCTTGTACCATTTTATTCAGCCAGGCAAGGAAGATTAGAGAGATTATCTTTGGGATATGTGCCATCCAGTTACCTTGATTGTACTTAAGAGATTACTGGGGTATAAATGTGGTGCATCTGGAGGTCAAGGCTGAGACTACAGAGTTTTGAGTGCTTACATCTGTTGCACTTGTGATAAATTTACTCCGTATGATTCTCTGTTTAATTTTTCACTTGTTCAGGTTAATGTGTACCCCAGCCTAAACATAAACCATTCGAAGGGCAAGAGGTGGAATTTTGACATTGGATTAAGAATTTTAAGATTTGAAAAATGAGAATTTTGAGTTTATTTTTGAACCTTCCTTGGTGACTAAAGTGCCACAGTCCTGTCTATGTAGCACTATACAGCCTATTCTGAATCTTGCCTGCAGTGTTTCCATTTGATGACATTTCCTATGTCATCAGCACATTTTACACAAAGGAGCACTGGCTTGCTCTATGATCCTTGTCGTCTTTTATATCCTTCCGTCTTCAGGGTGTAATCCTATTTATTTGTGTCACAGGTTTTCTTAGCACAGTAGTAAGTGCAGGTTTTCTTAGTGGTTAGTAACATAGTAAACCATATTGAGTGTTTCTTGAATATAAAATTCTAGAACGTATTAGCAATTTTAAAGGCAGTTGAGTTACTAAATGTAGATGGTACGGAGCTGTATACAATGAAAACAAACTGTTTCTCTTCCCTTCTCCATACTTCTTGCATTCCTCCTCCCCTCAGCTCTAAAAACCCCTGACTCTTAACTGTTTCTGCTTTTGGACAAAACAAAAAACAGATATTGTCTTTTTCAATGATGTTCCTATTTGTATGTGCATTTCAAGTAATCTCAGTAAGGTGTGTTTTTTATTTTTCCTCATTTTCACAGAATCATAGACAATAGACACAGAAAGGATCTTGAGAGGTCCTCTTGCAAAGCACGATCATCTAAACCAATCCTGATAGTTCCTTGTCTAATCTACTCTTACCAGCTTCCAAGGATGAAGGGTACTTTTACCTTTCTGAACAATTTATCCTCAGTGTTTATGACCAGTTCCTACTATGGAATAATTTTCTGATGCCTAACCTAAATCTCCTTAGCTGTGATTTATACTCACTGCTTAGCTCCAGGTAGACACAGAATACAGTTTATTCTATGTTCCTTGGGGTGGTTGTTTACATTATTTGAAGGATGTTTTATGTCTGCTTTCATCCATCCATAGAGAAACAACTATGTGGACCCGGCTGGGTAGTGGATTTTGGATCACTTCGTAGGTTTCTTTGGTTGCACTGTAAACCTATTTCTGGCTCTGGCCACTGTTTTGGACCTATGAGAAGTTCAACAGATTTTTAGAGATGAAGATACATACATCTGTTCTTACTATGGTATTACATTATCCAGTACAGAGAGGAGGATGAAGGAAACATTATGGCAATGGAATTCACAGAACATACTGCACCAGAAACACCTTAGCAAACAGAACCAAGAAGTTTCATGGTGTTTGGAATAGTACAACCAGCAGTATCGTGAGTATTCTCAGAGCAGCACAAGAGCTTACAACTTAAGAAGATGAGATAAAGCAGAAAGAAAGTTGGTTGGCTGGCCTTAGGAATTTTGTATTTGTGAGGGACAGCTTATTTTTGTACAAGTTACTATTGCTGAGTTTTGCAAAAGTATAAAAAGAGAAAGAGAAGTGAGAATGCTGAAAGAGTGGGTGTTTGGGTGAGCAAGACACGGAAGATAGAAGAGATGACAAACTGGACTGAGCAAAAGCAAAGTGGTAGGTAGTATGGGAGCAAGGATGTCCACGGAGTAATAGACATGCCATAGAGGAAGCAACATAGTTCTATGACAAACCTGGAGAAAGATTCTGCCTGGGAACACCTGAAAGAGCACAGACTCTCTCATTTGAGCATGGAAATGAAAAGAAAGCACAAGATCTCAAATACTTAATGTATATATAAAAAAAGCAGCTTGGAGATAAACAAAAAGAAATGTTCCAAATCCTGAAGTGCTGTAATGTTAGTAAAGAAGGTCTTTATAAATGAATTTGAATAAATCATGTGTGAATAGCACAATTACAGGAAAATTACATGATCAGCAGGATCTTGAATAGCCTGCAGAATGTAGAGAAAAAACACAATGTCCAGCAAGAAGGCAATTGCAACAGCCCAAGCATGAAATCATCACAGAATGAATGCTTTCCTTATAGGATCTGCTGAGATTACAGCCTAAGGCAGTATCTGTGGCCATGAATTAGGTAGAGCAATAAAAACTTGCATTCCCTGCATCAAGATATTTCATCTTTTTCAGATGTCCTTACTAGTTAACTCTCTAGTGGCTGTAACTTATGTCTAGCAATATTTGCTGATGTCCCATTGTCATGTGATTGTCCTCTGCTGAGCAGTGGGCAGTTGGGCTGATGGGTTGGACTTGACACACTGAAGTCCTGTTGTATTCCTTAATCAATTTTTTCTTCTTTTTAAATTCAATTTTACAGCAATAGGAATAGTAAAAGAGAGACATAGTATAGATTTTATCTGGCTACATTTTAAATATCCTGTGTCATTTTAAAGGATATTTAAGAATCAGACATAGAATTTGCAGTTCTCCTTATTTTGTCAATTAATTTTCCCAGAGGATTATATCATAACTGTAGGCAGAAAGTGCTGTGCAGGATTATTGCAAGGTAGTATAACTGAAAGACTGTTTTGCTTCGTTGGGAAAAAGAAATCACTGTGAAAAGAAATAGCAGTGAAACTGGAAATTTCCAGTAGAAATTTCTACCTTCCAGTACAACTGGAAATCGGAAAGTGCAAACGCAAAGTGAAAGGAGCAAACTTCAAAGACGTGGAAAGGTGATTTCACTTGCTAAAACCAGGATTTTAAAAGTCTTGCCTCAGAAAAAAATACCAACAAACAGGCTAAGTTTACGGGCCTCTCTTGATACAATAACAGCCAAGAGAGAAGTAAATTCCATTTGTTGCAGCAAGATAGTCCAGTTTAACCATGCTTTCATCCAGTCTCTCCAGTCTTTCCAAAATTAATCTTTCCATTCAGCACCACACATTTGGGCTTTTTGTGTATTGCTTCCACTGGCTCTGCAGCTCCTAAGATAGCCTGAGGGATGAGACCTGCAAATGAGCCTGTCCCATCTGCTATCCCCTCTGCCAGCAAGTGCCACCCGTGCAGCTACTGTCACCCCATGTGTACCTGGGGCAAGGAGGGGGCCTTTTCTGCATTCAGTAGGGTTCTGCATTTGTTTATGGGGCTGTATAGATACGTTATTTTAATTACAAAATAATGTAAATGATAATTTTGCTGCAAGCCCTGGCATTGCAGAAGAATAAGGATATTTTACAGGTTTACATGTAGAAAAAAGAAAAGTACTGTTTTTCTCACTCTTTTGTTTGACTCTGCTTCACTTCTGTCTACTTATTGGGTAATCAGGGCAACTTTTCTCACACTGTAAAAGAAAAGGTGACTTCAATATTAGATGTGGTTTAAGACAGGAGATGAAGCACTGTGTACATATAAGAGGCTTTTTAAAGAACCCATTGGGATCAGTTGAAGTGTTTTGCTGGCATTCTTGCATCAGAACAGTTACTATTTAGTAACTTTCAGATGGAAAGAATCAAAAGTTCTGCTAGACTCCCTGCTTCTTGAGTAATTTTTGAGTATAAGATAAAAAGAGATTGACTAATGGAATGTTAAACAAAAATCTACCTTAGTACAAAGTTCAACATGAAAGACTTTGAAAACAGCTCTGGGAGCTGTCATTGATAGAAAACTGCAGTTAGGTTCTTTGTGCTGAGATGTCAGATATGTTAAAAAAAAAAAAAAAAAAAAAAAAAAAAACTTTAAAAACTTTAACTACATGGTTAGTTAGTAAGTAACAATCTTTTGTTCATGTTAAAATCTTTCCAATGTACTCTTTTGTTTCTATTAATGCATTTTTTGAATCTAAGTTTCTCAATCACATCGTGCATCTTGCCTGAAGTGTGCCTGCCATGCTCTGCCAAGTATTCAGCATTGCAAATGCTCACATTTTCTGTAGTGTAAACTTGATTCTTACATAATTAGTTTTATTTCTCTGTAAGAAAGAGTTCTATTAAGTATTGTTAATTTTTTTTTTAAAGCTGATTTTTTTTTTTCCCACTCAAGTTCTCTTAACAGTTTTGGTAGCTTTATTTCCTATTCACTCCATCACTTTAGTGATTTTTTCCGTAATAAGGTGGCCAGAACTGCATACACAATATCAAGAAGGTTATGAAGTTTACAAGCTTTCTATCTCCATGACTAGAAGTCATTGCGTAACCCGAACACCTGCCTTTTGGCTGCAATTTCTAATTACAAACTTATGTCCTTTTTGTGTTTGTTAAGCTTAGTTCATTGATGCCATTTCCTGATTTATTTCTTCTGTTTAATGTTAGTGTTAAATTATTTTTCCCGGATGTACCTTTTTTTTTTTTTTTTATATCTAAGAAGTTTGGAGTGGAGGAGCTGGAGAAACTGAAAGAAAGCTGTTGCAGTATCCAAGACTGAAATTCTTGAGAAATGAATGTAGAATGTTGACTCTTGTGTTATTACTGTTGAGTATTTGACTGAATCTTTTGACATTGGTCAATAAGTTAACATTACAGACTATAATATACATCAACTGTGTGCATAATATGTACTCCGTCCTCTGTGTGACTGCTGGAAACTGTATCAAATTGTCTGTGCTATATTATGCATTATCCTGGATGAAATAGTTCTTAATTCTTTGAGTATCTGATGAATATTTTTTTACGTTAGCTTTATGTATGGTGTTATGAATCATACAGGTTTTCTATTGACTGTCATCCAGAGCTTGGAAAATCATTCGCTTTTCTTTCTCACCCATTGACCTAAATGACATTACTAGATTTGGAAGCTTTTTTTTTTTTTTTTTTTTTTTTTTTTTTTTTTGAAACCCAGTAAGTAAGTATGATTTTTATTCAATTATGTAAAAGCCAAGACAGATTGCAGCTTTCACACAATCATGATTTTTGGTCTTCACTAAGCTGGTTTGTACTCTCTCTGATAACCTCTATCCACAAGGCAGTGCCCGACCACTCTAGAGTGGTGGGATGCAGTGTGCTGATTAGTACTAGACTGGGAGATTACTTTCACCTAGCACATTCAGGTGTGTTTTACCACACCCACATTCCTTCTGGTATTCAGCTCTTCTGGTAGGCTTATTATTTGTGTCATAAAAATGATAAAAACAACAACAACAAAGTCATTTCTTTATTTTATTTTTTTCTACAGGATTTACAGGTAATCAGCACAGATGAAAACCAGGTATTTGTGGCTGTTCAGGAATGGTACCAGACAGACACATACAACCTGTACCAGTCTGACCCACAAGGTGTTTACTACTCCATCCTGCTGGAGAACGTCCGAAGCGCAAAGCAACCAGAAGAGAATGTCCTGATAGATATTCTGGAGGTAGGCTTTTATTTCTTCCAATGTCTGTAGTCTGGGTGGAGTTTTAATTCTTTTGTTTTGATTTAGGGATATAATTAACTTTATGTTAGTAGAGTTTCACAGTTATCTTTAATGTAAAAAGACTAGGATTTCTTACGCATTGATAGTGCATCATTTCTATTTGTTTTTTCCTCCTTCCCTGCTAGTGTGCTGTGGGCTCCAAGAATGAGATTGGGTTACAAGGATGTGCAAGACCAGAATTGGTTGAGAGTTTCTGTAAGATGGGAAAGCTGGCAGTGTAATTTATTGTTGAAGTAAGAAGTTTGTAGCTGCCTGCATAAGGCTCTAATTAGGTTCTTCTTGGTGTGGGAAAATGATAGTGTTTTTTATGTTGTTCTTGTTGTGGCCTTTATCTCCTTCATCTTTGTTTAGCTTTTATGTATCAAATGGCTGTAGTAAAACATTTACCAATTACCAATGTAGGCACAGATTGTTTTCTATGCTTGTCCCTATTTAGGGTCTTCTTAATGAGTGAATCTACACATTGTGTGTAGCCACATTCCCACAGGGTGATTTATCGAGAGCATTATTTTGCAGCTCTTTGCTCCTGGTCAGTCCTGCAGGATGCAAAGCTGAAAGGGAGTCAGGTACTATATCTTTTCCTTGCATAACCTGGAGCATGTAATTTCAGATCACTTGTATGGAGATGCCATCCCTCACTGTCCTTTTGTCTACACGAGTTATTTATTAATCCAATTTCACTAAGGATTTCAAAGTGTTACTGAAGATATATTTGATAATGCAGAACAGGGAGATATCCTAGATTATTGTGTACACCTGATTAATTTGTAGGGTTGCATTAAAAACATATTGTGCAAATGATAAAGAATAATTGAAAGACAATTCCATGTCTTTAGAGCTGCATTGTAGAAAGAAAAATTTATTTATCTACAGTAAGAAAGCCTACAGTTTTCAGATAGCCTGTGCAACAAATAAATAGTGTTCATCTTCTTTACTAAAAGTGATCATGTCTACAAGTAATGTATGGATAATTTATGGATAATGAAGATAAGACATGTTACAGTCCTTGGGATCAAGATATTGTTTAGTCTGATTTGTTTGTTTGGTTGGTTGGTTGATTTGCTTTTTTCCTTTGGACATTTTAATGCATGTATCCCAACTTGGGGACAGGAATCTCCAGTGCAGCACAGAGATGATCCTTGATGGTTAACAATTTTCAAAATTATCAAGTGTGTAATTCTTAAAACGTGCACTGTCTTCATTATCTTTTGCTGACCTCACTTCATCTTTTGCTTTTACATCTGCTATAAACTCTTTTACTTTTCTGTATTCATTTTCTCTTATACAGTTTATCTTTTGTACCATATTTCATTTCTGCTCACATTGCAAATGTGAATAGAAAATAATTGTCAAATATTTGCATCAGAGAACAAAAAAAAAAAGGGAAAGGCAAAGTATTAAGTGACTATACAAAAGCAGCATGCCCTTGAAATTTGTATCAAGTGCTGCCAAACTATGAACCAGTAAGGAATTTGACACAAGAGTGTTTGAAAATACTACTTCTAGGCTGGATCCTGTTATGCCTCCTATATGAAAAAGGGCTATACAAGTGGCAGTATACATTCTTCATATTTACTTTCTTTCCTAAAAAATAATTCATAGGTATTTCAATTTTAATCACAAGCTTATGTTACATAGATGTATTTTTTTGTATTTCAGTAACTGCTGCTAATAAACACTCTGGGACCATCTGAATGCCGCCTCTTGGTTCCCAACTAATATAGGATATTATTCAAATGTTACTAAAAAAAAATCAAACAACAAAGAAAATAATGTATCACTGAATACACAGCCATAGCAGCAAAACTGCTTACAAAATAGTTTTATGAGGTACAAAGGGCTTTTCTAAAATTGTTGGGGAACCACTAACCCCTGTTTTGAAAAATAGGTGCCCTGAGAACTAACCCAAAGGTCCAAGGAAAACCAAAGGAAAGACATTTTTGAATTTCCTGCCTTGGGTAACTACTCTAGAGAGCTACTAATTTTGCATCTTAGGTAACTACTGGGCTGCTCATCAAAGTAGCTGAGCACTCCCCAGTGCTTAAATGTCCTCTTTTGCATAGGACCTTATTTGCCAAATGTGACTCTTCCCTTTTTCATAGAAAGATACTAATTTCACAGTGTTAGACTAGGGAACTGAATTAGAAAGTACAGAAGAATTTTGGTCACAATTGAATCCAGAAGGTAAATTTGACATACAGCACTTACAATATTTGCAGAGAGTCAGGTGTGAATTTACAAAGGTCACAAGACAAATACAATAGAAAAATGCTATACAGGGAGAGGGGTGTTTAAAAGCTGCCATTTTTATGCACTGTAATTTTTATAGTGGGTTGTTTTGTTTTGTTTTTAATGTGCTTTTTTAGCCTAATGTACCAAATATCATACTTCTGAATTTTCTCTGAAGGTAGATGCCTGGAATATTTTATTATTTAAGGCAGGGTTATGCCTTTCTTTCAAAATAGAGCCGCTGAAGTGCTGGTCAGCTTTTATCTTTCAGAGTAACAGTGAGAATAGTTAACCGGGACACTGGAATAATTTTTTTTTCCATGGCCTTTTTGTGCCTCATAGGATTCAAACCTCTATCTCCCGCAATCTGGAGAGGAGAGGTTACCCTAGCCACTTGGTTAGGTTAGAGATGGGAGTGGGAATGGAAAAGCATTTTCACTCTGACTCTCACTGAATGATTATATGGAATGATTGAATATTTATTAAACAAGAATGAGAGAGGAAACAAAAATATTCATGATACATTGCTGGTTTTGCCATCCACATATGAAGAGGGAAACTTCAGTTGCAGTCCCTGATCTAATTATTGTTTAAATATTTAATAGCCTTCACTGCAAAAAACTACATGCACAGAAGTTGAAAGCCAAGTCTACCTTTCCCAGTACATGTTTGAACTGCTAGGCATTTCACTCATAGTCATCTCTGTGCTGTCTTCGGAAGGTATATATAATACATAATAAATCCCTAGCAAGTTGAAATATCTTTGAAAGTAAAGAATGTACATTCCTTATTTTCTCCTTCTCTTTCCCTTTATCACCTGCACTTGCTAAGTACCTTACTGTTATGTTTGACTGGGAGGTGATGCTGAGCTTCTACCATCCTGGAGGAATCAGCCAATCTCATGTGCATGGGGTTTAAGTAAGAAAGAGTTCATCAGAGAGATGTAAAATGAGAGAGTAGCAAAAGATCTGTAGAAAAATTGATTCTCCAGACTTAAATATATGTTCAGGTTCTAGGCTATTACTGTAACCAGCAGAACTTTCTTACTTTCTGTAGATTTCAGACGAGAAAACAAAATAAATCATATATTTATGAACAATAGGTATCAAGTCTGTAGTCTGCTTGTTTAGATGCTTTCTCTTCAACCTAAATGCAGATCTGTTCTAAAATGAATGTCAAAGGGAGTTCATAAATTGTAGTTGGGAATAACAAAAAATAAAATGAAAACAAAACAAACAAACAAACAAACAAACAAAAAAAACAACCAAAAGCCAGTAAGTGTTTCTGATAAAAAGCAAATAATAAGTCCAAGACTGAATCATGTCAGCAAGAGGCAAATATTCCTGCTCGTGCTGAGACCTGGCTGTCTTGTGCCTTTAGTTGAAATAACTGCTTCAGTGTTGCTACGTGTTGCTATAGTACACTGTAAATGGTGATAAACATTTTAAAGTTGATGTAAATTGATTCGCAATTTCTAGAATTTTCCCCAAATTCAAAAAACCTACTAAATAATTGTAAGGTAAACAGGAGCACTCTTAAGGAAGCCTTCAAACTTAATGCAAGATCTTACCTCACACTGCTGGGTGGAATATTAAAATATTAAGTACATGTCAGAATTTACTGTCTTGTAACTATCACAGAGACATTACCACATTAACATCAATGACAAGTTTTCTTTGATTTTAAAAATATTGACAACCTTTTATCAAAGGGGAAAAATATGTAATGCTCACCATGACTGATGCTCTTGTACTTTATCTATATGACTCAAATTAAAATTTTTAGAAGTCAGAGCGTTCTTAGGCAGAATGTTCCCATCTGGAGTCACTGCATTTTGCCCAGGGAAGGTATCAGACATGTGCTTGGCAAAGTTATTGTCACAAAAGTTCATTCTTGGTGGAAAAATCCTAGGCCTTGGCCAGTCATAGTTTTTAGTTGACACTTATTGTGGAGGTGTCAGGGTGTTGAACTGAAAAGGTTCTGGGATATTTATGTATCGTAACTCATGGGTCTCCTTTTAAACACCTTGCAGAGTACATGATCATGCAGAGTACAAAAGATCATGCAGAGTACAAAAGAGCTTGAATCTACTTTGTTCTGTAATAACATAATTGTATATATCCCTATCGCCAAATCTTAACAGGTGTAAATGCATTCATTCTCTATAATTTCACAGCCTGTGTTATGTATATGAACTCAGGTACTGTCTCTGTGGTTGTTTTTTACTTGTAACCAAAGGCAAAAGCCTGGTATATAACAGAATAATGTTTTAGATATGTCCACATTTAAAAAATAAAAATTAAAATTAAAAAACAAAACAGAACAAAACAAAAAACAAACAAACAGAAAAAGAAATGTATTAGGGAATTTTGCCAGTAGCATAGAGTAAGGCACTAAGGTATCATTCACATTCTTAGTGGAGAAACTACTGGAAGTGCGCAGTTTAGAGCCACAAAAGAGCAGCTGATCAGCAGTAATCCTTGCTGAAAAAATGTGTATGTGTTGGTCATTAATGCTTTCTCATTTATGTTTCAGGTCAGAGGTGTAAAAGGAGTCTTTCTGGCTAACCAGAAGATTGATGGAAAAGTTACAACTCTAATAACCTACAACAAAGGCCGTGACTGGGATTTTCTGAACCCTCCAGACATTGATATGAATGGCAAACCGACAAACTGCAAACCTGTAAGTGGTCTTACCCTATCTCTGAAGTCCACAAGGATTTATTTGTATGGGCGGGATGTGCAGTAGTGCAGGCAGCCCAAGAGCTTTGTGCAGTGTTTACTAGCTAAACTAATAGACAAATCTACTTACATGACACGAGCACTGGTTTGATACACTGTTAGTCCAGTCATCTTGCAGAGTGAGTCATGACTGTCTGTAGCACTGCAGAATATTTTAGAGTTTAGTTTGACACAAAGATGACATTTTCCTTGTGTGCCAACCACACAGCTCAGTTTCAGATAATCATTACAATACTAAATTGTGTCTGGGCATAAGGGGCACATTGTCAGTCAAACATATCTTACCAGTACCTTTTTCTGTTTCCATCTTTCATATTTTTGTTTAATCTTAATCCAAAATAATCTTGTTAAAGGGAACTCTTGCTTGGAAATAAACACCACAATTAATTGAATCAAAAACTCCTTTTATTTTGTAAGAGGATGTTATTTCTATTTGCTTAGGTGTCCCAGCTACCCATAATGTTTTGTTCTTTGTTAGGCTGTGCTGAAACTGTATTTTTTTCATTGTCTCTTTGTTCCTGGAGACTCCAAGCTCTGCATTGCTGGGCAAAACAAAAGCTTTCAGTCCTGTCACTGACAGTGACCTGGTCCTTCTCCACAGAGAAAGGGAGGGCTGGAGATGCTGGTTCTCTTCTGAAGGGAACAAGGCTGTGCTATATGGTTGAAGCCTGCAGGCCCTGATCCTGAGCTGTCTGGGATCAGTGGAAGGATGGCAGTGGAAGCAGCTTCCAGGCAGTGCTGGCAGCTTGCTTCTGGACAGATTGCTGTGAACTTCACTGACAGCAAAGAGACAATGATCATCCAAAAGTCATTAAGCTATTTTTCATGTGATTTTTTTTTCTAGAAGAAAAATTTCTGTACATTTTTTTTTTCCTTTTTAATCATCATTTTAACTAATCACCTGAGACCAGCAAACAAGTAATAATTGTTACCATTGCTGTTAGTTAGTTTTTAAGCAGTTCTGTCACGAGGATTTTTTTTATACAGTAATTTTATGCTGACTTCTTTGAGATTGCAAATCTTGTTTGTCAAGGCAGTGGAATACTATGGAAATCATCAGAGGACAGCAGAGGACTATGGACAGCATCAGAGATTTTTCTTAGATAGTTTAGGTTAATATTTTGGTCTGGACTTTGGTGCCATGGGAAACAGCCATTCTCTTTCTCTATAAAGACTCACATAGCTGAAGCTGCTCTCTGACTGAGCTTTCATTATCATACGAACATAATTGTTAACTTTTAACACCTGTCATCTTCTTCTTCCCCCACAAGCCTGATTGCTACCTTCACCTCCATCTCCGCTGGGCAGACAATCCATATGTGTCAGGAACAGTCCATACAAAGGATACTGCACCAGGGCTCATCATGGGGGCAGGTAAATGCATGAAATTATTTTATAAGAGCTGGAATGTAGCAGGAGGTTTTATTGCGTAGATCCAGTCTTTTGGATTGTAGCATTTACAGTGCTACAAACATTAACAAAATTAGAATATTCATTTGTGGCATCCCTTGATCAAACAGTTTAGTAAAAGTTGAAGACCCATGATCTCTAGGACAGATCTATAACAGTTGCCTCTATACGTTATGCTTCTCTCTGCTGTTTAGGATCTCCTTCCCCATAAGTGCAGTATGAACCAGTGACAGTGGCTGAAGGACTTGTCCTGCACTCTTTTTCTCTGGAAGCAAAAAGCCTTACCATCTTCTCCAGCATGAATAATAGCCCAGAAAATCCAATAAATTAATCTTAACAGTGGCCAAACCTTTGTTCCTGAAACTTACATAGGGATGATTTGTCTTTTAATATTTGTTAATACCTTTCCACCTAAAGAGAGATTAAGTGACTGAGGCAAATGTGTCTCGGTGCTGGGAACAATGCTGGTTGTGTTTGCCTCATTATAACATACATATTGTGCCATGTTACTGTGAAGTGGAATTTAATACTCCAATACAATTTCTTTTATTGACTACTCATCACAAAAAAAAAAAAAAAATACAAGTCTGTTTTACTTTCTTGCCGTGTAGTTCATCTATTTATTTCTTTTGATTTTCTATTCGTTTCAAAATTCTTGAAATGCTAACTGTTGTAAGAGCTTTTAAAATCACATTATTTAATTCTTATGTTCTAGATTATGTTTAGGTGAAATACACAAGTGCACTACTTATCTTTCCCTACAAATATATGTTTTTAATCAATAACTGTTTTTACCTTAGCTTATAACAGTGTCTTATAAAAAGGTTTCTAAATTGAAAATTTGGTAAGAATTTCAAGGCAAGGATATTTGCTGTTGAATGAGAATGACAGCTCCTATTACTTCAATATAACTGAAGATTTCAAGTGTTCCCTTAGTGTAAATGGAGTTCAAAATATTTTACTGGAGGCAGACCTACCTGGGGGAATGCTGCTATGTTTTTAGTGACAAGAATGAGACTAAGAATTTATACAGTTCTTTTGTAATTACATTTCTGGGAAGTATCTAAGTAGGTGTTTAATTCACATTTAATATATTCCAATAATTCAGAAAATAACTTCCTTCTCAAGGATTTTCTTTTTACATAAAGGTATTCCTATTCTGATGTAGGTTCTTAATTCTAGCCTTATTATATTGAACCTGCACACTTTGTACTAGCATATTAAGCAACGTAGTTTGATTAATGAGTGTTATTTCCACTTTTTTCTCTGTCCCTGCATTATAATCTGATGTAGTGAACTGATAGTTTTTGAGATCTTGGTTTGTTTTCATTTGGCTGGGTTTTGTGTGTATTTTTGAAGTGCGCAGTCCTGAGATACCAGGGATGGCAGGTTGGAGAAGAATACTCTGCCCTTAATTCCTTCCTAGAATGTGGTTCCTAGAAAAAAAAGACATATGAGGAGTGCCTGAGGGAACTGGGATTTACTCGGGAGAAAAAGGAGGCTGTGGGGAGACCTTATTGTTCTCTACAACTACCTGAAAGTTGCAGTGGGCAGTGTCACAGGTGGTAAGTGATGGGATGTGAGGAAATGGCCTCAAGTTGCACCAGGGGATGTTTAGATTAGATGTCAGGAAGAGTTTGTTCATGGAAGGGGTGTTTAGATACTGCAACAAGCTGCAGAGGGAAGTAGTGGAGTCCCCATCCCTGGAGGTATTTAAGAGATGTGTGGATATACTGTTTTGGGACATGGTTTAGTGGTGGCCTTGGTATTGTTAGGCTGATGGCTGAACTTGAGGATCTTAAAGGTCTTTTCAAACCTAAATGCTTTTATAATTCTGTGAGATTATATTACTGTGACTTTGTTTTAGCATATCTGGTAGTTAAACTTATCAACAGCTTTCCTCAACATAATTAAATGTTCTTTCTAATGTCATCCAGATATCATTAAGAACTGGACTGATTTGTTAAATTTGACTTGATTGTTGAGCAACCTCTAACAGAATTGAAATGGTAGAGGAACCTCCACTCATAGTAGCTGACTAAAAAGATGGGAAGAATGGTGTGAAAGTGCAAAAAATATTTCCAGGAATAGGGCAGTACATCCTTTATCTGGTAGAAGGTCATGTAGTTGTAAACAGAGCAGAAGCACTTCTTCAAAATCTCAAAGAGAAGCTGCATGCCCCTTGTAAACAGATGACCTGTCTCAGCTCAGATTTTAACTTGCATTTGTATTATTTGGATGCTCAGATCATCTAGATTCAGTGCACATCTTCAATCTTAATCTGGAAAACCTGATATCCTTGTAAACTTACCTTCTTATCAGAAATACTTTATATGCAACAGCTTGCATTTCTTCTGGACTGGTTCTCAACTTTGATAATCACATGCAAATCAACAGAAGTACTAGTTTCTTAGCACATACAGAACTCAGTTGATTTGGGCTACATCACACACTGCTGCAATTTTACTGTTAGATTTAGTGAGAGCACATCATCTGGAAATGGCAGATGATAATAAAGATACAGGAAAGTCAGTTGATCACAGTGTGACTAAAATCCATTAGTGTCTTGTGCTGTGGAAAAGGGGAATGTATTCTGAGGGTGAAGTAGGTAAATAATACAGAGAGAGGAAAATATTAAGAGAGAGGAAAATATTAATACTCTGGCAAAATAGTGTATTAATAACAGCGTGTACAACTCTGATAATCAATTTTCAGGAACAACGGGCAGGTGCTAAGGACTACTTGGCAATTGATGGAAATAGAGGTTCTATTTACATGGAAATCCTCATTAGCTGAGAAAATTAAAGGCCGATAAAGAATCTGATTTTTCTTGAAAGTGTAACCATGGGGTAGAAACAAATGTCAGTAAAGAAATGCTTAATGTATGATGTAAACAACTGGATAAGAACTGGAAATCAGAGAGAGCTTCTAACTATAAGAGCAGTGAAACTGCTCCTCTTAGTAAGAGCAGTGTGGTTACTAATCAAAAGACCAAACCAAAATAATAATGATGACAACAACAACAATAATAATAATAATAATAATAATAAAATCCTTTAAAATGGAGTTTGGTATATTATAGAAACATAACACACTTGCCGTGACAGTTGAAAAGCGAACCCGTGACTTGTGGATAGATTTGATGCTATGCTTGAAAATCAGAGCACAGAGACTATTGAATATTGTTTTAACTTAAAAGAATAATTAAGTGGCAAACAGCACTAAAGCCTTGAGCATTTGGGAATAATGCAATAATGCAATGTTAAAATTGCACCTTTTCAAACTCACATTTACAAGTAAAAATTGTACTCTATTAAAGTTGCATAAATAGTTATGAGGTATGTATATTTGTAGCTTATAAATATATATCTAAATTGTGCAGACGTAATATTAAACTTTATAGCTGCATATTAAAGTGTTCTTTCAAATAACTGGCTTGCTTCCTTTAAGAAATGTAATAGGATTTCACATTTGCATTTGATTTTTGTGCATTTTAATCTTGGCAGCAGCTTTTTTTTTTTTCTTTTTCTTTTTCCTTTTTTTTTTTTTTTTTCCCACAGCATAAGCTATGAAATGTGTGTCAATTGATGTGTAAATCTTTACTATAAACTTGTGAAAGACTTTCCTATGAAAAATATTTAGAGAAGTGTAGATTTTTCAGGTGCTAGTTTACTATAATTCTCTGCTTAGCGTCCAATCCAGATGGCAAGTCAAGCAAGTAGTAAATTCTGCACATTCGTGTGAATTGAGGAAGTGCTGAAAGTTCAGTTTACTTTGTATCATGTCTGGCCCAAATACGTTGCATGCATCATGATAAATTTGTATAGTTTTTCACAAAAGTAGCATACCGAGCTGCCACTACAAAAAGAATGAGATAACAGGGAGATGACAGAGCATTTCCTAGTGCTCTTCTCAGCGAAGATCCTGCAATTCCTGAAGATTTTTCTCATGTCAACGTATTCCTTGACTTTGTGTGAATCACTCCCTCAGCTAAACACTACTTCAGTTTCCCAAGCAAAAACAGCCTATCTGGGACATTGAAACACAAATCGGTCGTGTGCTTGTTCTACGCTGGTAGTTTACAAACCATTAATTTTTAGCTTGTTCATTGACTAAAGAGATGGATTAATTAACAGGCAATGTAGGCAAGGTGCATTCCTCTTTTTGGTGCAGGTATCTGCCTGTATGCTAAATTTAAGTATCTGGAAAAGATTTTCCATATTTGAAGGATTATCAAAGTGTTGCATGTGGGGATTATTTCTTCTCAGAGTAAGCATGTCTAAAATCACATTAAAAATATGGGTAAATGCAGTGATAAGTAGTGGTTAGAACACATAAATCAGTAGTAAATTTTAAATGAAGTTAATCTCCTATATTTCTGTGACCCAGTAGGAACCTGCCAAAATGCCTGAGCAATGAAAAACTCTAATTAGCTAACTCTTTTGAGGTCTGTATGTGTTTTCACAACTATACCACAATTCCAGAGAGCTTAGCTGTCCACTGGCCATCATTAAAATGCATTATTTTCTTTCAGGAATCAGATCACTGCCAACTGCTAATCTGTCATGCAAAATTATGAATAGCTTAGATAAATACGTGGGACAGTAGTTGGTGCCCCTGTAGCCTAGCTTTCAGGCCTGCCACCCCTGCAGGGATGGAGTGTGATTTTACCCATTTACCTTACCTAATCCTTTATTCAGGAAAGGTAAAAGGAAAGCATAGGCATGAAGATTTACTATATCCCAAAGCACAGTTTGAAAAGGTTTTTAAGAATGCAAATAGCAAAGATGAAAGAAGACTGACAAACAAACAGAAAAAGACACCTGAAATTCTTACCAAAATGTTTACTTTTGCTTCCTAAATTTAGCAAGCAAGTTGTCCAAACATAACAGCAGAGCCATAGTGGCTCACACCAAGTCTCTAGCATAATATCCTGGCTCTATTGGCAGCAAAAGCTTTTGGGGAGGTAGTTAAGAATGGTGAAAGTGTGTATGGTGACCTGGCCCTGATCTGGGAGAAAACACACACACGGGAATGTTTCTGTTAAGTTGTATGGAAAAAAAATAAAAACAACAACAACAAAAAACTACCATGGTTAGGTCCCCTCAACTACAGAACCCACTGAAACTGTCATACTTTGGTTTTTACCCTCAGACATATCCATCACGACCAGGGTCATGCCACAACACATCCTCCATTTCATGATATGAGAACCCCATTTTCATGGCCTATAACATAACCCTCTAGTTCTTTTAGGTAATTAGAACCAAAAAACAAACAAACAAAACAACAACAACAAAGCAAAAAATCCTCACACACACACACACACACACACACAGACAGACAGACAGACACAGACAGTTACCTGGTGAGAGCCTGGGCTGTGTTACACAGAATGAACATGGGCGAGTGATGCCAGTCGGCCTCAGGGCTGCAGGATCATCTCTGTCCTTCCCTTACTTAATGTATGTATGTAGTTTGCAATAATGCCACCTGGTCATTAGGGACAAAAATGAGGCAATACATTGAAAATTGAATGAGAAATGCAGAATGCAAAGTTGAAACACAGTCTCAGTAATTGAAGGGTCATCTTTTCTATTTGGTCATTTGGCTGCAAAGGACAAAATAACCCAGGTTTGAGAAGGTTCTTTACCACAGGTAAAAGTTTTAAGGCTAGGTAGCAAAATACTGTGTCGTGTGTCAGAGAATTTTTCAGGCCATTTAGATCATCAAAAAATATATTAGAATGATACCAATCATAACTCTGGCTAACATAGTCTGAAGTTGGTTACCTACACCAAATGCAGGAACTTTTCCAGTATGGACTTGAATTGAATTCTGTATATTATTACCTTTACTTGTTACCACTGGTGAATTTTGAGATCTGACACAGGCCCAATAAAATGATAAAAGGTTTCCGTGTTGTAGTGGCACACCTGAAGAGTTACTTTGGACTTTTACAGCTATAATAAAATTTTTGGCATGATTCACCAGCTTACTGTGATGTTCGTGGACTGTGTTACTGTCAGAACACATCAGTTTGTGGTGGGTAGCAGAATGGTGCTTATGAACTGCTCTTTTAAGGGTAAGACATTTGACATCTTCGGGGTGTTGGCTTCTAGTCTCAGGGCTGAGTATAACTTGGCTATTTCTCACCTTCTGCATTTCTTGATTGTGATGTCAGTTGTGCATATGTGTTACTGGCTGCCACACTTACCACAAATGTGGTTCACAATTCCACTCAGATACAGCATGGAAACTACACTAGGATGTTTCAGCTGTGTTTTCTGAGTGCTCCTATGACTTTGCAGTCATTTGTTTGCAATGTTGTTAATATCAAGATTTTTTTGCATTTTGTTTGAAGTGAATCTGCTGTATCTTTGAAGTTACGTTTTACTAGAATATAGAAAAAAAAAGTTAAATCAATTTAACTATTTAAATACAAAACTGTTAGCTCTTTTGTGACATAGATTAAATAGAAAGATTTGAAAACAAAACTGTGGTGAGTCCACTAAGTTGTTTGTTTTTTTTTGAAGGACTTGTCTGCACTTGTGATGCAGGTTTCTTGCTTGCTGTTTCTCATGGTTTTTCCTTCCCAGTCCACAGAGACCGTTTTTCAACAAGTACCCATATATAGTTACCAAATAGCAAACTGCAAATAAATTGAAAAGAGTTTTCTTATGTACTTGCAGACTTGACTTTATAAAGTTTTGCAAAATTAATGGAATCACTTCTCCTAAAAAAATCTGGAGGTAGTGGAAATTACAGCCTTTATTAAAGCACAGAGCATTATTACATCAGCAATCAGAAGTTCCTGCAGGCATCACCTCTGTGTTTGTTTGTTTGTTTTACCCTTGAACTGGGGATGGACTGGTTTCAAAGGTCAAAGAGCAGTGCCTTTTCCCAAAGCAGTACACCAGCCTCCACGCCAAGTTTGTCAGTTATGTTTTTTGACAGAATGGCATTTCTCTGTAGGTACAACTGAGTCCAACATCTTTTCTTCGTTTACCAATAAAAGACAATAAAGGTAAAAACAAAGCTAGGAGAAGTCAGATCTGTCTTGTTACAGAGCTGCAATTACAAAGCTTTTGCTAATATTAGCGTATCAGCTGGATGTAAAAGGGCTTTCTAATGAAGCAGAAGTTGATGATGTTTAGTTTACAGACTAATTCTCCATTAGCTAAAGCAATTTACCACTGCATTTTTTAAGGTGCAGCTCCGTATCCCTTCTCAAAATAAAGATCTACTCATGTAAGTAGAGTTCAGTAAAAGGTAAAACAGAATAATTGGTATTTATCCAAGAGCAAAACTAACAATGCAATCATTAAAAGGTATCTGTGCAAAGAGAGGTGTATACTGAAAACAATACTTTGCATCCTAGCAAGAAAATAAATATTTTGATCCCCAGCTATCCCAAAGAAAAAATCTGTAAGTGCAGAATCACAAGCATTTACAGGAACATATTCCAGTGATAAGGAAAGTAAGAATAGCAATGAAAATGAGAATAGCAAAAGAGTAAAGAAATACATATTTTGTTTAAACAGCAGATCAGATCTCTCTTCCCTTTCTACAAATCCTGAGAAGATGTTTTCTCATTCACACCTCCTTCTAGTGGCCAGACTGATCTTTGCTACACAAAACCGATGGAATCTGGTCCTACTTTCCCTATGAGAGCTTCAAGACTCAGGAAAATCAGACCAACCTTCCTGATCTTTGCATATGTGGGTTTTTAAGGTTCAAAGTAATAATAAAGTGAAAATAAGCCAAATATAAGCCAAATAGTTTTAAATGAACTTTAAATTTGGTAGGAAATATAACTGAACTCAAAGGTGAAGCTTTCATTTTGCATCTGTCTCATTCAATAGTATTCAGGACTTAACCATGTTTAATTGTTTTTCTTTTTTTTTTTTTTTTTTGTGTGTGTGTGTGTGGTTTTTTTTTTTTCCCTAATACTGGAAGTTCTGTCTAAGTGAAATGTGTTTGCAACTTACTGTCATTTCTATCACTGAGGTTTCATTTTGAATGCTGGTATCATTTCTTAAATCTAGACAGCCTTATGTGAAAGCAATAACTGTTGTGAAGCCAGCTGATTGCTCTTATTAGCCCAGCTGCATGGACCAAGTTGGTAGAGACAGCTGTGGGAAGGTGAGACCTCCTGGTAAGGCCCCATGGCCTTGTTGCTGATGTGGTGCTGGGCCATTTTTGAAGACAATGATTTTTTCAGGGAAGGAATACAGGCTGTTTACTCCACAATTACCTGCTTCTATTTCTTTTTCCTTCTGGCTTAGAACAACTGCTGTCACATCCAGTAGCAGCCGTGAGGGTCATCTCTGCACTTGGACTCTAAGTTGGTTATGGCACATTTTTAATCTTACTGGTCTAATCATAGAATTGTAGAAAGGCTCAGGTTGGAAGGAACTTTAAAGATCACCTAGTTCCAACCCCATGCCATAGGCAGGGATGCCACCCACTATATCAGGTTGCCCAGGGCCTCATCTAACCCAGCCTTGAACGCCACCACGGAGTGTTCCAGTTCCTCACCACCCTCTGAGTGAAGAATTTCTTCCTAATATCTAAGCTAAGTCTCCTCCCTTTAAGTTTAAAACCATTCCCTCTTGTCCTGTCATTATCTGATGAGTGGAGTCGCTCCATCATTTTATAACCCCCCTTTAAGTACTGAAAAGTTGCAATACATATATATTCAATATATATTTATACACTTCATCCATACAAGCCTGGTTCTTAGATGAGTATTCAGTCCCAATCACCGTCATTCATACTATACCAACCTTATCAAATCTCCTAATGGCTTACAGGAACAGGGTTTTATTTCAAATTGACACAACCAACTGAATCTGTGCTGAACCACTCAATAAATTGAGGGCATGGAGTTAGTTGTGAAGAGGAAAAAGCAAAAAGGATCTTCTGAAACAGTGGATGCAGTTGAATGAAATGAACAACCTCCTATAAATTCGCTGATCCTACATAAAAAGTAGTATAATCTTATCTAGGCTGTGTGCATGGTTAAATAATGTAGTTAAACTTTTAAGTAATGAAACACATGCAGTCTTGATGGTCTAAATAGAGTGTGTATTTTGAGCAGTGAGCAGAGTCATTCCTCTCTGGAACTTTTCAGCACTAATGACTACACTCTGCCAAGACAGATCTGTTTTGGTGGTAAAAACAGCTATTTATATAATACAAATGAAATTTCATGCTGCTAATCTAATCTCAAGTGTTTTGCTTCCTCATCTCTTCTGCTTAAGAGAACCTGATAACTTTTGCCTTTCTTTTTACTGCAAAAGAATGCAAACCATATATTTAAGTCAAAATCCCCTGAAGGACATCATTTAGAAGGAATCACATGCACTACCACTGTCTGATGATTCAACAGTTTGCTGTTTGAAACAAAATTTGCGATTGCATCTTGTAAGATCTTGTTTCACAAGATCGTTTTAAGACTTTTGTTTGCTAGCTGCTGCTCTTCAGTGCTATTTTTTAAAAATATTCCATAGCTTCTTGGTGAATGCTTAAGTAAATTAAGTAATTCTGCTTGAGACTTGCATTTACAGAGCCTCTCAGATCCCAATCCCACTCTTTTCAGTGTTACATACTTACCCTGATTCTGATTTTTTTCTAACATTCCATAAAGTCATGCAGATAAAACAATTTTTATTTTAACAATTCAGTATGAATAATTTTACATAATGTGATTAAGGCATGACTTCTGAGTTGATGTGCATTTCATACTTGCATCTTAAATACATGTTCTTCTACCAATTTTTTAAGCATGCCAGAACAAAACTAAAAGTTATTTTGGCCTGTGTTTTAGTACAATTAAACTTCATCGCTCCCACCTATAGACATCTAGCACTGTTAAAAAAAAAAAAAAAAAAGGTTAAAAAGGTGCACATATAAGGTGCATATATGTTTTTAAGAGGCTATAGCAATTATCTAAGTTTAATTCTTATGCTAATTCTTGCTAATTGAGTGGCACCCTTGTTTCCTTCTCTTTTGTGACAGGTAACCTGGGGTCCCAGCTGGTTGAGTATAAAGAAGAAATGTACATCACATCTGACTGTGGGAACACATGGCGTCAGGTAGGAAACAGAACTAGTCAAACACAATTGGAAATATTTTTAGTTTAACTAATATGATACATTTTATAATGATTAATTTATTTTCATACACCCACTCTTTTGAGGTAGGTGGCTATTATTATTCCCCTTTCACTTGGAAACTGAGAGATTAAGGAGGTGATTTACAAAAACTCAAATTGATTAGGCTGTCAGGTTCTGCTAAAACAAATATTTTGGTCTCTTTACAAAGCTTGCAAATATATTGCTTAAGAAACATGTAGTCCATTTAGATTTTTTAATAATTTCAGTAATCTTCCTACTCTAATGACGAAGTTGACTTCGGCTAAATCTTGCAGTACAAATACTCCAAGCTGAAAGACATAATTTAGGTAGAAAGGGGGAAAATTTTCTGCTTCATAGTTAAAAACTAGTATTTAAGCTTAAACTTTGTTCTCTTTTGAAGATGAGAAAGCAAAAAGAGATTGAAAAGAACAATAAACCTTTTAATGTCTTTTAGTATGATTTAATCAGTTACAGGACTACAAACATTAAGGTATTTTTTAAAAAACAATACAGTTTTGTAGTAGTTGAAATTGCATTTGATTTTTGGATGTCTTGTGCTTCCAATTCTTAGTGTTGATTTAAGTGTTGTACCTTTGTTATTCATTTTATCTTAAATTGCTCTGTCTCAGCAATGATTAATCATAGGGATATTTCTTTTTGAGTGTAAATGTCAACAACAGTAATGATCATAAGACATGATGAAGTTCTGTAAACTATTTGTGATGTATATTCAGAAAAAGTAGGAAAAAAAAGCCCTCAAAGCACCTAAGTGCATCAAAAAGTCATTTGATTTCTGTTAAAAGAGTGTTTTAGTGTTCAGCTGAATTAAAATTCAGTTGCGTTATAATCTAACTACAAGTAGGTCTACAAATGCTCTCACTAGTGTTATTGACCTCAGGTATGTTGAGATAAAAAGAGCAAAATACAGACATTTTCTTAGATTGCTATTTCAGGGTGCCACTAATACTCCACAGAAGGGCTTTTTAAAAGAAATATATTATTTTTTGTCGTGATAATGTCCTTTGAGTTTTAAAAGATGAGAGTGTATGCAAAAATCTTTCTTGAATTCTAGCAGATGATAAATAGGTGGTTAAATGCAAAAGCCTTCTGGGATTTACAGCTTGTACTGTGCTATCTCATACTTAACAGAGGCCTCTAATATTTTATCGTCACCATTTTCCAGAGTTCTGTAGTCTTGATGCGGTGAAAAACAAGGACAGAGAAAAAATGATCAAACTCATTTTTTACTGCTTTTATTTGTGAGGCGCTCAAAAATTTATTTGTGATGGAACCTGATCTGAAGATGACTATTCAAGCTGTAAAATCAGCAACAAAATGATCCTCATTATGACACCATTGCTTACTTGATTTTAATTAAAGCTTCTATGGAGCCTTTGAAAGAGCTTACTCAATATTTGTGATCAAAATAAAAATTTAGATTCAAGTGAGATGATACGGGAATTATTTAGAGAGTAAACTACAGGTCTCCTGTGCTGGTAAAAGGAGAGCAAAGCTCATGTTTTGTAACAATTCCTAAGGCGGTTTTAAGTCACTGGCTTAGAAAACTTGCGGCTGTGGTTTGTGAGTGCCCAGCTCCTTTCTCATGCTCCACACATGACATTGCAGAGCTGTCTACGAACTCTACTAGAATAAAAACTATATCTGTGTGTGTAGACTGAAAGAGCAACATAGAAAAGTAAATACAAAGAACCTAGGAGAAAAGGTAGTTCAAGGAATTAAATAAAAGCTTTCCTGAAGTCATAGCAATATTGGCACTGAGATTTACAGGAATATAGGACAGGGAGGAAGGTCAAAGATTGTGTAATCCAACCACCTGCTCTGAAGCAACATCAAACATACCGGGAACATCTTTAACAGAGACTTGCTAGATCTATTTGTTAATCCTTCACTGTAGGAGATTCTGTAGTCTACCTATGTGCTGTTTCACCGTTCTTCATAGATTTTTCTGAATATTTAACATAAGCTGCTTTTTGTGCTGCTTTGCATATCCTTGCTTTTTGTTGTTGCTCTTGCAGTTTCATAAATTTTGCAAGGTAAGCTGGTTTATTCCTGTCTTTGGAGAGCAGTGGTTTCCTGTCAGCTTTAAATAACCTTTCAGATGCTGAAAGGCAATTGTCATGTCTACCCATAGCATAGGTTGTTGTTGTTGTTTTTTGTTGTTGTTGTTTGTTTGTTTTTCTTCCCTCCCCTCTGGAAGAAAAGCCATCTCAAATCCACCAATTTTCCTAATGGATCTAGTCTATAAACTGCTTTTCCATTTTGTTGCTCATCCACTGAACTATCTAATACAACAGCCCTCCTTGAAGCATGCTAAAACTGGATGCAGAATTACAAATTTTATCATTACTAAGCAGAATTAAATGCTTGCCCTTGTTGTCACCTTTTCTGTCACCTTATTTCAGAAGATCTCTTTTTTTTGCACTAGCATCATAGTGTTGACTCAGATTCAGTCTGTGATTTGTAACAGGGACCAGTCCATGAGTTACTGAATCTGTAGTGCATCCCTAGGTTAAAGAACATCTATTCATCATTTTTCTTCAATTTCTGAACTGATTTTATACACTTGGAATGATTTCAACTCAACCTGTATATTTCCATAGCTTGTGTATGGTAATGTTACATGAGAAGTCAGGAGACTTACTATGAGTCTCATTCACGGCAGAATGTATAGCTAGCATTGATGGGCAGAAATAAAAATGCCCAAACAAGAGTTTTGTAAAATTAAGTAAATATTTTTTATAAACAGAAAAAAAAAAAAATCACATTAGCAGTAATACAAGTTGGGTTGGTTCAAGTTGTTCTCTTGCCTTTCTGTTGCATGATGCCTGAGTTGTTTATTAACATCTTTTGAAAACACTTTTGTGTTGAAAACACTATTGCTTTACATTTTACGTGTATATATATATATATAATATATATATTTACATATATATATAAATGCTTTACATTTACATATAACATTTTATAGCAAACTCAAATTTGTGATGGTGTACAGTACAACATGGCACGGTAAACAGCAGAGGTTTAGGAGCTGATTGACAAGTAGTTTAAATGTCCATGCAGAGGCAGTGATCTGGATTGTATGCAAGAAAAGGGAATACAGCCTTGACTTTATGAACTACGTGGGCTTAGATCATCTTAAGTGAACCGTGAAGATGTAGCCTAAGGTGAACTCATGGGATAGATACGTCTATTTGCAAGATTTCTCTGTCTATTGTACCAGGCAAACAATATCGTAAAATGTGGTAATGATAGTGAGTGAGATAGATAAATAAATCTTGCATCCTGGGAGAAATGGACTATCTTTGTACACATTTTCAGAGCATACAGGTTTTAAACATTGTTTTTCCCTGTGGGGTCTGTTTTTCCAGTCCTGATTTATGAGATTTTATGATACTCTGTAAATGTTAAGAATGACCTTATGTATTATGTGGGAATGTTTTATTTTTTAAAGAAAATTTCTGTTCACATTATGGCTGCCACTGCTATTTCAACTGCATGTGTTAACAATGTTGTGTTTGAAATAGGTCTGAGTAAGAGTGGCTTTCAGAAGAAATTGAAAAGTGAGCCCATATGGAACCTAATGAGGTTCAACAAGTCTAAGTGAAAGGTCCTGCACCTGGGTTGAGGCAATCCCAGACATGAGTAGAGAATGGATGGAACTCTTTGGGAACAGCCCTGCAGAGGACTTGGGGGTTCTGATGGATGAAAAGCTCGACATGAGCCAGAAGTGCGTGCTTGCAGCCCAGAAGGCCAACTGCATCCTGGGCTGCATCAACAGATGCGGCCCACAGGGGAGGGAGGGGGTTGTGCCCATCTACTCTGCCCTTGTGATGGCTTACCTGGAGTGATGCAGACAGGCCTGGGGCCCCCAGCACAAGAAGGACGTGGAGCTGTTAGAGTGTCCAGAGGGCCACAAAGATGATCTGAGTGCTAGAGCACTTCTCCTATGGAGAAAGGCTGAGAAAGCTGGAGGTGTTTATCCTGGAGAAGAAAAGGCTCTGGGATGACCTTATTGCAGCTTCTCAGTACTTAAAGGGAGCTTAAAAAAAGATGGAAAACAACTTTTTCCTTGGGCAGACAATGAGAGGACGAGGAACCATTTCAAACTAAAAGAGGGGAGATTTAGATTTGAGGTTAGGAGGAAATTCTTCACTCAGAGAGTGGTGAGGCACTGGAACAGGTTGCCCAGAGATGCTGTGGATGCCCCATCCCTGAACGTGTTCAAGGCCAGGTTGGATGAGGCCCTGGGCAGCCTAGTGGGTGGCTTCCATGTCCGTGGCAGGGGGTTGGAACTAGATGATCTTTAAGGTCCCTTCCAACCTGAGCCACTCTATGATTCTATGAAGAAATGGCTTAAATAAAAGACAAGAACAAAAAAACTTTCATGGTGGATCTGCGGCAGAAGTATCTAGTGGAACCACAAAATGCTCTATTAACCTACTAAGGTGACAAAGAAAGTCTATTGTGTGTCTAGGTAGTGCATCTATATCCCGATCTCCAGTCCACTGCTTCATAATCTTTTTGTATCAAAGTAATTTGGAATATATTTATTTAAGCAAGATTAGATGTTTGTGATTTTTGTTTGTTTTTCCTGCAGACATCTTAAAAATGAGATGAAAGTGACTTCAGGTATTTTGGATTACTTTTGAAACTTAGACATCTCAGAGTAAACATGTGTGGAATAAATTTTTCTTGGATCATTTAAGTGTTTTTTATTTATTTCATGGAGATCTCTTAATTGCTCCCAATTGATAACCTGGCCTGAAATAGCTGCTGAAGTTGTTACAGTAGACACAGGAACAAACAGAGAGAGCAGAGGGAAATAAAGGACTTGACTTTATGACATAAAGTTCTCAAAAAATCAGAGAAGAAAAGATGTAGAAATAGATTATAATAATCAAGTTCTGCAGTGGCTGGCTACTTGTAAGGGTCATAATAAATATATTACCTGACTTCAGTTAGTGGAGAGGCATAGGACAGAATTCATGGCTGACTGTGAATATGCATATCACTTATTCCTGGATTTTGACTTCAGCTCTGATACAAGGACCATCTTTACATAAACCCTTTTGTCCTGGTTTTGGCTGGTATAGAGTTAATTTTCTTCCTATCTGGTATTGTGCTGTTTTGGATTTAGGATGGGAATAATGCTGATAACACACTTATGTTTTAGTTGTTGCTGAGCAGTGCTTACACTAACTCAGAGATGTTTCAGTTTATGCTGCCCTGCCAGAAAGGAAGCTGGGGGTGCACAAGGAACTGGGAGGAGACAGAACCAGGACAACTATCCCAGGCTGACCAAAGGGATGCCATATAGCATCGTGCTAAACGAACAAACAAATAAAATAAATGGAGGGCCAATGCTCAGGGACAGGCTGGGCATCAGCCAGCAGGCCATGAACAATTGCATTCTGTACCACTTTCTTTGTATTTTCTTTTCTTATTATTATTTTTATTTTCCCTTTCTTTTCTTTCCTATTAAACTGTCTTTATCTCAACCTATGAGTTTTTTATTATTTTTTTTATTTTTTTCTTCCTGATTCTATCCCCAGTTCTACTGGGGTTTGGAAAAAGAATGAGCTGCATGGTGCTCAGCTTCCTTGCTGACTTCATAAACTGTTTGTCTTGGTTTTGGTTTTAGGTTTTGTTGTAAAAAATAGAGATAAATATTTCCTTCTGTACTGATCTCCACAAGCATGAATTTATTTATCTATTTTGATTTGCTGAAGATGAAAGAATTTCATACATTTTGGTTATAAAATGTTTGAAATGTGTGCAAGAAGAGCATGGTATAAACATGGTATTAGTATGCCTGTAATGTGTCTGCTGTGCCTTGTAGTGTGCCATAGTTTAGGTGGAAATAGGTAAAGCTGACATACTGAAATGGTGGTCTAGGAATTGCCATGGTGCTTTTCTGGGAAAACCTGATTTGAATGAAGTCAAGCAGATACCAGCTTCCATTATCTTCAGTACGAAGGTGAAGCTTTTGGAGACTTGATGTTCTGATATTGCTGTTTCATTTTGATTTAAACAGAAGTTCAAACAAAGTTTAGAGGAGGATCAAAACTCTGCTTGCTTATCTGAGTCCAACTGATCTCATTCTTGAACTGCATCTAAAATTAATGTCTGCCTTTTACTGTATTCTCTTCTAAAATATGCAGCTGTGTGGAACAAGTAGACAGGACTATAAATGCTTCATATCAGGATTTTGCCAGTAAATTGGCAATACTGAAAAGCTGATCAGACACTTGAAGACCTATGATTCCCATAAAATATGCTCTTACTAGATGAGAGGAAGACTGAATTCTGAACCCAAATTAAATGCTTGCTATTTTTGAAGTAATTGTGAATGTATTGTAAGATAAAGACTCCCCTTGCCCCCCCTTTAGTTCAATCTTGCTGATAAACTATCTAAATACAACATTTAGTACTGTCAAAAAAAAAGAAGCATTTAGTGTTGTCTGTATTTTCTTATTCACAAGACAAAGTAGAGCTAACCTTCATGTTTTTCACCATTGTTTGTCAAAGTGTGTAGGAGGTTGTATGTTCATCTATTAACTGCTATGCATGTGTAGTAACTCGCATGTTATTAGCTGCTGTTATGTTAAACAAACTTCCATAGACTAATAACACAAGTAAACCATATCTTAAAACTTATATCAGATGTGGAAAAGAGAGGATATTTACCTATTCTTTTAGTATTGCTGATAGCCTCTAGAAAATGAATGAAAAGAATTTAGGAGATTTTGAATACCATTAAATCAATATTGCATATATTTTGGTTCAGAACTTAGAGCAGCCTCCATGTGAGATCACACAAAGTTTAAATTTAAATAAATCATTGACACTGGAAATGTAGAAAACATGCTGACACCAATTATTTCAAGTTCTATGGAGTATGAAGAACATGTAAGAAAGTCACAGACAGCAATAGTTTTCCTGTTTTTCTTAGAATTAGATTACAAAGCATGTCATTCTACAACATACACAGAATATGGCAAATACTGAAGTGAGGTGATAGGTCACTTGGTGATATATAATAGGAAGGAATGCAGAATGCACGCTGCGAGAAATAGAAGCTTGGGCTAAAATCATTTTAGACAGTTTAATCTGACTGTGATTTGAACCTGAACATTTTCTGATTCACCTGTTTAACTTTCTTTTCTGTTACAGTTGGGGAAGTATGAGTTAAACTGACTTTTATGTCCTTCTCAATTTGAAGTGTGGACATTATAAAACACATAAGTCTTTTAACCCTGGTTTGCTCATACATTTTATTTCTGCTGTTTTGTGCATTTGCTTAGTTGGTCTTTTTTCTATCTGACTTGTAGGTCTTTGAAGAAGAGCATCACATCTTGTACCTGGACCACGGTGGAGTTATCGTGGCTATCAAAGACACCTCCATCCCACTGAAAATACTCAAGTAATCCTACAGTCAGAGTAGAGCTATTGTGTATTCAATGCCTCAGACAAAGTTCAGAGTTTAAGATGAACATTTCAATGTAATCATGTATTAAATGCAAGCAGAGTCAACTTAATTTAACATTAATTAAGTTGTCAGATTTCAGGTGGATGTTGGTACCATGACATAATGCATTAATTATAACAAGATTTTCTTGCATCAGTGTAGATCTTTTTAGTTTGCTTAAAAAGCTAGCCTGGAATTCTAAAGTACAAGCATGATTAGTACAGCCTGGAACTCTAAAGTAAAACCATGTTCAGTGTGATTATTGTTTGCTACTTCTTTGCACCAGCAATGCATGGCACTGATGTTCTACCTATTGTGCATATGTGGTTTAGGTATCCAGTCAGAATAGTTCTTTCATACTGTAATAAAGCCCGTTTTTCAGTAATAATCCCTACACTAATATGATCATGGCTGTACACTTGGTTTGCTAGAGTAAAAGCCATCAATAACCTAGTATCCAAAGACCTGGAGGAAAAGTACACAAGAAAAGAGAACTGGAGTCATAAACTCTGGGTGCAGAGACTATTTGAAATACATTTTGCTGATTATTCAGCACCTTTAAAAAAATTTTAAAGGATAGTGAGGGGCCATCATCATGGTGCCTGCAGTTATTGCACCTCCCACGTGTTTTAGCAGTTAAGCTGTTTTCCCTACTTATGTTTCACTGACCTCTGCTTAACAGGTCTCTAGCCTGGGGATGACTTGAAAGAATGGAGTGTAAATTACTGACTCTTGAACCTATGAAGTAGCAAGGTTGTTTGTTTAGCAGAATTTGTTTTTTATTTGCCTTTGAATTTCCACTGTTTTTACAAATTTATTATATACCTCCTAATAATGGGAGCCACTGGCACATTAAAGAGATATGCTACCCATGCAAACTGTCTTCTGGTGATTGTAAACCCAGGGCTTTAGTGGTTATGGGATTATTATTATTTTTTTTTGAGTGTATGAATTCTGCTTTATATATTACTTGTAAATGAAAACCATTTCTACTTTTTTACAGGTTCAGCATAGACGAAGGCCAGACTTGGAGTACACATAATTTTACCAGCACTTCAGTCTTCGTAGATGGATTACTAAGTGAACCTGGAGATGAGACACTGGTCATGACGTAGGTTTCTGTTTTCACCTAAAGAAGGTGAAAACCTTCTTTAGCCCTCCAGGGCTCTCTCTCAAGCAGTTCTTAAATTGTGGATGTTTGAAATAGTCCTTGAGTCACTGGATTTTGCTTCCTGCAGTCACACAGGCTCTTAGCCTGATCATGTCCAAATAGCCCTGCTATGCAGCTTGTCTTTGAAGTTACCTGAGTGCAATATTTCAGACTGTAAAGATGAAGAGTTCTGTTTGTGTGAGATTTCACATAGTTGCAACCAGAAGGTGTGGAATAGTAGGACTACAGATCTAAATCTGAGAAATATAGGTAAAAATAACTATAGCTTGCATTTTTTTCTGTTTTCTGAGGATTCTTAGGCAGACTTTAAAAGCGTTAAATATCAATCCTTTCTTGTGAAAATTGTCTTCACAGTGTAAACAATTATATTGTTGTCTTAGGAACTGCATTACTTTATGCAACCAAACGCCATGCTAACAAATACATGCTTTAAATCTGTGCAGTGAATGAGGCATATGCTGCAAATAGAGTTTAAAGTAACCAAATTCTGCAACTCAAGCCCACATTTGTCTGTCTTTTTTCCAAAGAGCTTGGGACAGCTGGATCTGAGCTGCAGGTTTTGCTCTGTCTCAGGATAAATGCTAATTTTTACAAGTGTCTGAGTGTTAAAAAAAAAAAAAAACACCTGCCAATTAGAGAAAGGGACAGGCTGACGGCAGTAGGAAAGGGGAATTCAAGAAAAAAAAAAATATTTCTGCACTCAGAGATGTGCAAGATGATGTGCCTGCTCCTATCAGTTAGAACAGCTTGTGCAACCCTTTATATTGGAGCTCAGCATGCTCATGACACACTTTTTCTCTTAGGAATTAGAAACAGAACTGCCTTTAATGTGCACCAGTAGCATTTTTCCCCAAGGGGAAAAAAAAAAAAAAAAAAATCAGCCCAGAATGGAGTTTTTAAAGGATCTGCAGAAAAAAAATAAATTAAAAAAACCTTCCCAGTGTACTTAAAAGCGCTGTGCCATGTTCGCAATGTTATCGTGCACAGGGGTGACTTTGGCATACTGGTAGTCCATTCTTTCTCCACTGTCCCATTCATTTATCTTCCATTTTAACTTGTATGATCTGAGAAGAACATCATTATTCCAGCATTTTCCTCTTTTCTCAAGCATAGGTTTTTATGGTATAATATATTCCACACAGAGATACATATGACTTTGAATGAGGGATTTCCACTGCCTTCATTGGAAGTTCAGGGATCAAAAGCTTATACTAAACTGTACTTACTGGCAGATAGAAAAGAATGTGATGACTATCTGCTCTGTTTATTATTTTTTGTTGGTGGTGTTGATTGTGGTTGTAGTGTTGTTTTTTCTGTTGTTTTTTTTTTGTTTTGTTGAAAACAGGGATTTTGTGAAAATTTATTTAAATATCTGGATGAATAGCCAAAGACCTCATGTTAAAAAAATACAACACCTTTTTTGAAATAATCCATCTGAAATATATCAAACTGCAGCTAGATTTGATACAAGACCAGACTGACGAATAAGCATCATATGGTTTGTATGTTTCTAAGGGCTGAACAAGAGTCTGACTCCATCATCTCAACATCAGTCTTGCAGAATCTTACTTTGCAACTGGTTCTACTGAACATGGAGGATGTCAGACAATTACTGTCATAGGTGGGAACTGAGAGCACTTGCAGTCTTCCTACCTGACTCCAAAGGTACTCTGAAGAATAAACTTGCACTATGTGTTTCCCTTTTGCTGTTCTATCAGGTTCCTTGTCTTGCCACTTTGGGTAGGCTTTTACCTTCAATGCGACTTTATCTGCCTGGTGGTGTTCTGCCTGACTTTACATCAGGACTTTTCATTGTTCTTTCTGGCTTAGGTCATTTCATCCTAAAACTTCATACATGGTCTGAGTTGCTGGGCATGACTTTATCTACAGTAATTTGCTGCTCTTCAGAAATGCCATCCTCTGATACATACTGACTGAAGGGAAAAAAATCAACTCTTCCCTTTTTTTCAATTTTATTAGATAAGAAGTGTTTTTACTTCTGGAGAGAGAGCATGGTAAGATGAACTTATGTGTGGTAATGGAAATAAATTCATATAGTGCCTTTCACCCTGAACAATCCCAAAATCCATTACTAAGGACTTAGTCTGACAGTTTTTACTTGTACAGGATTTTCATTTTATCATAGAACTATGGAATGGTTTGGACCAGAAGGGATCTTAAAGATCATCTAACTCCAGCCCCCCCACCATGTGTAGAAACACTTCTGACTGGACCAGGTTGTCCAAAACCCCATCCAGCCTGGTCTTGAACACCACCAGGGATGAGGCATCCACAACTTCTCTGGGCAACCTGTTCCAGTGCCTTACCGCCCTTTTCTCCCTTTGGTGGGGAATTTGTTTGAATAAGGGCTTTGAATAAAGAGTCCAATGTCAAAATATGCATAAATTCTCAGAGTGAACAAAATTCTAAAATGGGAAGGTAGCAACTGAAAGAGTGTACAGAAATATTGTGGAACAGAGACTTTTGCATTTTGAAATATTGTGGAACAGAGGCTTTTGCTCTAGAATAAACTCACAAAAGGGTTAAAGAATATTTTACTTATATGGAAAGCAACTGTTACTGTAGGGTCAAATCCTGGTTCCACTGAAATTAGGTTAGGGATTTCCTTCTATATTTTTAATTTGTATTAATATATATATATATATAAATATTAATATATATATATATATCTGGGAAAGGCATTAATGGACCCAGTAATACTGTGTCTAAGCGACTTCCTGTTCTCCAGCATGGTGACTGGGACATTGAAAGTCCCCTTCAAGACAGGTCATTAGAATTCTCTTCTGTCCTAACTTATCCAAAATGAAGTGATCTGGAAAGCTTTACTGAAGCAACAGGGGAATATGAACCTGGTTGCCTCAAGTCTTCATTTCAGAAAGTTGTGTTTTCTCCAAAACAGAGAAAAAGCAAATGTTATTGACTTGTCAAAAGTTTTCAGAAAACTGAATTGTCATCTGCCAGTCGACATTAATAAAAATCATTCACCCACATCCCCTGCAGTATTCAAAATATGTACTGTCAAATGCCAAGGAAAATATATTTTATTCCATTGTGCTCTGCAATAGACCTAGTGAAGAGTTTTAGGAGTTTTAAGCAATGAAATACTCATACAATTTAAGAAAATCATTTTGTGTAAAATCGTTTTCTAAATGAAGAGCTCAAATCCAACATTTACTGCTAAATAAATAAGGTATGCTCAGAAATTTTCTCAACTAATTGATATGTTAAATTCATAAAAATAGTACATGTTCTAGTAGACTTTACTTTGTTTTAAATTCTTTCAGTGAAATTTACTGAAACTCAATCTTATACTTTACAACATATTAATATATTTGTGAAAAAAAAGTGCAACATAATAACACTGGATTGAGTAATGGCCCAGCTTAGTGGAAAACAGGAGGAATTGTGTGTTTCTGAAATATTGTTGTTCCTCTTCAATGGAAGTAGTTCATATAATGAAAGTTTCAAATCTGTTAAAATGATTTCTCAATCACAATTCAGCTTCTGGAAGCATTACCTAAACCAGGTTATTGAGATTGCAGTGTAAATCAAGTCAGCACAAAATAACCATGGTACTTCAGACCATAGTGTGTTTTAGTAAGAGGTTACATAAAAAGCCTTGTTTTCTTTGTGTCAGGTAGAATCAAAATCTTCCTTATGGACAATTGTCTTTTTTTTTTTTTTTTGAGGGATTTTTTATTAAGATATTGTCTAGAGTAACCTCTTATTGTAACCCTTAAAAAAGGTGGCTAATATTAGTTAAAACCTCAATATGTAAGAAAGTAGCTGATTTCCTAAGGTGAGTTCTAGGTTTTATTTGCCGCCATCTGATTTCTTGTCTGAGTACACTTGAATAAGTGTTGCTCAGTTATGAAAAGGTTGTTCTGCTTTTTGCACAATGTACGTGCCTCAATGTCAATAGGAGGAAACAGAGAAAGCCAGCAAGAAATTGGTGCCTTTGACTTCAACCTAATCTAGAAGTTAGCTAACTCAGACTTATGGATGATAATTTAGTAGCAAGTCACAGGTAATTCTGTTATCTCTGTGGGCCCAGGTGTTAGCAGAGCTAGTCAGTGTGTTGTAGTACCAACCTGTGGTCTTGGAGCCAAGGCCATGGGACTGTCCCTGTCTTTATCTGCTCAAACTCCAGTGTGTAAAGGTTAGTGTTTGTTTTTTGTTTGTTTGTTTGTATTCCCCTTTCCATAAAGTTGGCATATAAGATTCAGAAGCAAGGGAACATGATGCTTTTGGTGGCTCGTTACCAGTCCATATTTAGTGCATTTTGAGGGCAGACCTGGAAACATGTTTAAATAAGAGGAACTGAAAGATTAGGAATCAGCGTCTTGAAATAATCTTTTCACCTTGTCCTTTTTTAAAGGACAGAAGGAGCTAAAAAGGGTGGCACAGGACTCTTTTACTCAGGTGGAGTCTGTGTCATTTTGGGAAGCTATCATTAAATGAGCAATTGTATCTATGGTGGTCTAACTTTGCTTCCAGGGAGACAGTTGTTTCTCACTCTTACAAGTGTTGATAATGAGGTAGACACTGGAAACTTTGGCCAACAATTAAATTATTCAAACATTTCACTTAAATTTAGGTGGGGCCTTGAACTTCATTTTGTTATGCTTTGCTTTTAAAATGAAGGAGTTACCTCCTATTTAGGTGACCATAAGCTATTTACACTGGCTCAGCCAGGTGAAGTCTGAATAAAGAATTTCCTATCCATAATAAAAGAGCTCTGCTTTTTAAATATGTGAGTAGAAAAAAATAAATTATTAGCTAGATAATTAATTATAAAATATAGTAAATTACACAGATTGATTTGATCTTTATATAAGATGACACCAGATATTTGATTGATGCAAAGCTATCTTTTATAATGTCACACGTTTCTCCTTAAATTAATCTATTTTCTTCATAGTCCACCCTGTATTTACTTCTGCATAAGGCATCAGGCTAGGCATTAAATCTACATTTCTTTCCAAACGGGTTACAAGCTAAAAGATTGTTCTTGGACAGGATTTTACTGAAGAGATGGAAAAAAAAGTTGGAGGTAATTCACAAACATCACGGAGCCACTGAACCTTTGGATAAAATGGGAAGGTGCTCATCCTGCTCCTCCCCAACACTTCTCAGAACCTACGCATTCATTTCCGTTCTTTTTCCCCAAAAGAGCTGAAACCAAGATGTTCTGGCATAAAAGAATGATTGGCAATTATTATTTTTTGGGGGCAGGGAACATAAAAAACCATATTTTGGTTCAATTTCAACTAAATTGTTTCCTCCCCTCATTTTTCACTTTGGCAGCTAAACCGGGGGGGCGGGGGGGGTGTGTGTGGAGGGAGGGGGAAGAAAAACTCTTCTCTTTAGTGCATTAAGTATATGCATGTGTTTGTAGTTTAAAGCACTTAAATCATAAGTGTCTAAGCATATTTGCACATGCTATGTTGTGTACACAAGCACTGTTTATATGCAGTTGTTTTACGTAGGCAGGTGTCTACTTTTGCACATGGAAGCATTCATCACTTTTGTAGTTGCAATTTAGGAAGGCCACTGATAGTGTGACCTCTGTTATGTTTTTTGGGGGAATTAGAAAAATATGCTGAATTATGATCTTGATGCATAACAGACTGTTTGAATGTGACATGACTTTCATCCGTTTTAATAATATGATCCCATTCTACATTTTTTGTTGATTTTACAGTGGTGTAAAGGAAGTGAAGACAATTGTAAGAAGGAAAGCATTTCTATAAAAATTAATTTGTTACTTTTCAAAAATAGCACTGTATACATAGTCATGGCTAACACATTCTTCTAGCCCATATCCCTGTGAAAATCTTTCATTAATAATGTCACCACTTCTGTGAGTTAAGAACACTATGCATTGGCAGTGGTCACACTAGAGATAAAGTGCATCCTCCCAGTGCCAGAACCTTATTGCTTTACTCCCTCGACTTGATCATTTCTTTAGAGATCCTGTCATGGGGTGGCCATGTGTCTTGTTTTATATTCAAAGGCACTATAGTAATACAAACTACAACAGGTAAAGCAACAACAAAATGATCATGACCTTTATTTGACAACATTTGTTGTTTCAGTTATGTTGTCACAATCTGTAGTACAGATCTAAATGGAGCTAAGGAGTGTCAGTTCTTTGAGCTCGTCATAAACTGACAAGAAACTTCTACCAAAGTATTGCTTTTATGTAAAGTACAGCTGACAAAGCTGTTGATATGGTAATATAAATGGCCTCTGATATCTACTGAACCATAAAGTGGATTAAGCATTCAATCTGAAATTCCAATTGTGTTATAAAAATAAGCAGGGAGATGTGACAATTAAAAAAAATAAAATGGTACAGTAAATTCTCTGACAACTGTTGTTCCTACTAATATGATTTACTACTGGAAAGGAAGCCGTATCAACAGGAGCAAAATCTAAATACCACTTTTTTTAGCATAACTCTGTGACTAGTTCCATTGAAATACTTTCCAAGAGATAGACTGGGAGTTATTAAAAGAGATCATCTCTGAAAGTCTCATTTCCTTTCTTAGCTTGGTCACACATTCACTGTTCAGTTTTGAGGTTAAGATCCAAAAAGAATTTCAGGTACCTGCCCACCCATCAAATGCTTTGACATCTTGGTGCTGCCTGGAAGAATGGATTAAGATGCGTTATCCAAGTTAGAGCCATCAACATGACCTTCCGTATAGGTGATATGGGCGCTCCTGATTCAAGTCCTAGCTTTTATTCTGTTGATAGTTTTGAAGTTTTGATCCATTTGAAGGATCTCCCAAAAAAATAGAGGTTCTCTTCCACGCCCAGCTGGCACGTGAAGCTAGCAGTGACTATCAGCAGGGACTGCGCAGGCAAATTTTGTTACCTGGCAGCATGCTGTTTCAAACATCACGATTGATGACAAAGACGTATGGAGGAGTGCAAAAGCTAATGTAGCACTTGGGAGATTAAAGCAGCATGTCTAGAATGAAAGAGGCATCTGATTTCAAACAAAAGTAGTTATGCATCACATAGTTGTCATCACTAGCCTACAATACAACTGGACAACTTGGACAATTTAAATTGTCACGTTAAACATCTGAATAAATTCCATATGTGCTGTCTTCATGACCTTGGTGCTGTAGTACACCAGGACAACTTCCTCCACTCAGAGAGAGGTCTTTGCTTGTTCTCAGATATTCAGCGGTAAAGCAAAAATGTTGCAGGTTCAGGTACGCTGTTTCAAGTATTTGGTGGGTCTGTCTGACATCAGGCTCCTCAAAGCCATTTCCTTTGTCCAGACAAATAGAACAGGGCTAACAGCTCACAGGTACACCAAAGTAATGTGAAAAAATTTGCCTAAGGCATATCTTAACTTATATGGCATTAGATCCACAGTATGGGACATGATAGATAAAATCCATCTGCTCTGGCAAAGAATGTGTTTTGATGCTGTGAAAACCTATGAACAAAATCTTGATGAACAAAAGAGAAAAGCAAAAGAGGAAGGCAAGCATGGTGAATATAAAGAGCTACTATGACATTTGAGATGAACAGTGTGGTGTGAAAATCTCGCTTGTTTCTCCTGAATGAAGCTGAGAAAGCTGAATGTTTACCTGCTAAATCTTTGGGAGACTTCAGCACCAACACCATCATAGCTTCAGTCAAGTGGTTCTCTAATGACAGACAGCAGGCAATGCAGCTGTTACTGCTCATGTAAACTAAGAACATCAATTGAATAAATGCCCTTTTCTATTGAATAGAAATATGAATTTACTGGAAGAGATTATCATTCCATATAATTTCTATTAAATTAGATCTCCCTGATTATGATCTTTATCAAGAACAGAAAAAAAAGCAATCCTCCAGCAAATAGTTTAAATGAGTTAGCTTAAAAACTGCATTAAACAGTCTTAGCTATCAAATGATGCAATCCAATTTAAAAATGATGTGCTCATAAATGAACCAGGAACAAATGTAAAAAGTTGTTATGTCAACTGAAATACTGAAGTTAAAATTGTGGATCCCAAATCCTTGCAAATAAAAGGAAATGAATTTCTAAGGTAATTGGAATTTCTTTCAAAAATTATGTATCACAGCATCACCTTTCATAGTTTAAGCAGAATTGATCTGATGGCTTTCTAATGAAATATAATTATTCAAGAAGAATGTTTTATTAGTTTATGAATTACTATCTTCTTGATATTTGTCTTTTAATCATGGGTTACCCTTGCTGCACTGTATGAGTTTTTTCCATGCATATGATTTTATTGGACATATATGTTTTGCAACTGAGCCATTAGATTATGGTTGCTGTTATGTGTCACTTTATTGTAGCTTACATTTTTCTCTAATCCATTGAATCCTACTTTAAAAATGCCTCTTTTTTTTATATACTTTGGAAAGACTTTTTTTTTTTAAATCCTAGTGATATTTGGCAATACATGTGAGTGGGCTCTTGTGACACATCTGCGAAACCATGTCCTCAATAAGGCAACAATTTTTGTATGTGTGCAGTTTTCATGGGTTTTGTGGTTATGAGGAGACACTTCCTTGAATCTCAGGAATTTTACTTCACTGAGAGAATGGTTGAATCAGGTACTGTGTCTGTCAGAACATGGTTTTCTGTGTATAGAATCAGAAGAAACATAATGGAAATAAGTTGTTGGTTTGTTTTTATTTGTTTGTTTGTTTTTCCTACAAGAGGCTGAGCTACAAGGCAGAAAGGTTATTTCTGTCTTTTGATAAAAGTCTGCAGGAGAGACACACGATTTGCTTAGTGAAGCAGTATACACATATAGATTGCACATAGCATCTATACTGTTCTTGTGGAATTTTCATGATTTCTGTAGTAATTTCCATGACTTTTTATTATTAATTTTTCATTGTAAGATGTTGGACTGGGCAATATCTCCAAATGTTATCTATCTCTATTCCCCATGTTTCGCTAATATCTCACTTCTATGAGAGGCAATAGAACCTCAAAAGCCTGTGAATAATTCTGTAGCTGTACCTTTGAAGTTATTAATTCTTGTTCTTCCTCCTTTATGCTCTTCCTCCTTTATGCCCCTCCTCCAGGTCTCTTTGAAGACAGTTATTCAACCTACAGAAAGACTCTTTAAAGACATTTTATTGTTGATTTTCATTGTTTTCCAGAGGGAAAAAAATAATAATTCTTTCCATATTTCTTTATTGGTTACATTTTCTAAGCAGCTTGTGAGTCATCCTTGCCCTTCTTCAAATCCATTTTTAGTTGATGTGTAAGTACGCATATAACATCCAAAATCAGACACTTCTTTCACAGGCTTCATCAGTGCCAAGTTTATCAAAATAATTACCTCCATGTCTTCTATTTTCCAGTTCTAAATACAACCTAGAATTAGTTTTTCTTCTTTTGCAGCAAAATTGTGTTCTTGATGTAATTCACAAGTCTTTCCTTTGTTTTTTGAAAGTTATTCTCCATGTCACTTTTGTATCTTTGATTTCTCTATTTCTATGAGTATTTTTTGCACTTGGTTTCGGAGTATTTTATCATGCTGATTCAGAAATCATCAGAAGGAAACAATCAGAAGGAAACTATTCCTTCCATCGGGCACTGCCATTTGTTCCCTTCCTTCTGTGTTATCTACAAAAAAAAGCTTCTTTGTGTTTCTTCTTTGACCATGAAGGTGCTAAAGAAAATATTGAGTGTAGACTCATCATATCTTTGTAATACATATCTCAAGATGTCTTTCTCTTTGAACATCTACTTTCTGAAAATGTGTGTTTTTTTTTTTTTTTTCCTAATTAGATATGCAATCCCATTCTTCATTATGATTTTATCTGCACTGGTATTTTCATTTTTTTTTTTTTTAAGTTCAGGCAATGTCACATAGAACTGTGTAACTGTTTTAACAAAGGTCAAAATATTCCACATTTACTACTTTCCTTTATCTACTAAGCCAGTTACCCTGTAAAAGAAGGAAATTACATTAGTTTGACATGATTTGTTTTTGACAAATCCATGGTGGCTGTTATCATTTTAATTATCTCCAAGGTGTTTATAAGTGGATAGCTTAATAATTTATTTGGTATCTTTGTGGATATCAAAATGAATTCTGTAACTCTCTGGGCTCTATTTTTTTTTTCACATCATTTTTGTTTTGTTTTGGTTTTGTTTATTAGGGGAGTTCGGGGTGATCTGTGTTATTTTGTTTTAAATATATAGGGGAAATATTCTCCTTTTTATAGTCATCTGGACTCAACCTCATACACTGTAAGGTCTCAAAGATACTTATTAATAGTCCAGAGATTTTGTTTCATGCTTTCAGGAGAATTTTGACTTTCTTCTGCTTTGAACTCAACCAGCCATCTCCTTCCTTCTCCCTTGACTCACCTACCTTAGATAGCTAACACAAATGAAGAAAAATTCATTTTCTTCAGTAGAAAGTACTTTCCTTGAGTCAGGAGTGAGGCTTTGAGAGGAACTGGATCCTTGTACTTGAATGTATTTGTTGATAAATGAGTTAATAAAGGAAATGTAGCTGTTTTGTAAAGTTTTTTGGAGCCTGGAGAAGCATTCACTAAGGTAGGTAGCTGCAGAAAAACATCGTAAAGTCTGCTTTGCTTTAGTACCTTGTGTGGAGAAAAAAAAAAAAAGATTAAAAAAAAAAGAAACAGGTAGTTAGCATGCAAAAGACACTTAATTTCTGTCAGCAAAGCCAGTCATATTGAAGCAGGCATTGTGGAAAAAGCATGAGACCACCTAAGCAGTCACTTTATTGCATATGTAAGTACAAGTGAATAAGAGCATATGGTGACAGCAGCTCTCAGGATCCAGCTGAACCAGAAAAAGGAACCAAACCTGTAGGTCTTGATGCAAGACAGTTAGTTGTCCTGCTGAGAGAAGTGGGACCACACACCTACATTCACTTACAGTCAGTGGGACTGAGCCACAGTTTTTTTGGTTTTGTGTGTTGTTTCTCCTTTTGAACCACAAGGAGAAAAAGAGAAAGAGTAGATAATGCAAGTCCTTTAATTTCATAACCTTACTATGAAAAGAGTAAAACATGCAACCCAAATGTCAATGTTTCTGTTTAAATAAGCATACTTCTGATGGTGAAGTTTCCTGTGACCATGGATTGTTCAACCACAGGCAGTGTGGGCAGTGATCTTATCAATTATACCTACATCTCTGTGCTATGTCTGACAAGCAAAAAACAACAGAAAAAAAAAAAAAGGAAGAAATCAATGTACATCTTTAGTCTCTGCAACTTTTTTTCAACCTCTGTGGTAGACTTCAGACCTCTACATCCATCTACCAGGGAAGAGGCTTAGGTACAAAGATATTGCCTCTGTTGCCAAGAACTCAACATTTTCTTGCTTCTGCTCTACCCTAGTTTCACTTTGAACCTGGTATTCAGGACAAGAGAAATGAGTGTAAGCAGCAAAATGCTTTTAGCAAAACTATACCGTTCCTGCTCTGTCTGGATTTGGACAAAACAGAGGACAAAACAAAAGGAATGAATTAGTTTGGAGAATGCTACTAAAGCTTGGAATATGAACTCTGTGCAGTATGAGCTGCACAGGAATTGTTGGCTTCAGAATCAACCTTAAATTCCTTGGCAAGTAAGACATATAAGCCTAACACAAACCACAAATACATTTGACTTTTTCCCAGATAGTCTTTATCCTTTCTAATTTGTTGCTGAATGTCATACTTGCCCATTTTGTTTTGGAAATAAATATTCTGGCTTTGAAAATATTGTCTGCTTTGGCAGTGAAACCATGTTTTTAAAGCTATGAGATTTCCACTTTTTTTCAAAAAGAAATTTACAGTTTATGACTGTTTTTTGTTTGAGATTGGACTATCCGAAATGAAGAGGAGAGTCAGAGTTCTCTAACACAGTGTGTATATTCAGTCTATTCCTTAGAAAGGAATTCAATTTCATGATACTTCTGTGAGTTTGAACCATAGAAATATTGCCATCTGAAATCTGTAGAAATTAAAAAGAAAAAGAAATACAAAGGGAAGAAGTTGTACCATCATCATAAGGAATTAGTGGCAAGAGTTGGAAACTGAATCCAGCATTCCTCAGTTCTGATCCCTGATCAGAAAGGACAAAAATCCAGGTCAAAATCAGAGGGTGTTTCATGTAATGAGATAATAGACAAAAATGTTGGGTTCCAAATTAGAAAAGGTGGTGTATGTCCATTTAAACTCCTGGACAATTTGCTGAGGGGAATAAAATCTCTGATCCAGAAGCTACATTTTTTCTTTGTAGAGTTCCATAGACAATTATTTTCTAACTAGACACATTGTATGTGAAGATGAGTAAAAGTAGAAGAAAAAACACCAGGGACGTTTTAGTAGGGAACCATGACCATGGAAAGCAGAAGAGAAAACTGGAATCTCAGATGCATGGTGTTTCTTTCCTTCAAGATTTTACGTTTGATCTTTTTGTTCAGAGTCTTTGGACACATTAGTTATCGTTCAGACTGGGAACTTGTGAAGGTGGACTTCAGGCCATCCTTCCCCAGGGAATGTACTGATGATGACTATGAATCCTGGGATCTCACTAATCTACAGGTATGCACTGTCTTATGTTAAATGCCATAACTTTTATGTATCTGAAAGATTCATGTAGTACTGTGTGCTAGGAAAATATTTTCTAATAGAATTTGGATGACACCTCCCAAGCTTTAATCTCTTTAGGCTGGTATTTTGTTGATTTTACAATTGTTTAAAAAGGGGGAGGATTTTGTGTTCCCTTTAGTTGTGCGAACTGTGTTCTGGGAAAAGTGGAAATATATGTGAAAGTCTGCCATAATAATAGGTGGTCCTACTGGATTATGATCAATATACCATAAACTAAAATCTGTACTATTAATTGAAGCAATTTCAACTTGCAGTCATATGTTCTGCCAACTTCTTGACCACATACTGTATTCATATATAAATTGCTATATATAAAGCCCATTCCAGACATAATTTAGGATCTCAGTAGACCGATCCTGTAATAGAGTCCTGTTGTGTTGGGCAATACCATTTCTGCAGAAATGCATTAAGTTTGTGCTAATCGTGGTGCTCTGGCCAATTCCACTTTTGGGAAGCTACATTCTCTATGTAATGTATTGATTAAATAGACTAATGTGAGAAGTTTTGCAATGAATGGGAATTAGTCATATTTATTCTTACTCATTCTAATTATTATGTTTATGTTTCTTCCTGTATATTTGTTCTCTTGCTCTCTGCATGTTTCTTTTTTCTTTTTGTATACTACTTTGTGTTATTACATCTTTCCAACTTTCACTTGCTGTTTTTCATGAATAATTTTATTGTTCTTTTTTGAAATTGCTGTGTATTTTGAAAGGATGTAATGTGCAACTGAGCCTAGACAGTAACATTTTATTGGGATATCAACATTTAAATGTCTTTCAGAAAATAAAAGCTACTAAAATGACTCTGCTAGCGTACTTACAGCTGCCATATTACCAGTGGAGTGTTAGATTCAGATACTCTTAATTCTACCTGTGAACATATGCCTGGTGCTTCCTGTTGACTGCCTATACAAGATGTGATCATTTAGATAGAACTTCAGCCATCTGAATCAAGACTGAATTTTTAAGTGCACTTTTGTAAGCTTGTGCCTAGATTATGCACATGTGAAACATGGGTTAAACTGCACTTGAATTTTCATGCATATCTTTGGATTTGTGCCTGGAAATATGGTGTATGTTACAACCCCGTAATTTCCCAGTACTGGATGTGAAAGCTTTGCACACATTTGAATTGATTTTTTTTTTTCCTTCTTTGATGAGTCTGTTATCCTACAGTCTCAAGTTCCAAATACATTGATCACATTTTTATAGTCTTGTCATAGATAATTTGCTATAGATTGCTCTAGAAATTGATGACTGAGTTGAGGCTTGATACCAGTGTCCACTCTTGGCAATAAGACCAGCCTTTCTCTTGACAACTTAAGATCACATCTGCATGGAGTAGGTTATGCTGTGCATTAAGTCTGGTGCTTTGATGTCCAGGGTGATCGATGCATCATGGGTCAGCAGAGGAGCTTTCGGAAGAGGAAGATTTCATCATGGTGCATTAAAGGGAGAAGTTTCACGTCAGCTCTCACATCCAAAGTCTGTGAATGCATGAGCTCTGATTTCTTGTGGTGAGTCTGCCTGTGGACCTTCAGATTTATCACTAGAGAAATGTTACATAGAGTTTGAGGCATTTGTTTTCCTCCTTTTGCACCTCTCCCTGCATAGCTGTGTGCAAACAACCAAGAAACAATGCAATACATAGAATAACAGGGTGCTTTTGTGTCTGCTTTTGTTTAAAAACATTGCCATGCTTTAAGTATTTGTCTCACAAATCCTGATGTTTTTCTCTGTTGATCAAGACTTCCAAAATGACCATTGGATTGATTTAAAGAGCAAACAAGCCCGTTCTATTTACACATTAAGCCAACAACAGAAGAAATGTGTTGGTCCGAGTGGCAAGGAATACCTTTTAAAAATCTAAGCTACCAATAGAGTTAATTTCACTGAACTGACAAAGTAATTGCAACCAGTTTTGCCCCCATGGGTTCACAACTCCTGTTAAAACTACACTTAAAATAGAACTTCATAAAGTTATGTGTCTACCTAGTAGGAGATAATATTAAACAAGTCTCCCTTGCTGTTAAAGAAGTAGTCTCATCTATCCCAAATTAGATTCGTGAATAAAGTGGAGATAGTAATGCATTTGGTGTTGATGTTTTTCAGTGATTATGGGTTTGAGCGCTCTGCACCTCTTAAATCACAGTCTAGCAAGTGTTTCGCTGACTTTTGGTTTAACCCAGAAGCACCTCCCGAAGACTGTGTGCTGGGGCAGGCATACACCAGCAGCACTGGGTAAGTTGATTTTGTATTTGACTGGCTTGCACAGTCAAATTTGTATTTGCAGGCTTCCACAGTGGAGGAGTGGTGTTAAGGAAATGTAAATGGGGCAAACTGAAGGAAAAAAAAAAAAAAAAAAGTTAAATGCAAGTGGTAAACTTTGCTGGCTCTGACTTATAGCTTGTGCAGAAGCTTCCTACAGACTAATGAAAGATAAATGTTAGTTTACACATTGACAGCAGTTCAAAAACTAACCAATTTGAGAAGAGGAGATGCTGTCTTGTTCCTTTTTTTTTTTTTTTTTTTTTTTTTTTTCCCCTAGTAACTGCAGGGACAGCTGATAAGCATTGCTATACTTCTGATACAAATGCCTATTCAAAGTTTTTCTTTTAGCCCCCAGACCAATTTTCAGGCTGAATCCAATTAATTTACTCCAAGGAATAAGTAATATCTCACAGAACTTTCCACTGTCTCTCACTTCCACAGGGGTAAGGAGCTCTACAGAGAACGGATTATTTTCATGACCATATGGGACACTCAGAATCAAAGGAAAGCTTTAGTAACTGTAAACAGTATCACATAGAATGTACACTACAATGTAATCTGACGTCTGTGCTGAGAATAACTTGCAGCTGGCATCTATTCTGACTTATCATAACATCATCTCTGTCAGTTGTGGAGATGAGAACCAAATGATGAAATGTCAAATCTAGCAATAGAATCATGGTCTCTGTGTATATTTGCCTTAGTGAGGAAAATTATGCCTTTTGGGTTGTGGCTTACAGCTGTGATATGCAGAGTTTGAATTCAGAAGAGTGAAGTCTGACTCCAGTTTTAAAGAATGTTTAAAAAATAATGTACCTGAGTGAAACTGATCTGTAAATACTGTAACACTTCCAACTTTTTCTTTATTAGCTCCTGAAAGGCATTAGCTTTTTACTCTTTTATATTGTTATGTGAAATAAATGCTGCAAGTGTTCTAATAAATGCATAGATTTGAGAGTAGATAAACATAGATAAGAAATTACTTTGACATATTTATTGGTTAAATTTTTTCCTGACCTTTGTGATTTTAACCAACCACATGCAATGCACAGGTAGAATGCGATAGGACAGAGGCCTGAGTTTGACAATAAACAGAAAAAAAAAAAAAAAAAAAAAAAAAAAAGCAAAATCCTGGAGCCAAGATCTCTTGAGCACTGAAGACTGATGAGAGCTAGGAAGGGGCATGGCGGAGAGGAGAGTTGATAGCAAATCAACAAAGGCATGGCCAGTAGGTCAAGGGAGAGAATTGTCCCCTTCTACTCTGCCCTTGTGAGGCCCCACTTGGAGTGCTGCATCCAGATATGGGGCCCCCAGCACACTAAAGGTGTGGACCTGTTAAAGCAGATCCAGAGGACGGCCCTGATGATCAGAGGGCTGGAGCACCTCTCCTATGAAGAAAGGCTGAGAGAGCTGAGGATGTTCAGCCTGGAGAAGTCTCCGGGGAGACCTCATTGCACCCTTTTAGTACTTAAGGAGGATTATAGGAGAGATGGAGAACACCTTTTTACATGGTTATATAGTGATAGGATAAAGGGGAAAGATTTTAAACTAAAAGAGGGGAGATTTAGATTAGAAGTTAGGAGGAAATTCTTCACTCAGAAGATGGTGAGACACTGGAACAGGTTGCCCTGTTGCTTCAGAGAAGCTATGAATGCCACATCCCTGGAGGTGTTCAAGGCCAGGCTGGATGGGTAAGGCCCTGGGCAACCTCATCTAGTGGGTGGCATCCCTGCCCATGGTAGGGACTTAGAACTAGATGGTCTTTAAGGTCCCTTCCAACCTGAGCCATTCTGTGATTCTATGATCCTGGAGGGCTCACCAGGTATGTTTCTAAATTTGAAAGGATAGACTTTTCCATTGCATACAAGTGAAATCCTGATCATGCTTCACTCTGTTTTTTCAACAGCTTTCACTCAGTAGAGGCATGTCCCTGAGTTTTTTTTTGCATCACAAGTTGTTTTTTTTATCATCTGCAATCTTGTCTGTTTATGAACCCAAGCAATATTCATTAGCTACTGCCACATTCGGTGCCTCTGATGGTGTTCTGCTCAAATCCAATTCACTGTGCTCGCTGCTTACTGTTTTTGCAGGTACAGGAAAGTTGTTTCTAATGTTTGTGAAGGGGGCGTAGACCTGCAGCAGAACTTAGCACAGCATATGTGTCCACTGATTGCTCCCAAGGGACTTCAGATCAGCATCAGAGGAGAAAGCCTGGCTGTTAAGCCTGGGGAAGACATCACCTTCGTTGTCAGACAAGAGCAGGTAGTAATTAACATTGGCTTTATGGACGTTTCCTTGCTATTTTTAGGGTTTGTTTCTCTCCTACCTGCTTTGCTGCTGAATTAGATTAATTTGTGCTTGAGACAAAGATGAATGACTTTCTAAATACTGAAACTTCTGTTTGCAAGTGAATCGGGCAATCCTGTAAACTTAGTGAACCACAAAGTTTTGTCCAGAGAAGGGGATTTGTCTCCTCAGCAGCATGTTCAGACATTATTCCTTAAAGGCATCAGCTTCTTGGAAAATCAAAGGAACTAAATTACCAGTCGTCTTGAACTGAAAATTTCAACTGCTATATCAGAGAAGAACAGAAATGCAGAGAACCTTTAATATTTTGGTTTAAGTGCTTTTGAGAATCTGTCTTTCAGTAAGGAATCAGGCAAAGGTTTACAGAAATCAGCAAATAGCACAACATAAGTACATTTATTAGGTATTAGTTATGTTGCCAAAGGTCCGTCCCCCCTCGTTCCCCCCAGCGTTTTGTTTTTGTTTTTATTGGAAGAGACAATGTCCTGAAGCCCTGACCAAAGGCAAGGAGTAACTTTCAGATGTGGCATTTGCCCTAGGTATGTTTTTTAATACTTGCTTTTTTTTGGTATTAGGTTCTAACTGTTGTGCTCAGGTTACGGGAGTATTTCCTGCCTAACCCTAACTATTTGCAAAAACTTCACATATTTTGGCAAATCTGTGTGTTGTAATTCAAGTGCTTGGGATTTATTTCTCTGAGGGAATCAGGAAAGTTATGTGCAGGACACAGTGCTGCCTAACCCATCACAGGTTCTGGTTCCAAAAGCTTGCAGAGCAGTAACAATTGCATGGAAAGTTGTGCTTCCTTCTCTTTTCTCTATTTTGTTTTGAAGTGCTTACTGGAAGACTAGAGCATTTGGTTGTAATTTGGAATCTAATGATTTTGATTGGTAATTTTACATTATTTTTTTTTTTTTCCTATTGAAACGTTCTGAAGCTTTCATGAATCTCTGCTGGCAATAGATAAAACTTAACAGAACTATTCAAAACTCTTCCAAAGTCAGAGATCTAGAAGGGAATCCCGTGCTGTGTTTCTTCAAGCCTTTGCTCAGTACACAGAACGGGAATGGAGATTTAGAAGAAATGTAAGAGTTTGCTGCCCCCTATGGTTAAGAATAATATTTATACTCACAAGTACTGAGCATTACTTAGAGTTTAACAAGTACAACAAAGTCTAATGAGAATTCTTAACAATTAGTGAGTTTAAAAAGAAACAACAGTAAAATAAACCAAAACATACCACTTTCTCTCCCTGCTGAACAACATTAATTACTGGTTTATGTGAAGGCATACTGCTAGATGTGGGAATGCCAGGCATCAGGGAGTAAAGAAAGCAGCATGTGTATGTTTGGGCAGTTTGCAAGTGATCTTAGAAATAATAATTTACTTTTATATTACATTTTATTTTATATTATAAATATTTATTTTTATATTATAAATTATTTCTTCCAAATTCTGTTGGCTATTTGTATGAATAATTAATGTCATGAAAAACATCAATTTTGTGTGGAAATTAAAGTCCTAATTCCTTTAGGAATTAGGGGAATTAGGCTGAATGTTCTCTATGTGATTATTCTTTTTGTCTGTCCACTGCTCTGTCTTTCCTGGTGAGGGAAGCAGAAATGCCTTGGTGTTTTGGAGACAGCACTCCCACCTTTACACCAGGGAAGGTATTTGAATAAAACATTGAGAGAAACTTACATCCACTGGCTTTTAACATCGGTTTGTTTCAGCTGGTGAAAATATACATATATACTTGTTGGCATAAGAAAGCGGTAACAAGAACTATTTGCAAGTTAATGTCATCTAAATGGATTCCACTTACTGGCACATTGCTGACAAAAAGACATCTCTTTTGCTTTAAAATTTAATAATATATTATCTCCTCTGCTAAATTCTACCCATCTGTTGTCAAAATAAAGCTGTTATTTGGAAAAAAAAATCTTCACAGTGAAGAAGCTTTCAATGTCCTTTATATGTGTTGAAATATGGTGTTAGGTGTTTGATAACCCTTACAGGTTCCTTATTATGAGTATTCTTTTACGTGATAAGCAGTGCTCTTTCATCTGATAAACATGGAAGAAAATCAACCAAACTGCAAAATAATAAAAGGAGAAAAAATAGTCTGTTTTCCTTCCCTTTGTAATGCAAGCATTTGAAGGTTTTAGACTTTGCCTCCTTTGATTTTACATTAATGTTGCTATTTGGTATTAGATTTTGATATAAAACTATTTCAGAAAATGGCTTATGGGGAAGTTACGTGTTTTTTGAATACTTCAGAGGGTGTAAATCCTTCTCTGGTATGATTGCCGTTCAGGTCACATTACGAGTGTATATATTCCTTTCATGGAGGCATTGATGATTTTTAAACCATCACTGTGTTTTCACAATATGAAGGATTTTCTACAAAGTCTGGTCCCACAACCTGTTTTAATTGTGTGACTGTGATGGCAGTGTGCTGTGAGATGCAGGAAGGAGCATGTTGCTGAAGATAGAGGAGAAAAGGCAACTCACTAAGACACTGCTGCCAGTAGTATTAAGACAGACAGTGTTGCTGCTCACAGATAAAATAAATTTCCATTTGATTCCATCCATATGGCCAGTCCACGTAGCACAGGCCTGACTTCTCCTGTGAGCAGCCGCACTATGACAACATGAGTGATGGGCATATATTTGTTCTTTGACAACAGTATCTGTCATTGCAGTATTTTAGGCCTAAGTTTTGGAAGACATTGCCATTTAAAGGAGCACTTAACAGAAGTGCAATGAATTGTAAATTATGTGAGATGCTTAACATGACAGAAGTATTTCGCTGGTCTTTTAAAGTCTTTCCCAAACTCAGCTCAGTGCTCTGCTTCATTAAACATGCATCTAATTTTGCAGTAGAGCATGCTAGTTCTAGACAAGCTGGGAGCTCTGTGTAATGCAGTACAACTCTGAAGAATGTAACAGCTTGAATTCTGGAGGCCATACAGTTGACACTTGGAGAGTGTGGTTAGAAGGTGCTGTGAAGATGGTCTAGCTCACTTAATTTTGTAACTGCGTGGAGTAGAAGTTCATAGTCAATCAGTTACTATGAGCCACTGGATAAGCTGAAATTTGCAATCACAAGAGCATAACACCAAAATTTAGGGCTGCCTTGCACCATTATGTTAATTAATATCCAGATACACTAATATAGGATTGATGGCTTCTGTATCATACAGCTTGGGTTAGTGGTCTCGAATGTTTTAAGGTGGTGTCTTGCTGCAGAAAGTTAGCATACAGCATTTATTGCTTGAAAATCTTTGCAGTGAGTTCAGTGGTTTTACTGTAGCTACTGCAATTGACTCAAAACATCTGGCTAGGGCTAGAAATGCTGTGATTCAGGAAATGGTTAAAATAATGCATCTTGTCTGTTTAGGTTCTGACCATTTTAAATATTTTTGATATATTCTCCTTTTAGGGTGACATATTGAATACCAAGTACCAGGTAGATCTTGGTGATGGCTTTAAGGCAATATATGTGAACCTTACAATGACTGGAGAACCCATTCATCACCACTACGAGAATCCTGGGATTTACCGTGTCTCGGTGAAAGCTGAAAATGTTGCTGGGCACGATGAGGCTGTGGTGTTCATCCAAGTTAACTGTAAGTTATATTTTTATTTTTACTCTTACTTCTGCATACAAACCTTGTGACAACTATGAAGTAGTTAAGAATTACTAGTCACAATTAGGAAAAAATACATGTTTTTTCAATAACATCATGCAATCTTCCATTGCTGTATCTTATTACTGTAGAGGCTTGTAAACATAATGTATAATGAGGTCAGAGTTAGTTTTATTTAGATTTGGAAGAAGGATGATGTATTAATCTTTTAAATAGCAAGCATTCCTCAATTCAGATCTCGGGTTTGAACCTTCTTCCTAACTCAAGACCCTATTGTCAATCTTAGCAGCTAAAATTTAGCACTTCAAGCTATGTCTTTTTAGGAGATTTTAGGTGCTGTATGAAGCAAGTGAACAAACATATTGAGGAAAGTATGATCTCTTGTACAATTTTAACAAAGTATAAGTTGATGGAAGGATCAAAATCTCAACATTTCTAAAAGTCAGGTTAGTTATTAAAGTCCTTGAGTCTAGTTTTAGATCATTAATTTTCACAAAGTTTTAAAGTCTTACTTGAATTTAATTTCGTATTGGCAGGCAGTATTACTTGACTTAAACCTGTCTCCCCCTCTTCTTAATTAAGACCTAAAAACCCACATTAAATAGATTCAAAAGAAAAGACTAGCATGGCACAGGGAGTATCATGCACCATCACCGGCTTAATGTACCTCAGTCATCTCATAATTGAAATGAAGAAGGAAACTCATAACTGGAACTGAATTTTCCTCTTCCTTCTAGATTAAAGACAGCCATTGCTTTGTCTGTTTTCAGATGTGTCAAAAATTCAGAAACAAGTAACATAAAAGAAAATGATATATTCATTTTGTATTCTTCAGGTGTCTGTTTCCACTGGTGGGAGTGGTGTCTTCCATCCTAATCCCAAAGCAACAGAAAGCACTGGAACCACATACAAGGCTGTGTACAAATCCTTGTGTTTTGTGTCAGTCTTTCTGGTGGGATGCTGCTATATCTGCATTTTGCTCTTCAGAATCTGAGTCCAGTGTTTCCAGTTGTGCTTTGATTAACAGATGGAGCTCAATCCATTAAAACTAATGTCCAATCTCCTATTAAGGTCAAATGGAAATGGTCGGAATCTAATTCTCCGTCTCTGTTTCGTTATCTGTTTATTCACTGTGTTTGTTTTTTAAATCATTTGACAACTCCAGAAAGCTCAGATAAATTGCTTACGGTTTTACCTTTATTTTTTAGGAGTTTATGCACAATGAGAAGTAGATTAAACATAGAAGTCTGTAGGTAGAAGCACAGTTGGTAGATCTTTACAAGCAATGAACAGTAAAAACTGTGTGTAACATCCTCTCTCCTGGGAGAATATCTGCTAATTGTTCAGAGGATGACAAATGGTAACAAGCCCTAATGGAAAGTTGAACAATTACTTTCTCAAAATGTGGTTCTGATTTGACCTACATCTGGATAAACACTAAAAATAAAAGACGTCACTTGTGTTTTCTGCAGGGGTTTTACAAATTGCAGTAGCCTGAGGTATTTTCTCAAGAATAAAATGGCAGGGTCTTTAAGAGGACTTTGGTACTGAAGTACAGAGGCAGTGGAGCACTAAAAGCAGACTTGGTTATTTTTGAACTCATCTTGCACTTCTCTGTGGATGTTGCAAATGATCCAGAAGATACATGGACGCATGTTACCCAGCATGCTTGAGTAAACATTTCACATGGGATTTATAGTGTTTATTTTTTAAGTAAATTATAAGATTTGATGCAACTAGTTGGCACAAATTAATATGATATTTCTACATTTTAGAGAAACAATAATAGCTTCTCGGGGCCAGTTTTTATTGTGGAATATCATGAAAGCAGAAATGTCCAGAGTCCTTCTTTCACTCTATTTCCATCTGATGTATTCACAGAGAAATTTTATGAGGGACAAATGGCAAATGAAATATTTTTAAATCCTATGAAGTTCTGTTGGTATGAAATGGATTGTAATACAGGACAAATATATAAAATTTGGCCTGTGATTTGTGCTTTCTGATTCTGATGACAAAATCTACAACTTGTTAGTAAACTGTAAGATAAACTAGAACAAGTCTGATAGTATAAATGTGAATAGATAACGCAGAATAAAAAGAACTCAAGAAGAAGTAGACATACATTTTCTTCTTCATGACATGAAACCAGAGTCACTATAGTGCATGGCTATGAAAGCTTGGTGATATATAAATATATATTCTGGGGGGGAGTGGTAGTGGTAGAAAATGATATGGAAATGATATGACAGGAAGCTTGGAAAAGTGAACTGAATTTATAGTTTGTTTAAATGGTTAAACAGAAATAATGTAAGTCAACTTCATTACTAATTATGATCATTAGAAAGTACTATGAAGCTTGTTCAAATGCATTATGGAATGATATGACTGAGAAGAACAGAAGGACTTGCAGTAATTATTATTAGCTGTTTCTTGTATAGAAATGGCAAACGCATGATTCAAGTGCCAAACAACTTCCCCTATAAACAAAATTTTGAAAAAGACAGTAACCTCCTTCAGGACCAAAGCCATATCTCAAAATGATCTGTTTCCTCTGTGAAAATGGAAATATACGGCAAAATCAAACAGTGATGCAGATTCTCTCCACAATGTATTTTGCATCATCAGAAAGAAAACCTGTTTTCTAGGAGGAGAAGATTTAATATAATTCCTACAGGTTCTGAATTTTCCTCGAGACACCAGCAACAGAAAGAGCATCTTAATTCAGCTTTGGTAAATAAACCATTGAAGAAAACTTTTGTTTAAACATGCAGAATTAATTGAACTTGAATTCATGTGGATGGTTAAAGAGTCCTCATTGAAAATGCAGAATGAAAGTAGAGCCTTATGTTTGGATGAAGCAGCACAAACTCAGGTTGAAGTGAGGTGGAAAAGGAGGATGTGCACAGTCTAAACAACTTGCTCTCAGTGAAATTCAATCAATTTAGTCAGTGCATTGGAAGTGAATGGGAAGTGACTTCAGTTAATGAAAGACAGTGACAGAAAGGCCTTAAACCTAAACCTTTAAGTTTGAAATGATGAGATGAAATACCTTATGTGAATGAAGGGATACTTAAAGTAGAACAAAAATGGATGTGTTAGTATTCAGTCTGAGTAATGAATGCATTTTTGACCACACAGCATTTTTGTATCCTGAACAGATCGTGCAGCTGAAGAAATTTCAGTTGTAACATTATAATATATTAAAAAAAAAATCATCAGATATTCTGAAAAATATACACTCAGAGACAAACATATAGTTTCAAATAATGCTATTGTACTTTGAAGGAAAATATGCCATTCAGATAAAATCAGATAAATTCATCTTAATTATGTGTTTCTTAGATAGAATCATAGAATGGTTTGGGTTGGAAAGGACCTTAAAGATCACCCAGTTCCAGCCCCCCTGCCATAGGCAGGGACACCTTCCACCAGACCATACTTTCCCAAGTCCCAACCAGCCTGGTCTTGAGCACTTCCAGGGATGGGGCATCCACAGCTTCTCTGGGCAACCTGTTCCAGTGCCTCACCACCCTCTGAGTGAAGAGTTTCCTCCTAACATCTAAACCAAATCTCCCCTCTTTTAGTTTGAAATGGTTCCCCTTGTCCTCTCATTGTCTGCCCAAGCAAAAAATTTTTCTCCATCTTTTTTATAAGCCCCCTTTAAATATTGAAAAGCTGCAATGAGGTCTCCCTGGAACAGTCTCTCCTTCAAGCTGAACGTCCCCAGCTCTCTCAACCTTTCTTCATAGGAGAGGTGCTCCAGCCCTCTTTATATACCTTTTATATAAATAATAATGCTTACGGCATTTATAGAAAAAAAAATATCTGAAAGGGACAAACTAATTCAAAATGCACGTTTAGAGCACAGAGGTTATCTGTCTTGATTTGCAAATAAATGCTCCCCTGGTGTACCCATTTATTTTAAAGCAGGCATTAATGAGAGCTTATGTGTGGTGAGCCTAACAGCTGATATTTTATAATGGAAATGAATACTCAGCAACATTTTAATTCAGTTTTCTGCTTTTCACTTTGCAGTTTGAAAGATTTGTTAGATTTCTATTCATTTGATCCTTTATTTATTAAAATAAAGCTGAGATTGCCTTTTTTATTTTTTATCTGGAATGTATGCATATGTTCTCTAAAATTGAACAGGCACCAAAAAAAGTACAACATAGAGGTGCATCTTAATGATCCATCACATTGCTCAACAATTTTGTTTGTATGTTTTTCTCTATTTTTAAAAAATTCTTTTATTTTTGGTTTAAATTAAGTCCATCCAATTATGCCCATAGCTTTCAACACAGAGGTAAAGGCAGGAGAGAGAGAAAAAAATAATTTCAGGACCTTATATTGTACAGGTAATAAGCCTTTGGCAAATAATAATAATAATAATAATAAAATATAAAAGGCATTAATAAATTGATGGATTCAATTGTATTTCAATGATGGTTCAATGATGTTTTGGGAACTTTGTTCAGCTCCACTGCAGGCTTTAAATTTAGAAGTGGTTCCAGTCATTGGCAGAAACCAGGAGGTGAATCTGACAGCCATCGTATTGCCCAAGAATCCTAATTTGACAGTCTTCTACTGGTGGATAGGAAACAATCTTCAGGTACATGAATTGTTTTGGCTGAGATTATTTTCAGTCTCTTTCCAGTAAAGATTGAGTGACGCTTTATTTTAATGGGAATACTACCACGTTACATGACTTCTTTTAGACCATCTTTCATTCCAAATAGCCAGCTGTATCCTATGCAAGGAGTATCTAACATCCCTTGCTTTATCACACTTTTAAGATGTTCATTTCCCTTTATTCCTACTTAATGTGGAAATGGAAATTTCTCTTCTAAAACTGGTTTAAATTTCCAAACCATATTCATTTTGAAGGAAAAACATTTGTATTTAATTATTTGATGGCGGGCAGGGGAAAACAACAACAACTTGTGGAAAGGTGCATTTGGGATCACAGCACTGGTGATATGATAAAACTTGGATTTATGCACTTCCATGTTGATTGTGTGAAGTTCTGAAAATCCAAATACTTCACAGAAATATATACATACATATATTCATTTTATACCCACGTACTTTCTGGGAGCCTAAAACACAGAGTCTAAACTAAACAGTGATATCAAAACTAGCGAGGATATCAAAAAAGGGTGTCACAACAGTCAGAGCACTTAAACAATATAGTGGTATCTATTTGGGAGTACAAAGTCTAGATACACAGAGCCTAGAGCAATAAGTAACCAAATATTGCCATTGGGAATACTTGTCTAGCTGGGTTAATTTTTAAGGCAATTCTTTTAATAACAGATACAAAAAATATTTTCTTTACGAGGGAGACAAAGTATGACACAGAAATAATTTCAGATAAGTGCAGTGAACTTTTGTCTTGCAAATGTGTGGTCTAACATAATCCTTGTCTGTATCTGTTCATTGTTACTGGGTTTACCATTGCCAGAACAGGCACTGCAGATTGATAATAGTCCTGTGGAGGGTTTTGTAATTCATACAGATGTGGTCAGGGAGCAGATTAACTCAGCTCCACCTTGGAAGTTACAATAGACTGGTGCACTTCCATGGGTCATACTCTCAGTTGACTGAAGTAATCCATTTGACCTTGGCTATACCCCACATTTTTTGAGGCAAATGACTTGCTGAATATGATCTTGTAAAGATCTGTGAGCCTGTCTCAAAACCTATTTATTTCAGTGGGACCCTTATGAAAACCTAATACCAATAATTCTAACAGAAATATTTGTCCAATCTGGCAGTTATTCTGTTTATAAAAGATCCATCTGGGGAACAGATGAAACAGTCTTTGAAAATTATAATCAAGCAATTTGATAAAATGTTGATCATCATTCTAAAAAGTAATTGGTGTGAAACCTTCTCTGCTGATACTTTTACTGAGTCTCTATTCAGACGCTATTATTATGGTTGTTGTTGAAATTCTATTTTCAACTTTTCTTTGTTTTTAAAGCCACTTCTTACACTGGACAATTTTCTGGTAACGAAGTTTGCTGTGACAGGTGACGTCAGAGTGACAGTGCAAGCTTCCTGTGGGAACTCCATGCTTCAGGATTCAAAAGTTGTCCATGTTTTTGGTAAGACTTTACTCTTGTTATATTTTCACTTGTACATGTTTTTATATAACTTTTAAACCAGTTCTGGCAGAACTGAACCCATTGTACAATTACATGTAATGCCACATTTAATTCCTAAAATTAGAGGTTTAAAGTGTCACTTGGTAACCTCATGAAGTTGAACAGTGTAATTGTATATAAGGGTTTCATTTGAAACCTTTTCTTTCCTTTGCTTATTGTAAAAGTTGCTGTGGTTCCCAAATGCTATATGTGGCAATAACATTTAAATAGTATTTTGGCCTATGACTAAAGAGTTTGTTAGAATTTCTAAATACAACAATTTAAATATCTCTGGAAAAAAAAATAGTTATGTATATGCTGTCAGTATTAATAACAATATGAAATATTTGCTTTCTATGACAATATACCACCATTCCTTTGATGTTTATCTGAAATATTTAATCAAGTGTTTCTTTGTTGTAAATATTAAATTCTTTGACAGAAGAAGCTGAACTTCAACTCATGTTTCACAAGGTTGCCTGGTGTGTTTTTTGTGTCTTATAATATGGTGACAAGGCATAAAATACCGTGAAAAATGTAGTGCTGACAAATTATTTACATTTGAATTTGTGCTGTCACATGTGAGAATTGTGATATGCAAAAAAAAAAAAAAAAAAATCTAAAGGCTTTCAGTTATCATGAAATACACAAAATGAGACATATCTCTCGTCTGAACAGTGAAAGAAGAATGTTTTGCTTTTAGTATACTTTTAAAAGTAATGATGAAAACCACACTCATGCTGAATAGAGCTTTTATAAGCCCTCTCCTTTCCTAAGATAATTGGATTTAATATTTATGCTACCAATTAAAAGTGCATCCACTTTTTTGGAAAGTATATGCCCTCTTAGTGAGATGAAATCAATGTGTTTGGCTTTCTAGCATTGCTTCTGCTGTTCATGTTGGCAAATCCTGATCCAAAGAGCAAGAAAGTACTGGTCATGATGGAAATAAAGAAAGCCTTGGAAAAAAATATATATATGTATAACAAAACACAATAAAATTCTGTCCAAACTGTTTGAAAGGGCACGTTTGAGTCACACCTGCATTCCAAAGGATCTCTTTCTCTGCTTTGCATTAACTTCCCCAGGTGTTCTTCCAAGGAGCCTGTAAGGAGAAAGAGTAGATTTTAGAGACGCTTTACTGAGAAATAGCCCATTTCTCCATTTCTAGTATTTCAGATATTTGGGGCAATATCCAGATAAATGTTGTGGGAGTATTTTATTTTTATTTTTACAGAGAGGGCAGTAGCTAGCCTTTAGCATATCATTTCTGTTCTTATTTTTGTAGCTAGTTTATGGAATACACAAGGTATCCATTTTGCATGACAAACAGGAACATGTAATAGGCATAAAACATATGTTTATGATTCAGTGACAATAGAATCCATTGGCACATTCCCATTAAAAATAAAAGAAACCAACCATGTTTGTGTGGTGTATTGTCTTTAAAAAAAAAATATTGGGAATGTTATGACCCCAGAAAATGAATGTAAATCTGCTTGGTTTATTTTTTTCTTACTGCTTTTTTTTATCTTTAGGCACAAATTTGATGATGTTGACGAAAATACAGAAAGAAATTGAGTGCCTGACAGGAGTGTACTTTTGCTCCATGCTGCTGTAGACTGTAGGCTCCTTGGGGAAGGGTTTGTCACTTTTTTTCTTTTCTTCTTTGAACAACAGATAACAATGGGGTTCCTACATACTGCAGCACTGCACAGAAAATAGAGATTCTTTTTCATATATATACACATATACATATAGATGTATAAATATGTATATATATATGAATAAATGAATATGAAAATATATACAAAACTGTTTTTGAAATATTTTTTTAATGGTTCAAAAACATTTCTTTTTGTCTTTCTAGATCATTTTCATGTTCTTCCTCTGAAGTTTACTAAGCACCTGGACATGTACAACCCTGACATACCAGAGTGGAGGGAAGACATAGGGCGGGTAGTAACACGACTTCTTGCAAAGGTGCTCTTTCAGATTGCTCGTAAAATGTTCCCTCTCCAGTCGTAAACCTTGAAGGTGAAGTTAATGCCTTCTCATTTAGAAAAAAAAAAAAAAAAAAAAGGTGCGGAGCAAAATAATAAAATGAACTTCATGAGCCACATTTCAAACAAGTTTGAGCCTAATGTCACTTCTATGGGCAAGCTGTAGATGATGATATTGTAACATACAAAAGTTTAGTTCTAACACAGCCTAATTGGCAATTAATGCTAAATATTGCTCTCTGGGATTAGGAATAGACATCATGGCAAATACTGCTGACTCCAAACCAGCAAGAGTAGTTTAAATGTGATATATATAGCATAAAGCAAAGGATACTGAAGGATACTGTGTAATATAAAGACATAGTCTTTGTGTAGAAAAAGAAAAACAGAGACTTCACAATGTCAGTTGTGTAGTCAAAAAATAGATGGAATAAACAGGCAAACAGTTGTTACAGCTGTGAGGGTTTTTTAGATCATATTTGCAAAAGAAAGGTGGACTGGGAGCAGTTGAATCTTGTAGATTAAATCAAATACAGAGCCATGCAACAGTTCTGTGAGATAAATAAAGATGACCCCATAAAATCTGTGAGGTTTAGAGCTATGCTCTTTAGATACACACACTGCCCAATGCACATACTAAAATACAGATTTTTTGTGAGGACAATATCACTGAATTGCAGGTTGATGATGTTTTTAAAGTGGTTGTGTTTGAAATTGCTGGACTTTTCCTTGTTTTGCAGTAGTGCACATCAAATTTTGGAATTTTGACTTTATACATTTTCCTGCCTTTTTTTTTTTTTAGCTTCACATCAAATGTCAAATTAAATTCCCATTTACACACTTTTAATAACCAGTTTCAGTCTAACAAATGTTTTACCACCTTATAAAATTGCCCTTGCATTTTAGTTACTGAATCATTTGCAAAAGAATATGGACAATTTAATGCAATTTCAGTATCTGTTCTGAGAAAGGCAATGGGAAATGCCATGAGTGTTGTTATTTAGAATTTTGTGACCGTGTTACATAACACATGAGGAATTTGGGTCAGAAAATAAAATTTGCACAAACTACTTTAATAGGGGTGGATTTGACTTTCAGTGTGGGGTGCACGTATTCATAGAAATCTCAGGAACTGAGCCTAGGTGCTTTTAATCTCACCCTGACAGATCTTTCTCTGTCCCTTAAACACAGAAGGAAAAGTAGCCTCCCTAAGCTGACGTTGGCTATAATGTCTATTCTATGTCTACTAGGTGTCTGAACAGCTGACAAAAGATCCTAAATTGCTTAAGAATTATATTTAAAGTTACCCAAAAAACTTAAAGCCATTGCAGAGTTTTGCTAAAACTGCATACCATTTCATTTTGCATCTTTCCATGATGCCACTAAATCTTTTTCAATATGATAACAATGCTTAGTTCTTCTAATCTTCAAAGAGCAGCTCTCACTTCAGTTAATTAATGTTTGGCTTTGTTCATGTTTTAGCTTCTAGTGGAATCCACTCTAAATACAGGGATCTGAAGACTAAAGAATGAAAGACCCATGAGGAATTGCTTGTGTATTTTATATAAAATTCAAATCAAGCTGTTCTATAATTTGCAATATACTTTGTCTTCACAGGAAACCAATATACCCGAAGAAACACTTATGACAGTTGTGAAACCTGGTCTGCCCACAACTGCTGACTTGCATGTGCTGCTACCAGCAAACCAGCCTAAAAGGAAGAGAAGTGTAACTAGTGATAAGGTAACCAGATCAATGTATGTCTGGTTAAGCTAATTTTCATCATATTTTTAAATCACTGGCTGTATTTTCATTGTCTTTATGTGGAATTAAGAGTTTCTCCCTGACTATGTAAAGATCTCACTCACACCTGACAAGAGACATATAAAAGCTGGCAACAAGTATGACTGCTGTGTATGGCAGTGTTTAGACCACCTTCCTATATTAAGGAATAAATTCTACCACATGAGAAGAGGGAGGAGAATAAATTATTATTATTCATCTAAAGGACAACCCACAATAACCATTCTTCCCTCTTAATGCTTTTTCAGACATACAGCATTTTCACTGTAGCCCATGTTCTTCTCCACAGCATAATCTAGTGATATTTCTGTATTTCTCTAGAATAAATAATATTGATCTGTTTTTTAAACAGAAACAACAGCGATAGCATGTCAGTCTGTGAAGATGAGATAGAGCAAAGAGTGTGTTCAGAACACTGATGTTTCTAAAGAGGGACAAAGTAATTTTTTCACTTCCTCAAAAGCAAATTAGATTTCAGGCCCAATAGAAACAGAACCTTAACAATAGACCTGTAATAGTTGACCTAAAGAGCATCAAGCGGGCATTTTCTGTCTTTATGAGCAAATATCCTTTTCAGTTGCCAAGAAAAAAATGAAAATCAGAAATTAGTTCCACCCTCCCTCTTTCTAAACCGTATCTCTTCCATAATAAAAACTATATGTCAGTAGAAAATCGGAATACTATTTGTTCTTTTTTTTCTAAATTACTATTTATGATACTTGTCCTTTTGCTGTGATAGAAAAGGAACAGATCCTAACTCTGTGCCAGTATCTTGAAGTTCAAGTCCTGGCAGCTATGAAGAATCATAGTGTAAAGTATTGTTAGTTTTAAAGGGCATTTTATGACTTTGAGGCAAGGTCACAGTATTCAAAGAGCTGGAGAAATAGATAAGACAAAGCTCATCATATTAACACAATACCAGTAGAGTGTTTATGGTACTGATGGGGCACACTTTGGAAGATTCAAAGGGTAAGCTGATGTTGTCCAAGTACTTGAACAGATGTTTTGCACAGACAGTGGTGTGAAATACGCAGAGTGGTGTGAATAAACAGAATATTCCCCCTGTGGTAACCCCAAATTCTTACTGTTCTCACTCTGTAATCATAGTGGGAATTCCCAGGAGTCTAAAATCCTGATTATACTGAAGGAAATAGTTAATTCTAATAGGTTGTTTCCTTAGGAATGAGCTATTCATGAGCTATGGCTTTTGACTAGGTGAGCATTACCTTTTCAAAATTACTTGCATCTTTCTACTTTAGGAGGCAAGGTGCAGCTTCTAAAGTAAATGCTTTTTCTTTATTCCAAGTGTATATAGAATGGATCCCTTTAGTAATTTAAATTACTATGGTGATTGATTCTTGGGTTCTGCAAACATTTTACATCCGTGCAAAATGTTATATATATTAGTTCCCTTTAAATCTCTACTGTTATATTAGCACTGTTCTTCAAGACACCTTGGAGAGTATTATCAATTATAATCAATGATGTCTCTGCTTTTTTGTGTGTTGTATGTGAAATACCCTGTGAGTTACTCTATAGCATAAAGAAGAACAATAATATGTTGCAAATTATTTGTGAAAACTTCTGTTTAGGTGGGCTATGGATGAATTACACTAGTTTAGGTTGGCACACTTTTTGTAATAAGTATTGTCCCAGAAAGACCTCACAAAGGTTTTCTGAAACTAGAGGAACACTGAAAGGTGACAGAAATTGTAAAACCTAGAGAAGAATGGTACATTTTGGACACTCAGGTTGGACCGGGTCATGCAAATGGTGCCTGGGAATTACCTGTATGAGAATACCAAATATGGTTCAACCTGCATTTCATTGGAGCAGGAACAAAGAAAGACAGGAGAAATTACAGTGGGCTATGCTATCCAGTGATAAAAAATCAGCTACATTCGTATTGCATCTCAACTCTTTGGTTGTTTTATAAAGTAAAAAGCTTCAGAGTCAATCTCCTAGTGCCAGGTGCATAGGGACACCACTTTAGCTGTGGATATGTGTATATAAATTCGTTGGTTTAGAATTGAATGCCATCATTTTGGGGGAATATGTATTGCATCTGTGGTGAATCATGAAAAATTCTGAAAATATATACCCTATGTAAACTTAGAAGCCTTATCTATTTAAATCAACAGTTAAAGACTCATGGTGTTACATGCTTAAATATGAAATAAGAGAATTTTAGGGTCTTCATCATATTCCTTTTCTCATGTTTCACTGAAAGGATGTGCTCTGTCATGCTGCTACTGACAGTTTTCAAACTCAGTACTGTGGCATTCCTGTCAGAATTCATCAACTCAGAATGTTTCCTGCATGCTTGATGGGATTGCCCCTGAAATCCTTATTTTAGACATACTTATGAAGTTTGTTCCCTTAAAGAGAAACTATTTGTTCTTGGTAGACAACCTTTTAGAGTTGGGTTATTATGTGATTTCAGAAGGATTGTTAAAGGCAATAACTTCTAGATCAGGCAGAGAGCAAGTATTTGGTGGAGCTTGTGGTGGCATTTTACATGGCATGTTGTGATGTGATGTTATTTATTAAGCTTATTAGCAATCTAGATTAGATGTCAGTACTGATAAAAGTAGCTGGTGACATAAAGATTGTAAATAAGTTGGCAGGGCAGTAGTAGGAGCCCCTTGGATAATTCTGTTGTTAGGTTCCATTTAGGCAAAAGCCCTCTTTCAAACTTATGCATGTAGAAATAACAGCTGAGGGTGTGAGGGTGATTTTGCCTGGTTTTAAGAACACGGCAATTTCAGAACTGCTTCATTTATATCATTGACTTTAGAGAAATATTTGGTCGTTTAATTTGTCGTTTAATTTGCACATCTATTACATGTCTAATGGTGGTATAAATTCAGTTGAGTCAATTAAAGTGCATTTAAACTAAAGCCTGGGGAGTAGTGGCTCTGAGGAAAATTTAGGATTGTATCTAGACAAATTACTGTATGAAAATTCCCACTGAGTTGTTTTGACAAAATGGGTGACTTGGATTCCCAGATGTGTAATCAAATGAGTGAGTTTGAATAGTAAAGTTATTTCTGCATTCTTACATAGGATACATTGTTTTCAAATTTTATGATTGGAAAGGATGTAGGAAAAGAAGATAAAAAATTCAAATGCCATTATAAGAAACTTAAGAGCTCTAAATATTGTGTTAGTTTTTTTAAAAAAAGTTAAAGTAGCATCATTGTGCTCAAAACATACCACAGGGAATCAATCAAATAAATAAAAACCATCAGGGCTGAAACAAACATAGATCTATCAGTGAAATATATAATAAGAAAGAAATAATCTTTGGTTGGATTCACATGGAGTTCAGATCTTTGACCTGTGGAAGTGTAGTTTACATAGACCTAGATGGAAATGTAGGGGTGGGGTGAGAAATAATGAAAAAGTTTTAGTTGCTTGAGCAAAAAACAAAACAAACAAACAAACAAAACAAACAAAAAAACAGAGCAAATGTTGGATTCCTCAAATACCTGCCAGGAAAATATAATGTTTCCAAAGGTAAATTACGGGGCTCAGTAACTGCATTTACTGGATGAAAGTTAGATTAGCCTAAAGCAGTGCTCCCTCTCACCTTGTATCCCATGAATGAGTGATTGAGCCTGAACTGAGTAACTATTTCAGTGGTGTCAGCATCACATTAAAGGCTGCTAATCAATATAGTTTTCACATTCATTCTCTTTTCAGACACTGGGTAAAAAGATAAATACTTAAGAGCTATCTGGAGTAATTGTCCTGTAAAATAACTGAAGCCATACGTCATCCTTAGATTGAGTCATTCCTTCACACACACACAAGAAAATCTAATAAAGTCAATGGAATGACTTCGGAAGTTAGATATTCCTCAATAAGAGCAAGAATATTTGAATTTGAACTTTTGTGAAGTCTCTCCATAATACGAGAAAGACTGCAGGGATTTCCGTGTGTTATGCTGCAAAGGTTTGTCAAAGATGAGCACCGTAATTGATAATATCATAAAAGGAGTTTCTTGTGAAGATTTTGTGGATATAAAGCATATTTCTAATTTGGCATACCGTGGGAAATCGTATCTTAAATTATAAGGCATAGCGTATAAAACTAGCTTTGATCTTTTAGAAAATTTCCCGTGTTGAAGACAGAAGGAAGTAGAAGGGAAAATTCAGCCAGTTTTTCATCTGGAGTTAGGATATGATGGTATATTTAATGGTTCTGCTCCATAAAAATGTAAGTGACCATATATTAGTATGTTCTGTCCACTGGAGAAAAATAGAAGGAATCCTTATTTTTTCCACATGGACGGATGTATATATTTCTATAGAGTATCGTTAAAAATAGGTACAAATGGAATCCATCCAATTGTAGCAAAAGAGATGAGTTAAATTACAACATGCAGTTCATTATCAAACAGTTATTTTTCATAGTAAAAAAATCTAAAGTGACATTGTAGATTGTATTCTGATAGGGTTAGGAAAATAGAGTTTTTAATATGGCTTATGCATAGTTTGAGTTATGACTGAGATAAACCCAACAGTGCGTGCGAATATAAAATGTCTGTCAAATACTCAGTAAACCTAAAGGGTTTGGTAAGCAGAAAGATTTGGCTATAAGGATTTGACATTTTCAGCATTTACAGCTTGTGGAGTTTTACATGATTTTTAACTATGGAATTTCTTTAAGATTTCAGCTCATCAATACCAAGTGTTTTCTGAGTTTCTCACTACAATGAACCAGGGGTTGTCCTATTCAGAGCATTGTCTTTCAAAGTAGAACTCAGTAAAAGATGTCTGAGATGTTCTCTCTATTGTGTTTTCAGAGAATCGGAACTATAAAGCAGGCCTTGAATGCACACAACATCAGTTTCTTTCTGAGGGGAGGATATTGGGTCTTGGTGACCTTAGCGGACTCCGATTCAGGTAAATATATATCAACAAAGCTCCCAACAGACCAGTCTCTGGATGCCTATTAGAGCTCTGATAGGTGAAGGAGAAAGTTTCCGTAACATTAGATGTATGTGTACGTGTATATATACATACAAAAGTACATATATTTACTTGGGACATATAGCTACCCACGCACATTTATACATGTCTGTATATAAAAATATATATACATATACATGCACATGTATATGTGTATATATATATTTTACTTCATACTTGTGAGTAACCATCACCACCAAATACATGTTTTTTACACAATTCTGTTTTGTCATATATCCTGATTTGTGTCACAAAATTTTCTTTTTTGCTCTTTTCTGTGTAGCCATGACACTAATACCTATACTGTACGAAACAGTGCCATGAAGGAAGGCTTCAAAAAAAACACACTTGTTGAACTAGAGGCACTTTGACTGCACTAGCTACTGAGAAAGCAGATCTGAAGCCATTAACTCTCCTAATATAACTTCATGCATCTGTGACATGGCTTTGTATCTCTGCTTGGTGTCACACAGATGGATCCACAGATCTGAAGCTTACTGTAGGGTTTCCACAGAGTGTTGCACTGCTAATCCTATACTGAAACAAATGTTCAATGTTTTCTCTGTTTAAAACAAATTGAAACATTTTTTTTGAAATGCATTTCCTCCATCTCTAGATTACCTTTGTAGATAGGACCTGGTGAAGAGAGTGTGTGTGTATATATATGTGTGTGTGTATATTTTGAACAGAGATGTGTTAAAATAATATTTTAACCAGAAAGTTCAAATTTGACTTAAACCTCATATTAGAATGTCTCATAGATTTGGTGTATCATCTCCAGTAACATATTCTTGTCTCTTACTTGAGTGTGCTGTGGAACAAAAGCTTACCTGATCACAATCAATTTATGCTAATACTGATGTAAATGATACTTCATTTGTCAGCTCTCTGTGGAAGATAAAGTTTTTTGTTATCTAGTCTCATTAAGGTAGAATCATGCTACAATTTCACTGTGGTACCATGTCTGATCTCATTAGAAAACATTCACTTAAAGGAATAACATCCATTTACCAGCTTAAAAGGCTAGAGTTGAAAGACTCTCACATACATTCCAGTGTTTACCACTATATGATCTTGATGAGCTTCTTTGTTCAGATCCTTAGTTTCTCCATCTGTGAAATTAATACAGCCCTGCTTTTGCATGATATTTACTTAGGGTATGTGATATTTCCTATGATAACTTTAGATTCACAGAAAAAACAAGCAAACAAACAAACAAAAATAAACCTCACTCAGTGTGCAAATAATTAAATCTTCAGGGTATTTTTTTTTTTTCAAATTAGTTCTTTGTCCTTCACTGGAAAGTCACCAATTAATTTTGTGTTGTTGCCTTTTTGAAGAGGCTACAGATGGAGTGGAGAGGTTACACAAGTGGGAACAAATGTTTTGACCTACCAATTAAATAGAAGAGAAACCCCAATACTATGATTGATCTAAAAGAGGGCATGCTAAGCTGTTGTGCGTTTTTTTATTTCAGACTCTCAGAGGACTGGAGGAGGCAGTGGCTACTGGGCTATTGTGGTTCTCTTTGTTATCTGTCTAGTTGCAGTTGGGGCTTTCATCCTCTACAAGTTCAAAAGGCAAGTAAAACCTTAATCAACGACATATACATTTTGAGATTTAGACTTACCTGCAGATCAGAAAAAAAAAAAAAAAAGTTTATTGTTCCAAAAGGAGACTGGAAAACTTCAAGAAGTCCACTGCTTTGAAAATCATATTTTTCTGAGCTTCATTCTGAACTGACATCAAGGAAATAGTAGCAATATGGGAACTGTGAGAGTGTTCACCTTGTCTAAATAGTATCATCAAGAAAGAAAGACAAACTAAAATATTATTCCTAATTAATTCCTATCTCATTACTCTTAGCAGTTATGGATGAACTCCAGTTATCACAAGCATTTGCAATGCACTTTGCTAAAATATATATATATATAATTTTATCAAAATGTACATCTCTAAGGAGTTTCTGTTTGCACGCATTACATTTTAAGTGCTGGGACAATGCCACATGGAATAAGTGATGGTAATAGTTGAGCATTAATTTGACACTAGGATGTGTTAAGGAAAGAAGTAATTCTGGAGGTGGCCTTTATGTGAGACATATCCTCAAAATTGACAGTGGTTACTGTGCCAGTCTTTGGCAGTCTGATAGATCTTTAGTCTACAGTGGGTTTCAATCATAACTACCTGGATTCTGTGCAATTTAAAGAAGAATTTTGTTCTTTTTTTATGAGTTTCTGTTATCACTGGCTCTATTCTTATCATTTTAATAACTGCGGGGCATTTAGAAGCTGCTGGGTTTGATAATATTGGAAAGAAACCTTCATTATCATCAAATCTTTACTCAGGATTTCTATCAATTTGTCGTATTATTCAGGGCTGATTTTTATTTGAAATGAGCATAAGTTTATAGAAGTAGATGTGGCACTGAATTTATGATGACAATAAGCATTGATAACATTTAAGCGAGTGTTTGTTTAGATGAGCATTTTTAAGTCAATAGAGAAACATTTGCCAAGAATCTCTTCATTTTTTCCCTGCAGGACGTAAGTTTCTTAGAGACCATGGTGACAGATTGCTCTAAAGGACAAAGCACATAATGCTGTATCAGACTTTCTGTAACTGAATAAAAATCCATTTCCCTTTTTTAGGTGCCTGCAGCAAGAAAAGGCATAAAAATGGTTGATGTGATGTAATTATATTATTTCAGATGCAATACAGGGAGGATTATTTGGTTGTAGTATGGAATCATAAAACTTGCTTGCGTTATGTTTCGAAAGCAGTATGATTTATATCTTTTATTAGCTCTTAAATGAGAGCAATTAAATAACAGACACAATTACTGTTTGGCAAAAGAAGTATAAAATATTCAAGAAAGGAAGAAAAAAATAGTATTTTCCTTAAGTCCTTTCTAAAATGCCCAACGAACCATTGCTTTATAAATAGAGCTTTTATTAAGGAGGAAACTACAGTACCATTTGTAAATTGTGAGCTTTAATGTCTCGCACACTTCCATACATAATTTTTGAAAATCATTTGCATTTGAATTTTATGGCCGTTTAATTTTAGTGCAAGTGAGGAGAAATGTGAGATATATTCAGATGTTTCTCATTAGCCAAAAAACTGCTGTTGGCATTGATGAATGACCATGCAGTAATATTCAGTTTGGGTCCGTACCATATCTCTTTTTGAGATATGTGACAGAATTATTTTTAAATAGTCTTGCTAAGCTTTTCCAATATGCTTTTTTTTTTTTTTTTGAATTGCATCTTTTTCATACAGTTTGGTTTTCAGAGCACAATGAGTGCCTAATCAGTGCTCAGTTTGAAGAATCACTTTTTCCCTGTGTGCTTTCTATGAATTCCTTTCCCACCCAAATATCTAATCCCATAAAAAAATGTCCCTTAAAAAAAATCTTTCATGTGTTTATGTGGATTTACAGTATATTTCTGGAGTCCCATGGAGTACTTACAAGTGCAGTCCCTTTAAAGTCGGAACAGTGAGTGTGTAAGTTTACAAACTGGCCCACAGGGACTGAGGTTATGAAACTGAGATGTCCTTCATTAGTTATAAACCAACCTGAAATGCATGAAGGCTTGTCAATGTCAAGAATTTGCTGAAAGAATGCCATATGCAGCAAAAACAAATGTTCAGATTTATGAGATTATTTCAGAAGAATAACACTTTCTAAGCCTTATGGTACCTCAGAAAATGCATGCAAATGTAAATATAAAGTATTTCCACTTAGAAATTATAGGCATGTATAAGGTGTTGAAGTGTTAATACTGTCCATAATTTTTGTATAATTCAGAAAATTATACAGGAGGACATGGAAGAGATTTGGTGTGGTGGTGCTTTCCTTTCATTTGTGCAAGCTGATAGGCAGATACATCCTTCAGAAAAGTGATAACATTCCATTTATCCTCAGAGTCAGAGAAAGGTTTATTAATCTTACTTTTGTCACTACAATACTTGGGTATACAGGACTTGCAATTGGCATTGGGGCACAGGCAAAGAAGAACATGACTTGGATTATTCTCTTTCTTTGCCAGCACGAAAAAAATAGTTCTTAACGTTAAATTTGGTATCTGGAAAGACTTACCTGGTAAAAGAGAAGCAAGTTTTAAATGATTAATGTTGATGGCTTCTAAAAACTAATTCTAGACTGATTCCATGAGTGAACAAATCTGGTTTTACATGGTTTGGGTGGGGGAAATTTTCAGTATAGCAGTAAGGAGAAGAGAAGTAATACCCAGGCAGCTAAATTTCACTGTGGCTGTGACATGAGACAGTGCAGACAACAAGCATGGATATTGTTGAGATGGATATTGTGAGAAGCCAATCATTTTCTTTTTCTTTGCTTTTACATTCTGGGTATGGAAAGCACCAATCTGATGCCTGAAGCAAGCAATGTGTTACAATACTCAGTAGCACACTTCAGTTATTTAACCATCTAGGTAAAAATGGACTACAGCTGCTGCTTTTGACCAGATCAATGTGAAGCAGATGGAAAATATTTCTGAGAAATCAGGTCCATTTTTTAACACAGATCTGAGACCTGCATATATATATATATATATTTTCTGTACCATCCCATCTTTACTAAATATGATTCAGTAAAGAAACACATTTTCCATTCCCTTTGAAACAATGTTTATTTTTGTTGTTGTTGTTTTTTAATTTTTTTGTGGGTTTCAAGTCACCATCCAGAAAGGATTTCTTCATCCTTTCAGAGCAAACTTCCCCAGTGGGGGGTCCTGGGCAACATTATAGAGAAAGCAAATAGCACTGTCTGCACTAAGCAAAGCAGAGGAAAAGAAAACTGTACTTTAGCCACATCAAAGCTGCCATATAATCTTTATGTTACTAGTAGAAAATGTGAAATCATCCTTTTCTTACTTCTTCACTTCTGTATAACAACAGGATGTTAGATTAACCAAACCAGAGCAGGTAAGAGTTTTTTCTGCTTAAGTGCCTTACTTACTTAACAGTAAAAAAAAAAAAAAAAAAAAAAGTTTCTATAAAAATGTATGAAAATCTTCATCTTTTAATTTGTATGCAAACTACTACTTGTATCCTAAAGCTGAATACTGTATTTTCAGAAATGTCTGTGACTGTGACTCTACTTCAATCAAATTTATATCATTTCATGCATAATTCTTTTTTTTTCTTGGGACTGTCAAGTGCCACTTTTGGTAAATGAACCACCTCCTGGGCCATTTCCACAGTTTGGAGCAGAACTGTGTTATCTTTCTGCCTCATTGACTTACTATCTCATTTTCAGTCTCTGAAGAAAAGCTATCTTTTTTTCCCCACCTTGCTTATACTACTTTGATGTTCCATGAGAGCAAGTTTAGTCCCAATTCATGCCACTTAGTTATATACATATATATAAAGGCACTAATTTAATGATCTGTAATATTTCATAAAAACTTCCTCTGAAATCAAAGTAATAGCATGTTTAAAAGATTTCCAAAATGAAAGAGGGAAGTAAATCAGGAGCATCTCAAAGCACAAAGAAGCCATTCATCTGAACATTAATCCAAACATAATAAAACCAACACCACAATAAAATATTCTGTTTAATGGATTATTGTTGTTGTTAGTTTTATTTAAGTTCCAAGAGCATGATGCATTATTCCATATCCTTTGCCATGTGAATATGTTCCTATTTTTTATACTAAACAGAATCTTAATCAAGCCTCTGGAAAATGAGTGAAGCTGTGTAAAGGCCAATGAATATTGGCTCCTTGAGGAGGGAACTGAAAGCCAAATAAACTAGAGAGATTAAAGGGGTGGGAATCAATATCTCATCCCTCTCCTGCTGTTTCATACTGCTGAACATTTTTAAGTACAAACAGTTTTTGGTATGGACTGATTAGAATTTGTGAATGTAGAAAAACAATTGATTCCTAGAATATATTCGAAAAGGTTTGGGACATGGAGAGCTCAGTCAAAGCCATGTGCTGGGATTCTCATTAACAGTTCTGTGCAGAATGAAGTCTTCTGTTCATGTTTTTATGGTCCTCAAAGTAGACATGAATATTTCTTCCTCATCGTGGTTGAAATAAACTGCTACAGAGAAAGCAATAGGAACTAAAAATGTAAACCATGGAGTGCTGTACAGCAGAGGTAATTGTCTCCAGTGATGGATGCAAAGCACATGCATTTTGCAGCTGAAGAGTAAACCCCCAAAAGAAACCATTGCATTATCTTTTTCTCTGTTCTGATAAACGTGCTTTCAATTTTCATATTGTTGATATAAATCTCTTGGGTCAAATTTCATGTCTTGTCATGTTTTCACAGTAGTCTTTTATGTAGACCCAAGCATTTCAGCTCTGCCTACTTCAAACACTTACAATGGACTCAACATAAATTGCTTCCTTAAGAAGAGCAAAACACATCAGGGTACGCACTTTTATTTTTTTTTTCCGGAATAATTAGGGATAGCAGCTTCCTTCCTACATGTTAGAACAGTGTGGAGCAACTGGAAAATTTCCAGAATTAGGCCTATTTTTTTCCAGGGATTCAGTATCCACATCCTGTTTCATCCCACAGCGTGGTTGTCCCATGTAAACAGAACATCTGGCACATGTTAAAAAATGCTTCTTGAAAAGACTGGGACTGTCATTTTCTTGAGATCGGATAAATTTCTTCCTCGTAAAATTGAAGCAATATGAAACACATAGAGATCTCTATAATATATAGGTCAGATAATGTGAAGGTCATTATATAGGTCATATAATGTGAAGTTCAGATGACCTTCACAAGACTTGTAATATTCCCCCTCCTCCCATCCATGCTCCATGATACAATCTTAGATACTACACTGAGTACTTCAACTTTATACCTTCCCTTAAGGATCTGTGCTTAACAGGACCAGGTTCATGAGGTTTGAGTGAGAAATATCAGTTTATGTCTTTTCTCCTTTTATCCATAGCCCATAAAGGAGTGCTCTTAACATCAATAAGTTTAATGGTTAATTGTGAACTTGTGAGGTTTCTTCATTCAGGCATGTTTAATAGTGTGTATTGGGATTATGGTGATCTAAGTAAGATTTACTGGATGCAACAGTTAAAATCTCAGGATTTATACCAAAGGATGCACCCTGTTGACCTGGTTTCAGGCAGGTCCTTCAGCCTGTGAAAACACAGACAGACAACAAGTAGGTTAGCAGCTCTCACTGTAAAGATCTGGAGTGCCATATGGGTTTGAGATGGATAACATCGTTATTATGTCAAAAATATTTTGGTAATGCTGTTGATGCTTCCAAATCGGCCAGAAATACATCTTTGGGAAGATCCCCCAGTTCCTGTAATAAGGTATGTGCTAATTCTGTAGATGTGCTGCAAAGTTGTTCTTTTGGGTTTTGTTTCCCATAGACATTTGACAGTGGACTGAAAAGAAAGCAATTTGACAGGTTTGGTGCAGGTCTGATTGAGACAGATATTGTTTTACACATGACTAGTTTCATTAGCAGGCACATTATAAACTGTCTGAAGTTACTGGCCCTAGAGAAAAAAATCACAATTAATTACCTAATGCATTTGTTTTTGTAATGAGGAAGGAATGTCCCTCTCCATTTTAATGTGGCTTTTTTACCCTAGTTAATGGGAGGACAATGATGCAGGGCTTGGCAAAGTATGTTAGTGTTGGAGGAGCCTTTGGACCTCCTGAAGCAGTCATACCAGCATCACATTGTGCTACCAGACAATTTTCCCATCCTTGGGATTGGTTAGTGCCTGTGCTTTATTTACTCCATGTTCAGTGGAGCACAGAAAATAGTAAAACCAAACATATTTCTTTCTCTGTGCTGCTTGTAAATAATGGGATAAAATGCCTGATTTATAAATATATATATTTTTTGTGTATGTGTGTGTACACACATAGCTATACAGATGTGTGTCTACATATTTAGATATATAGGATGCAGTTCATCAGTAGGGAGGAGATCCCTTTCACTCATGTTTCATTGCTTAACAATATTTTTTTTTTTCTGTAATTACTTGTGATGCAATGAAAGCTGCTGTTCAAAATAGGATAGTAACTTTTATCTCAAACTGATGCCATGTGTAACAGATCCTTTCTTCTGACATAACATTTAAATACAGGCCATCTCTAAAAACCAAAAGAAAGCAGAGCAACTCATGTATTTGTCCAGTTGTCATACTGCTGCAAGAATATGGAGCAGAAGTTGGCCATTTTTAGAGGGGTACCTAAAAATTGCTGACAGGTTTTCTGTCTTTGCTCTGTAGATAAAGGAGCAAAGCAGAAAACCCAGCTTAACCTTAGCAGTTCAACCCCATTTTCTCTCTTTCTTTTTTTTTTTTTTTTTTCTCCTATTGTCTGCCCATTGCAATGGTTTCTTTTGAGTACAGACTTCAGCAGCCATGATCTGCTGTCATGCTGATCAAGCTGTCAAGCTGCTGCTTGCTATGTGGGACAAGGAGCTCACAACCTGCAGCTCCCTAATCAGAAGTGTCTGCTTGGTGAGTAGGAATGGATGCGGTTGTGTGCCCAGGCTGATTTCAGATGAACACAGCTACAACAGAGGGTATAGCTCTCTAGAAATGTTTAAACCATAAGTTCTGCTGCAAAAGTTAGAAACCCCTGATTTATCCCCTTTGATTTTACAAAGTCTAATTTAAATAAATCTACTTAAGGAATCTTTACCATACTTACTTTAAAGTTTCCCAAGTTCAGCTATGGTGCTAATTGTCTGTTAGAGCAGATGAAGCTGTTTAATAACATGATTTTTGTTTTTCTAGATTTGTATCAGAACAAATAAGTTAAATGCTGTTTTCCATTGAAACTTTGTTTAAATCGGCACTTCCCAGTAGTGCTTTAGTGCTGCCTGCTTACCTCTACCCAACTAACCCTGCACAGAAGCACTACTTTCTTACCTTCCCTTACCCATGCTGGGTTGCTTCCTTACTCTACACCCCGTGTTCCTGGACTCCTGGTGCATCGCTCTCTTCTCCCTTCCCATTCCCTGTCTCCTGGGTTTCTCCTTCTTTCTCCGCAACCCTAATACATTATGAGAGTGCCATTGAATGCTACCACCAACCTTCAGTGTCAGCCCACCTAACCAGGGAGATGAGCTTGACTGATTGTGACCCAGCTTTAATGTTTTAAAGATGTCTGGTAATAGAAAATAACTTCTGTTGGGTCTTTTTATTGCTTTATTTCACAAAATCACTTTTTGTGTGGTTTTATGTTATTTTGTTTTATTTATTTTTTATTTATTTTATTTTTTATTTTGTTTTATTGTATTTTTAATATAGTTTGTTGTGTATCAGACTTAGTCAAGAAATCATCAATGCAGAATTCTTGAGCAGTTAAGGCAGTTAAATAAAACTCTCTTACTATAAAGTCTTGTTGACTTTAGATTGTGAACACAAAATTAGGGATGGATATAATTGGTTCTGTGATGTGATTCTGGTACTGTGTCACTCTTCTGGAGCTCTGCTCTGGTGCCAGCATGTGTGTGGCAAAAAGCACTTCCATCACAAGACTTTTTCTCCTTTTCCACTTTAGGAAACTGCCAGGCAGGAATGTCTATGCCCAGATGCACAATGAAAAAGAACAGGAGATGACAAGCCCTGTCAATCATAGTGAGGACACCCAGAACATCATCCAGGGTGAGGAGTTTATTGATGATGATCTGGACTCTCAAACACTAGGTAACGCAAGAGGTAACTTCATTTTTAGTCTATAAATTTTTGTAAGTAATTGATTTTTACTTGATACTCATTTTCATTTTAGGCTGTTGTTTTGTTTTCTTTTTTCATTTTCTGCTCAGATTTGGGATGAAGCAAGTAGTACACTACTGACAAAGGATTATCTCAATTATCTTCTTTTTGCTTGCTTGTAATGAAGGCTAATGTATGAATAACATGTCATGTAGGACACAGCTACAGAGACAATAGAGTTTAATATCAGGAGACTTAGACAATTTTTAATTTTTATAATTAGAGAAATTATATTTGGTAGAACAGGATATAGTTGGTAGCATCTGAATTAACTCAAGAATCCCTGAATTAGTGGAAAATCAAGAAGGCCAGAAGGATTTTTAAAGTCAGTATCTCCAAGATTTCAGATGAATTATAACTATATCCATTGCTATATTGGTCATTATATTCCAGTGGCATTTAAAGTTTTCATTATAAGAAACATTGAATTTATTCCTGTGTAAAAAATGGTACGAGTCTTCCTTATTTTAGCTGTTAATTTGCTAGTATTCATGGAGTGGTCATAAGGAACGTATAAGGGAAACTTCCTGTGAAACTCTCTGAGCCATGGTTTCAGTGTCAGGTAGAAGTGTATATCCTGGCCCCCAGGATGTGGTTATTTGTAATGTAGCATAAAGTACTGAGCTGTAAAGTTCCTGTGAAATTACCATTGTGTTCAGAGTTCATTGAAGTCAAAGTCTGAAAAGCGTAGGACAATGGGAAAAGCTCTCCGATTTCATTCATACAATTTTTGTGAAAATAAAGCAGATAATCCAAAGCTTTTGGAATTTGTGGCAGTCCCTTCATGCTGTAACAAGCAACTGTAATGTCTTCATGTACCCACAGAAAGGGATCTATTTTAGTTGTGACAGAGGCAGCCTGAGGTAGGACAGAATTTTGGCAGAGGAGAGATTTCTTTGTCCCTGGTTACATCTTTACCTTCTGTTGCAGATGTATCCATTTTCATTTGCTGAACCATGTGCTGCTTCTATGTTCTTGAAGGTGTTAGCTTTAAACACAAGGGAAGCTTCCATCCTCCAGCTTTGCTTTGTGTATCTTCTATTTTTTTTTGTGTATTTCTATATTTTCTTTGACAAACTTTGTATATGCATATCACTGTTTTATTCAGATTTTGCAAGAAGACCTTGATGGCACTCCTGACTATTGGAATTAATTCCAAAAACAAGCCTGGAAAAACAAATTTTATGTTAAAATTGTTTGATGAGCTTATCTCCAGGGTCTTTAGAGGAGAAAGCTGATTGCTAACAAAATCTATGTAGACATGCCCATTAATGTGGAGCATTCAAACACCTCTAGTAATGTGCAAAAATATAACTTTTAATGGTAGAAAATCCCTCTCGGTATATTTATATAATGCAGCTGGTGATGCTATAATAAAGAAATGCTACCCTGATTTGTGACACATTCAGAAATGATCTCTACCTGCTCATAACTGGTTACATAAGCCTGATCCTGCACCCATTACACAGAGAAAAATATGAAATCTTGTATCTGGGTGGAGTACTGTTATGGTTAAAGGGTGCAAGATCATGATGTTTTGATGTGAAACTTAAGACATTAAGCAAAGGCAGATATTGAAGTGTTTTGTGCTTCTGCCAGGTTGTCAACACCAGAAGCATTTCAAGCAGAGCGTAGAGTTCACTTCTGTGGATCATAATCATCTATATTCATCAGCTTCTGTACAGCTTTTAGACACAAGACTTTATTTAAGACGTAAAACTATACTTCAGCTCGCTGTGCTGTTTTGATACTTGCAATGCTTTCCACTAGCTCCGGTATCACTCACTACTGCCAAGAAAATATTCCTGTCAATGATACTCTTCTATTTTGTCTGGCTAGAGTATGAAGCATGTTAAAATCCCTGCTCTGTATTAAATTCCATTTTACAACACTGTTTGCAGAAGGTTCCTATGCTATGGAGATCCCCTCTAATTCTGGTGAGCTTTCTCCCTCCCTGTTGGGAGAGGTCTGTAACAGCCCCCACCCCATGCACAGCAGGGTTTTGCAGGCCTAGGGTTCTGTTTGTTCTCTCTCTTCTCATAACTTTTGAATTTCCACAGTACAGTATTTCCAGACTCACCCATCCACTTTTTTTGTTTTCTATATATTTTATGTTGCCTACTTTATCGCAACCCCCACCTTGGGACTCCTCAACACCATTACCTTGCAGTGACTCCTTCTGGGAGAAGTGGCAACTTGAACAGCTACAGAGTTCCCCTATTGCTGATGCCGGTCAGTGTCCAGTCCCAGGTCAGTGGCATGTTGAATGGACGCCTCAGGTGCCATTCTTCCACCTCACCTGCACCCCTCGAGACAACTACACCTTTTTAAGCTGCAAAGAGAACCACCTTATGCTGTCACTAGGATAGAAACCCTAGGAATTCGCCACAAACTCACCACCATGAGCAAAAGCTTTAAGTGAAAGTATCCTGTAGGTACACGGAGCTGTTGCACCAGCCTTCACCTGTTTGATAAAGCCACTCTCTTTATGTGATTGACTTGTCCCTGCAATAAAAGGGGGATTTCATGTGATGTACCTGAAATACACTAATGCTGGCCTTTTGTTTCTGTATTTTCATAGGCAATCACTCAGGCGTGGTTTTGAGCATCAACTCCAGAGAGATGCACAATTACCTGGTTAGCTGATATTTACAGCTGAACACAAAAACCGAAAGACTCTTCTCTGTATCATTTTGTTTTTCCCTGGTGATGTCACAAAATTGCAAATATGGCTGTAAATGCTGGTGGAGAGAAGGTTCCCTAACAGTCCCGTGGAAAAAAAGCGTCCATCATCAGTTACCAGGGGAGAAGGATAATGCATCTTGTGTTCACTCTATGGCCTGGGAACTCTTTATAATTCAAATTCAAACTATGGTAGCAAATTTGTAGCCCTAGGCACATTCAATGCCACCTTCTTTTTTTCCTTTCCTATATATGCTCTAGTTCTCTATGTTTATTTTTAGGATGATTGACTGTAACTTTTTAATTATGTTTTTAACTGAGGTATTCAGCGGAAGGCTGGGACTCTTCAGCCTGAAAAGGTGATTTCTAAACAAGTGACTAGACCAGAACAGATGGTTGGTTTTCACAATGACAAATGTCAGAAGGCCATAACTCAGCAGTGGTTCTGTACAGAGAGGACTGAGCAAGGAGTCCTACACAATCCTAGGCCGTACAAGCTCTTAACTTAAAAACGTGTGAGACAATCTAATGTATTTAGGCTTCTTCTGTGGATTACAGGAAGTAAAGTGTTAATTAGGATATCTCATATTTGTAGGGTAATTCTCCTTCAACTGTAGCAAGTCCTGACAAGCCATCAGCATAGGTATGTCCCCTGATCCCACCCCGTGTGAAAGAGAAACACCAGCGTGAAGCTTTTCCCAGACCAGGTGCCTTCATTTGCAGACAGTCATTTCAGTTGCTCTCCTCTTGTCTTCTGAGCGAGCACCTCTAGGACGATGGCAGATGCCAGATCAGTTATCATGTAAAAAAAAAAAAAAAAAAAAAAAAAAAAAAAACACGGTGCTGATGGCCTGTTTCTTTTTAAATTTCCAGGGAGTGTAAATACCTCTTTTAGGGCTCCTTCTTTGTATTTTTATTATTATTATTATTATTATTTTTTTTTAATTAGGGCAGAGATGCCGGGAAGGTCAGAGCTCTCATCCAGGTGGGACACCGCAGTCCCCTTCCCACCCGTGTCAGCCCTGGGACTTCCCCTGCCTGTTGGCCCTTGGAGGCAGGGGTGGGCAAACCCTGACCTGAACTCTGCTTGGGTTGTTCTGACAATCTCTAGGGCCCTGGGGAGGACCGGTTGTGTGGTTTCTGAGTTCGTATTTCCTTTCTCTCACCACAGGGTGTCACTCGGTCCCTAGCACAGCACAGCAGGTTGGGCAGTGGGGCTTCTGAAGGAGTCTCCTGCAGAAGGTCTTGGGGGTCAGCCTGGCGGTTCCAAACCCCAGTTTTGTGATCAGCTCAGAGTTTCCAAATACCAACCTCTGCACCCCCAGGCAGAGGCAGTGCGGTGAATCCGCACCTTGCTGCTGGTTTCCCTGTGGTTGATGGAGCCATGTAGTAAATGGACTGTGTGTGATAAGTTCAAACATCTGGCATCCTTTGTGTCACAGCTGCCTGGAATTAGGACACTTCTCTCAGAAACCTATATAATCTCTTCACTTTTTGCCTTCAGTAGAGAATAAATAGCTCTTTACTCAGTGAATGTCATACCAATGCTAGTGGCAAACTCCCACACCACCTTAGCTTAAGGAGGATACAGATAGCTAACTGCATCTTGCTGAATAAACAAACAGTAAACAATGAGCACTGGCAAGACAGAAAAGACCTGTCTTTAAATTAACCCATGCATTGGAGTCATTCTTCCATGTAGTTGTTGATATCCTAGAGCATATGGTTGTCAAATGCAACAGACTGGGATGTAGTAATTCAGTGCAGTACTATAGGCTCTTGCAAAACCTATAGGATGTATGTGTAAAGCACAAGGAATTCTAGTTTAGAAACTTAACGTAAGGACCTGGGTGGAAAAGTTAAAGATTCTGAAATTCCTTGCAAACTGCTCAGGAAAATAATTTCAAAAATCTTTAAAAAAAAAAAAAAAAGCCTATGTAGTGGTAGAGTGCTGTGCAAATTGATCCAGAGAAGAGCACTGCTCTAGCTGATGTATATGCAGGAAGGCCTGTGCTTAAATCCAAGGTGTTAAATGTGCCTGAGTCTGCATTTCTTGAAGAGAAGTGCAAATACAAAATGTGCTGTGCATTGGAAACTCTCAGGATTGTTGCACCAGAGGCTTCCCCTTCTCACCAGCTCTTTCATCTCTTCCTAGTGGGATCGAGCTGGAAAAGAGTAAAATAGTATTGCAAACAGCTTGCTTATACCTGTGAAATAGATCTGTAGTAGGTGTGAGGCAGGTGAGTAGGGGATTAGCCTCATGAACAAGGAGTAGGATGGAAATCCTAGTTTGGGATCGTTCTTCCACAGATTATCTGATTAGTGAACACCACTGTTGGAACTAGGTCATACATATAATTTATGCTTCAACAACTACTTTTTTATATGTAATACAGGGTGTTTTGTGTCTTTGACAACAGGAGTCTTTTGGAAAACTGTAGAATATTTAACTGCTCGATACTCTAATTAACACAGCACAATATAGTGCCTGTAATAATGTTTTTCAAAGCTAATTAATCTGATTCATGCAGCACTTGTGTGAGGTTGGTTTGTCATGTCTTAAAAGCCCTGTTTTCTAAAGAGATGTCAGTATCGCGTAACTGTATTAGCAATACCCAGCATATAATAAAGGAAGCCTTTGATTCCTTGGCAAAAATAACTTTAAAATGAGTTATTATGAAATTGAGAAAAATACCATGCCCATTTTCCCATTCATGGTTTATCTTTAAATGAAAATTCTCACAGCACTAGGTTTTGAATCTCTTGAACTACATCCAGGACATTTTAGCATTTTAAAGGCTATGTAAATATATATACACCCTTGATAGATATCTAAAATCCTCTTACATGCATATTCAGAACAGAGAGTTCTTTCTATGCACAAATGCTAGGCACACATGTATGCATATGTACATGCAGTATTCGTATGTACTCCAGTTAAACTTATTAGTGAGGAAGTGTGATTTGATGGCTAAGAAATGGAAGATGGGTGTCAGGTACCCTGGATTCTGTACCCAGACATTGGGCAAGCTACTTAACCTGTATGTGCCTCAGTTTCCCCACCTGTAAAATGGGGCTGATAGTAATTATGTACCTCACAGGAGCATTGTGAAGCTAAATTAGTTACTGTTTGTTCAGGACCCATAGAGTGAAAGAATTATGTGAGTATATAATATTAATAGTCTTGCTTTCTTTTTTCTATTTTTTTTCTTACTATTGCTGTAATTTAAGGTAATATACTGAAACCAACCACAATTATATGTAAATGTAAAAAATCCATAAACGAAACAGGTACATAACTGTTAAAAATAAGAAAAGAAATGAAAAAAAAAATTTAAAAAAGGTAATTTCAGTTGAAAGCTGTTATTGGACCATATGCAGAGTAGCATTGCAACATGGGCTGTGATCTTGCTAATTTGCATCACAGTGTCTTAAACTTGCTTTCTGCAGTGTTAATTGGTCAAAAGCCTGACACAATGGTTACAGTGATACCTATCTGCATTGACGCTGAACTGTACTAAAACCAGAAACAAAACTGGTATTGTATTGGTATCATTTAGAACTTGTGGCCTTCTTAAACTCGCATGTATTTGCAAGTTCAAAACCACCTGGTACTTCTAAGAATGCTCCAGGGAGTTCTGATATGAAGCCATCAAGATTTACAGTTGTTAACGGTGGTTTCCCTTTTGACACTGGATATTTGAGACAGCTTTAGGATGGTCTACTCATATAACGTGCTCAGAAATGCTCAGAAGACATTTACAGACACCCACACACCCACAGTGTAAATTAATTTCTTAAAAATAAAAGCAATATAAACCAATGTATATTTTATACCCTTTAAAAGATGGTAGTGGAAGCAACTGTGAAGAAATAGAAGGTGACAGTGTGAGGCAAGATGTTGTTATAGCTCCAATTGATATCCAATTTCTTTGACCTCTTTGAGGATATTCTCATTGAATTATATCATTCTTGACGAGTTTTCTGCTTTCACTGACCAGTGAGAGCAGCATTCATTCACGTAAAGTAGATGATTTGTTGAATTACTGTCCTCTAGACAGACAGAGACAAATCAATGTTTTTTGATTACTAGTACAAAGCAGACTTCGGCTAATGTTATTATGTTGGTTATCTGTTTCAAGTCCGCTGAGAAATCCCTTCAGTGGGAATACTCTATTACAGCATGTCGCTTCTTTAATAGAGAGTAGCAGAATGGAACTGCATTGGTTTCTATCCTCCTTACATAAATACATGCTCAAAGATACATATATATATATTTAATTTTTAAGAAGTTAGATTTACTGCCTGTGTTTGCAGTAGCTTTTTGATGACAAAGCAATGATTCTGGTACGTTTTGAATTTTGACGTTATTTAAATTTGAATACAATGTTGCTAAGTCAAGCTAATTTGAATACAATGTTGCATTGATGACAATGTCAGTTGAAGGTTTTTCCTTTGTTTTCTCTAAAACTATGATGTGGCTGTTTGTTTGTTTTAATGCGGCTTTGGGGAAAAGAAGACTAGAATTTTTATTTCATTATCAAATTATTTACAGTTGGAGTTGCCTTTGTATGTCGATTGATATTGCTGTGTTGTTTCCAACTTCATTTTCATTTCAGAGTTTTAGAAGAAAGTACAAATTTCTCTCAAAACCAGCTTACCATCAGAAAGAAATTTATTAGCATTTATCTTTATAAATATTAGCTTTTGAGATGCAAAATTCTGATGGATATTCTAGACCATCCTAGCTTCCTAGCATATTTTCTCTATTCTAGCCCCAATTGCTTATTTATTCTACAACTTCCTTTGAGCCTGGCATATAGCCTAATCTTACTAGTCTGTGAAAGTCTTTCTAAAACTTACATTAGAAGAACATTTAAGTGCCTAGAAGTAGTTACAGCATCTGCTTAAAGCATTTTTATAACATTGTCTATATTTTCATATTCTTTATTTCTTTTCAGTATTTCAGTATTAGCCCTCTGACTGCCATTTCAATAAGCGTTTATTCCTTTTGTGGTTACATATATAATGTTTTTCACTTATTTTCAGACTACAGTCATCAAAGTGACAAGTTTTGAAGTATCTCAGACCTCCAGTTAGCTTTTGCAATTAGAAGCTGAGCCCTGCAGTCTATGGAAAATGTCAAGCTGTGCACTCTTTAATTTTTTAATCTTCTCTCATAAGTCAGCCCTTCTACCTGGCTGACTGCCTCTGCAGCTTTTCTTCCCTTTCTTTTTGCTACCTCCAGCTGGTGGGAGTGCAGAAGGGTTTGACAATTTCTAGATGGCCTACAAGTCGATTCCCAAATTTGAACAGGAACTAATTTTTTTTTTTTTTTCCCTTTCATTTCAAATATTTTGCATAGAGTGCAGAGGACTATATATACTGTCAGGGAAATAAAGACTAATAATCTGCACAAATTGTTCTTCAATAATAGTCTGAAGACTAAAGAATGTATTTTCAGATTTTTTTTTCCTGATATTGATACCTACAGTAAGTTAGTTTCATGTTTTTTAATATGCAAGGTCTTATTTCTTTAAGTCTTCAGTACTTCACTTTTTTGCTCCTGTTAAATGGAGTAACAAAGTATATAAAATGTGAATTGTAAAGCAATGTATGGCCAACTGAAAGATTTTCATTCTTTTCATCTCTCCCCTTTTTTTTCCTTTGTTTTAGGCTTGTCAGAATTACTATTTTCAGCTAGTTTACAAGACAGTAGCTGTGGTGATCTGCTGGAGACAGTACTTCAGAAATACTGGAAGGCTTAGAAATACATATTCTGTATGTACGATATAGCCCTGTAGGCAGTACGAGGCTATGAATATGCTGGACAAAACGACATTCTTATCAGAGAGGTGTTATGGTTTATATTCAATTATTCTCTTTTAGTATATATAGACATAAAATATCTCTTCAAATAAATATACTTAATTGTATATTCTTGTCCCTCCCTCTTTTAGGTTAGTTTTCTTTTTAGGAATGACATTTAGTAGTCCTGAAAAAAGTAGATTTTTTCCTTCACACAAGTAATTTAGCTTGAAATTATTTCATTGCAACACACTGAAAGCCTTACGTAAACTTGAGCTTTATTAATCAGACTTGATTTCTGAGTTTCTGTAGAATTTGCATCTTTATAACAATCTGTTGCAATGCAGTGGACATAAAGCCTTGTTGCGCAGTAATGATACATGCAGCAGTAGATGGATGCCTTTGATGCACATATTTTTAAGGGTATAATGAGTTTATTGATCATCAGTAAATTCAGGCATTCCAAGCAAATTTCTTAGCATGTCTTATATTTCTATGTAATTTGTTGCTAATTTGAGCCAGCATTTGGTACGTATATTCATTTCTGTCTGACACTGTCTGCTCTTGCAGATCAAAGGGCAAGAATTGGCTTATTCTCGTTAAATATATATATATATATCCATTCACACCATTTGCTTGTTAAGTTAAAAGAGTAAAAAGTAAATCTTTCTGAAATGGTGAAAGCGATGATTTTTAATGAGAACAGCTCATATAGAAAAAACAGCAGACTCGTATCCATGTGTTTTTTGAGACAGGCAATCTTGTTATGGATTATGAATGAGCAGGACTACGCAGAAGGTGTACATCCCAAACAGCAGTAACATGCACGTAGGCAATTTGCAAATGATAAAAATAGAGAACTTTTTAATACACTACTTATATGTACCAGATTCACAGAAGGACATTTAAGTGGTTACAGTTATAGAGTATCATCACAAACATAGGAAGATGCTCAATTTACCATCTCTGCTTGCTGGTAAATACACTCCTTTTTTTTTTTGTGGTTTATCTTTTGAGATGCTCAGAGAGGTGACCTGTATTGTTTTATGCTTGGAACTTTTTGATAAATAATTGGTGACAATATAGAAAAAATTATCTGAATTTCCATTCCCTTTTGTTTTGCCTTGTTTTTCCTCCATACTCTTTTTCTCTCCTCCTGTTCTGTTTCATTATTGCTGCTACCTGTTGCTCTGCCTTGTCTGCCTCCTCCTCCTGATGACAGTTCTCTACAGTCCACTTTTCTTTCTTCCTTGCATTTTCTTTGCTTTGTGTTCTGTTTCTGTCTGTGTCTTGAATGCTAACGAGGAATCACCGTCTCTTCCCCATCCCTGTCTTTTCTGTCAGCTCTGGTGTATTATCTCAGCTGATGTACTTCCCTGCGCTTTGGCTCTCTGCATTTTCTTCTTGTTTCTTTCCCACTTTCATTTATTTTAATATTTTCATGTTAAATTTTGGCTCTCATTTTCTCTAAATCTTTCTGGAACTCTTCCCTTTTGCCATTCCTGTTCTTCTCTCATCTCCTTGGCCCAGAGAGCAGATATTTCTTCCTGAAATTAGGATCAGTGTCATCCTCCCTGGAGGAGTGATAAACTATAACCACCTTTTTCTCTCTTGGCCTTACTGTTTCTCTTCGTTGGATAAAATACATTTAATTGGCAGACAGCTAAACCCATGATCTCCCAGATACCCCCTTCTGCCTTGCCTGCCCTTCAAACTGGCAGATAAAAGACAGCAGCAAAGTTGGGCAGGGACATCCTGACAGCCACTGGGCTGCATATGTATTTCAGTATGGGCCTCTGAGAACCAAGATACCTACATAGCCTTTTAGATATAATGGTACAACCTGAAGATGAAGAACAGGTGAGATAAAGTCCATTCCTATAAGGAAAAGAAGGACCAGGGATCAGTCTTTTGGGAATAGTTTGTCGGGTTTGTATGCAACCTTTCCTGGATGCAGAGGCAAATAGCTTCCTCTTAAGCTCATTAATATGCAAGTTTAAGCTGTAACCATACGGGTTTGGCAGAATCTTCTTGTGGAGGAGCTTGCAGAAAATGATGGGGACGAGGTAATTGAAAAGCTCAGAGCTATTTTTGTAGGGTAGAACCGAGGCTAGAGAGGAAGTGTGCGTAAGAGAGATGCAGGAGGGAGAGGAGCACAAGATTATACAGGATAGGGAAATGCAGGGAGAAAGGCAATATGATCAGTGTGTATGATTTTGCTACAAGTTGTCGATTGCAGGACGTTTCTTTATGGTGCTCCTCCTTAGAATGGCACTGAGCTAGGAGGCAAGGGAGAAGAGTTATTTTATGGATTAGTTATGTGTCTTGGATTCATAGTGATTAAATGTAATTTGCTAGAGTTCCTCTATGACCTGTAATTTTATGAAGTTTAGAGAGGATGGATGGAGTCGGTGAGTAGGCATAATATTCCTAAGGGTAAACACCAGACACTGGACTTTCTGAACATGTGACTATAAATTTTAGTTTTAGGAACACAGAGTTCTTATATTTCCTATACACACCAGATATTTGAGTGCAACTCCTTTTTTTTTTTTTTTTATTTGTCACTGACACGTTATGATTCATTTCCTCATGGTTGTATGGCATGAGATGCACTTGCTGCAGGGCAGAAGACTCTGGAGGGAAAACCTAATCGCATGGAGAAGTACACTTGAATTCTCCCTTCTTGATCCCAGTCTCTTCTGAGTTACTTTTCTCTGATTGTGGTTCTGCCAGCCATCTGGTTTGAAGTCAAAAGGGTATTAACTCATTTTTATCTTCTTTTGTATGACTGAGAAAAATATAACGAAATAATTGCAAAAGAATAGCAGCATGGAAGAGGTAGGGAACTTGATCAGCTGGTAGGGTGCTTTGGGAAGCTTACACCTTTTGTGCTTTACTTACCACTTAAATTAACAATTGTGTACAGCTACTGTGATTTGTCTTTCCATTAACCATAGGCGTGTTTCTTTGCAAAAGGGAAGGTGGTTCTAAAGAATGTGACACCAGTATATTGCAAATGTGGTGTTAGAAGGCATCAGCTGTCACCCATTCTCACTTAAATGAAAGTATCATAGTGTCATAACTCTTCACTTGTACCTGCAGGCTAAAATCAGTTGTCATCTCGCTGCCTCAATATGCACACAGGTGAGCAGCTGGTTTTCACCTGTAATTCCTACTCCCATGGTTCACATGCATGTATTTTGTGTACACATAAGCTAATTACAACAAAGGCAGTGCTTAGTTTTTGAACTAATCACACCTGCTTTTTCAGAGTGTGATCTACAAATGCTTAACACTGTGTTTGTAAATGGATTTCTGATACAGAGGCCCTTACAGTCCAGGTACAGGCTCATAGTAGTAATCAGTATGCTGTAGACCATACCTTTAACAGATGCCAATGTGCAGTCCTCTCCTTTTGCCTTTGCACATTTTAGTATTTGTGAAATCCATACAAGACTTTTCCTATTTTATTTTTTTTGGGACACCTTGACTTTGACCAAGTTTCTTTGTATACAGTATCAGGACTTAAGGGAAGAGCAAGATTAATCCATAACTGGTGCATTGTCATAAATGGGGAAAAGTATTATTTGTATATTTTTGTAAATATGTAACATTTAATGGCAGTTTTGTAGTGACGTGCTGTTTTTGAGAAGAAAAAATCAAATAAATATATGTTTGAATATGCTTAATGTAACACTTAACTGTGATTCAATTGCACAATTAATAGCTTAATCAGAAATCTTGTGCAATATGTAGTGCACACATAACCGAGTATCTGTTAGTGGTCCACACAAAGTTTTTGGCAACTTTTAATGATGATGATGAACTGTGCAGAGCAGTTGATCGCAGTCTCTTTCAGCTTCCAAACATGTAGCAGGCAAACTACTGTATACGTACCTGTGTACTCCACTGCATCCAAAGGTATGCATTTGTCCTGAGAACCTGCACTACGGGTTTTTCTTTAATAAAATTTGGTTCTAAACTATTTGTTGTTCTGTTTTGATTTCTTGTGAAGCAGCTTAAGGATTTTGTGGAGGGGAAATGGTTTAAGCGGTCCCCAGAGTTTGTGGGCACTTCGGTTTGTCAGTCATTAGCAGCAAACTTGTATGGTAAGGCTCCAGCAAAGCCTCATCTCCTCCTGCTGCACATCATTACAGGACCTCTTTTTGCCTTTTCCCCTAGTGGAGTCGAGCTGCGGTATAACTGGTGTGAGGGTGACACTCTGTGGTGAGAGGGAAGCCATGCAATTACAGCCAAAGAAAAGTAAATGTTCTCCTAGAATGCCGCTGAATCAAAGGCTGAAAACTTCTGTGTAGCTGAAGAATGAAAGAATTCAGCAGGTTTTAACCTTGATCTCCCTGCAATAAACAGCCATAAATAGAACAAAGCTGTGTGTTCTTCTGCCTTTCCCATGTCTTTGTTCCAATCTTTTCTGTTTTCTTTGGCTTATTCACACGCTACTTACTCCTTATTTACTACTTTTTTCTTTATTACCTGTATTGACTTTTCTTTATCCCACTCACTTCCTGCCTGTGCTATGTAGGAGTTGCATCCTCCTTACAAAATTGAAGGGTCTGCAAATCCAAATCTGCCCTTGAGCTAGCTGTATGCAAGGATTTGGCCCCAGCTCTCAAAGTGCTCTCGTGACTGATCCTAGAAAGAACTGTCTTTCTTTGCTAAGGTCACTGCACTTCTAAGGCCAGAATACGCTGTGCAGCCCTGCAACATGGAAATTCCTTCCTGGTTTAAAACTTGGAGGCGTGCTACAGACTTAGCTCAGATTTACCACTGCAATACGGTTTTGGTTTTCCTGATAGGTGGTTGCTGCTCTGTAGATTGGCTGTCCCAGTGAAATCCTGAAGCTGGTAAAGTAAAAACCAAAGGAACAACTGAAAGGGGGGACAAAATCCAAAATATAAATTTAAACTTAATTTTCTTAGGGTGAATGCTCTGCCCTAGTTTAGCACTTTCAGATGGTCACTGCCAAAAGACAAAGCAGAGGAGTCGTGCAGGATGGGTTATGGGATCCTACCCCATGGCACATCCTGCTAAATTTAGTAAGGCTGGGTTCAGAAATGAGCTTGAGGCTTCTACTACTTGAGCGGCTCAGCTTGAAGGCATTTTGATTATTGCCATTTCAATCTCTCTAATCCTATATTGTGGCTAGCTGAGACTTTAAACTGCAATCTATCACAAAAAAATGCAGCCTGTTAAATCTCAAGTGATTGTGTTTAATTTTCTAAATTCCATGCTCTGATATAAATAAAAACAAAATCAAAAGAAACACTAAACTCTCTTATTTTTAATGATGTTCCACAACCTCTTTCAGAGGAAAGCTGCTTCTTTGGAATGACAGGAGTGAGAACAGGCAGAGACAAGATGCTCCCGTAAATGAGCCACCTCAAGAAACTTGCCAACATTTAACCTAAAGGGCTACTTTACCTTACAAACCAATTTCTATGGAAAAAGGATAAGATAATCGCTTCACTTCTGTTGTCTTTGCTGTCCTCCTCAAAGCTATATTAATTGCTATGTTATTTTGAAGTCTAACTGGATTCAACATCGTCATGAATTATGTCTCTGTAATAAAACTTCTGAGTCATAAACATCAGCCAATATTTTTTCCTGTTTTCCATTAAGAGACTGATTTTATTTTTTTATTATATATATATATATTTTTTTTTTGTGATTTATGCCATGAAAGATACTTTACTTTTATATGATTCCAGCTGCTGTGGTGAAAATGTTACTATAGTCTGACTTTCATGGTTTTCAGAAGATGATGCAAAATGCTGCAAATGCTGCTCAGTATATTTTTAACATGATAAAAGGGTCCTTTCTCATCTAAAAAAAAAAGTACATACTAAATAAAATGTTAAAAAGTAGTAATTCCAATCAATAATTCAGTGACAGCAGTTATCAGTCTCTCGAAAAAATAATAATGAAACCAGGAATGAAGCTTTTCACTTAGGTTCATCTTCAGACCATGTAGTAATAATTCTACTGTGTGAAGCAAAATCTATTAGGAAAATTATTTCCCTGACATCAGGAGAGCTCACTGAGGAGGAATATCTTTCCTCTAATTATTTCAATTATCTAATATATTCTTAAGCAATAATGTTGCATTGTCTTGATCTTGAGACAGATGTTTGCATTAAAAATCAGATTGAAAAGAATATAATACATTATTTTATAGGAAAGAATGTTTTTGTAACTTTTGTAACTTTTTGGTGGTTGGAAAAATTAAATAGTGATTTCTGAGAGAAACCAGCCTCATTTATCAATAGGAATATGGCAGGGGAAGGGGAGGAAGCATACAATACTTACCCAGTGCATGCTTCCAGCTTCCATTTACTGTGGAGCTGGACCTCTCTGCAGCAGAGCTAGTAGTTTGTGGTAGCTTTGTGTCAAATAGCCTTAAGTCATTCTTTTCTGCCATGAATTTTCTCTATTGTTATGGCCTGTATAAGCTTTTAGCATCCATAACATTGTGGCAATGAGTTCTACAGCTGAATCAGGCAGTGAGGAAAAGTACCTCTGTGTAGTTTTGAACCGCCCCATGAATTTTGGTACCCTGAGAGTTTGTACTATTAGTGACACAGACTATTTCATTCCCTAGTCACATTCTCTTTCTGGTTCGATTTTTTATAACGTTCTAACATATTCCTCCCCCTCCTCCAGATTTCTTTCTTCAGAAGAAGCCCTTATCTACTTCCCCCTTTGGATTTCATTTTAATATCAATATTTTACCCTGTATGGAGGGGTCTTTCTTGCTCTGGTACCATCACGAATTTATCTACATACGCCATTCAGTGTCCAGACTTTGGTTAAATCCTAAAGAAGTCAGTGGAGATATCCAAATGTTTTTCTTCTTTTACCACTTTGTGCAAGTTCTTGTGCACAGCAGTTGTTTATCTTCATCTTTGTCATGGGGACATGTGGTGCCTGTATGACATATTGCTACAGCTGAAGATGTTTTGCTGCTGACAGCATATGTTGTGATATTACATATGTCTCAACCAGGCAGGGTCTAGAACTCTGTGCTGTGTTTTAGATCACAGGGTATTTGCTGGTTGTTTTGTTACCATTATCATTGTTACTATGCAATACACAGATATTTTCTTGGACCTAACTATGATCCATGATCATCTTTGGGTGTAGTCAGAGCTATGTCAGCACTCAGTTATCTGGGTTATTTTGCAGAATTGTTTATCTTTTCTTACCTTTGGCAGTTCTTTCTACATTTATTGACATTGTATTTCTTCTGGCATTTTAATCACTGGTGAAGTTTCTGCAAATCCTTGTAGATGGATTTTAGTGTTAATGTCCTGAAACAGTAACAGCTTTTTTATTATTTTTTATTTTTTAGTTAGTTTTGAATATTCTGATATGCACAAGGCCCAAAGCACAGCCTTGTGGGATCCCAAGGCTCAGGGCTAATGGAAAAAAAAAAAGAATTTATGCAACCTTCCCTTCCCTTCCCTTCCCTTCCCTTCCCTTCCCTTCCCTTCCC